>JAYXIM010052801.1:0-1228445 GCA_037575425.1 Anastrepha fraterculus | reverse complement strand
ATTTGCTTGAAATTATGTTTTCTAATCAAAAACAAAAACAATCATTGAAAAATATTCATGCGCTTTTTATTTATTTATTATTTTTTTCCTTGTTCACACCACTCGGGAGCATAGGGCCTCGACAAAACTCAGTCTTGCATTGGTTTCGTTAATCTATTTTGCTTTCTGGCAGGGTAGGTGATTAGCCTGCTGCTTTTTATTTATAGCTAAATTAAATTGAATTTCCAACGCTATAAGGGCCACACGGCAGATTAGTAGCTGAGGTACTCACTGTACTTACGGCTTAGAACTGTAAGTCCCCTCATTGATCTGACACAACGAAATCGGACCCTTGAACTAACATTAAAAAAAAAGCGGACGTACAAGCAAACAATTTTTTTTTAATAAACTTTAAAACCGAATATTTTGAAAAGGTTTCAGTTATATAAATCGTGTAATATACCTAAAATCCCGGTAAAACTGTGTATGTAAAACAAGTTATTCGATTTTAAAAAGTTTAACTATCATATAAAAAAACCAAATATTTCATGGAAAAGTTTCCCATTTTTGTTAAATTTTTATTAAAACAAGTCTGTGTCGTACATATGAATTTTAGTTTAAATACTGCATTACAAATTAGCCAATTGCAAGGTTCTTGGGAGGTAGTCGCACTTTTTACCTGAATTTCTAGCCGACTTAAGGGTCTTTACCCACAGTGCGTAGCTGCATTTCTTTTCTTTCTTTCTTTACTTTAATATTTGTATTTGTAAAAAGGCCCTGCCTACAATTTTTGTCATTCAATACATCCCACGACTTCTTTTCACATACACACCGTTGCAAAATTGTTAATAGTTATATGAAATACCCGCCAGAGTAAAAAATGTTGATTGATTTCAAAGTGTAAAGTGCATTAAGATATTAAATAAGTAGAAAAGTACTAAGTTCGAAAGTGGAAAATTTATAAGAGTTATGGCGCTCACACTCACCAACGTAAACGTACCCCCGTATCAGCTGACACGATGAAAGTAATGAGAGCCTCATGTAAGTGAATTCTCACCACCATTCCGTTCCGTAGTATCGTAGATCGTTGTTTCATCGTGTCAACTGTTACGAGGGTACTGGCGTACGTTTACATTAGTGAGTGTGAGCACCATTACCATAGTTGCTTATGTAATTTTAACATAAAAAACCACAATTTTTTGATACATAAAAATATAGTTCATACTACAACAAAAAATATATAAGACACAGTTTCAAATTTTTTGGCAAAATTCCTACTTTTTAACGTCTCTCAACTTTTTAATACGAATTTTTTGAATTTTTTCGCATATGCAGTTTTATAGCCCAATAAATTTTAGTATAACATTCTGCTACTTGAGAATGACTAATAAATACCGTTAGTTTTTGACAATTTTCTTGCGCTTAGGTGCCACGAATTTTCTTCCATAGAAATTACTTCTTCGAAAAAGAGCCCAGCACCACTAACAAAAAAATAGCATTTGAACCCCACCTCACCCACCAAAAAAACAGTTCACACACCAACAGATTGCCCGATTGAGTAGATGTGTCCCTACAAGACAGTTCTGAGCACTTTCGACAAAAATTCCCACACATTTACAAGTATTTTATTAGGCTCGAATACATTTGCATTATCAGAATGGCATATACAACATTTTTTAATGAGGAAATCAAATACATATTTCATTTGATATTCCTTACCCCTTGTCAGTGTGAATTCTATCTCTCTTTCACCAATAGCAATTTCATATAAGTGAAAAATATATCTACTGTACTTTAAACGCCAAGGCAACTCATGTGGCTGCTCTGAAAAAAGTACTAGTGTGAAATTTTACTGTGTTCGTTGTATGGTCGCCATAGTCGAATGAGTAGATGCTTGGCTTACATTTGAAAATTCGTGAGTGGAAATCTCCGTGGCTGAAACACCGAATTGATATGTAAAAGTTTTCTAATGAAAACAAAAAAGTATAAATTTTATATTAAAAACATTTTATGATAACGAAAATGAGGAGTTTTTGTCATCAATGCTGATTACTTTTTGATAACGAAAATAAGTAGTTTGGCCCATCAGTGCTGATTACTTTTTGATAACGAAAATGAGTAGTTTGGAACATCAGTGCTGATTGCTTTGTGATAACGAAAATGAGTAGTTTGGCCCGTCAGTGCTGATTACTTTTTGATAACGAAAATGAGTAGTTTGGCACATCATTGCCGAGAACTTTTTGATTACGAAAACGAGTAGTTTGGCCCATCAGTGCTGATTACTTTTTGATAACGAAAATGAGTAGTTTGGCACATCAGTGCTGATTACTTTTTGATAACAAAAACGAGAAGTATGAGTATTAGTGCTGAGAAGTTTGTGATGGCGACAATGAGGAGTTTAGTTGTCAGCCGTTAATACATTGTAAGAATAAAACTGATTAGTTGTCAAGCCTTTAGAGTATAGTAGATATATTTTTCAGTTATAAGAAAATGCTATTGGTAAGCGAGAGATAAAATATCACACCGGCAAGGGGAAACCATCAGAACTTTTCCATGACTAGAACGCAAATGTGTAGTGGGATGAGAATAGTGATGGCGATAAAATGAGTGCTTATATGACAGTCAGCTGTCTTGTAGGGTGTATTATTCACTTACACGCACTACCACACACACACCCATCCTCACAACTCCAGTTCGCCCAACTATTACAACACAATTCCACAGGTTTTCTTATTACGATTTTCATTTGCTATTGCATAGCAACTCAGATATTTTATGTAATGACTTTTTAGAAATTAATAATAATTGTGCATAGAACTCACCCTTCTCGCGCGTATAATTTAATGCTTGTTATTAACGCGATTTATTTATTTTCTCTCAGCTTATCTGCTTAAGAATCTTTTGTTGTGAATATTTTTTGCTCTGTGTGTCGTTATGGATAGTTGTTTTCGCACTTTTATCACTTATTAAATAGAAAACTATATTATTTTTAAACACTTTTCATTGCCACACTCAATTTTTTGTTTTGCATATAACTTTTTTTTTGTTTAGTTTTGAGCGAGTTTTATTGTCTTAATTGAGGTTTTATTAATCCGCACAATGTGTTTGCATGTCCACATGTACGTATACTATATGCATGTACTGTAAGTGGAGGTGATATATGCAAAATTTAATTAGAATAATTAACAATAAGTTTATTTATGTAAAAGGTCACACGTGTCAGGGTTGCTTTTGGTTCACGATAGTTTTCGTCTTTTTGGTTTTCGCGCGCGGCACGACTTTATTTTTATAAATTTGTTCGAAAAATTTGGAGTGGCAAAATCTGCTGACACTGCGCACACATGAAAACTGTAGCTTAAGTAGGTGAATTTTTTTTCTGTTTTGCTTTGAATTGCCAATTTTAGCAAAAATGTCGATAATGTCAGAGGTGGATAGTTACTGAACTGTAGTTAAACTACAGTTGCGAAATTCGTATGTATGTATGTATGTGTGTATGCGTTGCGAGCACTTTTTCTCACAAGCACCCAAAACCAGAAAAGTACAGCGAGATTTTTGTATTTAATTAAAGAAAAAGCAGTAAAAATTAATGAAGTACTAAAAACTATGCCGCATTTTTATATATTTTTAATAGATTTGTTAAATATTATTTTAGCTCTCTAACTTGAAGCTCTTTCATACATCTGAAGCGCTTTAATTTGTCCGAGTGTATACATATACAAGGTGGCGCAAAATTAATCATCCAATTTTTTCTTTAAATAATAATAAAAAATAAAAGTGATTTTAGAGATGGAAATTTGAAATGCGTAAACTTTTGCGAGTATATTTCAGTAAACAAGGTGGCGCAAAGTTAATCATCCTATTTTGTCTTAGAACAACTTTGCTATTGAATAACAAATGAAATTGATTTTGAGTGATGGAAATTTGAAGGGCTTAATAATGAATATAAAGTACAAAAATTAATTGTATGTATTTATAATAAAATCAGTTAGTAACGGGTGATTTTTTAGCTATTATCTTTTTAAACAGTTGGTTTAAACAGCTGACGCACGTTTCGTGTTTTCGTTTCACTGTCAAACATCTTCAGTTTGGTCCATAATTTAACCATGAATCGTCTTACAAACGAACAACGTTTGCAAATCATTGAATTTTATTATAAAAATGCGTGTTCTGTTAAGAAAGTTTAAGATCCACTTTTTTATCGAAAAATTGTGTTCAGCGACGAAGCTCATTTTTGGATCAATAGTTACGTAAATAAGGAGAATTGTCGATTTTGGAGTGAAGATCAGCCAGAAGAATTGCAAGAGCTACCAATATATCCAGAAAAGGTCACAGTTTGGTGCGGTTTGTGGGCTGGAGGTATCATTGGACCGTACTTCTTCAAAGATGCTGCGAGTCGTAACGTAACTGTGAATGGTGAACGCTACCGTGAAATGATATCCAACTTTCTTTTGCCCAAATTGCAAGAGCTTGACTTGCACGACGTGTGGTTTCAGCAAGACGGTGCCATATGCCATAAAGCACGCGTAACAATGGACCTGTTGAGAGGCGAGTTCGGTGAACATTTTATTTCACGTTCGGGACCTGTCAATTGGCCACCCATATCGTGGGATATAACGCCTTTAGATTATTTTTTGTGGGGCTATGTTAAAGCTCATGTCTATTCAGACAAACCTGCTTCAACAAACGCATTGGGAGACAACATTAAAGCATTTCTGTGTGAGCTACCGGCCGAAACATTGGAAAGAGTATGCCAAAATTGGACTAAGCGGATGGACCATTTGAAGCGCAGTCGCGGTCAAAATTTGCATGAAATAATCTTCAAACATTAAATTATATGGACTGTACTATCGATTTAAATAAAAATTTCATGCATTTTTCCGAATTTTACGTGTGGTTTTTTGAAAAACTATCCTATAGGTCTTAAAAAAATACACTTTAGTATATTTCATTTTTTTGTATTTAAAAATTTTTCTATTTTGAATTATTATTTTTTATTAAATTTTTTAATTTATTTTAATTTTTTCAATTTTCTATTTTTTTAATTATTTCTAATTTGAAATTCCTTTTTATTTACATTTTACATTATTTCGTTTAATTTCACTTAATTCCAATTAATTTTATGGTATTTCATTTTAATTTTTTTTTTTTTGTATTTAAAATGTTTGATATTTTTAATTTTATTTCAGTATATTTTAATTATTTTCCACTTTGTAATGCTTTGTTTCATTTTCATTGATTCTTTTATTATATTTTATTTAAAATTACTCCGTTTAATTTGAATTCAGCATTTCATTTTTTGTTTGTACTGCGTTGTATGTATTTTATCCGACTCAATTTGTATTAATTTAATTTGATAATTTTTTTTTTGTATTTAACCTAATTTTATTTAATCTACTGTAAACTAAATTTTACTATTTTATATTTGTGATTTTATTTTAACTATTGTATTCGTCTGAAAAATTTTTTTAAGTTACCTTGTTTCCTTTCAACTAATTATATTTAAAGAGATTGGTTGCCTTTTTCAATATATTTTATTTAACTTTTACTGTATTTTTATTTAAAATTCTTCGTGGCACATCATTTTTATTTTTTTAATACATTCTTTTTTTCATTTTTAGGTTACAGCGGCTGCCACACTGCACAAGAATTTGGAGGAACCCATTTAGTCCAGGAAGCCCAATGGTATACCACTAATTCGGTCCCAAACTCCTCCTCTAATTCCGAATATGACGAAATCAATTTTTTTGTTCAATTATATTTTTTAATTATTTTTTAGTTTTTAATTTTTTAATTTTAGTTTTTCACTTTTATATTTTAATTCGATTTTAAATTTAGTTTTTCTTTACTTCAAAGTAGATATTTCGGTATGTTTATTTTTTTATTTAATGACTTTTTTTTATTTAATTATTTAATTGAATTCTACTTTTTAAATTAATTTTTTTAAATTCTCCAGTTTTTTAATTTTACTTTTTCAATTTTCTATTTTAATTAAATTTTCAATTTAATTTTTTTTAGTTTAAATTATTTCGGTTGATTTACTTTTTTAATTTAACGCCATTTACTATGTTTTACTAAATTAATTTTTAGAATTATTGAAATTAAATTAGATTATAAAGTTAAAATTTTAAAAATTAGTTTAAATAATTAATTAATTCAATTCTTCTTTTCAACTTAATTTTTTTTTTAGATTAAGTTTTTAAAATTTATTCAAATAATTAATTAGTTCAATTCTACTTTTGAACTTAATTTTTTTTTTAATTTTTTTAAAATAAATTCTTTAGTTCTATTTTGTCAATTTTATATTTTAATTCTATTTTCAATTAAATTTTTCTTTACTTTAAAATAGATATTTCGGTTTGTTAATTTTTTAAATTTAATGTCATTTTTTTTTTTTATTTAATTAATTTTTAAATTTAATTTAAATAACAAATTAATTCAATTTTACTTTTTAACTTAATTTTTTTTTAATTTTTCTTACATAAATTTTTCAATTTTTATTAATATTATCGAATGTTTTTTCTTCATTCCAACAAATATTTTATTTTGCTTTTTTCCGTTTTTCATTCTCTTTTTTTATCAGTTTTCTTATCTTATCTTATTTTTCTGTAACTAACCTAAGAAAATAGCTAAATTTTTAGGTTCACTTTTTGTTAGTTCATTCTAGAGTTTTTTTTATTTAATTTAATTTTATGTTTTCTTTGTTTTTCTTCTTTTACTTAATTTGCTTAATTTTAATTTATTTTGACAATTTGATTTTACTTCGTATACTCTTATCATTTGATCTCAGTTTATTGACATTTTCTTAAATAATCTTTTAATAGAAAGAAAGCAAATAAGGAAAAAATTTAATTTAGCGAAATTTCTCTCAAATCGAGATCACTTATCAATTTCAAAATTAAAGCTCAAAGCAATTTATCCATAAGCAAAACAGGTAAGTCATGTGCAGGCATAATTTCAGAAGTCATTTTATAAAAAAATTAGATTTTTTATTTTTTTCGAACAAATTTTTTTAAAACTCCCGTTCACATTGATTTATTATTTCTTTAATCGACGCGCTGCTTCACTGTTTGATAATTTTTTTCGCATTTTGAACACGATTTTATTAATTCAAAATTTGTGTCGATCTTTATTTTTCTTTTTCTTTTTTTGTGTTTTCGGCACATTTGTGCATTTGGCCTTTTATTTATAACTTAATTCATATATTTTGCATTATTCAAATTTATTGGTGAGGTTTTCGTATTTTTTAGCTTCACCTCTGGTTTTTTGCACAGCATTTATTTTTGCGAATTTTCAATTGTCATTTAAACTTGTATTTCTGTTTTTTTCTTTCAATGTCACAGCCGCTAAATTTGTGCACGGCAACACACACACATGCACGCGCAGCGGCACCGCACCACCACACCACAAAAGCCACGGGCGCAAACACACGAAGGCAGGCAGTAAAAAGTTGAAAATTCAGCGAGTAGAAAAAAACAAAAACCCACACGAAATTCTTGCAGAAAGTTTCGCCAACTGCAGCCAAAAACCAAATGTCAACGAAAGTCCTTCAACGCGTACAAGAATTGGGCGCACAAATTTTGATTTGTTTTTTTTTTTGTTGGCATTTACACATCTGATGCTCTTTAAATTTTTACTGTATTTTCTCTTGTTCTTCTTTCTCGTGTATCTTGAGACTACGGTTTTTTTAAAGCACTTCACAAAGGCGACGCGGCGCGTTTCAAAAGCGACGATCGACTGAATGCGCCAGCCAAATGTCGCCGATATCAATGGGTGTTGCTGCTGCTGCCACTTGGTGTCACCACATATGGCGGCATCGCTAGCAACAGCAACAACACGACGAAGCAGGCGGCAATTGTTGTTGTTGTTGTTGTTGTGATTGCCGTGTTCCAACAACAACAACAGCAAGCGCACCGAAAATGAGCGCAAAACAATAAAAACCAAATGTAAGGACAGACGCAGATGTAATTTTTTTGTTTTCAAAAACAAGCAACCCGACAAATGACAAAATGTTTGCGACCGTCAAAGCAAAAGTCACAGGCACATAACACTCGTACAACAACAACAACAATACGTTGAACACACTAAAAGCAAGCGAATGGAACGAACGGAGCGGAGCGTCAGCAAGCAGCAGCTTTTTAATATCGTCCACTGAAATAAAACTCAATTTATTGTATATTTTTGAGAAAATCAGGCGACAAATAATTTTTTTTTTTTTTGTTTTTGGTTTTGCAAATAACAGAATTTTTATTTTCACTCAATTTTCACTTAATATTTTGCTGCCACTGGGGCTGCTGTGAATGTCACTGATTTTTATGGCATTGTTGTTGCCGCGATGTGTTGTGTGTTTTCTGTTTTTTACTTGGTTTTTTTTTTATTTTTTCTGCAGCATGCCGAAGAACAAATTTCGAGGCGAAATTGGTAAACAAATCTATTTCGAAGAAAAGGCGAATTTAAGACGTTCGCGCAACAGGTAAGCACTACAGCGGCAGCACAGTGGCCAAGGGTACGTTAATATTGCCACAATTTTTTTACAAAAAAAAATAAATAAATAAATAAAAAATAAAAATTTATAAAAAATCACTTTTCGTACCGTTAGTAAGTGCACACTTTATGTTTCCTCTCTGCGTGTTTTTTTTTTTCGCAATAAATTATGCAAATTGGTTGCAAATTTTTGTAACTTTGTTCTATTCAAATGATCGAAACGCAAAAAAACGCGTGACACTACCAATAGCGGCAACCGACAACAACGAACAACGATCCACTAGCAGACTCACTGGATCGCCTACCACACACACAATAATCGAACGATCGAATCGCAAAGCAAAGCAAAGTGAACCAAAGGCAAACAATTCACGCCGCACCAACCGCTCAGCACGAAAGCTCGTCGACAAGTAAGCGTTCGAATGCAAAAGCAACCTAAGCAGCAGCCCCAGCCAAGCAACCAGGCAGCCAGTCAGCCAGCCAGCCAGATAGTTAGCTAGCAACAATACCGCCAAACGCTAAGCTAAGCCCACAGGCGGTAGGTACTCACCGCGGCGCAACGCACAACCAACCAAACATGAGACGTAACTGAATAAAATACAAATACAAAACAAAAAAACAACAACAAGAAGACCCACTAAAAAAGACAAATTAGCCGCACTCGCACTCACAGCTGGAACACGCGGTCAGTAGCGGCAGCACAGAGATAGACAGACTCAAGCGCACAGCAGAAATGGCAATAAAGCACAGGCAATCGAAGTGTGTGGAGTACACAACACAGCAGAAGCAGTATAGTGCACGCAGTACACACACAAACACACACACACACACATGCACTTACTCGCCTGCTTTGGCGATCCACCCTCCCTTCTCCAAAAAGCTATCCCGCGCTACCAACTAACACGCTAATGAGGCAGCCGGAGATACATTTGGCTGTGCACATGTATGTGTGAGTGTGTGCGTGTGGTAGCGGGTATTGTAAAACGTGTGAGCACACACGGCAGATGCACACAACAAGCGCCAGCGTCTGAGCAGCTGAGCGGCATGCCATCGACTATGAATGGACAAACCGGTGAGGTGGTCGCAAAAAATGTGCCGTGTGCCGGGTTTAAATGGCACTAATACTAATACGAATACAACTACGTACGAATACGTATGCGCCAGAGAGTAATTGAAAGTCTTGAATACGTAATCGAAAAGAGGTGCCTAATGCAAGAGCAGAGAAGCAGATAGGTAGGAACTTTACAAGAATTATACGTAACAAAATTGCGGAAATTGAAGTATAAAAATTACGGTAGCTTTGCCATGACGTAATTGTAGTTGAGCTGTGTGAGAGAACTGAGAAGAAAGTGTCAGAATGGCAAAGTTTTGTAAATAAAAATTAAAAGTTAAGTTAAGTTGATCTATACAAGAAATGTAACTGGAAGGAGAATATAAAGAAAAATGTTATTAGTAAGCAAAAATTAAAAAAAAAACTCTACAATTACATCAGCTGAGCAGTTAATGCAGGAAAATTCTCTAAGTGTGGAGTACCAGTACCACGATAAACATAAACTCCCAGCCGTGAAAATGCTAAATAAATAGTTGATAAGCTGAGCTTGGTGCGTACAGTAGAGAGGTCAGATTTTAAATTTTCGCAGGCTATCAATATTGGGCGCCGTAGCCGAATGGGTTGGTGCGTGACTACCATTAAGAATTCACAGAGAGAACGAAGGTTCTAATCTCGGTGAAACACCAAAATTAAGAAAAACATTTTTCTAATGGCGGTCGTTCCTCGGCAGGCAATGGCAAACCTCCGGTTGTATTTCTGCCATGAAAGAAGCTCCTCATAAAAAAATATCTGCCGTTCGGAGTCGGCTTGAAACTGTAGGTCCCTACATTTTGTAGAACAACATCAAGACGCACACCACAAATAGGAGGAGGAGCTCGGCCAAACAACCAAAAAGGGTGTATGCGCCAATTATATATATATACTCGTATTAATATTGGCGTAGATATTTAAGCTCTCAGATACTCATCTCTCGAGTTCACCACATGTTTTTCGCCATCAACTTTGGCGCGCTATCAAATCCACTAACATGGACATTATGGAGTTATATACAGTTAGAAGGCCGAGAAAAAGAGAATTTTCCAGAATTTTTTCTGAGAAAACTTTTAAATTTCTAAAATTTCTAATTCTAAAAATTTCTAAAAATTTGTACACATATTATGCTATCTTTTAACTGTATTTTAAGACTTAGTATTAGTTAAAATATTTATTTGGAAAGGATCTACAGTTGATCTCCAGGAGCTACTCTCAAAAAAGATGTTTTGCGGTGACCACTATATCTCTGAAATGGATCCTCTAAAATTAAAAAACCAAACAGATTTCGTTAAAGTAATGTTAAATCTAGTAACTAATCGAAGGAAGAAGCAAAATAAGTTTTTTTCACAAATTGGCGGATTCTCAAAAAACAAATCGATTTTTGACCTAAATTTCGGCCTTAAATTGTTTATAAAAAAAAAAACAATATTTGATTAATTACTAAAAAATACATTTAAGAAGCTGAGAAAAACGCGTTTAAAGTTTGAAAATCACTCTGAAACGCCTTTTCAAATTTGCGTGTAACTTCGAAAATATTCACCGGAACGATATTAAATGTTCTGTGTGTATACTTAAATAAATGTACATTCAGGAAAAAAAGAACTAAAAAAAAATATCGATTTTTTGAAAATTCTAACTTTATATAACCCCTTATATCACGGGTACAAGTCAAAGTACTAAAAACCATATCAGCAACGCCATGACACGTCAAAAATACGATCATATACAGATAGTCCGGCGTAAGTTTGAAATACATCTTCTTCTTAATTGGCGCGATAACCGCTTACGCGATTTTGGCCGAGTTTAACCAAGCGCGCCAGTCGTTTCTTTCTCGTGCTAACCGGCGCCAGTTGGACACCCCAAGTGAATCCAAGTCCTTCTCTCCCTTTTTCTTAGATCTCGTCCTTTGCATTCACAGTATTAGATTTGTACAAAGGCACATGAAAAAAGTAATAGCAAGTAAACAGCAGACTCCCATTCTGGAGAGCGTAAGTTCGAATATCCGCGCATAAACATCGTGCCGCCCATCGGCAGGCAATGGCAAACCTGTCAGTGTATTTCTGCCATGAAAAAGTTACTCATAAAAATTATCTGCCGCTTGGAGTCGTCTTAAAACTGTAGGACCCTCCATTTGAGCAATAACGTCAAGACCTCTATTGTTGAGCTTACTCAAATAAAGCTTGAGGCTGAAATTGAGGCTTTTGCATACGCCGGTATATCTCGAAATTTGACGTGCTCTGTTGATTTCAGTACGCTAAGAATCTTTGAAAATTGCAGTCTAGTTCCTAGTTCTAGGCGGAATTGTTCGGCGTGGGGATTGCACCAATGCTGCGCTTCTTAATAGTCACAAGATGGTTTCAATAAGGAAAATAAATGTGGTTCCCGTCTCGCACAATGGTATCACAACGGACCTAAAAGGTCAAGTGAGTTGGTCGTACAGACCGACTACCACCACAGGCTAACCTAACCAAACCTAGTTCTTAGAGCCAATCAAGTTTTATCGGCCTCTGTTATCGCTCCTTGAAACTTAGTCATTGATGGAGGCTCCTCTTCACCACAGAGCGGCTGATTGACTAGTGACCGACTTGATTCATATAATTATATTTTTTTTTTTTTTTTTGGAAAATAAGTTGCTCCCGGAGAATTGTGCACTTGAAGGTTGATAAAAAAATTATAAAAATATTCAAATATTTTTGCAAGTTATAAATATTTTTTATATTTTTTCTCTAAAGCATTTAAGTCGTATGTAAATCGCATAAAAGTTTCAGCTAAATTGACCAAGTTCTTAAGAGCAAAAATTTGGAAAATTTTGGTCTAATAGTGCTTGTAATCACCCAAAAAAAGAAAAACAAATGCAATTACGCAATCAACTTGGGTATATTCTCCAAAAGTTTGCGACCCTATAGCCCTCAATGTGTTCTCAGTAGAGAAATGCGGAAATGGATACTATAGGTAGCTTAAATTCCATCATAGAGTAGTATCTGAATACTACGAATGTAAGTTCATTAAATTTGGATCTGTGAAATTCAAATGAAATCAAATGGTAGCTGCATATATTAAAACCTTCCATTCATTAAATCAGTACCTCTTTATCACTCACTTGCATATGGCGAAAATTTCCGCACGGCCTTTACAGGTGTTTCACACGAACAAAACCAGCGCACACGCTCACGTCCAAGTTAAAATTATGAATGTGTGTATGTAAGTACGTATCAGCATAGATTTGAAAAGCTCCACTCTCCAAATTTAGAGTTACTTAAAACTACTCTCCGAGATATCAATTAAGCGAAGAATGAGTAATCGCACAAAAGAGCGAGCGCGAGCACTTCAAACAAAAACAAAAAGAGAAAAAAAGTGTCAGCTGTTAAGATCTACTAAATATCGCAATGCAATACAAAACTTTGTATGAAAGCACATAAAAATATTTCCATTTTTTCCATAGATTCTCATTCTATTTTTATTCCATTACAAAATTGTCTCACCTGTGATTCCATTAAACTCTTAGATAACTTTAAACTGACTTGCTAATTGGGGGCTTTGCTAAGCCACAATTACATATTCACCTTCTGTTATTTAACCCTGCATTGCTGGCGTATATTTAAGATAATTTTTTCTAAACAAAAAATATATATCAGCGCTTAGTTCTTAAGTGTAATATTTATTTAAAATTGTTATGCCTGTAAATCAATAAACAAAAAAAATAAAATAAAAAACGGGTAGTTTTGGTAACTTAGTAGATACTTTAATCTGTAAATTTTAAATTGAAATTTTTTTATTTACACAGCGAAAAAAAAAACAACTCAGCTGATTTACCAACACTACCTTTAATAGATTCGCCTGAATGAAAGCTCAACATTTTTTTATAGATACGTCGTCAGCAAAAAAAAAAAATTGTCTAAAACCAACGCAATTTTTGAGATACCTTATTAATTTGCACTTTATTTTACTAAAATTCATTTGGCTGCACACCCGAAATTGCTTCGAAAATGCTGTTTAAAAAGTGTGATAAAAATATCTTGAGTTTTTGAAGTTTAAGGGAGTATTCTAGTGCAGAATTTAGAAAAAAACGCAATTTTTTTTTGCAAACCCTATGATAAAAAAGTACCGGGAAGGTGATGTTCACTATTTTCTTCGATTGCCAAGACGTAGTGCACCATGAGTAGGTACCTTCCATCGGGCCAGACAGTCAATAACGAATATTATTTATCCGTTTTCAAGCTTTTGAGAGATGCTGTACGTCGCAAAGGGCCGGAAACGTGGGCAAACAACTCTTGGATTTTGCATGATGATAACGCGCCTTCGCACCGAATCCAAATTGTGCTGGATTATTTGACCAAACACCAAGTAAATACCATCGTGCAAGATCCGAATTCAACTGATATGGCTCCGTGCGACTTCTTTTTGTTTCCCAAGTTGAAATTACTAATTCATTAAAGGGGATTTCAGTCGATAGTGGAGCTCAAAGAGAATGCCACGAAGGAGCTAAAGGCCCCTTGGTAGGGTGCATGGAGGACTGGGTTAAGCGTTGGCACAAGTGTGTTGCTTCAGACGGGTCATATTTTGAAGGAGATAAAATAAATTTGCTTGAAATTTAACTCCGTTATTTAAACATTCTCGGTACTAATCATAGGGTATATTCAAAGTTTAGACATTTAAGAATGTCATTAAGATGATTTTTTCAAATTCCTATTATTTCAATAGTTATAGCCTTTTTGGTGACATGGCATCGGTTTCGATCCGTTCTTTGCACATTCCTTCATGGGAAGACTCTAGCTCGAAACTATAAGTTTCCATTTAGTATTGTCAGTGAAAAGCCTGGTAAATAAAGCATAATGTCATACTGAAACCGATGAGTAGCAATCGAGAGGGAATTCTGAAGCCGCTACCGATTAGCATCAACGCCTCAATACTCTCCTCTATCTTTTCAATATTCAATTAGTCCAGTCAAAAGAGACAAAAAAAAATAGCCAACTAAGTAATTTAAGGAGTATGCGAGTTTATGGTTTTATTATGTAAAACCCATCACTGTGAACTTAAATTTGAGTTTTCGGGGTCGGGGGTTGTGTCCCGCGGCCGCCATCTTGGAAATAAGGGTGCAACTGGTTTTTGCGATTATCTCGTGAATTGAGTCTTATTTTTCTTAAAATTTTGTCTCACACCATAAGTGTGCTGACTCACCACACCCCTACACTATCTAACCTTTGGGTACCGAGTCACACACAGCCCTAACCCCTAGAAACCACCCCTATCATGAAGCGAGCAGGCTAACCCACTTAACCGCAAGCAGGCTTACCCACAAACTCCAAATTTACTACTATTAATCCATATATTTCAGGCCCTCAAACCCAAGAAAATTAGTAATCGACTATATCATGTCTATGTTATCTTAATCGATTTTCAGGTGTAGGAAAATTTCGAAACATGAAAATTTCAAAATGCGATATCTCTGCGAAAAAAAATGATATTTGAGCAAACAAAACGCCATTTGAAAATAGAAGGCTTGTATTTAAAGATGCCATCCATTAATTTTGGGGAAAGAAAATGTCTGCAATTCTACATAACCTCAAATATGGGCAAAAATGGTGTTTTTTGCACTTTTAGGTTAGGATATCTCGAAAACCAGAGCTGATAATCACGAGATAATCGCAAAAACCAGTTGCACCCTTATTTCCAAGATGGCGGCCGCGGGACACAACCCCCGACCCCGAAAACTCAAACTTAAGTTCACAGTGATGGGCTTTACATAATAAAACCATAAACTCGCATACTCCTAAAATTACTAAGTTAAATCTTCTTTTGACTGGACTAAATTAATATTATCTTTTGTAATAATTTAACAGTATTTTGAAAAAAATCGGAATTGTTGAAAAATACGCAAAAAAAGAAATTTTTTTTTCAAATAGCTGCCATATTCTGAAAACAAATTTTCTGTAAGTTGTCCAAACCTCATTCGATATCGGCATCTATAATAATTAAGAATCCGTTAGGGTTACATTTTTCAGATTACCAGGAGGGTTGTAATGATGCACGCCAGGACCCCCTCTTTTTTTTGGACCCCTTACTTTGACTGCGCATAATTTTGTGAATTTCTTTTTAATGGAATAATTTATAATAAATAAGCGAATGATAAGGAATGGATAGCAATTTTTTTGTTTTTCATGCCTCTACATAAAATACCCCCTTAAATTAAATGAGAAACAAATAAATTGTCTAAGGAGTCGCTAAGCTTTAGCAATTTAACGCAGTTTATCTTTCGTCCTATGTTCCGACTAGGAGCGATATAATATGCATTATGATGTTTTTCTCAAATAGTTTTTTATTTGCAACTGAGAATTATTAACTGTAAATACTTTTTTCATTTAACTTATAATTTAACAAGGAATAAAATAAAAAAAAATGAAAAAAAAAAACAATATATATGAGTATAAAATTAAATGTGGCATTCTGCTAGAAATCGAATACATTTTTGGCCGAAACATTTTTGATTTGGCTTGATTTGGCAGAGGTTTTGTTTACGTACTCTATATCGAAAGAAAATATCCGAATGTTCAGAATTTCGTGATCTCTGGATTTGTGTAGCATTTTCGAAATCTCATAACTACGGTTTTGTGGGAGATCGAAACTTTTTCTGATTTTGAAAATGTCATAATGGTTTTAATATCTCCGGTTCATAGCCATACTACGGTAGTTGGTCGCCCCTTTCTTTCTTATGTAGATCGTCGTCACCATCGAACGCCGTCTAACTATCTTTTCCGCTGTCGCCCTCATCGCTTTTCACCATAAATGCGTGCATCCAAAACTTTGCAAGGCAATCTTTCATTTGGCATTCTACTAAGAGAATAACCAAGAATATTCACTTTTCAATTACTAAGAATATACACTTTTGAATTCGATTTTTTTATATCTTTACATTTTTGTGCTAGTATTTATCATTATTTAAGAATTAAAAACACTAAGCTATTCAGCAAAAAATTGTTTAGTTTCAAATAAAATTCTGAAAAAGTTAGTAATTTTTCTTAGCAGTTCGAAGAATTTGTTAAAAAAAAAGATTTTTCCCTGTACTAGTTACTAAAAGAAACCGAATTTTGATGCTTAGAAACCAGAACCAAAAGTAGTGCCGACTGGTGAAATCGTAACTAATGGAAAAAATGAATTTAAACATACCGTTTCTCACTAAAATACATAGACATAAGTAATTATTCCATATTTTTAATCTCTTAACCGGAGTAATGAATTTTTCAAAAATCAAGAAATTCTCAAAATTTAGATCTCTGCGTTCCAAAAAACAAATCCCTAAACGCTTATCTCTTTTCTCTCGATATATTAGCGGAATCCGTAAAAAGTGTTACTTCACTAGTTCACAAAAATTGTTCAGTCAATTTCTCTGTCCGGTTTGCAGAAGAATATCCCTCATTTACCTGGCGCATACAAATTTTGTTATTTGTTTCCGCCTCCAAACAACAGCTGGTTTTTAGTTCTTCTTTAAGCCAAACTCTTTCATTATTACTTAATGTTTCATTTTCACAGCGGCATCGAACCGGAGAGTAGCCAAATGCCAGCCACGCAAAAATACGCGCAGCGACGATAACCGTCTCTAGCAATGCAGGGTTAAAATATAATATGACTTGTCAACTTTTGCGCTATGGCTTGCGCTGCTCTCAGTCGCCGCTCTCTGCCTAGCGGTGTTCGTTCCTATTTCATTGACTAGTAAAAGGTCTACAAATCACGAGCAAAACTTTACTGTGACTTTAGTCAGGCAGCAATTATATCTTATCAGCTACTAGTTTAAAGAGCTTGTGTGTATGTATGCGTGTGTGTGTGTGTATGTTTTTATTTTTGTTTTTTGTTGAGGTCCCATAATGGTGTGTTTGCGGAGGCCTTATTGAGTGCATTTGTGGATGTGTTAGTGTTTTATTTATTTTGGCGCTTCTCGCACTGATAAGATACTCGAGTATTCTGTTGTGGATTAAATTCACTACATTACAGTTGAAGCTTACACAATTTAGCAATGTCAAATCTACATATCTACATAGGCATGCATATGTTGGCTTTACATGTTATGAAAGGGCTTTAGTGTTTGCCGATTTCGTGCATGTAGATGTATTGTTTATATGTATGTATGTATGTACGTTCGTATGTATGTGCTAAACAAGTGCTCATTTCGTTTGAAGTGAAAAGAAATGTTAAATGCTTGTCAAAGGTTTTTTTCCACAAATCAAAAAAAAAAAAAATAAACATAAAAAAATTTACACCTAAAACAATAGGAATAAATAAAATAAAAGTAACAAAAAAAAATTTAAAGAAAATTAAAAAAAAATAAAAAAAAATAGAAAAAAAAAATAAAATAAAATAAAAAAATAAATAAAAAAAAATAAAATAAATTTTGCAGTTGCTTTTACACCAGTTTTTTTGAGCAAAAAATTTAGTATTTTTTTGAATACCATCTTTTTCCGACAATAAGACACTGTCTTACTTTCTTTTTTCGTCCAAAATACGCACTAGGGCTTATTTTCGGGAGCAGGCAAAAATAAAAGTTTCTTTAAATATTTTTATTTAATATTTTTTTTACACAGATTACAGAAATTTAAATTTATTCAATTACATATATAAAATTCTGAATTATATTCCGATTCCAAATTAATTTCCTGTTCATTTCCTGAATCATTGGTCCGTATCTCTCATGTCTCATGCGATATAGCTACCGTTAAATGAATACTTCGGGTCTAAGTAGCCTGTTCACAGTGCATTGGAAACATCAGTTATTTGGTCCCATGCATTTTTTACCCAATCCACAACTTCTGGTAAGCCTGGTTTTACAAAATTACCTCGATCGACGATTTCTCACCATTCTGATTTCAATATATTCATTGATTCATTGAACGGCTTGTTTATTGCAATGCCAAGTGTCTGGAGGTAACCTGTCATTCCTGCGAGAATCATTATTTGATTGACCTTAATCTCAGCAAGAAAGTTTTTCATGTATTTAGCGCGGTGAGCACTGCCTGAATCCCAAACTAGTAAACCTCTATTCTGACCCCTCAACAGTGGTGGGAGCATAAAATCAACCAATTTCCTTATAACTGCTTGGGTGCAGCAGGCTTTTTCACTTTCAATGACATAAATTCCGGAAACACGTTGAATCCGGTCTTTTTTACGTTTAGTGATTTAAAATGGCGATACTTTCTTGCCATCTAGACGAATTGCCAAAGTACAGGTAACACGTGCACTATCGTAGCCGGCAGAAGGAACGTAAATTGACGAAAAAGCCTTATGGTGAACTCGCTCCTTGGCCTGGGAATACCGCGGTCTCATCCATAGCAATCTTGTTGGAGAGTTAGATTAGATTAGATTTGTAGGGGCTTGGACAAGTCCAAGCACTTAGTCAGGAGATCATTGTACTACATCCGGATAGATATCTGTAGAAAGAATAGAGATAGGAAAGATAAAAAGTGGGTGGTAAGACGGATAAATTCGTTTGGGACCACTATTTCACAAATCTCTTGGATTTATTGATGAATCTTAAGCGATCCGGAAAGAAAAAGTATGAACTTTATCCATATACTAATACTGAGTTATCGCAACCCAATATCCTAAGTCTGATCCTGGAAAATGCAGGACAGGTACAGAGAAAATGCTCTGCAGTATCGTCATTCTCAAGACAGGATAGGCATATCGGGCTGTCGACGACCCCCCTGGCAGCCATATGCTGACCAAAGGCGTTGTGCCCTGTGATTACCCCCTCCAGTACTCTCAGGTCCTTTCTGCTGAGTTTTAGGAGAACGGTCGCTATTTTCCTGTTTCGTTCTTTCAGAAAGCACTTGGCTACTCTGCACGAGTTCAACCTAGGCCAACGAACTGTATGGGTAGACCTCGCGAGGGTGTCAATCCATAGTTGAATCGTTGCAGAGTTGAAACCCAGAAAGGGTTCAGGGCCTAGTGGCATACTTGCAGAGCCTTCATTAGCCAGTTTCTCAGCAAACTCCTTCTCTGTAATACCACAATGTCCAGGCATCCAAATAAGACTAACTTTGTTGAGTTTTGCAACACTGCTCAGTTTTGTCTTACGTTCACCGACTAACTTTGAAGAGCAGCGTGGGTTAACGAGGGCTTTCAGTGCAGCTTGACTGTCACTACAAATTCCAATACTGTCACCCCGCCACTTTTTCTCAATTAGGCAGTACGCCACATTCAAGATGGCATAGGCTTCCGTAAGGAATACCGTGACCATCTGTCCTGTTGGAGAGTTGGTATTTTCGAAAGTGGTGCCATTAACAAAAAGCTTAAACGCAAGTGCACGCTTAACAACTTCATTGGGTTCAAGCTTAAACAATGTTGTTGATCTCCTTAGAGAGAAAGTTGCCCAACCAGTGTGAGACGATGCTTTAAATTCTTCTGTGGATATATCAAATTCAATTGCTGTTTCAAGGGCAAGTTTTTGAATATCAGCCCTGCGGAAAGTAACGGCTGCCGACCTGATGCAACTCTGTGATTCTTCTCTCTTCCTTGGTCCACCAGTTGACACAGGTAATCGTAGTCTGCACGCCATTTACGAACCACACCGAGATCAAACATCTGCTCTTTACAGAATGCTACAAGATTTACACCCATGAACTCTTCCACGATTCCGTTTTTGTACTCGACGGAATAGCTCTTTCTTTCTTTTTGTACTCACTTTAACTGGGGTTAAAAATAATTCACTTTATTTTGTGAAACAGTAGTTGAAAAATCCTACGCAAATGGATGCATCGATATATGCCCTCCGATGTATCAAAAAATATCGTTGAACATTAAATAAGTTAAAAATAAAATGTTTTTATTTTACTTTATTTTATCATTCGCATAATTCGGAGGGCTAAATTCGGTCCTAAAATATTTGTCATCTCAACACGATCCTACTCGAACGATCTACATCTTTCTTCGTACAGCAGTGAACCTCGTACCGATGTAATAGCGCACCTCCTTGTTGCAGCTCGTCGGCGAACTTTTTTCCTGCAATCTATCAGTGGTCAGTATTACTGTGTTTATCCTTTTTAGAAGCTGAGTCGTGCCGATTACTTTTTTATTAACTAAATATATTTTTGTAATTAATACAAAATTTACTTGCAGAAGTTTTGTTATGAATTTTTATTTTTAGGAGTTGGGCTTGCAAGTAAACTGAATTAATTAAAAAGCAATAAAAAGAAGTAAATGAGTCATAAGTAATGCCGCCGCCTTTGATGTCGTGTCGCGTAAATCAAATCGATTGAATCAGATTCAATAAATTTTTATGAGATGAGCCCATTAATTGGTAATAAATAACATTTTTGAAAAACAAAAATAAATGCGAAAAATAAACAAGTTTTTAAGCATTGAAAAATTTAAACAAATGAAATAAAAATTTTAAGTGGATCATTATTTAACCGAAAGAATTAATTGTCGCAATATTTGTTCAAATCAGCACCCTTAAATTAAAATTAATTTGTATTACAAGAAATTGCTAATAAAAAATTATTTTGAATAACCAGTTTAGGTTTATAATTTTACCCAAACCTTTTGAGATGCGGTTTGGATAATTTTTCACACGCCGTGGAAGTCAAATACTTATGTATGTATGTATGTTTATATGTACATTAGGCCGGGTCGATTTGTGGGAGGCAAAAAAATCGCCCATTGCTCTGTGAAAATCATATTCTAGGGATCAAAATAAGACACTTTGCCGAAGAAACCATACCTCTAAAACGAATTCTGATGTTCCCCAATTTGGGTCGAACTTTTTAGTTTCTTTTCTATAACTCACTTAAATTAATTTTTTCATTTACATATGTTCTGACTAAATAAATTTCTTAAGAGAAAAAATAGATATTATGTTAAATAAATAAAAATAAAGAAAAAACATAGCCATTTAGCTGATTTTTTCATGTAAAGGCCAAAAATGGTGATATTTTGAAATTGGGGGACATCAGAATTCGTTTTAGAGGTATGGTTTCTTCGGCAAAGTTTCTTATTTTGATCCCTAGAATACGATTTTCATAGAGCAATGAGCGATTTTTAAATCGACCCGCCCTAATGTACATATAAGATGTATGTACAAGTATAACCTCGAATGAATTGAATAGACTAGGCGATAAAAACAAGAATACTTATCAATAATGGATACCCAAATCATTGGCTCAACATTTAAGCACTACAAAACAAAATGTATGACAGATATTTGTTGTTCGTTCACCGCTGACATAACAGCAAAACTGAGAGCAACCTGACAAAACATAACAGAACATAACACAGCATAATATAATATATCAAAACTTAACATCGTAAAACTTAGCATAGGATTACAGCATATACATATGCATAATAACAATATAGTAGCAGCAGGCTAATCTCCTACCTTGTCAGAAAGCAAAATAGATTTTCCCTCTAGTTTAGACTGATCAAAAAATCGAGTTTTTTTTTATTGCATAAATTGTTAGTATAACTACTCAACGAAATTCGCATTATTCCCGATTTTATGTTCACTTAAATGACCGCCCGTCGGTGCCGCACCATAGCGTTTACGATACGATGCTTTATTTCAAAGGCGTTTTTCTCGAAACGCCTTTTTTTCAACTGGTGGGCACTCTACCTCAAAAAGTTATCGATCGTTATAAATTTTTTTCAGAGTATTTTTTATTCAATTCTCATTCATATGAACCTAATTCTGGGATTACACTATCATTAAAAAAAAATTTTGTTAAGCAAAATAGATGAAAAAGTATGGAATGAAAAAATTACATTGTGTTCAAGCGCCTCAAAGATATGCAATTTTCAATATTATCTTATCACAATTAGGTTCATATTCTTAGGAAACATGTTGTTAAAAAAAAATAACAATTGTTGTTGATTACAGAGAAAAATTGCAACTTCAGAAATGCCCACCAGCAAGAAACTCGGATGGTGATCGCCCATGGAAGTAAGCTCTAACGTCACTACTCCCGGCGGAAATGGCTTGAAAAAATGTTAAAGTCTCTTAAAAGTATGAGTGAAATACCCTCCAAGTTTAAGCAATTTCTGATTATTCCTTCCTTTTTTAAAAAATTCACGAAAAACACCATAACTTCGGCCTCCTAAACCGGTTTCCCCCTTAACGAAACCAACGCAAGACTGAGTCTTGTCAAGGCCCGAGTGGAGTGTACAAGGAAAATAAAAAATAAAAAATAACAATACTATATAACTTAACATAGCACACAAAATTGAGCACAACATGACAAAACATAACATAACAAGACTTAATATTGTATCACATAGCACATCATGGTGTGAGAAAACTTAACATCGTATAAATGAACATTACCTTGTATTACAAATCATAACACAACTTAGCATAACTTAACATAACATACTTACATTATTGCATAATTATACATTATTACTATTATAAAAATAGTTTTAGCAAATAAGCTTGAAAAAAGAAGCACTAATAGCTAAAATTTATGGATTAACCAAGTAAAACACCTCTTTCGTATAAAAGAAAATCAGCAACGCTTACATCAGAAAATTCGTTAAAACTTGAATTTGATCTAAATTGGAACATTTATCGTGAGGCTGTTACGATATTCATTAACACTTAGAATGATATTCATACGCCTAGCCCATGCCCACTAAAGTAAACTGATAGAAAAACTTATCAAACTCTACCAACAGTATTATTGATATGGTCAAGAAAAGGAAATTCTTACCACAATTCCGGACATGTCACGCAATCACACACTTTGCAATCGAAATCAAGATTAGACTCGTATCGATTCAGATGGAAAGATAGGTTAGGATAAATGGCCGACCATGCAAAGTCCCACTTGGACAAAGTATCACTATGGATGAAATTGTAAAGCCATATAGACGGCAAACAGAAGGCGAAGAATCGAACAGCGGAAAAGGAAGAAAGGGTTTTGGATAAAAGGATGACGGCAAAACGGTGGATAATTACATTTGCGTTAACTGCATCAAGCCGTTGATGAAATGCACCAGGTATGTGATATTTAAACCTGCTATATGCGGCGGCCGCCGTAGACGAATGGGAATTCATCATTCGGAATTCACAGAGAGAACGTAGGTTCGAATCTCAAAATTAAGACATTTTTCCAATAGCGGTCGTCCCTCGGCATGCAATGACAAACCTCCGAGTGTATTCCTGCCATGAAAAAGCTCCTCATAAAAATGTCTGCTGTTCGGAGTCGGCTTGAAACTATAGGTCCCTCCATTTGTGGAACAACATCAAGACACACACTACAAATAGGAGGAGGAACTCGGCCAAACACTCAGAAGTGGTGTATATATATATATATATATTAGGGCGGGTCGATATAAAAATCGCTCATTGCTCTGTGAAAATCGTATTCTAGGGATCAAAATAAGAAACTTTGCCGAAGGAACCATACCTCTAAAACGAATTCTGATGTCACCCAATTTGGTTCGAACGAAAAATCCCACTTTGACCCATTTAGAGTGCTCCAATCGAGTCCAAATTTATGACCGACCCCCACTAACTTTGGACGGCCGATCCACCCATGCCAGTGGCACACCCCCTGGAACTCCCCTGGGGGTTCCCCATACAATCATTTCAATATATCACCATTTTTGGCCTTTACATGAGAAAAGAAACTAAAAAGTTCGACCCAAATTGGGGTACATCAGAATTCGTTTTAGACGTATGGTTCCTTCGTCAAAGTTTCTTATTTTGATCCCTAGAATATGATTTTCATAGAGCAATGGGCGATTTTTTTGCCTCCCCACAAATCGACCCGGCCTAATATATATATATATATATATACACAGGTGTAGCAAAAAAGTGATAGCCCAGATGTCTGAATCTTTACTCGACGAGAGCAGGACAGCTGAGCAGAAGGTACTGATATGATTCCACTTCATCCTCTAGACCGCTTCTGTAAAGACTTGAAGCAATCGCAAGTCTCTCCGCATGGATAACTTACGGACAATGCCCGGTAAGGACACCCACCAAATTCAAGAGTTGCGGATGTGTTAGCCTTAGAAGTTCCTTCGGGCGAGTCCGGTCTACTCGTGGACAAGAGAATCTCGCAGCTTTGCACGTTTCCGCACTAACCCAGTGCTCGATGAGTTCATGCGAGGTCTTTCTTTCGAGGAGTAGAAAATACCCTATGATCAAAAAGTACAGGGTTGACTGTTTTCTTCTATTGCCAAGGCGTAGTGCACCATGAGTTCGTTCCATCTGGCCAGACAGCCAATAAAGAATATTATTTATCTATTTTGAAGCATTGAGAGATGCTGTGCGTCGCAAATGGCCGGAAATGTGGGCAAACAATTCTTGGATTTTGCATGATGATAACGCACCATCGCACCGAGCCCAAATTGTGCTGAATTATGTGACTAAACACTAAGTAAACACCATCGTGCAAGCACTGTATTCACCCGACATGGCCCAAGGTGTAGTTACCACTTCGTGGAAAGAGATTTCTGTCGATAGAGGAGATGAAATAAAATGCGACAAAGGAGCTGAAGGCCATGAGAGGAGTCAGGCATTGCTCGAAAAAATTTCGAGCGCGCAAATAATTGGTGCTTCGCTATCGATGTCGATATTTACCTCCCTTACAGTAATTACAGAAGTAAGGAACTAATAAACTGCTTCTTTAATTGCGTCTACCTGCGCTGGAAAAATACTACAGTGGTCCCATAGAGATTGATGCAGAGCTCCACGCAGGTATTTCAATTTTGAAATCGTAAAGGTATTATCAAAATGGCACGCCCTTAGAAGTTATGAAGGAATTTGCAATACCATGAATTTTCACAATTATTTTAAATGCATTATTTGCCTCAAATATTTCATGTTTTCAGGCATGAAGGCATAGATTAAAAGATTGCGGCATTCGTCAGAGTATGTCTGCGCTCGTTAATATCAATACAAATGAGAAACACCACAACAATAAAGTGGAAACCAATGGCCACTTACTACGTCAGCTCAAAAACTGATTCCTGTCAAACTCACTGAGAGCAGGAAAACGATTCGCGGGTGACGCCACCCTCTGTCTCTGTCATGCTCTCCGCCGTGATTCTCAGGTCATATTTAACGATTGGCAGCAAAACACAATAACGGTATAACTATTAAAAGTATTGTAAAAACAAAAATTATCTACGGAGCCAATATTGCGTCGGCACTATCTCAGAAACATTTACCAATCTTGCTTACAAACCCTTTTCGCACCCTTTCCCAATTGCACAAATTCCAAAATAAACATCATTCGCCATATCTTATCGGGTGGCTTGCTGGTGCAGATAACGGTTTACCGCTCGTTCATTTGCTTTCTTATCGCTCGCGCAGTGCACGCGCCGGTTGAACGTTAAAATACTCGTAGCATCAAAGGCGACGTCGAAGTGGTAAAAATATTTAAGTTGTGTTTTCTGCGAGTATTTATAAACGCGTTTGTTTGTTGAAGTTTTACAAGTTTTCCACTGCGCGACTGGTAGATAAAATAGAGATCTATTTTAGTAGCAAAAGGAAATATACTTTTAAATAAATCGTGAGGTAACAAGTGTCTGGAAATGTATGTAGGTTCTTCAATTTATATCACTCAAACTTTTACAAATTTCACTATAGAACAGAATTCAACTCTTTCAAATTAGCAAGTTTCGGCCAACGGAATATGGTAGAGACGATCAGTAGTCATATCTATCATTCATCTTCTCGATTCCTGTCATATCCGGTGGGACATAACGTCTCTATATCTCATATCTAAGTAGGTAGGTAGGTGCAATGGTTGAAGCGCCAGTTTGGCACTCCTCAAGGAACACTAAACCGCTGTTTTGATACCATTATGAAACCTCCAACAGGCAGATATCTACAGCCAGCCAGACTGGTGATATAATGGAGAAGATTGATGGGATTTAGGTTGGCGCACTGCCCCAGGCTGTCGAACAAAGCAGCGCTCAGTGATCTTAGTCGTCTAGCTGCCAAACCCGGACATTTACAGCGAAAGGGCTCAATAGTCTCCTTCTCTGAAAGGTTCCCACAGCTTCTGCAATGGGGATTAAATCCTTAACCTAGCTTTTCCGCGTATGTGCCGATCGTTCAGTGACCGGTAAACACACTTACGAGTATAGAAATTTAATGGCTTGGAGTCCCCAGGACTTTCTAAGTCTTCCGTATAATGTACTGGGACCAAAAAGTTTTCGAAATATCACACGAAGAAATGAAGCTCCATCTTTTATGCGCGTTCCTGAGAAATAATTTGTGCAATTCCTCTCTAACAACTATCAGGGGGGATGCCGATGGCCGGGTACGAAGTCTCTGAGGCCAATTCAATCCTCGTCCTGGCACGCTCATCAGCCATTTCAATTCCATCTATGTTCCTATGTCCTGGAACCCAGATCTGAGAAATTTTACCTGCATACCCAAAAGATTTGATATCCTCCTTACAGGAGTTTACTAGTTTCGTTCTGCACCATGGCGTCGTCAGAGCCTTGGTCGCGCCTTGACTATCGGAGAAAATGTTAATATCTTCCACGCTCCCGCGTTCCCTAAGCATTTTGCATGCCCGCAGGATCGCAAAGACTTCTGCTTGAAAAACACTAGCAGTGTTCGGCAGTTTAAAGGAGACCGAAATGCTGGCTAATTTAGAGAAAACCCTTGCTCCGACTCCCGATTCCATCTTGGAACCATCAATGAAGACAGAGGTGCAAGCTTCGGTGCAGTTTTTCCCCTCGATCCAGTCCTGTCTATTTGGAAAGATTAACCTAGCACGACCTTCAAACTTTAGTTTGCGGATAAAGAGATCTGTTCGAAGTTCGGTGAAATACGGTGTGAAGTGCTCGAAAATGCTACCACGTCCCTTGAGAGCTTGCTTCCAGAAGCCAATCTCCTTTAACCTGATTGCACTTTGAGCTGGGATGGAAAAGACGATGAGAAGTAAGTGCAAAACGACATTCAGGGCAGCACTGGGACAAGTTTTGATGTCAATGTATGCTTTCGTTGCACCCTCCCCTGTTTAGTGTTATTATAGCCCTTACGAAGAGCTTCCCACCAAACTAGGCATCCATACGTTAAAATTGGCAAAACTACTGCGTTGTACATCCACAGCATGACCAGTGGCTTGAGTCCCCATTTTTACCAAACATAGATTTGCAGGAGTAGAAGGCTATACTGGCCTTCTTTACCCGATTTTAAATGTGTAGCTTCCAATGGAGTTTGGAGTCAAGTATCACATCAAGATACCTTACTTGCGATGAGAGCGGGAGAACGTGGTTGTTTAATTTGGGAGGTCGAAAGGGTGGAGTTTTATATTTTCAGGTTAATAGCACCAGCTCCGCAACTATCCACTTTCTGCGTCTAATTTGCCTTAGAATGGGCTCCTCCTTTGTTGATTTGCATAGCGCATCCTTGCTGATGATGTTCGGCCAGAATATACTACAAATCACGCGGAGGCATTTGTTGAGAAAAGATTGTAGCCTCTGTGTGATGGCGTTGGAAACCAGCCATGTTTTACTCCCGTACAACAATACGGACTTCACACATGAGCTGAATATTCGTAGTTTCGAGCGCCTGGAGATTTGCGAACTCCCCCATACTGTATGCATTCGCCCGAACGCCAACTTTACTTTGTTTAGCCTGCGGTTGACATCTTCTCCGTGGTAGTGCAGCCGAGGTAGCAGAAGCTTTCGACAAATTCCACCGGGGACCCGTTAACTTTTATATGTCTTCTGACCAGTCTGTCCACCTTCGCTTGAAAGTCAATGAGTTTGTAAGAAAAAAAGCAGAATCAAAGAAAAAGCAGATCATCGGCGAATTCCAGGTCCTCAAGGTGTCTGGTGAAACTCCATACTATGACTCTTTTGAGCAGGATCTCTAGGACGTTGGCGAAGAGAAGGGGCGACCGGGGACAACCTTTTCAACCTGCGTTGGTGGATACGGGAGCGCTGATGTTGCCATTCCGCTTTAGTCAGTGGAAGGTATTGTCCCTGAGCAGCGACAATTGGGCAGCCCCACTGCTGAGGACTCACAACGGCAGCCCAATCACCTACCCTGCCAGTAATCTACCTGATAAGCGAAACCAACACAAGACAAAGTCTCGGATATACGAGCTCGTCTATGATGCCGACATTTGGCACACTTCCTATACCAGGACACAATACACAGCATAATAGTCTTAATACGCAGAGATAAATTCGAAGAGACTCTATGTAATAGAGTTCAATTAGAACTAGAATTAACTAGAAGGTGGATACAGCGGCTTCGTTAGCTGGGTCATGTCGTCCGAATGGATACAAACACTCCGGCTCTGAAAATATTCGGTGCGGTACCAGCTGGTGGTAGCAGAGGAAGTCTCCTCTGGATTAGAAAGTTCAGGTGGAGAAGGGCTTGACTTCACTTGGTGTGTCCAAATGGAGCAGTTACCACGAGAATGAAACGATTGGCGCTAATTAAAAATAAGATGAAGGTGGTGTGTTAAGGTGGAACTAAACATAAATCCGGCAAAAACGACCACCATAGCATTCACTAGGAAATACAAACTCAAACATCTTAAACGAATTCGTTTAGAAGGAATTGAGGTAGAACTGCAAATCCTCAAACTCCTTCTGTAATATAACCTTTCAGGTACTTGTCAAATAAACAGTCATATAGACCCACACTGAGAGACAGTAATGGGTTAAAATGTTTAACGCAAAAATTGCGGATACAATTTTTTTTTTATAAGCCGGAACATTCTATTTATCTCAGGTTGACACTATAAACATTAACTTGAATTTATTGGGGAACATTTTTTTTACGAAAATTTAATTTCAGCAGCAAATTTAATTTTCCCCCATGAGTTGAACCCATTAAGAACTTTGATATGCTAACCCGAAGCGAAAGGAATTTCCCCCTGGACATACCAAGACCTTCAATTTACCCCACAGCGTTTCAGGTGTGAACTTAAATATCAAGATTTTTTTGTTTTTTCGAAAAAAACCTCAAATTACCTGACATATGGATAAAAGTTATGGTTGGCGGTGAGTGATACATGAATAAATAACTTATGCAGATCTTTGTTTAATAAATGTTCTCAGTTAACAGAAATGGAAGATATTTATTCTAACTGTTACCAAGGCTTTCCAATGCTTATCAGATTTGTTTACTAGCAAAAGCAAGTACGTGCCAGCACAACGCTTTGTGTTTGAACAGAAATCAAATAACCGACCATAGAAAATTATCAAACAAATGACAAATATGTGTTTATTTACAAGGTGGCGCACCAGTAATCAGCTGATTGGTTTTTGAATAACTATTTTACTAAAAAAAACTAAGCGATTTTTTATTACTATTATTATTGCAGTCACAGTCTGGTGGAACTTGCTGCAAAGGACGACATCAGTTAAGAAGCGGGAGAGGGGTCAAAGGTCTGCCCTCATTGGAATCAGTGGAAACTAGTCCAGCACTCAACGCTATGCTGAATGTCGCACCCGTGGACATTCAATTAAAAACTGCTGCTGCACGCACCGCTACCAGATTGACGCTTTCGAGCCATAAGCTAGACTTAAGCTACGGACACTCTAGCATTCTTTGAGTTCATCGCCTTTGAGTTTATCGCCATGATGCTAGATCATTGTACACTCACGCTAGGTGAGAGTGGAACTTTTTCTATTCATATTCCTTCAAGTGAAAACTGAATTGGATATAACATTTGGAGGCAGGGCATGACAAACATGTTTGCGGATGGCTCGAAGTTGGAGAGAAGTGTTGGTGGGGGAAATATTCTGCGAGGAGCTCCCCATCAAGCTCAAATTTAGGCTTCCGGATCACTGTAATGTATTCCAAGCGGGAATAGCTGCAATTAAGGAAGCAGTGGATTGGTTGCTCGCTTCCGTAATTACTGTAAAGGAAGAAACTATCTACTCCGACAGCCAAGCGGCAATTAGGCCCTTGGGCTCGTTGCTTGTGCTTTCGAAATGAGTCGAAGAATGCCTGACTTGTCTCTAGATTGCATCGGAATACTTCGGTATTAGGCTCATCACCGGGAACTTAGGTCACAGTATAGAGGGCAACTGTTGGGCCGATGGACTAGCTAGACAAGGACCCTGGATACGGCTTCATCGCAATATGTAAAGATTGGAGTTCCCTTGAGATCCCCCCCTGTGGTCTGCTACTGCAAATACGTGCCCCGCGTCAACTCAGCGAGCGTTGGGCTAGAGCGCAAACGTGCCAGTCGTGAGATCCTTCGGGCCACGGGTAGATCGGGGATGCTCGAGAGAACTTTTAAGACTATCGAATTTGGTAAGTATCCTTACCGGACAATGTCCGATAGGCTTGGGATTGCTTCAAGTCTTTTCTGCAGAAGCTGTCTGGAGGACGAGGTGGAATCATTTCAGCACCTTCTTCTCAGCTGCCCTGCTCTCTTCGGGCAAAGGTTTAGACATCTGGGCTCTCATTTTTTCGCTACACCGGCGGATATTGCGGATTTAAATATCACACATCTAGTATTGCGCACTCTACCCAGCATGTGGAGAGGAGGATGAGACGGCGGACCACTTTCTGTGCGTCTGTCCGACTTTCGCTCGAATCAACCTTGATGTCTGTGTCACTGATGTGCCAAGAAACGACCACCTTGGCTCCTTGGCACTACAAAATCTACTCAGATTTCTTCAGAGATCTGGTAGATTTAAAGAAAATTAAAAAGGGAACCCGAGGATTCCGCCGACAAAAATTCGAGTTCTTTTGACTTGATCCAATCATTGAGCCAGTTTGCGATGCTCTCGTAAGAAGTGAATCGTTCTCCAAAAAGGGCAGACTGCATTGATCGGAACAGATGGTAATCCGAAGGTGCAATGTCTACGGAATACGGCGGGTGGGGTGAGACTTCCCAGTTCAGTCGCTCTAAATATTTCAGGACCAATTTAGCAACGTGTGGCCTAGCGTTGTCATGCAGCAAGTTTGTCATGTCTACCGTCCCATTCCGCCCACTTTTCTTTGAGAGCTCGATTCAAACGCATTAGCTGCAGTCGGTAGCGATTGCCAGTGGTGGTTTCAGACGGTTTAAGGAGTTCATAATAGATGACACCCTTCTGAGCCCACCAGATGCACAACATAACCTTTGAAGCATGAATATTTTTTCTCGCTGTCGATGAACCTGGTTCACCTGGCAGGCTTCAACATTTTCGATGCTTAGCGTTATCTTAAAAGTTCCATTTTTCATCGGCAGTGACGAGGCATTGCAGAAAAAATTTTCTTTGCTGCCGTTCAAGAAGCATCTATCACCTCACCAAACGTCTTTCGATATCCCTCTCCTTCAATTGCTGTAGCAGCCAGTGACCTGATTTTTTTACCATTCCCAACGCATACAAACATTTACCGACGGCCCATCAAGAGTTCGATATGAGTCTTCATCCAATAATTGTTATAGTTGGTTAGGTTAGACCTTACAGGTCCGTTGTGATACCACTGTGCGACACGGGAACCTTGTTTATTTATCTTCATGAAACCGTTTTGAGGCTCTTATGAAGCGGAGAATCGGGCTGATTCCCACGCCAGACAGTTCAGTGAGAGAATTGAAAAAGTGTTTACCTAGACAACCTGCTCTGATTTTATTATAGTTAAGGCTGGACAATTGCAAAGGAAGGCCTCAACTGTTTCTTCCTCTTTCTCATCTCTACAACTTCTACAATATTCATGGGAGAAAACTCCTAGTCTCTCCCAGGAATGCCTGCCAAATAGCCAGTGACCGGTGACACGAGCCACGAATTTCGAGATATCCTCTCTTGAGAGGCTAAGCAATTCCTTTGTCCTTGTCTTGCTTATTTGCGGACATAGCCTTGTAGCCTAGCTGTTACGCATGTATCTTCATCTCTCCATTACCTATTGGCCTCTTGGATACTCGTGGTCATACGTAGCCCAATGATACTTTTGCCGCTGAGCAGTTGTAGAGCAGTACCTTTCCTGGCTAGCTCATCGGCTTTACAATTTCTCTCAATATCTCTGTGCCCCGGAATCCAAATAAGGCTGACCTTGAATACGACGCTAATATCATTTAGGGCTACACGGCAAGCTTTGATCTTAGTATAGCCGCGTTCATTGTTTTAAGGGGGAGCCTGCTTTAGAGGCTTCAAAAAATCGATTTTTTTTTTGCATAAATGTCTTCCCAAACTATCCAAGAATGTGTCCTCATAATTTCTGAAGCAAATTCAAAATATTTTCGGAGTTACAGAGGAAATTGTGAGCAAGCGTCGAGCAGGTATATGAGCGGCCGCATAGCTCGAAGTGCGATTTCTCGGTTTTTTATTTTTACGATTTTTCCTAATTGGCGGGAAAGATAGGGAAAAAGTTAAACGTCGTATCGAAACGAGGTAACATTGATTCTATTCGGAATTAAATTCTATTCTAGTTGAACCTAAAAAACCTTAAGAAAGTTATGATTAACCCATTTTTTAAACAATCTAAAGTGAATTTGTTTCTCCAAAAAAAAAAAAATTTTTTAATTAGCGAAAAATAGTTGAATTTCTAACGTTTTGTTTAATTTTCTTGGTTTAACTAGAAGGAATACTATACTAAAATAAATTTTTTTTTTTGGTTTCAGATGAAAATTGCGACCTGCATCTTTCCCGCCGCACGACACATGCACACTCGAGGCGCCTCGGCAAAATGCTTGTACCAAGCATAATATGACATAATATTTGAATGAAAAAATTTGAGAAGACTGTTGAATTATATAACAATAAAACCGGAAAGTTTCGTTTCAATCGAATATTTCTTTCCTTCCCAAAAAAATACACGAAAAAATCGGCTTTGAAGCCTCTAAAGCAGGCTCCCCCCTTAATGGCCGCCTGGCTATCCGAGAATATATTTATAGATGTTTTGTAGTTGAGTATCTTAGAAGTTTTTCGGTGCCCCTACGCGAGCATAGACATTTTTAACGTTAGATAAAAAAGGATCTTTACACTTCAAACAAATGTCAACTACTGCGATCGAGAGCTCACTTATAGACCTTCAAATCGCCAGTATATTAGTAGAGCGAACACAAAAACAGTATCGTTTACAAGTGCGGAAACTTATTCCCATAACCAATAAATCTTGCGATAGCATACCCAATTTGGCGCCACCTTGTGAAAGTATATCTGAAAATAGGTGTTGTATAAAATTCCGCTTTATGGCATGCACTTTTGTATCGACTTACTAAGCAAACTGCGAGTATTCAGTAAACACACGTTTGACAAATAAATGCTGCTTATTTTTCTTCCTCTTCTACTTACTTGGGTTGCAAGAGCATAGATTTTCACATCAGCTGATTTACTCCGATTACAATTAGCCATAAAACACCAAAGCAAACAAATGCGCATAAACAAACTTAAGTAAATGCTAATGCATGCGCCTGCATGTGCGTAAAAGCAGCTAAGTATGCGCGTATGTATGGTATGTACGAGTACATTTATATGTATGTAAGTGCAGGCGATAATTTGTTGAAACATTTTCATCAAGTGGAGAGCTTCAAACAGACAAGTGCAGCGTCTACGCCATCCATAATGCGTGCGTTTGGAAACATGAGCTATGACATGGCCAGTGGTGGTAGCTAAACATGTGCGGGCATATTTGACTTGCCTCCGAAAACATCCATACGCACATGCACAAATAGGCAAGTGGCCAGCTGTGTTGTGGAAAGTCTTGAATGTCAGACTCAATTTACAGAATGCCAATTCTCACACATCATTTTCAGCTAGGAAGTTCATTTTCCATGCAGTTGTTGTTGTTTTTCTTTACTCAATTTCATTGTTTATCACTTCACAACTTTTCCCCCTGTCGTCAGCGCGGCATTTCATTCACCACTCATACGCACAGTAGGCCACGCACATCGCGCAGCAGCGAGTGTTGTGCCCTGCAGAGAAAACCTGAACTTGTGAGACGCGTTAATGCTGGATTGAACTACCGCGTTGGCCACTTAAAGTGGAAGTAATTGTGTCGGAAAGAAAAACAATAATTAGTTCATTATTAGCTAATAATTAATTCTACTACAAGCAGAACTGTTCCGCATATGCCGCCGTAGCCAAATTAGTTGGCGTGTGACTACCAAAATGATAGAAACAGTTTTTAACGTGATAACGTCTTATAATTCTATGTAGCCGGCTGCACGCACCAAAAAATGCGTCGTTATCTTGTTCATGCGTCGTTACTTTGCTTGAACTGCATATTATGTTATGTTATGATATGTTATGTTATGTTATGTTTTGTTATGTTATGTTATGTTATGTTATGTTATGTTATGTTATGTTATGTTATGTTATGTTATGTTATGTTATGTTATGTTATGTTATGTTATGTTATGTTATGTTATGTTATGTTATGTTATGTTATGTTATGTTATGTTATGTTATGTTATGTTATGTTATGTTAAGTTATGTTATGTTATGTTATGTTATGTTATGTTATGTTATGTTATGTTATGTTATGTTATGTTATGTTATGTTATGATATGTTATGTTCTGTTATGTTATGTTATGTTATGTTATGTTATGTTATGTTAAAGTATATTATGTTATGTTAATGTTAACTAATTCTCTATATCCATACAAAATATCTATCAAACAAATAAAATTAAAATTTTCTTTTGAAAAATGCAACCATTCAATCAGTATTTTCTTATGACGTTATCACGTCAAACTATCGTCAGTAAACCGACTTTACAGACATCCTCTTTTTTTCTAATAGCGGTAGCCTCTCCGCGTATATTTCTGCCATGACCTACTTAGACACCCGTTACAGGTGAACAATCTGATACCGGCCATGTGTGAATCATACAATTACTGGAATCCTGTTAAGATACCTTACAGAAATAAGTACAGGGTAGACATGTCAAATGTGTTCATAATTTACTTAAAGGTTTGACATTTACGAAATGGGACGCTATACGCTTGAACAAAATTGGGAAATATTGAAAACCTTTTTCCAAAGTGGTTAGTCTTTTTCTTCTTTTCTGATTTTCACATCGGTGGCTACGTCAATAAGCAAAATTGTCGGATTTGGGGCTCAGAAAATCCACACTGTTTGGTGCGGTTTTTGGTCTGGCGGCATCATCGGGCCATTTTTTTTCGAAAATGAGCGAGGAGCCGCGGTTACAGTAAATGGCGAGCGTTACCGTGACATGCTCAACGAGTTTTTGTTTCCAAAAATTGAAGAGGATGACATGGACGACATTTGGTTTCAACAGGACGGTGCAACTTGTCACACTGCCAAAGTTACACTCGAACTTTTGGCTACCGTTTTTGAAAACCGAATAATCAGCCGAAATTCCGATATCAATTGGCCGCCTCGGAGGTGTGATTTAAGCCCGTTGGACTATTTTTTGTGGAGGGCCGTTAAGAGGCGATTGATGCTTTAAAACACGAAATCGAAGTTGCCATTCATGAAATTGGAGCCCAAACAATCGAAAATGTGCTTAAAAATTGGGTTGATCGAATGGCCTACTGTAAAGCCAGTCGTGGCAGTCATTTGAACGATATTATTTTTTATTCATAAATGACAATGTTCAATATTCAAAATAAAAAAAAAGTTTGAAAAAATATTGATTAGTTTCTTTTTTATAGCGGATTTAAAAAGCAGATTTTACATGGCCCACCCTATAGTTGTTGTAGAATGAGCTATAATTTTATAAAAATTTACTGAAAATTAGAAAACAAAAGTTGTCATTACTTACTTACTTGGCCATAACAAACCGTTACCCTGTTATAGCCTGCCGAATAATGTCTCGCAGGAGTCTCTGTTTTCTGCACACCTTTTTCAGTTACTCAAGCTAGGTCATCGTCAGAAGCCAGATCATCAATTTGGTTCTTCCACCGGAACGAGGACGTCTTCTTCTTCGTGGACCGCCAATTACCGTCTCAAACAACTTCTACGCCGGAGCAGTTCCTTCCAAACGGACGACATTACTTAGCCACTTTAGTCGCTGCTGGATGACTAGTTTGACTATGTCAATATCTTTATTAACCGCATCCAGCGTGATTTATTCGAATGCCATAACCGTCATCTATGCGAGCAGGGCCAAAATCTTGCGAAGTACTTTTGTCTCGAAAACTCCAAGAACGGCTGCATCTGATTGTTTGACTGCCCTGGCTTCAGCGCCATAGAGAAGTACTGGGAGATGATGAGTGGGAGTGTTGTTTTCGGTCGTCGAGAGAGGGCTTTACTCCTCGATTGCGCACTTACTAACTTAATACTTGACAACGTTTTTGCTGGTAATAGCGGCACCAAGATAAATGAAGTCCTTGACATAATTGAATTTTTCCTTGCTAACTTCGATCCTCTGTGGTTGAAGACGCCGCGACTCCCTGGAGGACGCCAACGTATAAGCGTTTACCAATAACAGGTGTTATCTATCGCTATCGAGAGAAGATTAACGAATTTTTGTGGCCGGAATTAGATGGTATTGATCGGAAAAACGTTTACTTTCAAAAACACGGCGCTACGTGCCACACAAGCAACGAAACTATTGATATTTTACGGGAAAAGTTTCCAGGCCGTGTTATCTCTCGAAGAGGTGATCACAATTGGCCACCGAGATCTTGTGACTTTTTTCTTTGGGGCCACGTGAACGAGAAGGTCTACGCCAACAGCCCATGGTCCATTCAAGACCTCAAATATGGAATTCGTGAGGCTATCGAGGACGAGGACATAGAGCAGCCACTTTGCAATTCGGTTATGGTTTCATGAAAAGGATATTGTCTTGTAAGCGTGGTCGTGGTGTCCATTTGCCTGATGTTATGTTCCACTATTAACGGCATACATTCCTCTTTATAATGAAATACACATCCGATCATTTATATTTAAAATAGCATATTTCTTTAAATATGAAAATAACACCTCTTATTGGAAAACCCTTTAGATAGTTTTGCCCTCATTTATCGCCAAATCTAATCGCGGAGACTCCTTTTCAATAGGCGTAAAAGCGGCCGGAGCATCTCGCTTGGTATGACCCTAAAAGCTCGACACTTTTATGGAAAACGGTTCCGTTTCGCTCTACTCCCGCTCTGCGAAGCACACTCTCCATAACAAAGTTAAAGAGATTGCATGACAATGGTTCGAAACTTGTCATAGCCGGTCAAAAATTGTTTTTTTCCTTGTTCACTCCTCCCGGGAGCATTGGGAGTCCACAAGGCTCAGTCTTGCGTTGGTTACGTTTATCTGATTTTTGATTTCTGACAGGGTAGGTGATTAGCCTGCCGCTACCAGCCTAAGTAAACTGAAACTCATCGGTTCGCTGGGCCAATGGATTTCTCTACAGGGTACGGCCACGTTAAACACACACACATACATAAAAACATACATGAACTACGAAATGCAGAGGTTAATTAAATTGAAATGCCGCCCAAATGTCAACGACACACTTTGCCACATACACGTAGAATAGTACTTACTGCCCATGACGCATCCGTGCCGCATACCGCGAATACTGGCCACATGTCCAAATTTTTGTGTGAGTACCAAGGCATTAATTCTACATAAATTCAGTTTCTTGCGCACAAATTAAACAGCTGTATGTAAGTGCGAAAATCTGTGTGGGAAATTATTTGTTTACAAACTGTCGATGAGTCAATGAGCCAATGCGCCACTGTACTTTACAACAACAACAACACTCACCACCACTACTGTGTGTCTTTAGGTCAGCAAGTCAGTCAATCGCACACCAAATTTACCGCGAGTGCAAGCGAGAATTTTAGTCGTAAAATTGAAAGTTTATTTTTGTGAAAATTTAACACTTGCTATAAATAGTTGGTGGTTGAATTATTTTTAATAATGTTTACACAATTTTCTACTCGCGACGGTGGTATAAACAACCGCATGCGTCAGGTGGTTAAATAGTTTTGTTTATGGTTTTGGGAAAAGTGCGCATTCTTTGAAATATTTCCTGTTGTTATTATGTGGCCGCACATAGGGAAAAATGTATACGAGTACACAAAATTTTTGAAGTTCGCGTACACAGTTTAGCAGTAATTTTTTTTCAATTTTTTTTTTTTTGTTTTTAACAGTTATCATAGTTCGATTACTCCTCTTTCGACAGATGTTAAGGAAAGCCTTTGTACTTTACTACCGAGAGTTCGATTGCGCTCGAAATTCATATCAAAAGTTAATAAAATCTACTGCGCAATGATGGGCCTGCGAAATGTTTTGTTTTTTTCTGCATTGATCAATCAATCAAAGTTTTCTGTCTTTATATTCGTCTAACAGTGCTCGGAATAAAAAAGTTAAACGAAATATTTGAGACAACTGACCCGATACAAGAGCCATTCAATGGAAAATATAGACGATTTAAGAGAAAACTTTGAAGAATATCAAAAAAAAAAAATCATCATGAGTAAAAAGAACAGATTTTTTATGCATCTCTGGGACTATCCCAAACAAAGCGCTGCAAGTGCTAATCAATTTACTTGCACTAAATTTGATGAAGGGGAGTGGCAGACACCAAGGCCAGGAGAAGGGGTATTTTCGAAGGAATTAGGACTGGAACTATCCGTTCGACTACCAGACTACTGCAGCGGCTATCTTGCCAGGCGGTCATTAAATCAATGAATGCGACTATACTAAGATCGAAGGTTGCACAGGAATGCCGAGCAGCCATAAATGATATTAGCGTCGTATTCAAGCTCAGCCTTATTTGGGTTCCGGGGCACAGAGATATTGAGGGAAACTGTAAAGCCGAGTCAGGAAAGGTACTGCTCTACAACTGCTCAGCGGCAAAAGTATCCTTGGAATACTGTTGTTCACGTGTAAGCTAATAATAAAAAACAACATTATCCAATAGGCCAATAGGTCATGGGAAGATGAAGATACATGCGTAACAGCTAGGCTACTATGGCCGCAAATAAACAAGAAAAGGACAAAGGAATTGCTTAGCCTCTCAAGAGATGATATCTCGAAGGTCGTGGATTGAATAACCGGTCACTGGCTATTTGGCAGGCATTCCTGGGAGAGACTAGGAGTTCTCTTCCTTTGCAATTGCCTAGGTAAATACCTTTTCAATTCTCTTACAGAGCTGTCTGTCGTGGGGATGGCATCAATTCTACGTTTCATAAGAGCCACAAAATGGTTCTACGAAGGAAAGTAAATGAGGTTCCCGTGCAGCACAGTGGTATCACAACGGACTTGCAAAGTGTAAGTGAGTTTGTCGTACAGACCGAATACCACCATAACCTTAACCTAAGCTTTTGATCTTTCTAGACGGGTGTTCCCTTTTATATTTTGCGCCTTTGCAACACTACCTGTGATGAGTTGTGATTCGATATTTGTATCGAAAAGGTTGGTAATTTTTAGCACATACTTACCTATAAAGTTTTTCAGTGAGTTTGAAAATTCATTCGCTCAAAAGGTGGAATTAAGTCGTGAAAATTGGTACCGCAAGATCGTCATGTGACATAACGCGAGATAGAGGCAACCTTGGGTATCAGTGGGACTAGCATATAGTTAATATTGCATGAGCATTTGGTCGTCAAGATTTGTTCTCGTTGGAAAGCGCATAATTCGACAATTGCAAAAAACGGACTCGTGTCGATTGAAGAAATATTGACGAAACTCTGCGGTGTGGTTCAAAGCACGTTATGATGCCTTAACAGGTGACAAATCTTAGATCTATGCATGAGTCGAAAACAAAGCAACAATGGGCAGTATGATTATTCCAAGGCGAGCTTAATCCAATAAAAGTTGTTTGCAGAATATGCACCTTAAATCCTATGGTAGCCGGATTGTCATCCGACAAGAACTGGAAAATCTGATCATGACGCAACTGTACCTTTAGAGAACCTAAAAAAAGTCAAGTCAAGGAAGACCGACTGCCGAAGACGAATCATCCTTCAAAAATGCAATGGGAGCTCTCACGTAGCGACTCACGCAAGAGAGTTTTTGAGCACTCATAAAGAAGAAAATTAATGCGTCATCCGCTTACAGTCCTGATTTTGCACCTAATTATTTCTTTCAAAAGAAAATACGAGGTCAACATTTTTCAACTCCCGAAGAAGCTGTAGAAGCCTGCTCACTTTGCAGGTATCCACTTCTGAGTGGCAAAAGTTAAAATTGTTTCAAGCCAATGCAAAAGTGTATTGAATTCCAAAGTGTTCATGCTAGTTCCCAAATTAACGAAGTCTCTTACAATCTCGAACTCATAACCGTCAACAATGACGTGGGTACCGATACGAGAGTGCGCCGACTGTTTGTTTGATGACAGGAGGCACTTTCTTTTGTCCTCGTTCGCCACCTCGTTCATGTGGGTACTACTTCACAAAAACGTCAGACTATCGTTACTTTAAATAAAAAAGACCTTCATTAAAAAAATCATCATTGCGTGTGCTGCGTCACCTGTCTTGAGGAAACCAGGTGCTTTAAGCTGTTTCCAGTAGTTTATCAACCACTCCTGCACAAGATAAGACGAATGTTTTGGGTTGAATGTTCTTGTTGAAATTGCCAAATTGTCCCATTAAGACCCAGTTTTTCGACACTTGGACTTAAATTTTCTTTAAGAATGTCGCAATACACATGCTTATTCATTGTCTCATCTATGAACACGAGCTTTCCGACACCAGAAGCCGTGAAGCACCCCCAAACCATCAAATTTGCACCACCGTGTTTAACTGTTTTGAGTAGGTTACTCTCTTGGAGCTCTTTATATAGCTTTCGCCAAAGCTTTTGTGCAGCATCTGACCCAAATAAATTGAATTTTGATTCATCACTAAATTTGGTGGTGTTCCAAAAAGCGTCGGGCTGTTTAGCAAATTCTAGCCTCTTTTTCTTATTTACCTTCGAAATTAAGGGTTTGCGTCGAGGAACCCGGCCATTGTACCCAGCCTTAAATAAAGTATTCCGAACAGTTTGGCGGTTGAAATTCATTTCAAATGAATTTTGCATCAAACCCTCGTCGGGCAGTTACATTTTCTAACATAACTTTGTATATATGGGAAATTTTTACAATCGACTTCCACAGACATACACCCAAAACTATAAAGAGTAATAATCTAAAAGAATAAAAATCTAACTCTTTGCTAAAAAACCTAAACCTATAAAAACAATTGATTTTTTGAAAACTCTGGACGTATGTAACCCCTTAATGTGTATGCGTCCGAGTACTCCGAGCTATTTCGCCGAATAGAACCAAACATCGCATAAGATTTAGAAATGATAAAGTTAATGTGATTACTAATGCCTATATGTGTACTTGTATGTACGAGGTGTGTTCAAAAAGTATCGCGAATTTTGTGTTTTTTCAAATATTATTTTTTTATCTATCAATATCTGTTTTGTCAAAGTAGTCCCCATGAGATATTATGCACTTGTGCCAACGTTTTTTCAAATCTTCAAAGCACTTCAAAAAATCATTTTTTTTTATCTTGTTCAGCTCCTCCTTCGATGTCGTCTTTATCTCGTCAATCGTAGCATAGCGTCGTCCTTTCATGGGCCTCTTCAGTTTCGGGAAGAAGAAAAAGTCACAAGGGGCCAGATCTGGGGAATACGTTGGCTGTGGCATCAGTAGCAACGATGTGTGAGCAGACCCCATTTTTGTTCTTCCGCAAATTGCGCATAACTTGCAGGTAATATTCCTTATTGGCCGTTTTAGAGCGAAGAAAACGGTAAGCAAAACTTTTACAGTCGACCCAACTTGGCTCGCTTTTTTCGGACTTTTTTCGTGCGACAGCTTCCATTGAGATGATTGAGCTTTGGTTTCCACGTCACAACCATAAACCCACGATTCGTCACCAGTTATGACCCTCTGTGAACTGGAGCAAATTTGGGTCGTCGCGGACAGAGTTCAGATACCAACATCTCATAAGCACTGTTCATGCGATGCTGCTTTTGGTCAAAATTGAGCAGTTTTGGTACGAATTTTGCGGCGACCCATCTCATGCCCAAATTATTGAAAAAAATCGAATGGCACGAGCCAATCGATATGTCTAGGTCCTCAGCAACTTCTCTACCGGTGATTCGACGATTGGCCAACACCACTTTCTCCACTTCATACATTTTTTCGTCTGTTGTTGAAGTGCTCGGGCGTCCGCCATGCTTTTCGTCGTTCACATCTTCTCGGCCTCATAGAGGGAGAACATTTTGTACCACCGATAAACGTTGCTTTGGTCTAAAGTAGCTTCTCCGTATGACACAGTCAACATTCGGAATGCATCCGCGCGCCTTATTTCGTTTTTCACACCAAATTTGATACAGGTTCGTTGATCCATCTTTTTGAATAGGTAAAAATCGAAGACGAGCCGAAACACGTGCAAGCAAAGCAGCTGTCAACAATTAACTGAACATTCAAAATGGCCGAACTCGTCGACATGAGTGAGAAAATTCAAAATTCGCGATACTTTTTGAACACACCTCGTATACATATTGCCATAGTTGTAATCAACCGGAAAAAAGGAAACTACCTTCCACTTCTTCTGTGAATGCCCTATGAAACTTTCGGCAAACCGCTTTTTGAGAACCTCGAAGAGCTGATGTGTTTACTTGAACTTCTAACCCTATCGAAAATTGCGAAAAAAAACGCCAATTTAGAGCTGTTGGAGAAGTTATAAAACATTTCGAATCAGTTTAAACTGGTTCAATGTGCCTTTGAGAAAATCAGTGAAATATCTAGTGAAACTTAAATGTATACTCGTTCGTGTGCGGTTTTAGCCCTCATAAATTATAGCCATTTCACGCCTTTTCTACACTGCAAATCATAAACAAAACATGCGAATAACAAAATAGTTTCTCTTTCTCGGAAAAACAAGAAACAAAAAACGCCACAAACCTTCACTCAAGGTTGTGTGAAATTGCATATCTTCAATTTAAACATTTATCTTATCGCACACATCGCACTTTCATCATTAAACATTTCTTCAATCGCGCAAGCAAACATTAATTGCGGTGGGAATTTTTAGAATTTCATTCCCGTTGCGACACTAGCAACAACTCTGCACGTATTCCGATTGTGTCTTCGTAGCTATTCGAGTTGTATGATTGCAATTTCGTAGAAACTTTTGGCTGACTGTGAAGTTAGAATTTTTTGATTAATACAAATATTGAAAATTTTCACAAAATTTATGTGAAATAAAGGAAACACTCCTAGTAATGAATAAATAGATAATTTTTGAAAAAACACAAAATTCCGGATACTTTTTGAACACACCTCGTATATGAGAAGAAATGGTAGAGGTACGAATTAATAGTCGTTGGGAAATTGCGAAAAAGTTGTATGAAATTAGGGTAAACGGATGATCTTCATATGACGCTGGTAGAAATATTGCGTGAGCGCATTGCCGCTTTGGTATTTCATTTTAGAAGATTTTTTTTCATGTAACAAATGCACCTGCGATTAGTCTGACTTAGACGTTGAACCCAACATCGCCCATTTCCAGCACTGGTATTGACAACACTTCAAAAATAAAACTTTATTATCCCCATCGTACATCTGTACTCTGCTTTTATGTCATTTTGTGACAATAAAATTAATGCGCGCATTGCAGTTGCTACATTTTAATGTGGAATCTTCGTCATTGCAACAGTTTGGAAATCACTTTCATGTTTTCAATTTATGCTCAGAGTACAGCAATCGTTACAAGTACAGTATTAACGAGGCTGGTTTGCTCGCTGCATTATTGTTGCACTTGAACGCAAGCACTTGCAGAAGAGCACTAATGAACCTTGCTCTACCAAAACAACAACACTCAGTTCCATTAAGCAACGCGCTGTTTCTCTTGCAATCGTAATTGTGAAGACATTACGAGTGCGTGAGATAAGCTTTCATGTGACGTTCTTCGTGGAGTTGTTGTATGCCAATAATAATTGGGAAATATTTATGAATTTCGATTGCGTTATTGTATGGTGAGTGCACATGCAATTATATTGACATATGTTCATATGTTGTTGTTGAAAATTATATTACAAAGGAAACACTAAAAAGCCTAAGTATCATTAAAAAGCCAATACTTTCTCAGGGGTGAGCATGACTCGGACCATGTCAGTGATATTAATACTGGAAGGCATTTAGGTTGGGTTAGACGTTGTGCTGTCAAAGCGTTGAAATGTCTCAGCAAAAAAATATGTTTCAGCTCAGTACATTAACCACTTACCCTTTCAGTAAGACTGACTGGAAAAGTGACTCTTTGTTCCTCTGAAAAACTATTTCTCGAAGTACTACACATTTACACAGAAAGGACTAAAACTGCCTTTTCTGACCATAAATAAAAATTAAGTATTAGTAAAAACCTTATTTCTTGTGGTCGACAAATAAGAGACAAGAAACGTGTGTCTCTTTCTAATTTATACCAAAATACATTCTGTCAAAAAAGTACCGGGAATTGTTCAATAAAACGCAAAATTATTAATTAATCATCAAAATTTATTTTGTCGCCTTCAAAATAGAAACAGGCTCCATTCGAAGCAATACACATATGCCAACGATTAGTCCAGTTATCAAAGCACTTTTTAAATGTGTTTGAAGAGATCTTCTTCAGCTCCTTCAGCGAATTCTCCTTAATGATGGCCTCTATCGACTCAAAGCGGCATCCGCGGAGTGGCAATTTAAGATTTGGGAAAAGGAAAAGGCCACAGGAGGCTAAATACGGTGATTATTCGATGATATTTGTCGAGTTATTAGTCAAAACAGTGTTCACAGTATGAACCTCTTGAGACGCTGCGTTGACATGGTGCAAATCCATGAGTTTTCTTTCCACAAATTGGGCCGTTTCCTATGCACATTCTCTCTCTCTCTCTCTCTCTTTCTCCCTCTCAATTTTATTTTTATTTATTTTATTTTTTATCTACCACAGAACCATTTCGAACGAACTCCGAGTGCACAACTTCATGATAATCAAATAAAACGAGTAGCATGACTTTCACTTTTGACCGACTTTGTTGTAGTTTTTTGGGTTCAACTCATGCGGATGTCGCCTTTCAGCCGCCTGTTGACTGGTTTGCATGTCAAACTCATATATCCACGTCGCATCACCTGCTATGATGCGCTGGATAAACGTTGGGTCCGAATTCTCTTGCTCAAGCATGTCTTCAGCTACCCTCTTCCAATGAACTTTTTGAAAGAAATTCAACTCTCTTGGAACGAGTCGAGCAGTCACGCGTCTCATGCACAATTTATGGTGTAAAATGTTGCGAATTGATTCGTGAGACACGCTAAGGTCACGAACTACCTCCCTCAAACTTAAATGATGGTTTTCCAGCACCATTTCCTTGATTTTGTCGACGACTTTGTTTTCATCCGTTGAATACGCTGATGGGCGACCAGATTGGGGAAAATCTTTCACGACTTCTCGGCCCTCTATAAAAGCCTTATACCACTCACTGACCCGTGTTTTTGATAAAGCAAACTCGCCATAGTCTTTCTGCAACATTTTCGACGATTCAGTACACGAAATCCCATTCAAAACACAAAATTTTAGACAAATTCTTTGTTCGATATTTTTAACCATAGTGAAAATAGCAGAGCACAGCTGGGGTTGACTGATATAATTAAATGCCAAAAATAAGCTAATTAACAGATCAGACCGAATGTATAGGAATGAATTTCTTCTTTCGAGAAATTTAATACTCTTATTACCATCACTTATACTTGAAGATCTATAAACTTTCAAATATTGATGATAATTCATTTTTATCCAAAAGTATAAAATATTTTAAAAAATATGCGCTTGGTAATTTTTAATATGATTTTAACTAGTTTATGCTTATCGAAGACCGTAGTCCGTTATGGAATTAACAAATGTGCTGGCTATTAACTTTAACCTTTGTTTAAATTGCCAATGTCTTCTTGAACGATGTACTTTGAGAAATTTTTCAATAGCAATGTGGAAAGTATACATCCTTGCTCATGCGAATACAATTTGTTGCAACATTGGCGCATTTTTAGACTACTTACGAGGGCGGTTCAATAGGTGTTTGATAACAGAGGGCGTTCCAGAGGGAAGTTGGTGTTAGCATCGTGTGCTGCCACCTATCAAACAACGGCAAAACAAAGTTCAGACTGATTGCTGGGTTAGTTTGAATTTGGCAGCTATTCGAGTAAGACCTGTTTCGAAATTTTCGATAAGATGGAAAAAGAGCAGCATCGCTCGGTAATTCGCTTTTTGTTTTAGTATGTAAAAAATGCGAAGAGATAAAAGCAAAGTTGGATGCTGTCTTTGGGAACGCTTCGCCATCTATGACCACAGTTAGATGTTGGTTCAACGAATTTCAACGTGGGCGAACATCCGTTTTTAATGAGGAGCAAGCAGGACGCCCGGCAGACGTGGTTAGGTTGTAATGGTTGCCCAGAAAGTCGGACCACTTGGACGAAAGAAGTGTTGTTCATCCTTTGTGATACCATTACAAGAGGGGAAAAAAGAAGTGAAGGTGACTAATTTGCGGCTGTGCAAGCCACGTTATGCTGCTGATGAAGTTCATCAAATTTTTGATATCAAGACCTGGTATGTTAGCAGGCGCAGAAAAGCAGTGAGAACCAAGATGTTTAAATCTAAGGTAAGCAATAGGTGCTGAGATGATTCTACCTCACCCTCCATACAGCTGACGCAAAAAGGATTCGAAGTAATTACGAGTATGTATACCCCGCGAATAGTGTCCCGTGAAGATGCCCACAAAATTTGAGAGCTGAGGTTTTGTCATCCTCAGAATATCCCTAGAACGCCTCCGATACAAACGTGGCCAGAAAGATTTCACGACCTTACACGTTCGTGTACTTGACCAGCGCTCGTTGAGTTGGTGCGAAGCCCATCCCTCCAGGAGTAGAGCACAGGTTGTCAAGGGGATCCCGATCCTCGCCTTTCGCGGGCACACTACCTCACAGATCCCCTGACTGGCCAGCTCATCGGCTTCGCAGTTTCCAGCAATGTCACTATGACCGGGTACCCAGATTATCCGTATGCCGAATAATGGCAGACGTGGTTACCGAGGAAATCATTCAAAAAGTCCGCGACATGATTCTCGCTTATCGACGAACGAAAGTGCGCGTAGTACCAGAGGCCATAGGAGTTTCGACCGGAATGGTAATTAATATTTTACATAATAAGTTGGCGATGAAAAAATTGTCTTCGTGATGGATGCCGCGATTGTTCACAAGTAACAACAAGTGGATGCAGCTGTTCACTTCGTGACACTGTTTAGAGCTATTTAAGCGATATCCGAAGGAATTTATGCATTGAGTTGTCAGCGTCGATGAAAGATGGATTCATCATTACACACCAGAAACTAAGCAATAACAGTAATAATCAAAAGAATGGGTTTCTTTCGGTGAATCTGCTCCAAAGAAGGCGAAGACAGTCCCATCGGCCGGAAAGGTCTTGGCGACGATTTTTTGGGATGCGAACGGCGTTATCCTCACAGATTTTTTAGAAAAAGGAAAAAGATCAATGAACTACATGTGAGTTATTGGACTGCTCTTACTTTATTTAAATTTAAGGAGCCACGTCCACATTTGTCGAAAAAGGAGATGATGTTTCACTACGATAACGCACCGGCACATTCATCCGGCGTTGTTGCCGCTAAACTGCATGAATTGTGTTATGCATTGCTGGCGCACCCCCCTTATTCACCCATTTGGCTCCATGCGACGTTTTTTTCTTGCCTAACATAAAGAAACGGCTCGCGGGGGGAAAAATTAGTTCAAACGAGGAAGTCATCGCCGAGACAGAGGCGGTATTGGCGAATTCGACAAATTCTTTTCTTTTTTGGAGTGGTTAAAAAATGGTCGGAGGAGGAAGTGTATCATTCAAAAAGGCGACAAAGTTGAAAAATAAGAATTTTTTTTTGAAAAAATCTTGCCTTCATTTCTAACACGGGTACTTATTGAACCCCCCTCGTAGTCCAAATATAAATTTTTTTGATACATCGAATAACTTTTCCGTCAAAATTTCATTTTCTCAGTATTTCCATTAATCTGCTATGCTGTACTTTATCAAACAGACGCCTTGGACGGTGTCCTGTCTCAGAAATATTCGCGAATGGGCCGAACTGAGAACGATTGGAGAGCTTACTCATACTGCCTATGATAGAGAAGGAATGTAAGTTTACTATATAGTATATTGCAAATTTCTCCTAGTGCACTTTAGTTTGTAGGTTTATTTATAGTTTACAATGGCGGCCGATAATCGAATGAGTTGGTGCGTGCACGAGGTTTGAATATCCGCGAACGAACGTCAAATAATAAACACATTTTTTTCTAATAGCGGTCGCCCTTCGGCAGGCAATGGCAAACCTCCGAGTGTGTTTCTGTCTTGAAAAAGCTCCTCATATAAAATATCTGCCGTGCAGAGTCGGTTTGAAACTGTAGCTCCCTCCATTTGTGGAAAATCATCAAGACGCACACCGCCAAAACCAGGAAGAACTCGACGAAACATCCAATAAAGGGTGTAAGCGCCAATCGTATGGTCTATACTTAAATGCAGGTTCATTTAGATGTAAAACGAGTATTTAAATATATTAAATGTGACCGTCAAAATCCCGCAATGGATAGGCAATTCAAGCAGAAGAATGAGTCAAATGTAACCAAATATTCACTAACAAAAAATATCAGCTACTGTAATCAATTTCCCCTCAGTTAGTAGCTTGACATGTTTACGATCTTCGGGCCATTTGATGTTTTTTCATATTTGTTCAAGTACAACTCACTAACACACGCACATGAACACGTAACAGGACAAGTACATGACCAAATATGTTTCGAAATTGCGTTACCAGCTACTTAAAAAATATTGAAAATAAAAATTCAATCAGCGCCCAAATCTGTAAATGCTTGTAACTTTTGCCATAACTGAATGGGTGGATCTTAACTGACTTTACGTGCCACAGATTTTTATTTTATAGTCTTACACGAGTATGCGTATGTGTGCATGTGTATGAGGGTGTGTATGTGTATGAGGGTGTGTATGTGCATGTATGTCTAGTATGAGTGCTTAAAAACACGCGCGCTTGAACTTCGGTATTGTTTACTAAGTTTCTGTTTACCGAAAGCAAAGAAAGTTTGTGTATTTGGACTCTACTACCGCCACGTGGCACGCATGCGCAATGGAGCTTAGGCAATGAGAAGTGTGTGCATGTGACGTGCATATGGGTATGCCACACTCATCTAGGCATATTTATTAGTGAATGCGTAATATTCGTGGAAATTTCTAGGGGGAAAAATTAGGAAAACTGGGTGTGTTTTGAAAGCTGAAAGAGGCTTGGTTAAGGTAACAAATAATAAAAATATTTTTTTTATTTTTTTTTTTATTACGCATACCGCCTACTTAAGCTGATTTAAAAATTTTTAGTGGGTAGATTTTTAAATTTCGATTTTTTTTATATACTAAAAAATATTTTACAAGTAGATATCCACTCCAAATGCCCATATATTTAATGAACCTCCATCAGATTCATATCCCTTTAATGCTGGTTAAATGTGAAAAGAAAGTGAAGCCATACAATTTTTTATGATTTCAGTTAGATAAATTTAAATTTTTTCAATATTTGAATGGTGGCAAGAAACTATAAGACACATACCTCGAAATATGGACCCTTTCGGCTGTTAAATTTGAAGAGGACGTCAAGTACTTACGCCCATCTTTTTATTTTATTTACTGAATCCATCATATCAGAAGAGTATTGTGTCAAAATGTCATGCCGATCGGAGCGTTATTGACGGCTTTCAGAGTATTTGCGCGTATTTCGTTGCTTCAGCCCGAGTTCCCATACCTCCTCGATTTTTAACCGTTTTTCTGAAACTTGCTGTTCTTGAAGTCTGTGTAGGCCATAATTGAAAATATACTAGACCAATTTTGCGCAGTACTTCTTCACACAATCCAGAGCTTTATTTTTTTTTTAGTAATTTTTAACTTACAATAACAAATTAACCAATTTTGGCTTTTGCGAAATTTGTTTTTTTTTGTTTTAGCTTCTAAGTTGTTTTAGTTTTTTGCGCTTCCTAACCTAACTTAGGTTGTAGCGGTTGTGCACTATGGGACACACGCAGACTCAAAGCAAATTGTGATGTCTTGAAGAACTATGGCACTCCTCCTTATCTCTCCTAAAACCAGTACGAACTTTTCAAAAAATTTAGAAGATCCCTGATTTCTACAGTACCGAGATCTTCCAACTCACTAAAAAATTGTCTTCTTGAAATCGTAAATCTACGCCTTCATTTAGACAGGCGTCTATCCTCTGGGCGTGTCTGCTTATTAGGCAGTGCCCCTTTATAACAGAAATCAGTGGCTGAGATGTTGCGTATTTTGGCTTAACACAGATTCTGTGCGTTTACCATTGAGAATCGGTCACAATTGGCGAGCGATTAAGCAGGTTGGTTCATTACGCCATTTTACATTCGCTTCTATTAAAATTTTCTCGAAAATAAGTAGCTAAGAAGTCTGTGAGGGTATGCCTTTGTGTCATTATCTGTGTACTCATCTGTCAACTTGATGAGACGTCTCGATGTTTCATCGGCCCTGTAGTTCCGATCTTATCCAATCCAGGAACCCATATTGCCTTCGGGTGAAATAACTCAACATTCTCGTTAGGAGATGTGCGGCTGCATTGAAGCTTACCAACTGCTTCGTGGGAACTTTTGTGGCTGCCTGGCTATCACTGAAAATGTAGATATCATATTTAAGTATTGTACCACTATGTACCAGTGTTGCGATTTTTTTTTTTTTTAAATAATCTCAGCCTGAAAAACACTGCAGTAGTCGGGACAAGTAAAACTAACGGAGATCCCCAGATGCTCGGACATACACCTCCTATCACCCTACCCTCGAGCTTTGAGCCGTTTGTGTATGCACGAATGAACTCGCCCTCATACATCATCCCGTTCCCACTCATTTCTTTAGAGTGGGAGGGTCGTAAACATTGTAATGGCAATGGAGGCAGGAGTACATAGCCCACCATTCTGGAAATGCCATTTAGTGCCCATGGATGACCCTTACTTAAGGTATTCAGTCTTATTGCTATACTGCTACTGATATATCTTGCCTGCAGATCTATTAGGGGGAAGTCTAATGGCGCATAAAATGTTTTCGAAGGCGAGGTTGTCATTGCACCGGTTAATGTTCGCACCATTCCCAAGGACATTCTACCATGTTACAGTACCAAAGTAGAGAATTGGCCTTACTACCGCTGTGTGGAGCCAATGTAACATATAATACTGGGTTCCGAGCCTCATTTTTCCCCATTCTAAGTGGAAAGAAAAATTTAAAAATCTAAAAAAATTATCGCAAGGATACCTCGAGAAACAACTCTTTTAACAATTGATTTTTAATTAATTTTTTTTTCCAGACGATTTTATTGCACCGCAAAACAAAACAATTCTTTTTGAGGCAACTCCGGATATTCACTGCCACTTACTAAATTTTCAATATTTTTCATTGAAAGTTTAGGAAATTATACTCAAATGTTTTATTGTTGCAAAATTCGTATTGTTTATGGGTCAAATACGCTATGAAGCATTTATTCCACCGCCCAGAAATAAAATATTATTATTATTATTTATAGACTGAACCCAGAATTCTTACATGTCCTATAAGATTGCCTTCTTTGAGATGAAATAGACTAGAAAGCCTTATAGCTGGACTGACTTCCGTCCCTTTGGCTACACGATGTAGTTGAATGAGTTCACTGACCATTCTTAAGCCGCTATGGGGCAGGTTCGCATTGCTCCCGTTACGCTCAAACAGGATATTCCGTATATCTTGTTAAGTGCTATCTGAGTCTTAGTTTGGTCTACTTTTGGCCACCATACCAGAGAGGCATAGGCGATCATTGACACTATTATTGTCTTATGAGAGCATGCCATCATCTTTGGCTGCAGACCCCATGTTTTACCGTAAAGCCTTTGGGATACGTATATTGCTCTCATGGCTTTATTTGTGATGTACGGTAAGTGATTTTTCCAGGTGAAGGTTTTATCAAGGATTACTCCCAGATATTTCATGTCCCCAGATAGAGTTAAGTCGGCGTCTCCTAGTTAAAGGGACCCTAGACTTAATTCCCTTCTTCGGGTGAAGGGTTCCACACATGTTTCGTTCGGATTTAACGAAAGCCCTTTCTCCCGACACCAGTTTTGCGCAATGTCGAGAGCTAGTTGCATGCAAGTTATAGAGAGTCAAATTTGCCTCTAACCATGATGACTATATCGTCAGCAAAGCCCTGAACTTCGTATCCGAGATCTTCGAGAGTCTGTAGGAGCTCGTCAATGATCAATAGTCAAAGAAGCGGTGATTAAACGCCTCCTTGGAGGCATCCTTTGGGTGGCTTGACATATAATCTCTTTGGCCCAGTTTCAAAGATTATCGCTCTATTCCTCAGCCTATTCAGAACCCACGTTATGATTAGTCTATCTATTTCCTTCCTAACCATACCTTCCTCAATAGAGCTGAAAGAAGCATTGTCGAATGCCCCCGTAATGCCAACCGATGTACAGAGGGCAATTTCTTTGCCAGTCAACGCTTTTCGATCATGGTTGTAAGGCTATGTATGGCAGTTTCTGTCTACTTGCCTGACTGGTAAGCGTATTGTTCAATATGGAGAGACGAGAGGCGTTTCTAATATATTAATGAATTATTTTTTCCATAGCTTTGAGCAAGACAGAAGTTAAGCTTATGAGTCAAAAGGCTTTTGGCATGTGGTCTGCCTTTTTGCCTGCTTTCTGAATGAAACCTACTCTGGCTTTACTCCAATTATTAAACACTTTGCCTAATTCCAGGCTTATCTTGAAAATATTTGTCAAAGCCGGTCACGCCCTGCCGTAGTAGACACAGCTGTATGTTATCAACTCCTGGTTTAAACGGACTGAAGGTGGAAATTAGTTATTACTAGCCGGAAAAAAATTATCTTAGTTGCTTATCGGCATTCTCAAAGGTCACTGCAGATTGTGCAGCTGTCGGGAATATTGCCCAATGATACCTATTGTTTTTGCGATCTATCCACGGGAACACAACTACACTTACTTTTCGAATGCGACAGCATAAAATATTTTATCCCTATACCAGCGACTCCTTGTCAAGTGATCCAAGTGCAATAGTTTTAACAGCGCCTTAAATTTTCCTGAAAAATCGGTTTATTGATATGCTTGAGTATGGTAAGAAGTATAATTACATTTTTTTATAATTTTGACATTTATTCATTGTTAAAAATTTTGGTATAGAAATTTTGAAAGTCAAATATGATATTATAAAAATAAACCATACCAAAGTTTCCGATATGAATAAATCTCAAAATTAATAAATTTTTTTCAGCCTACTTCCTATTTTACATCAACCTGTAAATAAACCAATTTTCAGAAACATTCAAGGCCATGCCCAAATAATTGGATCACTTGACATAAAATCGCTCTTACATACCTACATTTTCAGCGAATGCTGCTGGAGTGACGACAGTCTTTGACTCGATATAAAACCGGGCCTACAGTTGAGGGAATAACGTTTTGCTCACTGTTTGGTTTAAGGATTGCAAGTTGTGGTATTAAGATGGGGAATTTTTAACGCTATAAATGCCCTTCTAGCACTCGCCACATCAATCAGCCACTCAACCACTCAACTGTTCAACCACAACCAATCGTATTTGCTAGAGATCTTGCAGCAGAAGCCCGAAAAATCATGCGACCACAAAAAATATTCTCAGGCGGGCAGATTGCTTGGAGTTGTTGTGGTTATTATAGCATTCATTGCTCACAAAGGTTAATATATCCAATTTGTACTACTTCTGCTGTGTGTCTAATCAATGAAATCACAACAAATAATAAATAAAAAAGTAATCACCTGACTTCTTCCGCGCCTCATTGGAATTTTATGCATACGACGAAAGTGTTAAATAAAATAAAAATTAGTTGTCACAAATTCAATTAGCTTTCGTAGTCAAGCAAATGTGATATTTTGCGAATTCTAAGCAATAAATATGCCTTAAAAGTAATAGAGTTCCCTAGTTTCGTGACAATTTCGCTTCTGATGTTCCACTAATTACACAACATTCGCGTAAGCGTAGATATGTCATCACCATTCAAGGTTGTTCGCCGCGCTGACAAATAAGTAGAAATTATCTTTTTTAATTTATTTTTTTCTACGTTGTTACTAATCATTCGCCTTGAGATAGCAACTTATGTCATCAATTCCTATCAATTTGAGACTAAATAAAAATTACTTACACAAATAAGTACTAACTTTAATCGATCAACAGCAGAAGAACAAAAAAAGCAAAAAACTAGGTATGAAAATTGTCAACTTTATCATTTATAAAAGTAAATAAGACTCTTTAAGGCCCAAGCTGCCACCATCATGTACTCCTACTAAATTATTGTGGATAGATACATGGCACCTTGAGCAAAAAGTTCCCGGAACAATGGCCAGGTGACGCTCTAAGTTAATTGATTTAAGTTTTGCATTTTTTTAAGTTGCCATATCTATACGTTCGATTTTGTACAGGCTTTATTTTTATTTATTTATTGGAATTAATATATAATACTAAAACTAATACGAGAACGAGTGCTAGCTGCCAGGGGCTCTTGATAAAAGAGTCTGTGTGATTATTAGAAAATCATATTAAATCATAGTCGTAAAGTTACAATCTTTTAAAAAACTATTTAAAGCATTTAGATTGGTGACAGAAACAGTAACCAGTAGAATAGAAGGTTTGCTGGATCCGAAGTGTTACTTCCTGACACTTTCTAAGCTGCGACAATCGATTAAAAGATAGTCAGATGATGGGTTTTTACTGCAAAACGGACATTGTTGTTGAGTACTTTCTGTAAGGTGTTGGTATGTGAGTTTGGTATGTCCTATACTGAGCCAGACGTACTGACTTTAATAGAGTCAATATGTTTTTTTAAATGTATGTATATGTCAATGATTTTCTAAATAAACTGGAAACAATGAAAATTGCTGTCATAATTCGATCTGTTTCGTCGGCTCGCTCGTTGGCTTGGACTTCTTTAAGACCCGGTACCCACATAATATTGATCTTGTTTTACAGTTTAAAAAAATGGATTTGAATTTGCAACAACGTCTTTGTGTTAATTTTTGAGTTAAAAATGGATTCAATGGTGCAAAAACTTTGTACATGAACGCTTCAGAAGAGGTTGTGAGTCTGTTGAACGTTGTGGCAGAAAATCGACATTAAACACTAATGAAAAGATCAATAAAGTGAAACAAGTTGATCAATAACCACAAATTTACCATCAGAGAGCTGGCAGAGAACTTTGAACATTGGCCTGATGCTGCAAAGTTGGTCTCAATGGACCTGAATTTCATAAAAAAAAGGGTCCGCGTTGCTATCGCCAATTTTCCAAGGTCATGACTTCCAAGACTGAATCCGATCCAACACTCATCAAATTAATCTTAACTGGAAACGAGACGTAGGTTTATGAGTACGACACGCAATCCAGACCAACCCATCAGACGAATGAGTGCAGAGCTCCGAATGAAACAAGACCAAAAGACCTCGTCCTTTTCAATAAAAAAAGGAAGCGATGTTCACGCTTTTTATGGATTACAACGGTATAGGACACCACGAATTTTCACCAGACGATCAGACAATTAATAAAATAAATAAATAATTGGCGCGTACACTTCTGTTAGGTGTTTGGCCGAGCACCTCCTCCTATTTGTGGTGTGCGTGTTGGTGTTGTTCCACAAATGGAGGGACCTACAGTTTCAAGCCGACTCCGAACGGCAGATATTTTTATGAGGAGCTTTTTCATGGCAGAAATACACTCGGAGGTTTGCCATTGCCAGACAATTAATTAGGACTATTATCGGACAGCAAAAAAAGACTATTATCCTGGTATTATGAGACATTTCTTCTTCTTTATCTTGATTGTCTCGATAACCGCTACACGATTTTTTCCAAATTTAACTAAGCGCGCCAATCGTTTCTTTCTCGTGCTAACCGGTGCCAGTTGGACACAACAAGTGAAGTCCTTCTCCACCTGATCTATACAACGCAGAGGAGTAATACTACGCGGACTTATATGCTTCTACCTTGTTTCGACTAAAGCTAGTAGTGCGAAGCAATGGATGTTTTTATTGTGTTGAGTAGCGTAGCAATTGCCACCGCCTCTGCTATGTCAAGTGCCGAACCTTTTCTTGCTAGCTCATCTGCCATCTCATAACCCTCTATTTTCCTATGACCGGGAACCCATATCAGAGTAATTTGAAGCCAGTGACCAAGCAGCTCTAGCTCCTTTCTGCACTGTAAAACAAACTTGGATGAAATGGAATTGGAATCTAAGGTCATGATAGCTGCTTGACTGTCTGAAAAGAGAGCTACTCTTGCACAAATTTCTTTGTAGTATTTTAGTGAATTTCATGCTTCTCTAATTGCTAGTAGTTCTGTCTGGAACACGCTGGCATAGTCAGGAAGTCGGATTGATTTGGATATGTTGGGCGGCTCCGAACAGAGGTCAGCTCCCACACCACAGATCATCTTAAAACCATCGGTGTAGATTTCAACGTCGAATGTACCAATCACTCTTCCTCCATTCGGCTCTCGGTGGGAAACTCACCGTAAAGTCTTTCTTGAAAGTTAAGATCGGGAACTGTGTAGTCTGATCTGTTTTTGAGCAGTGCGGGTCCCCATAGGAGAATCTTGCTGGGACCGTACGGTCGTTTTGTCCAGCTTCCTATATCTCTGAGTCTCACCACTGCAAGTAGCGATTGTTTTTATATGTAAGTCCAATTGTAACAGAAGAGTTAGTACTTCAGAACTAGTGCTAAGAGCTCCTGTGGTTAAGATACACACTGTTCTTTTTATCTTGTTCAGCTTGGTTTGGTTGTATTTCTTTTCTATTGCGGGCCACCAGACTAGTGCCGCATATGTTAGTATTGGCCTTACAATGACTGTGTGGGACCAATTGGATAGTTTTGTTTGGAGACCCCACTTTTTACCCAACATTATCTTACACGTGTAAAGTAATATTCGCCTTCTTTACCCTGGACCTTCAGCTGAGTTTGGGATCTAAGATGAAACCTAAATATTTTTATTCGCTGCACTCTGTTTATGTGACCGTAAAGCTCATACAGCTTATCGTTCCATCGCTTGCGATACTCAACGCCAAGTAAAGGCCCCAAAATGTTCTGCAGAATCGTTCTCTCAAACAATCGAAGGGACGCCTCATCGGATGTTGTTAGTGTCCAAGCTTTTGCGCCGGGCATGGGTTAGGGCGGGCTTGATGACCACCTTTTAAAGTGTTAGTTTTCGTTCGTTGAGAGAGGACTTACTACTACTAGACAGGACTACTAGTACTAAACTAGACTAGCAGTAGAGAGGACTACCCAGTTGCCTACTTAGTCCAATTAGGACTTGTTTGCAAGCGAAGTTCTATAAAAAAAAGTTCACCAAAAAAAAAGGATTTTTGGAAAAACAACTCGTGGATTTTGCAACATAATAACGCACCTTGATCGAGTCCCGTCATTATCCGTGAATTTTTCTCCAAGAACGAAACGAACAGCCATCGAATTCAACTGATAAGGCTTCCTGTAATTTATCTCCAGTTAGTGTTGTTAGTTAGTTTGTTTTAACAGTGGAAAGTAAGTAATGGAAATATCGAAGACGGCTCTAATGACTATACCGAAAATAGATTTGCAAAAATGCTGGATCTGACGGCAGTCAGAATTTTCAAAAATTGGATTTATTTTTCATTTTCTTAAAGTATCTTAAAATATTTTGTGAAAATGTGAAGTGAAATACTTTTCGAGTTATTCAACAATTAGCAAAGGGCGCTCGGGCGGAGCAGATAGCACAACTTTAAATGCGTTTTTCTCGAAACTATATTTTTTGAACTGATGATCACTGTAACTTAAAAAGCGCTTGGTAAATTTCAAGAAAATGTATACTGCTTTTGAAAAACATAAAAAATTCATGCCTGATCGAAGGAGTTTTTTTCAAAAATTTTGATTTTTTTAAATACTTAATTGTCGGTTTTTTTTTATCGAACATCTGAAAATATAAAAATATTGCCTGAGGCCACCAAATCGAAGGATTTTTTTTCAAAAATTTTGATTTTTTTTTAAACAATTAATTGCCGGTTTTTTTCTCGAAAATCTGAAAAATATAAAAATATTTCCTGAGGCCGCCATATTGTTATTTTGAACAAAAAAAGCTTCGATCAGGCACAAGATTATCTATTAATAAAACTCATTTCTCTTATCCGATTGATTTTAGATGAAACTCCAAGGACTTGTGATGATCACCGCAAGGGACTTTTGGAGAAACGGGCGCCGCCCAAGCAGCGATAACATTTACAATAATATTTTTTTTTTTTTAATATTTCTAAAATCAAGTCGAAACATGATGTATTAAGGCTATGTTTTTGTTTTTGTTAAATAATACAATTGACTAGCAAAAAAAAATATTAAAAATCATAATCTTTCGGGCCTTTGACTACCCTTAACCTCATAAATGCGTTGCAGTTGAATGGGAGTACTTTGAAGGCGAAAATATCACTTTTGAGAAATAAACTTGCATTTTGAATTTTATAAAAATATGCCAGGAACTTTTTGATCAAAGTGTAATGTAGGTGCAATACATTTCTATATGTATGTATTAATTTGCCAGATAACAACTAACAGAATTTCCGCTTCAACTATGTAGATATGCCTTATGTAAGTGTATGTATGTATGTAGACATACTCCACCGCAAAAAAAAAAAAATTAAAGGTATCTTCAGTAAAAATACTCGCAAAAGGTCAGCTGATTGCCAAAAGTCAACGAACAACTTCAAAAACAAACAAAAAAATCACTAACATAACTGGCTGTGGAAATTTCTGAATACTCGTGCACTCATAAAGCCACAGGCATAAAAAAGGTATGTAATGTAGCGCATTGTATTACGAAAGTCAATAAACCAACTGTTTCACTTTTCAGTTACTTGATATTTTAGCGCATTTATACATAATTTTATATCTACTCCTGTGATTCCCGATCCCGGTCATTGTACACATACAAGCCAGTGTGCAACCTTATGCCGATAAATATTCAGTTCAAGTTCACATTACTGCCTTTCATATTACTAACCATTTATAAGTAAAATCTCAGCAGGCATAAATCAAATAACATTTGATGTCACAGTGCATACATATTTACGCCTTCAATTCGTATGAATAAAACAAACAATGGCATTTAAGACAGTTAAAATTTCTTAAATGAAATTGATGGGCTTACGAATTTTTCAATTTCGACTTAACTTTTATTCGTGCGCAGGCGAGGCGTCATGCGTTTTTTTTTTTTTTGTTTGACGACGGCACGCTATTGTTGCTGTCCACTGCTAAAAAACATTTTGTGTTGATTTTTTTTTTCTTTAACGAATTTCACTCGCTTGGCGAAAATTCCACCGTAAATTAAGTTTGATTTGCCAAGTCAATAAATATTGATTGGAAGTGCTGACAAAAGAATAGTCAATGCAAAATTATGTCATTTTTTAGCAATTCAAAAAGTGTTAAACATTAAGAAAAATAGAAGTTTAGGGTAAACTGAGTCGCTTACTTGAAAGCAAGAAAAGTCTTTTGCACAAAACTGGAAGCACAAAGAAATTCCAGTGACTGAGCTCGGCTTGGGGTTGACACAAAATTACCCACACTCGCTTCAATTTGCTTAGAAGTTTGTGACTTGTCACGAGTTTGTGCCGCTTAGGAAGGAAAACTGAGAAATTAACCGCCAAATACCTTTAAGGTCGTAATTTTCAAACAGATTTAAATACTACTGTGGGCAAAAAGTAAGGTGAATTTGGTTGTAAAATGAAAAATCTTTATTTATTCTTGTAAATCAAAAACTGTTATCATGACCTTTATTTTTGAACGACTTTGACGTGCTATTTTCGATCTGGCCTCGCCTTTAGCACAATATTCGCTTGATTGGTCGGTTGTTTCAGGGTCGTAAGCATAAATCCAAGTCTCATCTCCCGTAATGATGCATTTGAGCTTGTCCTGATAGTCTGAAAGCATTGTTTCACACACATCAAGGCGACGACTTTTTTCCAAGAAATTGAGAGTTTTCGGTACCAAACGAGATTTGACTTTTCGTAGGCCCAAATGGTCTTTCAAAATGTTTTTCACAGATGCTTCTGATATTCCTATCATATCAGTAAGGTCTTTAACAGTCAACCGACGATTTTTGAGCACTAACTCCTTCACTTTATTGACTTGTTGGTCATCTGTTGACGTCGATGGTCGTCCGGAGCGCTCCTAGTCATTAACACGTCCTCGACCCTCTTTGAAGTCTTTGTACCACTTATAAACATTTTTCTGCGACATGGTCGAATCACCAAATGTCTTCGGCAACATGCTAAACGTTTCTGGAGCCGAAATTTCATTCCGCAAACAAAATTTGATGGCACTTCTCTGCTCAATCAAATCAGACATTGTAAAAATCGAAAAATGCACTCTTGGTCGTTTGGTAAACTCAAGCGTAAATATATTACTGATAATGACATTCACATGAAAGTTGGCCCAGATGTTATTAACAGTGCTGCCAACTCATGAAAAAAATAACTAGAGCGAAATTTTAATCCCGCGAAGTTTGACAAATAAATTCACCTTACTTTTTGTAATGTAAATTCAAATTATGAACGCATACAAAAATTAAAAGTAAAAAAGTGCTTAGTTTCTTTTTGTCACAAACCATTTTCTCGAATAAATCTAATTTTACTCGCGGCTTTCTTTGACTCATTTTTAATGTTTAACGGAAGATTTTTTCTACAGGTGATAACAGCAGCCGGGTAGAGATGTTGTTGAAAGTCCCTACTATATCGAGAAAGCTTAAATTCCTTTTATTTCGTCTACAATTTCGTGCAGAGACCCCGGCCTTGCTTTTAGAGTGCGTGAGCTGGCACGGCAAGAAGCAATATGAGTGGATTTGTTGCCCGATGTCGACGGCCAACAATCTCTCCAACTGTTTGAGCAGAATGGAGGTGAGGCTTCTAAAATCCTTTGGTTTCACATGTAAGACTTTGCCTTCTTGGGGGATGAAAACCACTCTCTTGGTTGACAGTAGCCATATGCGTCTCCTTTCTAGCTCCGTCAGGCGACTGATATGACTGATGACGGGTCACTTTCTATGGGCAAGGCACATGGAAAAGGTAGGCATCTCACACAGTGCACTCTGCCCAGCATGTGGAGAGGAGGATGAGACGGCGGTCGACTATCTGTGCGTCTGCCCCGTCTTCGCTCGAAACAGGCTTGAGACTTTGGCACTGATGTGTTAAGAAGCGACCACCTTGGCTCCTTGGCACCACAAGATCTACTCAGATTTCTTCGGAGGTCGAGTAGATTTAAAGGAAATTAAAAACGGAACCCGAGTGCAGTACAATGGACTTAATTGAGCACGAGTGCTGTACTTGTCCGGACAAAAAAAAAATAGGGGCGGAAAATTTCTCTGAGAGAGAAATTAATTGAATTACCTTTAAAATGGTGGCAAGCTCTCAAATAAAACGATGCACATTCGACCTAAATCGATTTATTCGAACTATGCTAAATAAAGGGTTTCCTTTTACTAAACCTCATACGCTCACGGCAATAACAACGCAAAATTTGAAACAGTTTTCCCAATTTTCTTTCATATTTCTAAATTTTTATATATTTTTTATCTATTTTTTAATCATTATAAAGAAAACATCTACAAATCGAAATAAAAAAATTGGCTAAAAAACTGCGTACCAAATTTTTTTTATTCCAAAAATAAATTTTTAAAAAGTTTGAAATTTTCATTAGATTTTTATGAATTTTTTTCGGAATTTAATAATTCTTGCACAGAGGTTGAAACTTTGAATTATATGATATTTGTTGTAGAATGAAGTAATAAAAAGAATTTTTTTTTTTTATGGAAATACTTTATTTGTAATCTATCTTAGAATACAGATATTCAGCAAAAGAAAAATAAATAAAAAATAAAAAGTTTATGAAAATTAAAACAAAAACCGAAAAGTAGGCACAACTAGTCAAAATATCGTATTTTTATTTGGTTGGATAGGAAATTTTTATGGAGAATTATAGCCGAAAGGAATTTAGGTTGTCTGGAACATTTTTTCAGAATTTGTACCAAATTGTTGTGCATAATGTAGGACAATCAGTGAGGTTATGAACTTCCTGCAAAGCGCATTGAATGTATTTGTGTATGACATTCCGTCAGTAGATCCAATATTAAATCCACATAGCAGACATAAAATATTAGAGTTTGTCCAAAATGTTCGCTGCCATGAAAAAGCTTCTGATAGAAATTCCGCCATTTACGAGATAACCATAAGACGTCCACCAAAAATTGATGGAGCCAGTCAATTATTATTACAATATTTATCGAATTGAATTTGACTATGAAAAATTTCTCTGAAAACAATGTGACAATAGAAGCAGCAAAAGAAAGACATGAATGTCAATTTTAGGTGGCAGTGATTTGGCAACAAAGTCATCGTTAAACAAAAACAAGCCAACATACAAATATACATACAATAAACAAAAACAATAAACTCACTTGCTTGAGCTTTAGAGTAGCCCATTGATGAAGCTGGCAACAGTAATTTTCTGCATACTTGAGCACAACAAGCACCCCGCTACTTGCTACATATTGGCTGGCTGATATATGCACATCAAGCATTGCACTCAACGTGCCGGGCGACTGTTGCCTTGCCACTTGCATAGCTGTTGCTGCAACATCGCCCGCAGGTGGTCCGCAGTTGCAGTTTTGCAATGGAAAGCAATGAAGAGAGGCCGACGTCAAAGTAGTCAAATGCATTGCAACAGGCCAGACGAGATCATTTGCAACCAAAATGGTTCCTGTTCACAAAAGCACAAAAACAATACAATGCAAAAGCAACAGGCAAGCCCACAAGTTACATAGTTAGCCTATACTTCGACTGCTGACTGCTGAATGCTGCCATGGAGAAATGTACGACTATTCACACGGCTTGGCTGGCTGGCATTGTTTGCTTATTGATGTAACTGTCCAGCGGTTATTGGACATCGTTTGACTCTTAGTGGCCCAATGTGCTATTTACATTCTGTCAAATAAGTTCCAAAGTCGAGTCTACCAAAAATAGGTTAGGTTAAGTATATCTGGCTGCTCTGAATAGACCTCACATAGATTACAAGGATCCGTAGTGTGACCAGTGTGAGTTGTGTTAAACATAGTTCGTGAAACATGTCATGGCCAATTTTAAAAAGGCCATAAATTTAGTATGGAAATAATACAAAATTAAGAATCAATTTACTTTGGTAATGGTAATGGTTGTACAGGTTAGGCTAAGGTCTTTATGCACTGCGACCAGATTTATATATTGTGCTCCCCTAAATACTTAATTATAATTATTTACTACCAAACCAGCTCGTCTCATCATCATCAATTTACTCTTGCTCGATATAACCAAAATGCTCGATACGCCTTGACTTTGGCCTTGAGATCGTCTAGAAACGAATCGAAAGCTGCCCGAATGTGACTTGCAAGTATTTTGGCTCACTCGTTCACAATGGCTTTTTTCAGCGTCTCGAGACTGGTGAATCCTTTTGTTCGAACCTTTCTCCCCAAAACGGCCCAAAAAGAAGAATCCATCGGATTCGCGTCTGGTGAATTTGAGAGCCATTATGTGGACGTTATGAAGTTCGGAGCGTTGTCTTTAAACCATTCTTGGTTCACTCGAGCTTTGTGCGACGGTGCCGAGTTCTGTTGAAACGTCCATGATCTGCCACCGAAATGTTTGTCTGCCCGCGGCTTCAAAGCAACCTCCAAAATACTTAAATTTCGCATTTACCTTGACGCCAGGCTCGATGAAAACGATTTGAGAGCGCCCATCTGCGGTTACAGCGACCTAAACCATTGCCTGTGGCGGGTGCTGCCTCCTGGTGGCCACTCTATGACTCCAGTTCTCGTATGAACGATCGGTCAAATAAAATCTTTCGTTTTGGGAGTTTACGAGTTCCCAAATTTGAGAAATTTTCTCGTAAGAAAACACAATGTTCGGAAATTGAACGCTTTCGGCCAAGCGTAGCAACTCATTCCCTCTCTCAAGTCTGACTTGTTGCTGCTTCGGTGTGAAATCATGCGCCTTTTGGATCTTGTAAAGCTTGACTTTCTGATCATTTTGCAGCATGCGGCGGATGCTACGATCAGATTTGATTGTGTTAAAGCAGTGAAGTGCCTTATGCGACGACATATAAAATGGAATGGTATGCTGAAATGAAATGAAATGCCGACGAAAAGGTTGTCTTTTTCTTATGCGAGAAAACTGGCAGTTCGTATGCGATTGGCGAGCGTGAGTATAGATGTGACATTAGCTTTAGGTGAATTGACTCAGCCTTCTCGTTGGGAGATATGCGGCATTCAATGGCTACCTGAGAAATTGTCGTCTGCTTTGTGAGGGATTTTATCGACATTAGTACGTAAACATAGATATCCTCTCCAGTGACCAATTAAATCACATTAAATCTGCGACTACAGATAGCTCTCAAAATTACATTTCTTAAAAACTATCTGGGTAGGTAGACTGTTATAATCAGCTCCGAGACTTATTGCACAGAATGTACATACATATAGATCTATGCAGATTAGGGAGGCTCTCTAGAAAACTTTGCGGTTTTCCCACTTGAATTATAAGATTTATTATACTCGTATATTAATACTTCCGCGAAAACATTTCCGAAAAATATTAAGATTTAGGTGAGCTGGACCATTCCGAAAATACAGAAGAGTCCGGATTGAGCACACTGATTCGTGCAATACCCGTTCTCTCGCAGATTATTGGTCAGAAAATTAAAGACGCTTAAGATAAATCGCTCATTAAATCAGGATATTTAATATAACACATAGGCCGAAAAATTTCAGACCTAACACCTAAATGAAAATAGTTAGTACGACGAGGAATGTCATGCTGCCGCAGAAAGAAAAGGTGCTGCCTATAAAGCCACGCTGCGATCGGCCGCAACGTGAGCCATGTGAAATCACTACCGAGAATTACGAAAGGAAGAGAGACGTATTACCCGACAGAAGAAACCAGAGGCCGAAATACGTAAATGCGAGGAGCTTGAGATGCTGGCCAATAGGAACAAGATCCGAAAATTCTATCAGGAAGTTCAGCAAGTTCGAACCTGTTAAATAGTGAAAGCTGCGCATGTCGCAAAGAATGTGAAGATCCCGATACCCCCAATCGTTGACGACGGAATTAACGTTCCGCTACCCGACCATGACGAGGTGAGAATAGCGATAATGCGTCTAAAGAACAACAAAGCCGCGGGCGCCGACGGACTGCCGGCTGAGCTATTCAAACACGGCGGCGAGGAGCTGGTAAGGTGCATGCATCAGCTTCTATGTAAAATATGGTCGAAATGGTATGAAGGTATGACTGCAGATTGGAACTTAAGTGCGCTCTGCCCAATCCATAAGAAGGGTGATCCTGCTATCTGTGCCAATAACCGCGAGATTAGTCTTCTAAATATCGCCTATAAGGTTCTAGCGAGCGTATTGTGTGAAAGGCTGAAGCCCACCGTCAACCAACTGATTGGACCTTATCAGTGTGGCTTTAGGCCTAGAAAGTCTACCATCGACCAAATATTCTCAATACGGCAAATCTTGGAAAAGACCCATGAAAGGAGAATCGACACACACCATCCTTTCGTCCAATCCAAGGGTTACCTGTATTGCACGATGTGTGTCCAACTGGCGCCGGTTAGCACAAGAAAGAAACGACTTGCGCGCTTCGTTAAACTCGGCCAAAATCGCGTAAGTGGTTATCACGCCAATTAAGGGAGAACACATAGATGGCACTAGTTTTACTGCATTCACTTCGTTTTCAGTTAGTACTAACCTTAAAAAGACAGCTGTTTCAAGATATTAAATTCATTAGTTCGTGAGTTATTGTGCTAGGAGTAACACCTCTTTTGTTATTTTCGAAACATTGGATCAAAAAGTATTTTGTGTTTTAATTTTATACTGCTGCTTGAAAGGGAAAAACCCCTTCAGACTTACAAAAATGAAATTTAGCCTGAATGAAGAGGCAGAATACAAATCGTTCTACAAAAGTGGTATTGAAATGTTAGAGCGGCGATGGAAAGATTGCGTTGTTCTTGATGGAAATGTCATTTTGAACAAAAAAAAAACATGTTTTCTTTGTTAGACCCGGGACTTTTCAGCCCATATGCTACTGAGTGCGGAATGAAATAAATTTTCGTGATCATTCGACCGAGGATTTCAGTTAAGCCAGGATTAATTCAACCCCGATAGTTCTGTACCTCCGAAAATCGAGTTTTCATACAAAAGTTCATTGTTTAAAATATTTTTACCGATGGTCCTCTCAGATCATAAAAACTTAAAAGGTCGCATGAAAATGTTTAAAAATGTCATGAACGGAAATAATGCGATTTTTGGAGGTAGTTTCAAATCGATCCAGCAAACGTTAATCTTAATATTTTTATAGACTGTTTTGGAAGTCTTTTTTTTCTTTTTGTCGGGACAACTAGCAAGTACAGCACTCAGACAACATTAAGTCAATTGTACTGCCCTCGAGTTCCCTTTTTAGTTTTCATTAAATCTACCCGATCTCCGAAGAAATCTAAGTAAATCTTGTGGTGCTAAGGAGCCAAGGTGGTCGCTTCTTAACACCTCAGTGCCAAAGACCTCAAGCCTGATTCGAGCGAAAGCGGAGTAGACGCACAGAAAGTGGTTCGCCGTCTCATTCTCCTCTTCACAAGCTAAGCAGAGTGCACTGTCTGAGATGCCTACCTTTCTCATGTACTTCGCCCACAGCAAGAGGCCCGTCATCAGTCCAACCAACTGCCTGCCAGTCCCTTCTGCTTAATGATAGGAAGATTTGCGACAGTCGGTCGAACATGACAGGTAACATCAGCTTAGTAGTGGACGTTTTAAAAAGTAGCAAAATTTTAGACTTCCGTTGAACAGTGGTGCACCCTAGTAAGCATTTACTTCTGCGCATAGATTTGTGTGCCGGACCTCATTGGTGACATGGCGTCGCAAACAAATGACAATGTGCTGGAAAAGCATCACTAAAGTGGCAATAAGCGGTAGCAACAACAACTGAGTTCGGACAACAATTGCAGCTGCATGCGAGGACATTTGCTCAGACCATACCGGACAAACGCAGATTTTATTGCTAGCTGCGCTGATTGCGGATTGGGAAGCTGTTGACTAAACAAATTGTGTGAATTTGTGCGCCAATGTTCGGTGGTTTGTTGCCAATCAAGCTGCTACTTGTACTTGTTGTTGTTGGCGCTACAACGGTGTGCCAAACCAGACTTTACCGTTTTACTATCGATTACCGACTGCCGCACAAGGTCAGCTATGCTGCCTCACCGCCGTTGGGTCATTGGGATGTTGCGCCCTGCCATTCAGGCATCGATTGCCAGCCGGTGTCAGCACCACCGGAAAATGGAGACACAGCGAACACCTCTCGGTTGACACCTTCGGCGTTGGATGTCTAGGCGAAATTCCTTCTCATATATGTGCATACATATGCTTGCATGTATTGATGGTGTTGAGTGTATTTCCATAACTTTAGCTATAATTTTAAGATTAAGCGGTTAGAAAGTGAAACAGGTTTGCTGGAAAGCTTTTGTGCCCATAAAATTAAATATTAATTTATCGGTATTAAAAGGAAAGGCCGCACGTGTGGGAATATTATAATGATGTTCAAATAGTTGATTTAGTGAGTTCAATAGTTTCAACCTTGAAGTATCAAGGAAAAACGTTTAACTTTCAGAAAAGCAACTATGGAATGCTTTCGGTGTCGTATAAGGGTGTGTGTACACCTGTACAATAAGTGAGAGTCTACGAGATGAGCAAAATAAGCTCCGGGCATTTAGATATGACTTAAGGCAGTGGGAATATTCCTTTAGTTCCAGTCGAAGTCTGAATTCGATAGCACAGTTAGTTTGTGTTTTATGCAATGCATTCAATAAGTATAAACAAGGACCTATTGACAAGTTTTGAAATGTACAGGGTTGGCCATATAGCGTTTGCTTTTTGAACCACCTACTTTTTTGAGAATGCTAACACAAATGGCATGTCAAATGTGTTCATAATTTATTTAAAGGTTTGACATTTTCCAAATGGGACGCTATACGCTTGAACAAAATTGGGAAATATTGAAAACCTTTTTCCAAAGTGGTGAGTCTTATTCTTCTTTTCTGATTTTCACATCGGTGGCTACGTCAATAAGCAAAATTGTCGGATTTGGGGCTCAGAAAATCCACACGTTACTGTAGAGAAGCAAATGCATCCACAACGAGTGACTATTTGGTGCGGTTTTTGGTCTGGGGGCATCATCGGGTCATTTTTTTTCGAAAATGAGCGAGGAGCCGCGGTTACAGTAAATGGCGAGCGTTACCGTGACTGCTCAACGAGTTGTTTCCAAAAATTGAAGTGGATGACATGGACGACATTTGGTTTCAACAGGACGGTGCAACTTGTCACACTGCCAAAGTTTCACTCGAACTTTTGGCTACCGTTTTGGAAAACCGAATAATCAGCCGAAATTCCGATATCAATTGGCCGCCTCGGAGCTGTTTTTTAAGCCCGTTGGACTATTTTTTGTGGGGAGCCGTTAAGGACAAATGCTATGCGAACCATCCAGATACGATTGATACTTTAAAACACGAAATCGAAGTTGCCATTCATGAAATTGGAGCCCAAACAATCGAAAATGTGCTTAAAAATTGGGTTGATCGAATGGCCTACTGTAAAGCTAGTCGTGGCAGTCATTTGAACGATATTATTTTTTATTCATAAATGACAATGTTCAATCTTAAAAATAAAAACAAAAGTTTAAAAAAATATTGTTTAGTTTTTTTATAGCCGATTCAAAAAGCAAATTTTACATGGCCCACCCTATACTTGCTTTTCATTTAATTGGAATAATCTTTCTAGGAAAATTAGTTCATTCTCCTGCAAAAACCATATAAATCCAAGTTTCAAACTTTGTACAACTTAATAAACAAATTTAATCTAATTTCATTCGAATTTCACACTTTTTAAACAGAATTTTTTGGAAAAAGTTTTATAGTCAATTGAATTTTGATGTAACAAAGTGCAAGAATGAAGTGACTTAAAAAACGGTTTCATTTTTGACAATTTTTTTTCCTGACGGTCTTGTTCAGGATCCTGCACTCGAAGTGTAACCAATTAAAAAGGTCATACATTTAGTTTGGAAAATTACTTTTATTCAATCAAAGTAAAAATTTTTTGAAAATAATACAAAATGAAGAATCAATTTACTTTTGCTCGATATGACCACCTTTTGCCTAGACTATGGCCTCGAGACGGTCCCGAAACGAATCGCAAACTGCCCGAATGTGACTCGCGGACAATGACTTTTTTCAGCGTCTCAAGACTAGTAAATCCCTCAGTTCGGACCTTGCTATCCAAAATGGTCCAAAGAGAACAATCCATCAGACTCGCGCCTGGTGAATTTGACAGCCATTCTGTGGACGTTATGAAGTTCGGAACGTTGATTTTTATTAATTTTTGATGCACTCGAGCTTTGTGAGACGGTGCCGAGTCCTGTTGAAGCGTCCATGATCTGAAATGTTTGTCTGACCACGGCTTCAAAGCAATCTCCAGATTACTTTCCCGATAATACTTCGTATTCACCTTGACGCCAGGCTCGATGAAATCGATTGGCATCTGCGGTTACAGTGGCCGAAACTATTACCTGTGGCGGGTACTGCCTCCTGGTGGCCAATCGATGACTCAAATTCTCGTATGAACGGTCCGTCAAAAAAAGCCTATAGTTTTGGGAGTTTACGAATTACTCAATTTGAAAAATTTCTCATCAGAAAACACAATGTTCGGAAATTGATTGATTTTCGGTCAACCAAAGCAACTCCTTCGCTCTGTCAAGTCTGACTTGTTGTGTCTTTGATGTGAGAACTCATGCGACGTTTGGATCTTGTAAGTCAAGCCTTGAGATCATTTTTCAGAATGCGGCGGTTGCTGCGGTCAGAAATTTTCAGTTCTTTCGCCATTTGATTGGCACTTCGGCGGGGATTTCGCACAAGTCGCTTCTTCACTTTTTGAACGTTCTGAAGTTCATTACACTTCGAGTGCCGTACTCTGTACATTTCCCCCAAGATCGGAAACAAAAAACAGTTGGAAAAAATTGAGCGCGATAGAAATCCAGAAAAGAAACGTTTTTTTCTTTTAGGTCTTGTCGTGTAAAACAAGAATCGAAAGAAATTTGCCGTACAGCTCCATAATTATGACGGTCATCGCTTGATATCTGTAGTGAAATGACTCCCACTAGTGAAATGGTACTATCTCTCAATTTCGCTCAATATGTTTATGACCTGGCGCAGAGCCTTCGACTTATAAGCCCCTTTACGAATGGGCGAAGTTAGTTCCCGTATAAGAGCGCCCTATTTATTCGCGGTATCTACTGTTAATTCCTAGGCCTGTTTAGCTGATTGGCTATCCGAGTAGATGAATTCGTATCTCACGTAATGTCTTTCGACTTTGTAGTAGTTTCGCAGCAGTTACGGTGTGATTTCATAGATATGAATAGTTTTGAAATTAACTTACTTCTACCAAGAAATACACCCCTTTCTGATGTTAAATAAAAAATAACTGATGTAACCGGTGTAAACCAAATATTGAAAGTTTCGTAAGTCTAAAAAATCACCCGTTCCTTTAACTGTAATGTTGAATAATTGAAACCAATGTGAAAAACAAAAACGTTTTTATTGAAAGTTTCTAAGCCTAAAAAAGCACCCGTTACTTTAATTGGCAACCTACTGTTGAATATTTAAAACCAATGTAAAAAACAAATATTCCCATTGAAAGTTCCGTACACCTAAAAAAAATCACCCGTTACAAAAACGTCCCTACCGAAAGATTCCTTAGCCCAAACAATCACCTGTTACTTTAATTTCCATTTAAATTTAAAATAATAATTAAAACCATCGAAAAAACAACAATCACCATTGAAACTTCAGTCTAAAAATTCACCCGTTACTTCAACTGTCCTCTAAAAATAAGCACCCGTTCCTTTAACTGTCATCCTAATATTGAATAACTGAAACCAATGTAAACAAACAAATATTCTTATTGAATATTTCGTAAGTCTAAAAAATCACCCGTTACTTTCACTGCCATCTAAATTTTAATTATTTGAAGCCGATGCAAAAAAATAATATCCGTATTAAAAGTTTCGTGAGTATTAAACAATCACCCGTTACTTTAACTAGCATCCAAATATTTAATAATTGAAACCAATGTAAAATAATTGAAACCAATGTCAAAACAAATAACCCTATTGAAAGTTCCGTACGTCTAAAAAATCACCTGTTACTTTAATTTCCATCTAAATTTTAAATAATTAAAACCATCGAAAAAGCAAACATCACCATTGAAACTTTCAAAAGTCAAAAAAATTACCCGTTACTTCAACTGTCCTCTAAAAAAGCGGCCGTTTCTTTAACTGTCATCCTAATATTGAAAAATTGACAGTAATGTAAAAAAAAATATATTCTTGTTAAATGTTTCGTAAGTCTAAAAAATCACCCGTTACTTTCACTGCCATCTAAATTTGAAATATTTAAAGCCGATGTAAAAAAATAATATCCGTATTAAAAGTTTCGTGAGTATAAAAACATCACCCGTTACTTTAACTAGCTTCCAAATACCTATTTAATAATTGAAACCAATGTAAAAAACAAATATCCCTATTGAAAGTTCCGTACGTCTAAAAAAAATCACCCGTTACTTTAATTTCCATCTAAATTTGAAATAATTAAAACCATCGAAAAAACAAATATCACCATTGAAACTTTCAAAAGTCCAAAAATTCCCCCGTTACTTCAACTGTCCTCTAAAAAAGCACCCGTTCCTTTAACTGTCATCCTAATATTGAAAAATTGACACCAATGTAAAAAAGCAAATATTCTTATTGAATGTTTCGTAAGTCTAAAAAATCACCCGTTAATTTCACTGCCATCTAAATTTTAAATATTGGAAGCCGATGTAAAAAAATAATACCCGTATTAAAAGTTTCATGAGTATAAAAAATCACCCGTTACTTTCACTGCCATCTAAATTTTAAATAATTAAAACCATCGAAAAAACAAATATCACTTTGAAAGTTCCGTACGCCTAAAAAAATCACCCGTTACTTTATTTGGCTGAATAGTTGAAATCCATGTAAAACAAAAATATGTTTATTGAAAGTTCCGTGGGTTCAAAAAGGCACCCGCTACTTTAACTGGCATCTTAATGCTAAATAATTAATAGCCCATGTAAAAACAATAAATATAGTATTAAATGAATTGGTTGCCAAACGCTCGTTGAAATAAATTAAAATGCCGAAATTCTAAGCTCGCACATATGCACTTATACATACATACATACGTACATTACAGAAAGAAAATCGTTGAAATGCATGAAAATTGACGGCATGGAGGAAATAGTTATCGTACATAAATCCAAAGTTATTTTCGTTTATTGACTATTTAACTTTTACATTTTGCATATGAATTGTATTTTACTGGGCCAGTTGGTTAATTTTACGCTTGAAGCGTTACCAATCGGACGCTTAGCGCTTCCGGTTCAATGCTCCGATTGATGCGATTCAATCTATTGAGCATGCAAAGACAAAATTGGAGTTGCTTCAATGATTTCGAAGCTTGCTTTGGACGATGTGTTGAAAATATAGGTTACTAGTTTGAAGTTATTTTGTAATAAAAAACTAGCGAGTAAAAGTAAGTGAAATATGTACATAAATACAAAGTAATGAATTTCGTTTTTTTTATAACAAAATGTATGAGCAAAGTAACTGGCTGAGTAAACTTATTTTTTATTTATTCTATAGATTCATTTTGCCGCTTTCATGCCATATGACGTTTAATGCATGCAAGTCTCAAGGCGAGTTGAATGCTGAAGGTGGCGCCATTAAAAACTTTGTTACTTGGCTCTGACGTCAGCTCCCTTCGCCATATAAAACAAACGAACAAAACAAACAAAAGGAAGGAGAAATTACATACTTGTGAAAATTCAGTGAATGACTTGGTAATATTGTGATTTCTGAAAACTAAAGAAAATAATGCAAACGAAGTGCCGTGTGTTAAATTTTTAAAACACAAAGGAGTATAAAGCCTCAAAATGAAGTTGTTTGCGTTTTTATGCGGTAGACGCCGTATAATTTCTTGTGTTTGGTTGCTTCCATTGCTTTTGCCTTCTCTTCTCCCTCACAAACAAGTAATTCTCCTTTCTAGTGTTTGTTTATTGATGGACTCTTACGACACGGCGAATTCGGAAGGCGCAATCTTCTTCTCTATCATTCTTGTGCAAGTCCGAAAAGCAAAGTGTGGCGGCGCTGTTGCGTCAGAAAAAATCTGTTGTTTGTATGCAAGTGTAGATCACAAAATGTATTTATGTATGTGGATGTGTGTGTATGCATGTAAAGAGTAAAATAATTCATTTGCGTGTAAATGAAGAAGAAACGAAGAGCCTAACATAAATTAATTTTTCCTTGTTGGCAAACTCCACTAGGAAATTGATAGCAATTTAAAATAAGGTAGGTAGGCAGGTGAAATGGTTGAAGTGTCAGTCTGGCACTCTTCAAGTAGCACTGAAGCGCCGTTTTAATACCATTATGTGACCTCCAAGAGGTAGATATTTACAGCCAGCCAGAGCTGTTGATATAATGGAAAAGCTTGATGGGATTTAGGTTGGCGCACTGCCCCAGGCTGTCAAAGAAAGGAGCACCCAATGATCTTAATCGTCTAGCTGCCAAACTCGCACATTTACAGAGAAATGGCTCAACAGTCTCCTTCTCTGAAAGGTCCCCACAGCTTCTGCATTGGGGGTTAAATACTAACTCTAACTTTTCCACGTGTGTGTCGATTGTCCAGTGATCGGTAGTAAAATAATAAATAATACGAAAAAATGATCATCGGAAATCAGTCAAATTCATTTAGCCGGGTAAAAGTACTTTCACAGGGGCAATAATTAATAATAAATCCACAAAAATTAATCTACCCGTTCACATATGGCAGATTAGCGGCAAAATTGACTATCTGTTGAGAAGACTGCTTTGCAAAGTTTTTCTTCTTAGAAATTGGTTTCGTGGAATATTTTAGTGTTTTTGATTGTTCTATGGACACATGGTTTTTTCTGTAATCTGAATGCATAATTAATAATATCCAACAAAAATTTTATTAGATTTAAGACTACAAACCTCTTTTCGTTGCCGGCGTTCATTTCATTTTGACGTTTCTCCTTACATTCGTTTGAATAATTATCGACAACACAGGGTTGTATGAGAAAACTATCTTTAGATAGGTAGGTAGGTTGGGTGGTTGTCGTAACGACACACTTAGACCTTTCGCAGGTCCATTGTGATACCACTGAAGCTTATCCTCACCCTACGGGTTTCTTTTCAAACCATCCGGTAGCTTTAAAACACGAGCAAAGTTTCGGTACTTTTAGATGCGCTATGTCCGCTACATCAGTTAAAAATGCCGTGTCAACAGTGCGGAGCCTCCTCATAACTAAGCTTTCGCACTTACATAAAAGGTGTCGGACTGTTTTCTCTTCTTCTGTATTTAGACAGTTCCTACTGAAATCGAAGTGCGGAAGTCCTAACCTTCTAGCGTGGCTGCCTATTAAACAATGACCAGTTAATACCCCCTTCATTTTTCTCATAGCTTTTCTGTTAAATCCTAACAAGCTTTTTGATCTACCGCTGTTCCATTTCGGCCATGTCTGTCTGCTTAGTTCGCATGTTGAGAGGTTTTGCCAGCTTGTATTTACCTTGTTGATGGTTTCTCTATCTATAAGTAGTTTATAAGTAGCTATAGGCATGGGTATCAGCGTCTTATCCAGTTGGAGGTCGAGCGTTGTACCGCCTCGAGCAAGTTCATCTGCCTTGCAGTTCCCTGCTATATTCCTGTAGCCTGGCACCCAAGTAAGGTGTACTTCATAGAATTTAGATATGTCATTAAAAGTTTAAAACATTCTACGACGAGTGTGTTTTAGATTCAAGCGCTTTTATTGCCGCTTGACTGTCCGTGTATAGGTATGAAGACTTAATTTGTGGATAATACTTTCGTTTTTATTACCGTAAGCCCCTCTTTTATGGCAGTGACTTCCGCCTGAAATACACTGCAATGATTAGGTAGGCGAAATGATTGAATGAAAATGAAAACCCCTCCACCTACTCTGTTGTCTAGTTTTGAGCCATCTGTGTAGATGTTTATATCATTTTTCTTAACAATAATCCCATTCCTCTTTGGAAGGATATACTGTGAGAATGGATTTATTTATGTTGATATCCTAGGTCTTACAGAAAACCGTTGTAACAGGAATGCAGGGGAATTTTTCTAAAATTGAAGAGTGTCCTCTTTGGTTCGTTCTGAGTAGGCCTATTTCTCTTAATCTGAGAGCTGCTTTGGCAACTGTTTGCTGTTTGCTTGCGCTATTGGTAATAGGTTAAGCATAATATTTAGTGTCTCTGTGGGTGTAGTTCTAAGGGCCCCGCAGATGCAAAGACTGGCCATTATTTGTACATGTACCTTGGTTTCGTTATTATATAACTTATCTAAAGAGGGCCACCACACTAGTATACCGTATGTTAGGATTGCTCTGACAATTGCTGTGTAGGCCAATATATGGTACGATAGATGGGGAAAGACCTTAATTTAGCCCTATCAACTGTTTACAAAAGTAGAGTGCTATAGTCGCCCTTTTTATCTTCTTCGCTCTTTTATCTTCTACATTTGACCTCCAACTTAGTTTTCTGTCTAGTATTAGATCTAAGTAGCGGGCTTCATCACTGAATGACAGTGCATTTCCACCTATAGTCCGGGGAGTTATATTTGGAATTCTATGTTTCCTGGTGAATAGGATGAGTTCAGTTTTATTGAGGTTGACGCTTAGCCCATTTCCTTCTGACCAGTTTTCAACCATATTTAGTAAATCTTGCATGACTTCACAAAGTGTATTGGGAAATTTCTCTCTTACTACTATTGCAACATCATCAACGACGAAAATAAATTGTGCACAGATTTTTCCTACTGGGCCAAAGAAAATAATGATTTCTAAGAAAACCGCATACGATTTTTAATTAAATTTCTGTGGATTACAAATACGCAAATGTGGCAATAGATGCTGATAGTGCGAATAATTTGAAAAACTGAAGCAAATTTGCGAGCTGCATTAACCGCAATCAGAAGCTTGAGCGACGTATTATTGCATTACGACTGGTAAGTTGTCGGCAAATGAATATTCATATATATGTACATACATATACAAGGTGAAGTCCAAAATAAACAAGACTGGCATCTTAAAAATGTTTTTGATGGCACCAACTGACTTCCAGTGAAATCTTGGTGACATTCGGTTCAGTGAAAGCGAAGTTATTGTGTCTAAAGTGTCAGTATGTTTGTGTCATCGGTACAAAAATGTGTTTCGAACAAAAAGCTAATATCAAATTTTGTTTTAAAATCGGTAAAACGTTTACCGAAATATTTGAATTGCGGAAAAAAGTTTATGGCGATGATTGCCTATCTCGTGCCAGAGTTCATAATTAGTTTGCACGTTTCAGAGATGGTTGTGAGGACATAAATTTCAATGATCAATGAACATATGGCCCGCCTAAAATCAGTAATCGCTGAAAACTCCATCGAAATTGTTCGTAAATTTATCAAAAATGAACCAAAATCGACGTTGAAATTCATGGAATCAGAGTTGAATATCTCCAAAACATCGATTTATCGCATTTTAACTGATAATTTGGGCTTACGAAAGCTTTATGCACGTTCCATTCCGCACGAGTTAACTGAGGACCAAAAATTGCTCAGAGTTCAACATTCGAAAAACCTCATTAAAGAGGCGCAAAAAAACGAGAACTTCCTTTACAACATTGTAACGGGTGATGAAACGTGGTGTTTCCAACAAGAACTTGAAACTGAGCGTCAAAATGCCAAATGGACCAGACGAGCCACCACCCAAAAAATCGCGTTTGGAGAAGTCAAAAATCGAGTCGATGCTCATTTGTTTTTACGATTCTAAGAGAACTGTCCAAAAGGAGTTCGTGCCATTGGGCCAAACCGTCAATGCAATTTTCCATCTTGGCGTTTTGAAGCGCTGGTTGCATTGCGATCGTCGAATTCGCTCTGAATACCGCGAAGGGGGAAGCTGGCGCTCATTGCGTGATGATTCACCATCTCATCTCTTCACTCTTGTGACTGATTGTTTGACTAGAAATCGCACTTTAACTATCAATCACTCACCGTATTCGTCTGATATGGCTCCCTATGACTTCTAACTATTCGGAAAATTGCATTTGGCCACGTTTTGCGTCCATAGAGGCCATCCGATATCCTGAATGACGTTCCGGGCAATGACCTCAAACACTCTATCGAAAAGCTTTTAAATCGCGCGAAACAGTGTATCGAGGCCAGAGGAATAAACGAATAAATAAACTCGAAGTTATCAGCACAAAGCTCCTGTCGTTTCTATTTTAGCTCAGTCATGTTTATTTTGGACTTCACCTTGTATATGTAATAAGCGCGTACGCCCCTTTTGTTGTGTATTTGGCATAGTTGCTCGTCCTATTTGTAGGCCTTCAGCTTTATGCCTGCATTAATAAAATGATTATTACATTCTACAGTCCGCATAGAAGCCTGGGAACCTACTATTTATATCGGCATACAACTTAAATCAGCATACATATATTTTGGCGCTTTGAATGTACCTACAAAGGTATATATACATACAAACTTTTTTAAAGTCAAAAGCCCGTTGTTCATCCGGTCGGTCAGTTAGCATTTTGCCGCTGTCAACCAGCCATTTACCCATTAAAGGGATTTTGGTGCACAAATATTTGGGAGTATTTTTATTTTTATTATACGAATATTTAGTCGTTTTTTATCGCAACGACAATCGCCAAATTTCGACAAGTCAACGCATCAAATGTGTGTCACTGCACCGTTGGTTGGGCAGCGTTCGCAATCAGCGCGTTGACGGCACAACAAACCAACAAACCAAATGTGGCACCAATTGCCGAAAATCAGACAGAAATCGGCAATTTAAAAAAAAAATAAATATAAAATATAAAAGAACAAAAATAAACAAACTAAAATAATAAAAAATTAAAAAATAAATAAATAACAAGCAAACAAAACTAGAAAAAAACTATACAAAAATAAAAAATAAAATAAAAAAACAATAAAAAAATAAAAAAAAACTATAAAAAAAATTTTAAAAAAACATATGCGTTCAAATAACGAATATCACCAATCGAATGCGGCCAATTAAGACTTTTGCTGTAAAAACAAAAAAACAATAAGCGGTTCCGCATGCGCAGCGCACCATTTGGCTGTAGTTCAATTTTTGCAATATTTTGCTTTCATTGCCTTCTGAGCGCATTGTCAATGACCTTATGTGGTGCTGTTGGCACGGGGGAAAAAATGTCACAGTAACAGATTTCAGCTTTGCCCTTTTAAGGCAGCCGTTCAAAGCGACAGTTGCGACATTGCTACCGTTGCATGCATAAATTATTTCACTTTACGTACGATTTCATAAAATGTGTTTCTTTTTTTCCAGAACAGAGACAACTATGCCAATTTGCATGCCACCAATTTTATGAAAATCATTCCGGTATGCGTAGTTTTTTGAGCAATTTTTTTTTTTTTTGCATTAAATTTTATTAGAAATATTTACCAGTTAATGCATTGATCGCTGCTTATTGAGTAACACAAAATGTTACACTGTGAGTGTATGAGTGTGCGCTTTGTTTGTGTCCGCTAATATTTACCTTAGCATTTAAATAGTTTATTATTAGCTAAGAATTTTTAAAGCTAAAGCGCTACGTAAGTCTAATTGGTATGCCAAATGGGTAATCAGTACTGCCGTATTGTTCAAGTGCTTCTCTGTGCATACCTACATTCACTTGCTGCGGCGATTAGTTGTACGCACACAATTGAAATTATTGTTTATACTTCTAAGAACATTAATTGGCAGTGCAATGTTGTGTATGTATGTATGTATGTATGTATGAATGAATGGGCGGTTAATACACAGAGGAAGGCCCTGGCGGTGAGCTTCGATCAGTTAATTTCTATTGCATTAGTTTTAGGGGCCGGTATTTTTAAGTGTTTACGTACATACACCTGCGTTCAAAATAATAAGAGAGCGACTAATTTTGTATACTTCTATAAAAGTTTAGAGCATTCTAAAATAACAACTCTATAATTCAATGCTCCACACTTCGCACGAGATTCACAAAAATTTTACGAATTTAAAAAAAAAAATCAAAATTGCCTTCTTTTTTTAAGAATAAAAAGCTGGGTACGCAATTTTGTAACCCATTAAATTTTAGTACAATTAAATGCTAGTTTCAAGTTGCTCAAAATTTTCGTTGAATTTTGACAATTTTTCTTCTGGAGGTGTTGATAATTTTCTTCCGAATAAAAGACTTCCGAAATAGTGTTTTACGAGGGGTGCCTTTTATATTTCGGGATTAGAGAAGAAAAACAAATTTTAATCATCGAAAATCACTTTATTGTTTTTCAAAATATTCTCCATGCAGATCTATACACTTTTGCATGCGTCGAAGCACTTTTGCCACTCTGAATGAGGTACCTCCAAAACATGCATTCTGAATGCCGCAACCGCTTCTTCAGGTGTCGAAAAACGTTGACCTCTCAGTTTGTTTTTTACGTACGGGAATAAAAAGAAGTCATTCGGTGCCAAGTCGGGACTATACGGCGGATGACCCATTAATTCGATGTTTTGGGTGCTCAAAAATGCAGTTGTTTGAGCCGATGTGTGAGAGCTCGCATTGTCCTGGTGAAGAGTGATCCGTCTTTGGCGATTGGTTTTCCTAATTTCTTGGAAGACAACTGGCAAACAAATGGTTATGTACTACTCAGAATTTACTGTTCTGCGTTGTTCTAGTGGTACGGTTGCGACATGTCCAGTTTTTCCGAAAAAACAGGCGACAATTTGCTTGGAAGTGCTTCGTGCGCGAACAACTTTTGTTGGATTTGGCTCATCTTGAAACACCCATACAGTCGACAGCTGTTTACTTTCGGGCTCATTCGCGTAAATCCATTGAGCATTTCCTTCGACCAATCGGCACGAGCCTTTTTTTTGAGCGATTGATAAATTGTGTGAAATCCAACGCGAACAAATTTTTTTGACAGTCAAATGTTTATGCAATATTGAATGTATGCTGGTCCCACTAATGCTTAAGATTGTCTCAATCTCACGATAGGTCACATGACGATCTTGCAATATCAGTTCGCGCACAGCATCAATGGTTTTCGGAACAACAACTGATTTTGGACGACCTTCACGAAATTTGTCTTGGAGTGAGCTACGACCACGATTGAATTCACCATACCATCGATAAACACTGGTCCTTGATGGAGCTTCATCACCAAAAAATGAATTAAGTTCATCCATGCACTGTTGCTGAGTTAATCCATGTCGAAAGTTGTAAAAAATAATCGCACGAAAATGTTCACGATTTAATTTCATTTTTGGACCGAGATGAATCTTTTAAGTTACTGTAAACAACACAAATAGCGCTGGTATTTCAAAACGTTCTGAGTACGTAAAAGCCAAAAAATGTCAAACTTTGCGATACAGCTGAAAGTTGCCAGATTGCAACACCAGGGTTGCCAAATCCCGAAATATAAAAGGCACCCCTCATACATGGAAGAAAATTCGCAACTTTATGCAAAAAAAAACAACAATTGTCTAAAATTAAAGCGATTTGTGAGCGACTTCAAACTTACCTTTTGCTATATTAAAATTCAATGGGCTATAAAACTGAATACTTTGAACTTTCTCTAAAGCTTCTGATTATAAAGTGGAACATGGATCAAAGTTGATCACGTTGCGATACAAGGAAGACACGCCTCTAGCGTTTTAGTGTTACGTACAATCCGAGGATTTAACATCAACTCTTGTTGTAGCCAAGATCCGCACAATTTTTTATGCACCAAAACACGTTCGAATAACTACACAATAAAAGTCTGATATCGAAAAGTCAGGTTACTCGATATTGACGACGTGCAAATAGCAAAAGCGCGGCTAAAGAGCAGCAAAGCTGCCTAAATCGACAGATTGCCAGCTGAATTATTCAAAGAAGGAGGCGAGGAGCTGGTAAGGTGTATGCAGCAGCTCCAAGAATGATAGAAAGAAGATTGCGCCCATCAGAGCGTACGTGACGTCACGTTTGCTGAGTTGTGCAGTATTGCCAACCATTTGCTCTTCGCAATAAATTTAGTGCTTTTTTATACAGAAAATGTGACAATTTTTAAGTTTGGTGTTTGTTTCTTTTTGTTTTTAATTTAAGGCTAGCGAAACTTTAGGTTAAAAAACTGTATTATTATACAAAAGAAGTTTAAAAAAGGCCACTTTGAGAAGATTTTAGTGCTAATGAAAATTTTTTTACTCTTATAAAATTTGATAATTTGAAAGTGCAAATTTAATTTTTGGCTCCATTTAAGGCTATGCAAAAATATTAAATGCCCCTCTCTCAACTCTTCTTAAGATTGAAAACCTTTTTACATATTTTAAAAAGCCTTTGAATTTATTGAATGCGAATTAAAACCATAGAGGTGTAATCGTTTCGTCCGCTCATCAATCCTTAGTGAGACATAGAGCATCAAGAGGTGTATTCATAGTAAAAACAAGCAACAAAATACCAGAAAATACTAAAGAAACCATAATGACATTTTTACAAAAAGAGTACCTTATCTAGTTGCATAACTTCAAATATAGCAAAAAAGTCGTTCCCTTAATAAAAGAGTGAAGTCGTTCTTAACAAAAAAAACTCATAAATTAAATTGTACATAAGCATAACACATTTATTTAAAAAAAACGCACATTCTACAGACAATTTGTCACGCATACAAAGTTCTTTAAGTAACACAATAAAAATTTCGTGTTTTATTTTCTTTAAATGGGCATTTAGTGCGTTTTTATATCCAAAGCTAGGCAACTCTGCAGTAGCGAGAGAGAGATTTGACTGCCGAAAGCAGAAGAACACCAACAACACCGGCAATCGCGGGCAATGCCACCAGATGTTAAAAAAAAGTAAAGCTAAGTAAAACTGAGTGAATTATTTAAATAATTATTAAAAAATTTATATTTTACAAAATTATAAACATGACATTTTAATTAGAACAGCTAGAAAAATGTCATGAAGAAAGAACTAAAACTCCGAAGCAAAATAATAAAAATAACAAAAAAAAAAAGCTAAATCAAGTTACGAAAATGGTAATCTGGCCATACTGGAGCTAAAATCACGTAACTAGTTGTCAAATTCGCTGAGCGCAAAGTAACGGGACCACGATGGGCGCCATCTCATTATTCTTTGCATCATGCAGCAGCTCCTATGCACAATATGTTCGGATAAATGCATGTTTGTCGAGTGCAATTTAAGGATGGTCGATCCAGTCGATAAGAAGGACGTCACTGCAATCTGTGCCAGCTACCGCGAAATTGGTCTTCCAACAATCACACATAACTTTCTAGCGAGTGTTACGTTAACCAACTGATCGAACTTTATCAGTGTGGCCTTAAGCCTCGAAAATCAACAATCAACCAGATATTCACAGTAGACTAAGCCTTGAAAGCGATACGAGGAAGAAAAAATTACACACATCTTCAATCTTCGCTCGGTTTAAAGCAACTTTTGACAGCACTAAAAGGGGTTGCGATATCTATACTTGGTATTTTGTACGTCTTTGAATATAACTCGGAAAAGTTATAAAGATCCAATTCAAAAATTTTAGGGATTACTGAGCATAGTTTCAACTCTTAATGAAAAGATAAGAATAAAAAATTTAATAAAAAGAAAGTATTCTAATTCTTTCTAAAAATAAAGAAGTATATTAATAAAAAGAAGTCTAATTGAGAGAAGAAAATATTTTTCTCAAACATTTTTAACAAAAAAAATTTCTTTGCTACAATATACCTTCAAATTATTTTATTTTTTTTTAATATTGAGAAAAAATTAAAAAACAGAAAATCTTAATATAGAAGGGGTGTTTTTCAAAAGAGATAGAAAACATTTTTTTTTAATAATTTTAACCAGAAGTTAAAAAAAAATTAATATAAAAAAATTGGTTTTCTCAATAATTTTTAACCAAATAAACATTGTTTTTGGATAAAAAATAGTTTTCGTTCTTTTTGGACAAAAAAAAACTTTTTTTTAAATAAATTATTGAGAAAAAAATTGTTTTCTATAATTTTGGAAAATACACCCTCATCGACTTCTTTCTTATCACTTTATTAATAGTAGAAACAAATGGTTTTTAACAAAAACAATAATTTTTAAACAAAAAAAAAAACAAAAAACAATAGCTTTGGGTAAAAAATACTTAAGAATTTTTGGGGAGAAACATTTTTTTGCGTAAAAATATATTTAATTTTTTTTGCCTTGGTTAAAAGTTATTGAGAAAAGTTTTTTTTGTTGATAAAAATACTTAAAAACATTTTTTTTGAATTATTGAGAAAATTTGTATTTTTCTATGAATTTTGAGAAAGCACCACCTCTAAGACCTCTTCTTTCTTTTTTTTATTTTTGGTTAAAAATTATTGAGAAAAGTTTTTTTTTTTACAAAAATACTCAAAAACACCTTTTTCTATCAATTTTGAGCAAACACCACTTCTCAGACTTCTTTCTTAAGTTTTATATAATTTCTAATAAAAAAATGTTTAGATTTAGATTTAGTTCAAAAAATTTTGTTTTGGAAAAATAATAAAAAAAATTTTTTTTCAAACATAATAAATAAAAAAATTTTGGAAAAATAATAAAAGAATTTTTTTGGATAAAAAATACTTTACAAACAATTTCTTTATAAATACATATACTCATAAAAAATTTTAAATGTTTAAAAGAACTGTAAATACTTCACTTTAAAAACCCAAAACCAAATTTTCAGCTGTGAATAAATTTAAAATTATTAGAAGTTATAATTAAAAAAAAAATTAAAGTATCCTAAAACAAAACTTGTTAAGAGTATATTTTGTATATATAATTAAAAATAATAATGTTATACCTTCTGCGCAAATATGAACGAGACGGTATCAATAAAACGGTCCGCGGATGACATATGGCAAAAATAAATTTTTTGTTTTTTGGCAGGACTGGCAAATTTCAGCGTGATAAACAAGTCAAGCTCGAGTGTGTTCTTCGAATTTAACGATGGAAATTCAAGTTGAACAAAGAATTTGTTTGAAATTTTGTTATTCCAACAAAATTTCGGCTTCAGACGCCTTAAAAATGTTGCAGACAACCTATGGGGACTCTGCTCTATCGCGTGCACGTGTTTTCCAGTGGTACAAATCGTTCAAAGAGGGCCGTACATCGGTTGAAAACTTGCCTCATGAACGTCGTCCAGCAACATCAGTAGACTTGAAAATCACACAAATCGCAAAATCGGTTAACGCTGAATATTATTTAGACGTTTTAAAGCGTTTGCGCGGGAACATTCGTCTTAAAAGGAAGGAATTGTGGGACAACAAGTCATGGTTCTTGCATCACGATAATGCACCAGCTCACACATCACGTCTTGTTCGCGATTATTTGAACAAAAATAATGTTAATATCGTTCCGCAAGCACCGTATTCGCCTGATATGGCTCCATGTGACTTTTTCCTGTTTCCCAAGCTCAAGTTGCCGCTCCGTGGAAAACACTTTGAGACAATTGAAGTCATTGAAGTCCTACCAAAAAACAAAAAATGTATTTTTGCCATATGTCATCTGCGGGCCGTTTTATTGATAACGTCTCGTTCATATTTGAGCAGAAGCTATGTTAAAAGACTCAAAATATATTTTAAATCTAAAACATTTTTTTCAATTAACTTTTATGATACTCAAACCTACCAATAAACAATTCCCAGAGGAATAAACGAAAATGTTGAGAAAAAATACATTTTTTTTTTAATTTTTGGGATAAAATTTATTTTTCTTTAAAGTAAACTTTTTCCCAAAACAAAACATTTTTTTTAAGTGTATTTTTACCCAAAAATAAAAATTTTTTAAAACTATATTTTTTCCAAAAAAAAATTTTTTAAAAGTATATTTTTTCCAAAAACAAATTTTTGTTTTAATTATAAATGTTAAAAAAACCAAAGATATTTAACTTCAAAAACCCTATACCAAAATTTTCAGCTGTGAATAAATACAAAATGGTTAGAAGTTATGATAAAAAAAAAACAATTAAAGCATATTTATTTATTATATATTTATTTAGAGTATATTTTATACGAAACGATTTAAAAAAAAAGTTAAATGTTAAAAGACTCAAAATATTATACTTTAAAACCAATATTTAAATACCAAAATTTTTAGCGCTGAATCTATCCAAAACTATAACATGTTTTTTTCATTTCTTCTATTTACTTTTATTATACTCACACCTATAAATGAAAAATTCCAGAAAAATATACGAAAATGTCCAAATTACTTGAATCACTTGACATGGAATCGCCCCTTTAAGCCTCGCAGTTGAGCTTTTATTGAAGGATATAAAAGACAAAAGGCACAGCCGACTGATTTTGTGCTTGGCTTTCATTCATGGTGTCTCGCATTCGATTATGGGTAAGAAACATTGAAATTATAGAGAAGAGTTTTCTTATAGCAATCAGCCCTATGCAGGCAATGACACACTTCCGAGTGCATATCTGCCATGAAAAAGCGGCGCATAAAAAGCAAACCCAATTTAGAGGCGACATGAAAGTATAGGTTCCGCCATTTGTAGGACAGCTTTGGTTTTCATTCAAGGTGTTTCGAATCGCAAATCGGAAAAGCAGTTCAGCTAAGCATCTAACATACAAAGTACGCGCTAATCACTTACATATACGTATAAATGGCACCCATATATAACTAAGCCACTTAAAATTAATCGCTTAAAATGCACAAATCAGACCACAAAAAGCGCATACGATGACGGCAATGCCAAAAATACGCCGTGTACTTATACCCGTACACCTTGAGAAGGAAAATACTCGTTCGTATCCGCACACAATGGCGATTGTGCAAGGTGAACATTTTCAAGTTCAAACACTCCACGCGCCGCCCCATTAACCGAGTCTGTGTGCAGCAAATCTTTCATGCGCAAATATTCATAATTGAAATACTAAAAGAACAAAAACCATATTTTCATATGCAAATAGGCGGTTATACATCAAGCTATGCCTGTATGTGTGGACCAAAAAAAAAAAAAATGTACAGATATTAAATAAACGAGCAGAAAATTAACTCACTTTTCTATGGAGATATCCAGCAGCAAAGCCAATGTGAAGATAAAAAGAAAGAGAGAAAATAATTGTGAAGCAAAGAAACGAGTGAAAATAGCACCAACAACATACCAGTGGACCGACCGACCACAAGATTCCAGCTTCCATTAATCTCAATAAAAGCGAAAATATTCAATTAAAGTTTTGTGTGAACAAGTATGTTTTGCTTTTGGGTGTGCGATGGAATGATGTTAGTTGAGGCCGGTGCCGATGCCGGTGGTGGTATCGGTATCGGCGGTGTTGCACAGTGTTTGGAGCATATATGAAAAGCTTTTTTCGTGCAGTTCCAAAATAAAAGTTCGAAACCTTAAAGTAAGAGCAATAAAGTCCACGATGTTATCGAAAATAAAGGGTTTTCCAATAACAGATGTAGTTTTGAATAACCCGTTATTTCGGTAGATGTCACTTGAAGTTGTCATTTTTTGATATTCGACAAATAGAAACTACGCCATTAATAAAAATGGAATGATACACGCTTAAACAACGCATTGAAATTATTAAAACTCACTATAAAAATGATGAAAATTTGGCAGAGGCGGTTCGTAAAACTCGAACAGAGATTGGTGAAAAAACTCGAGCTGTTGGGACAAGTTAGTGATGTGAAGAATAAAAACCGTGCACGTCGCTCAAGAACAGCCGAAAACCGAAAATATTGCTGTTGTAGCCGAAAGTGTTGAAGCAAACACAGGTTTGCCCATTCCTCGTCGTTCTTTAGAGTTAGGAATTCCACAAACGTTATTACACCGTATTTTGCATAAAGATTTGCGTCTTAAGCCTTATAAAGTCCAGGTAACACAAGAACTCAAGCCGGCCGATCATCAACAACGTCGTGTCTTTGCTGATTGGGTCGTTGAAATGCATGAAAATTATCCGGAATTCCATCGAAAAATCATCTTGAGTGATGAGGCCCATTTCCACCTCGGTGGCTTCGTCAACAAGCAAAATTGTCGGATCTGGGGCTCAGAAAATCCAAGAGTTATTGTTGAAAAGCCTCTCTATCCTCAACGTGTGACTGTTTGGTACGATTTTTAACGATTTTTTATGGCCGGAATTGGATGGTATTGATCTGGACAACGTTTATTTTCAACAAGACAGCGCTACGTGCCACACAAGCAACGAAACCATTGATCTTTGACGGGAATAACAGCTCTTATTGGAACAGCCCTTATATAGAAGGCACGTAAGTTATAACTAATATCGCTCGCAGAAATATTAAATAGTTGACAATTTGATAAAGAAGCAAGCGTTCACTGTAAAAAGTTTCGAACTATATGGCAAGAATTAAGTAGTGCTGCTTTCTACATATCAAAAATCAGAGATTCCGGGAGCTGAAGTGCTTTGACGTTGTCTGCTAAATTTGTATGCACTAGTCCATGCGCTGAGATGACAGTTGGCAGGATGTACACCTTTCTTAACTTCCATTGGCATTTAACAACAATCCCTAAGTCAGAATATTTTGATATTTTTTGTGCATATGTTTTTTGTATGTTTTTGTTCAGAGGAATACCAATATCAGTTATATAACCAGTCGATTGAGATTTATCAATGAAGAAAATGTTTGGCCTACTGCGGTCTCTTGTTGCATTCGTTAAAATTGTTCGGTCAATATACAAAAGGTAGTTGGAGTCTTCTTGAACAGGTTCTGGGATGTATCTGAAGTATGCTATTTTGCTTTAATTGAAGTTGTACATCTGCATCAGTTTTAGATGAATTATTTTCGCGATGTCATTGTGTCGCTTCAGGTATATAGAGTTTGCCAGTGTGGTGTATCCAGCTAGCACATGGTCTAATGTCTCACTCCGACTGTTGCATCTTCGACATCTGTTTGCAGCGGCATTTGGATATCGTATTGCATATTTATTGTAATTTCTTTTTAGAATTACACTACATCTGGTATGGCGAAAATGGTACCCTCCGTTTCGGCGAATATCAACCTGTTGGTAAGCCATAAGTGCGAAAATTTTTGGTCGCCATGTGAGCTCAGCAAGTCTTTTCGATACACGCCATGAACAGCCATTTCAGACCAACTTTGAATCTTTTTATCTATTGAGATCCTGATTTTGTAGCATTGATTCGTCTGAAGTGGGGTGTAGTTATCATCTGCAGCAATTGCAGCCTTGTGCAGATCGGATTGGGAACCCTTGTGTAGAAAGTATGCTTTGAAGTCTTCAGTTTAAGATAAGTTTGTCATGCAGTGCTCCACTTCCAATCTTTTTGGATGGCGTGCCTTGTATTTAGTCATAATTGTACGTATTATTCGCTGCAGATTTTCTATTGCAGTAGAAGATCGTTTTACAATTCCGTAGCTATACGATACCACCGGGACGACGAAATGAATTAATAGCGTGGATTTGGTTTTTGCCATTAAGTTGGGTTTTACAGACAGCGTGAAGGCGCCTTATAAATTCTGCTATCAGATTTTTTCTCATTTGCATCGTATTTATGCTTTTGCTTTGCAAGGTATCAGGTCAGTCCATAAGTTCGTGCGTTTTTTAAGGGTGGTTTTAAAATTAATAAAAAAGATGTTTAAAGTATTTATTAATCAATAATATATTTTCCTTCATTATTTACAATGTCTTCCCAACGTTTAGGCAAATTTTTAATCCCTGTTCAAAAAATTGTTTGTCCTTGGAGCCAAAATACGCTTCGATATCCCTTTTTATAGCTTCTTTTGAGGAGTAGTTCTTGTTACTCATACGGGATTGAAGTCCATGGAAAAGGTGATAATCACAAGGTGCAATATCCGGAGAGTACGGTGGATGCGGCATTAGCTCCCATCCGAGCTTGTTCACCTTGCCTAATGTTTGCCTTGCGGTATGAGGTCTTGCGTTGTCGTGGTGAAACAAAACTTTGCCTCTATTCACTCAAGACGGTCGATTTTTTTTAAGTGCCTCATTCAGGTTTGATAGCTGATGGGAATAATAATCAGCAGTTATTGTCTGGTTTGGTTCCAAAAGTTCATAATAAACAATACCGGCCATATACCACCAAATAGGCAGGAGAATCGTCTTGGGCTGAAGGCCATCTCTAGGGGTCGGTTCTGGTGTCTCATCCTTATCTAACTATTGGCGTTTGCGAACGAGATTATTGTAAAGGACCCATTTTTCTTCACCAGTAACGATACGGTTCAAAAAACTTTCATTTTCAAGTCGTTGCAGCAGCTGAGAACACACATTCACTCTCTACTGAAGGTTGGCAAGGGAAAGTCTATGCGGAACCCGTTTTGCCAGCTTTGAAACCTTTCCCAACTGAACCAAGTGCCTGTAAACTGTTCCATGCGATGAATTTAACCTCTGAGCTATCATATCGACTGTCAAATTTGGCTCAGCTTCTACGAGTTCGAGCAAGGCGTCGGGACTTCAGGACGACCAGCGCGCGGGGCATCCTCCACGTTGCAGTTACCACTTCGGTGGAACCATAGCTTTCCCAGCTTTGAAACCTTTCCCAACTGCACCAGGTGCCTGTGAACTGTTCCATGCGATGCATTTAACCTCTGAGCTATCATATCCACTGTCAAATTTGGGTGGGTGGTGTCGATGACACGGTATCCTCTCCGTGAATAGTGTTTATTTCTGCCGCAGCAGTTGTTGCATTTTTACCACTTTTATAAAACAAATACAAAATATGCCTCTTAAACGCGTTCGAAGATTCCATTTTATATTTTATTAACACCTGCTTCTATCCGCGATTAAAATCACTTGTTGAATGCACAATAAATCAAAGAAAATATAAATAGTTCCGTTATATTCCGCGAATAATTTTTTGTACGCAAAAATCGTACAAAAGTGAAATTATGGGTAAAATACGCACGAACTTATGGACTGACCTAATACCTGTATACCTCTCCCGGCTCCATTTCTGTTATGTTGAGTACGCCACTTTCCCCAGTTACTACATGTCGAGAAACCACTTTCCCTTTAACTATTCTGATCTTTCGGCACTTATCACTCTCGGCACTAGCAATTTAATGTCATTGGAGAAGGTTTCGACACATTTCAAAAGCTTGTCTAGATGTTTATTATTACTATTAAATGTTATTATTATTATAACTACATTATTTTCATCTCTTTTCATTTTCATTGTCTCTTTACATGCTTGCCTGCGTCAAAACACTGTACCCGTCTGCGGATGCTGCTGCTGCTGCTATTGTTGCTAATGAAGTGACGCCACTTTTTGGGTGTGTTCGATGATGTACGATTTGTGTTGTTGTTCGTTTAACTTGAAGTGGATTTTATTTTGCCATCGCTGGCGGCACATGGGCTAAGTGCTTAGCGGTGGGTGGGTGGTGTCGATGACTCTTTGACCGACACACCGGCTAGCTGCTCACTTTGTCTGACTACTTGTTGTGTGTACTGTCGTGCGCGTACGAGAATTTGAGGTGTGGATGGCATGGCAAACGCTGGGTAAGCAAAGGCAAGAAGCAGTGAGGTGGCGTGGCTCAATGAAAATGTCAGACTTGGCGCTGTAAAGTCTGTCGCGGAAGAACGGCCTTCAAAATAACCCAAAGAGTTTGTTCTTTGGTAATGATTGTTTATTTAAATCTCATTACAGTGCACTTTGTATCGTCTGTTGCTGCGTACGTTAAACAGCCTTTTTTTGCCGCTTTCAGCCTTTGCTTTGTCGCATGTTTACTATGAGTATGTTTGTGTGTGTGCAATGTGCACTTTGTAATATTTAAATTGCTACAATATAAACAACGAAAGGTCCATACAATTTGCTTTTAACGGTTCTGCAGCAGTCCAATTCCATGCCAGCTATGCAGCCCACAGCAGTTGAAATTGAAGCTGCGCTCATTACTGTCATTGTGGGTGTTTTTGTTGTTGTTGTTCTGGGCATCCCTTGCGCGCTGGTGTGTTGTGCTCCAGTGACCCCGGCGCGCGTTTCAACTCAAGTGCACACAATTAAATTCAATTGTCCCGCGTTCTGGGAGTTATTGCGGTGAATTATTGCACTTAAAGAACGACTGCAGATTCGAGCTGGAGGAGTAGGTGCCCAAACTAATAGATATTTATGATTGTACACATGTCCATTCGATTTGATTGTAAGAATTTTGGCCCTTGTGCTGGTGACGAATTAATCATTTGTTCTAATTAGACGGGAATTTGTGGGATACTAAAGCGGGAAAATTATATTTATTATAAAGGTCAAAGGGAAATACTAGAATTAGTGCTTTAATTAAAGTGGCTGCTTAAGGGATTTTGATAACATTTCAACCCACCAACTAATCGAGTGGATTTTCCTGCAACTCAAACCGATTTGACGAAATTTGGTAGTGAGTCTCCATCACCACTTGAATATACAGGGTGAACGATATGAAGTGTTACCAACTTCACACACACTGCTTGTATCTGTAAAACAACTCATGACATCAACGTCATAATTGTTCTAATGACAGTTCCATATATTGTTTATAAGCCATCAAAAGCATTTGCGTCTCAGTTTTGTTGACTTTTTTTCTGTGATGGAATTCAAACGTAATAGTGTGATTGCGTTATATTTGGCTCTAAAATCACAATCAGCCATTGTTCGTGAACTCAGTCACCTCAATGTGAATAAAATGTTTGTGTATCGCACTATAAAACATTACAATGATACTGGCGGCATTGGAAAACGCTATGAAGGTGGACCAAAAAAAAAACCGCAACAACGCCAGAAATGGTTCGGAAAGTGAAGGCTCGACTTGAACGAAATCCACGTCGAAGTGGAAGAAAAATGGCCAAAGAACAGAAAATATCGCAAGACAGCATTCGACGCATATTGAAAAATAAGCTCAAGGTCAAGGCTTACAAGTTCCAAAAAGCACACGATCTTTCACCACAGCAAAAAAAAAGTTCGGTGCGGAAGAGCAAAGGAGTTGTTGCGCTTGCACGAACCTTGGCAATTTCCTAACATTGTGTTTTCTGATGAAAAAAAATTCCCAATTAAGCAGTTCATAAACACTCAAAACTATCGTGTTTACTTGACCGAACGCTCATACGAGAATTTGAGACTACGTCTGCCCTTTCGAAGCAATTTCCCATCGCAAGTAATGGTTTGGACCGCAGTGACCGCTGATGGACGCTCTCTAAACGTTTTTATCGAGCCTGGTGTCAAAGTGAATGCGATTTATTATCGGGAAAATGTTTTAGAAGCTGCTTTAGAGCCGTGGACAGGCAAACATTTCGGTCGTAGACCATGGACGTTCCAACAGGACTCGGCACCGTCTCATAAAGCTCGTTTGAACCGAGAATGGTTAAAAAATCTTGTTCCACACTTCATTTCGTCCACACAATGGCTTTCGAATTCGCCAGACGCACATACGATGGGCTATTTCATCTGGATTAGATTTTTTGAATACTTTATTCATGTTTCTTATAGAATCGAATTTAAAAGGTGGTAAGCACGTTCATCTGAGGAAAAGCACTTTAAGCTAAGAGAAAAGAATTTGTTCACAGGGAGTTTAGAGAACAATTAGGCTTGATAGTTGGCAAACCGCGAATTGGAGGAAGTGACACCTGTAATGATGGAAATACAGCACGAAAATTTTTCCTTCATTCAACCATATCATCCGAATTCACAGGAATAGACAAACACGTTATAAACAGATGTAGTTATCTCCTACAATGTCTTTCATCTGCTTTTAAAATTAATTTGAATAAATTCAAAATATACGCACTAGACACTGCTAAAATTCTAGTTAGTAACTATTCACGGTATAATTTACCTGCATCAGTTCATAAAGTGCTCATTCATGGGTCGGAGGTGATCGATCATTGTTTATTATCAATTGGAGAATTATCAGAGGAGGCAGCTGAATCATGTAATAAATTAGTGAAACAATTCAGACGTGACAATACCAGAAAGCACTCAAGAACTGTAACTAACACGGATCTTTTGCACAGGCTTCTTCTTAATCCCGATTCATTTATATCTAGTCTACGAAAATTACCATGTAAAAAGAAATCTATGATGTCAAGAGAAGTGTTAGATTTATGGAGTTAAAAGTTTTGTATTTCTAAGTACATTAACTTTTTTGGAAGTGAATATTTAATTGTTTTCATAAATAAGAATAAGTTAATTGGCATCAAAGTATACTTTATGCTCATCCTTTCGGAATTTAATGTTTTTTTTCTATTATTGTTTATATAATAATTTAAGATTTATGCAAAACTTTAAACGAAACAAAAAAATTGTATATAAAAAATGTGTGTACCTAATTTTCCTTTGACTTTTTATATTAATTATATATTACTTTATTATATATTATTATTATTATATCTTATATATATTCTTATTAGAGTAGAATGGGGTAAGATAGGTACGGGGGCACAATAGGTAGGTGGGGTTTTCGTCGCACTGTTTTTTCAGAGATCACTCGTCTTATGTGAATTGAATACGTGGTGGGGAACAACGTTCGCGACTGTCATTTCGGCCGTCACCATTGATTAGTTATCCTAGTTCTGGCGTCGTTTAGTTTTTTGTGAGCTTTTCTCCGACATAGCATTTTTTTTATTCTACGGTGCAGTGCATTTAATGTAAGTAAATAGTTGTCAGGTGAGTTTTATTTTACGTAGAAAATAATGCTGAACACGAATAATGTGTCAGTTTTTTGATATTTTTGTTTTTTTTTTAAATATCGACACTAACATAAAACATGTGCTTGGGGGCACTATAGGTCAGCCGTCTGGGGGCTTTATAGGTCACTACTTTTAATGGAATAAAATAAATTTTAATTGTTTTTGCAGCAAAATGGTGCATAATTATGTGCGAAAAACGCCGAAACGAAGTGAAGAGGACGTAAAAAACGCAATCGGGGCAGTCCGAGATCGCGCTAGTGTTCGATCAGCCTCTAAACAATTTAAAATTCCGTTCGAAACATTACGTGCTCGCGTGATGAATTAAAGAAAAATTCCTAACTTTTATAACATGTGCAGTGTTCATACTCTATAAATAAAAGTTAAATCGTTAATCTCCAAGCCATGTACATTGTTCTTTTCCCCTCACATATAGTGACCTATCGTGCCCCCCGATTTTGAAAATATCGAAAAAAAGTACCTTTGTCTTATTGAATGCAGCTTCCAAAATATTTAGCCAAACATAAGTCAGTATAACCAAAATGTTAGCAGATAAATAACCTTTCAAAATCTTGCTTATTTTCCAAAATCAATGCAAAAACACCGTAGCAAGAGCTCTCCAAAAAAAAAGACCTATCTTACCCCATTCTACTCTATATATTGTACAATATATATTACTTTTTATATGTCTAAATGTTTTTTTAAGAAATAAAAACATTTCTCAACTTCAAAACGTACTAAAAAGTCATTTATCACGCCAAAAGTTGTTACGACCGCTCTTCCTACGCGGCGAGACCACTGTGCAGCGCTTCCATTCTCACGAAGAAGCCAAAAAATGGCTCGATGATTGGTTTGCGGCCAAAGACAGCCAATTTTTTTGGCGCGGCATCCACAAATTGCCTGAGATGTGGGAAAATTGTGTCGCTAGCGATGGCTATTATTTCGAAGATTCAATTAGTAACCATTTTTTGTTAATAAACGTTTGAAATTGAAAAAAATATCTCATTTCATAGGTATCTACCTTATAATTAAAAAGTCCTTTGGCAGTTTATGGGACATTATAATGGGCACCCTGCTATTTTGTGCTAAGGAAAATAAACTATTTTATTCCTTTTTTTTTTTTGCTCTTGTTTTTTGTTGCTTTTTGTTTGTCTAGTATTGAAATTTCTACAAATGACTGCAACCAAGGCAATCGGGTGATTTTTGCGCACTAAAAAGCGACCTCGCGCTGCCAAATACGAGTGCGCACGCGTAATATTCATTGTTACTGACAATTTCGTGCTAATGTTGCAAGTTGCTAGCACTGCACACCCATTTGCACAAGCAACTCAAAATCGATAACCAAGCGAGGCTTGACATTACTTCTGATCTTCGACGACTGTGCACAGTTTATTTAACAGTTAATTAATGTGACAATTTGTCTATGCAATGCTTCAGTATTTTACATAAACCGAATTATGCATTTGGCGTAACACCAAATACTTGTCGGCTCTCACTAAACATTTTCATTAGCGCATTCATTACAAATAAACAAAGGAGCAAAGTAAATAAATAGAAACAAAGGAAAGTGTTTCACCAAATGTGGCAAACTAGTCATTGCAACAAAAACGCCATGGGCTGTCAGCGAATGTCAGCCGTTATATGCTGTAGTTTGTCTCACTGACAGCCGAACACATAAACAATTTTCTGCACTTTTGCTTTTGATTTTCAATGAAAAAAACGGAGTGGAAAAATATTGCAAATGTGCAGCGAAAAACAGAAAATCAAATCAAATATTTGAAGGTACAATAAGATAAAACGAAACATTATCAAATCACAAATGACAAGTTTTTTCGCTCCTCCTTTTTACGCTCAAATATGCGGCCGTTGTTTAGTTCATACGTCCAAATTTGGCGAAATTAGCCAAGTTGAGTTGGCGACTCTTCGCAGGCACCACCAGCGACATTGCAAGGCATTGATGCTTCGGCGGCGGCGAATTTTTATTTCCATTTCATTTATTTATTTTTTTTTTCGTCTTTTCCTCTTTATACTCGTCTGTGTCTATTTAGGTGCTCTATGCTGTCCATCCTACGTATATGGGCAGTAAAATTGTGGCGGCATTTTTCTTCGAACTCATCACCTCTAAGTATTTACTTTTGATGTTACTGGATGACGGCAACAATCTGCCGTTGATGCCATTGCTGTTGGTGGTGCTGAAGTTTATTTTGTTAAAATGTGCAGGCTGTTGGGTTGCCTGATAATGATGTGATTACAAATTTGGTCAAATGTGTGATTGGATCACATTAAATGGTTAATCGCTGGAGACTGTGTAAATCCACAGCGGTTGGGTTCACAGCAAGCGATTCAAGTGAATTTGATGAGGGTGGAGAGGGAAAGGGAAAGGATAGGTGGGGTGGCTGTCGCAATGACACATTTAGATCTTTCATAGGTCCATTGTGATACCACCGTCCAGGAAAGTCTAAAATGAAAAAAAAAATAAAAAATATGCTATAAATTTAAACTCCCTTTCTATCTGCATTTCGCTACGTATAAAACAAAATGCTACATCACTTTCAGTCAAAAGCGCTGGTGCCAAGTCTCTGAATTAGTTTTGACTTAAAGTAACATAAAAATGCAAATTCTTGAAGGACCAGCTGCGAATTTCTACATACATATATACCGACTAGATCACTGAGGTGTTAAAAATTGTTTCATAAAACAGGGTTTGTAATGAGGCGACAGAATTTAGGCATAAATATACATATGTATGTAATGCAGCCACTCACATTAAAACTCATTTAAATGCAAAAAAATCGTATTTTTGCTCAATTGCGCAAAACGTAAGAAGCTTCGTTAAATTAAAAACAGTTTGCTAATAAAATGTTTTGAGGTACTAAATTGAAATTTGAATTGGTCGAGCCAAGGAGCACCAAGAGATTTGGTGGCTCCTAAAACACTCACCCCAGGCTGAGATACTAAAGTATTCAAGTTATTTGCACTTCTTTAACTAAAATCATCGCTTCCTATTCAACTTGGAGAGCAGTACAAAATTATTTCATTAACTTTCAAAATTAAGTGACATAGACACAGGGAGCGTAAAAGATTTTAATCGGTCGGTGCGAGGTCCGGAAAATACGTTGGATACTGAAGAACATCCCATTCGAGCTCTGAGAGTGCGGCTTTGACGACTTGTGCAATATGGGGCCAGGCGTTGTCGTGAAGGAGTGTGGTTTGACCACGTCGATCAGGTCTCTTCAGCCGAATGGCCTCATTCACGCGGCATAGCTGGGCAATGTAGAGCTCCTTCTTTTAACTGTGGCATCATTTTCGAGCATTTCTCAGTGCAAGAGGGCATCTCCCAGTCCCACCAAGGCATGATATTCTTTGCATGAAGATGCGGCTTGACTCTCGGAGCTTTGGCGTATCTCCTGGAGCAGCCCACTCCTTTATTTGCTTCATATTGATGTATGGACACCATTTATCATCTACCGTGACAATTCCATACAAAAAGCGTTGTTTATGACCGCGAGTTGCTCGATTGCGGGCGAGATGCTGAGAAGCAATTTGAAGACGACTTTGTTTGTTTTTTTTTCGTCGGGTTCGTGAAGCAGCCAGGCTCCCAACTTTTTTAGCAAATCCCATTGAATAAAGGTGATTGAGAATCGTTCTATCATCGCAGCTCATTTTTCCGCCAATTCACGACTGGTTTGGTTATTGTTCTCCTTCAAAAGTGACTTGAGACGTTCTTCAACGATTTCAGAAGGCCTTCCACTGCAGGACGCGTCATCGACGTCGAAATCGCCATTTTTGAACTATGCAAAATATTTCCGTGCTGTAGACTCGCCCATGACAGCTTCTCCATACACGTTGCAAATGTCCCGGGCTGCTTCGGTAGCTTTTTGACCTCGATGAAAAGCAAAGATGAGCAGATGTCGAAAATGTTCATTTTTGCCTCTGCACAATCAATCATCCGCCGTAGCCGAATGGGTTGGTGCGTGACTACCATTCGGATTTCAGAGAGAGAACGTCGGTTCGAATCTCGGTGAAAGACCAAAATGCAGTTAACGTTTTTTCAAATAGCGATTGCCCCTCGGCAGGCAATGGCAAACCTCCGAGTGTATTTCTGCCATGAAAAAGCTCTTCATAAAAATATCTGCCGTTCGGAGTCGGCTTGAAACTGTAGGTCCCTCCATTTGTGGAACAACATCAAGACGCACACCACGAATAGGAGGAGGAGCTCGGCCAAACATCCAATAAAAGGCTTAAGCGCCAATTATATATATCTATACAATCAATCATCGAATATTTGTGGTAGGTTTTGAAGATAAATGTAAGAAAAAATGGCTTGCATAACAAATCTGGCCTTAAAACGGCGATACTTGGAGAGTGGAACCAAATTAGTTTAGAAATCTCAAAAAAATTGGTTTTCTCCGTGCCACGTAGACTTCAAGCTGTAATTGATGGTAAAAAATACCCAGTAAAGTACTAAATACCTTAAAGTTTTAAAAATTAGAAATAAATAGTTGCTCTTTTTTAATTGTAACATTTAAGCTGCGGCATGCTTTTTGTGTTTTTTTGCATAACAATGAAATGAGTGGACACTTTTTTGCATTTTATGTTAAGAAATCGAAAAAACAAAAATAAAATAAAAAATATCTGCATACCCCGTTTTCCCATTTATGTAAAATATTGCGAACTATAGAACACTTTATAAAAAATCGTAGCTGTATCATATAAGTTGTGAGTGACTGTATATTTTGCAAATCATATTTGGTAAGATGATTTAGTATACCGTTATCTCACTAAGTTGTTGCACACTCTTTAGTCATCAGTCTGTCATAAAATTATCGTAAGAGGGATTTGTTGATCAAAATATCAAATCGTACGTAAATTAGAAAGAATGAAAAAGGAAATACCTGATGATGCCGGATTTGAGATGACTCAGTCGGTCTATTATAATTATGCAATAGAAAAAGTGTGTAAGAGATATCAGAAATCTTTTACTTAACCCTACAAATTATTTACAGCACAAAAAAATTATTAAAATTAAAAAAATTAAAATAGGCTGGAGCCAAAATCTGCAATTGGTAGACCACGGAAAATACCTACCACCCCGAACAACAATAAATCTTTTCGACAAAAAAATCTGGCTAGTGAGCTCAGATATGGGTGTGGGGTCGAAGTCCGCTATGAAAAAGTGCGCCGAGCTGTGCAAATTGCACAAAAAAAAAAAAACAATTTTCATCACAGTTCCACAGTTCAGAAGTTTTGCTGGTGGAATTGTTATAACTGCTTTATATCTGCCTCCTGGTTTTAATATATAAAAAGCAAACTTCCAAAACATTCTTCGACAAACTGGATTGTAGATTTCTTGCCGGTGGCGATTTCAACGCTAAACATCCATGGTGGGGATATCGCCTTACTAATTCCAAATGACACCAGCTATACAAATGCGTTAGAGAAAGTAATTTGGGCGTTCTGTCTGCTGGAAAGCCTACCTACTGGCCAACTGGCCCTCACAAAACTCGAGATCTAATAGATTTTACAGTTTATGCTGGCATCGACAACAGACGTCTTGAGATTTCTACCGACAATGATCTAAGCTCTGACCACTCGGGCCTTATCATTAATTTAAATGTGCCCACATCTTTCACCTCCCGAAAGCAGCGAATTCTTACCAGACGATCTGACGGTGAGTTTTTCCAAAATTGGTTCAAGTTCCACATAAATCTTAGCATGAAAATTAACTCAAACCGAGATTTAGATGATGTTGTGGGGGGAATTTCACCAACAGAATACCCAATAGATCCGAAATTTTGGTACTCTTCATCCAACAATAAAAACAAAATGTTCAACACCTAAGGAAAAAGTCGCCATATTCTGACTAAGTTTCTAGGTTTTTCTTCTTTTTCTTAATTGGCGCGATAACTGCTTACGTGATTTTGGCCGAGTTCAATAAAGGGCGCCCGTCATTTCTTTCTCGTGGTAACCGGCACCAGTTGGGCACACCAAGTCCTTCTCCACCTGATCTTTCTAACGCAGAGGAGGCCTTCCTCTTTCTCTGTTACCCCCAGCTGGTACCGCATTGAATACTTTCAGAGCCGGAGCGTTTGTTTTCATTCGGACGACGCGACACAGCCACCAAAGCCGTTGGATCTTTATTCGCTGCACTACTCGTAAGTCTATGTCGTTCTACCGCTTCCAAAAGTTCAAAAATCTTACGCAAAATCTTTCTCTCAATCACTCCAAGCAACGCCTCAATGGAAGTTGTCATCGTCCAAGCTTCTGCGCTACACGTTAGGACGGGCATGATGAGAGCTTTGTAGAGTATCAGTTCTGTTCGACGAGAGAGGACTAAACTACTCATTTGCCTACATAGTTCCCAGTAAGACTTGTTGGCAAGAGAGATTCTTCGTTTGATTTCAAGGCTGATATTATTTTCGGTGTTAAGAATGGTTCTTAAATAAACGAAGTCGTTTAGAATCTCGAAATCATAACTGTCAACAGTGACGTGGATGCCGATACGCGTGTGCGCCGACTGTTTGTTTGATTACAGGAGGAACTTCGTTTTGTCCTCGATAACACCGAGCCGTTCGCATTGCTGGTTTATCCAGTTTGGAAAAGGCAGAACTAACAGCGCTATTAAGGGCGATGAAACTAAGTTTCTTGGTTAGTTCAACATAAAAGACGTTCGAGAAGGATTTGGAAAAGCAGCAGAAATCCAACTGACAAAACAGCACATAACAAAGCTGAAAATTCCGACTAAATAGTTTGAAATTTTGATAAGAATGCACAAAATTTTTAATTTATTATATTTTATAGAAGGTTTGTTCTATACTTCAAAATATATGGGTTTTATTGTATTTATACACGGTGAAGCACAAAATAAACAAGACAGAGCTACAATAGAAACAACATGAGCTTTGTTCTAATAGCTTCGAGTTTATTTATTCAAAATAGTCCCCTCTGGCCTTTTCGAAAGAGTGTTTCAGGTTATTGACCGGAATGTCCTTCAGGTGTCGGTACAAGCCTTTTGGATGGCCTCTACGGACACAAAACGTTTTCCTTTCAAGGCCAAATGCAATTTTCCGAATAGGTAGAAGTTACAGGAAGCCACATCAGGTGAATACTGTGAGTGATTGATAGTTAAAATGCGATTCCTAATAAAAAAGACAATCAAAATGAACTAACTAAAACAAAAGTATTATAATTTCGTATCTATAACGGACATAACTTGTCGAACTGATGGCAGGACTAAGTATTTGCATGTCAGTTTTTTATAAATTATTTTATGTAAATAATTTCCTATTGGGACTCTTAATACAAGGTTTATAACCGCAGCATTTACATACATTTTGATCATGCATACTTTTAGGCGTGTATAATGAACATCACTTTGAATATATGGGCGAGTGCATGACACAATATATCAGTGTGTGTGTGAGTTAAATCAGTACACTAACATACGAAGTGAAATTCAGTGAAATTTGCTTGAGTGATCTGCTCGTGTACGTATCAGAATAAGTGCTAGTATTTGCGGCTTGGGTTATTTTTCCAACAATAAATGAGCGGTTTTCTTTGAAAGCGGCGTTAGTCCATTTTCGCAAAAAATTAGTTAATGATAAACGATAACGATTGGTCGATGATAACTAAAGTACGTTACAAAAGTATTGGATGAAATATTATCAAGATATCTCACAAATACAGCATCTATTGTTGTTCCATATTTGGTAGTAGATTCTCTTGGATTGTTGTTGATTTGCAATTGAAATTCTTTTTGAAGTGTGCTTTGAGTGCTGAAATCGTTTGAATTTTCAGGTGGCGCAAAATTAATCATCCAGTTTTGTATTTGAAAATTATTAAATAAAATTAAAAAAAAAATTAAATAAAAAATGACTTTGAGTGATGACATTTTTTGAATTTTCAGCTGGCGCAAAATTAATCATCCAGTTTTGTATTTGAAAATTATTAAATAAAATTTAAAAAAAAATTAAAAAAAAAATACTTTGAGTGATGAAATTTTTTGAAGTTTCAGCTGGCGCAAAATGAATCATCCAGTTTTGTATTTGAAAATTATTAAATAAGATTAAAAAAATATTAAATAAAAAAATGATTTTGAGTGATGAAATTTTTTGAATTTTCAGGTGCCGCAAAATTAATCATCCAGTTTTGTATTTGAAAACTATTAAATAAAATTTAAAAAAAATTATGATTGACGTACTACACTATTTGTAAAAAATATAAATAATCCGATAGCATGATTAATTTTGTGTCACTTTGAATCATAATCAAAATGTGACTATGCCTTCCTCCATAGGCTTAAACTTTTTATTCAATTTCAACTTTTGCTCATTACGAGCTGGCATATCTCGAATTTGCTATTAAATAAGTTTGCACTTTTCATTTCGAATTAATAAAGCAATAAATTTGGCATTGCAAAATAGTTCCACTTGGTTTAAATAATTGAGTAATGAAACTTCTTTCTGCTGTGGCTCTGCTTTCTGTGACCTTTTGATATTTTTCAACTCAAACACTGACCTTCGACATTAAAATAGCTACTTTGAAAATGGTAGGCCTTAAGTCCATTTTCTTCAAAGGCATACTACTATTTCGTTCAAAATTGTACTACATAATTTCTTTAGTGCATTTTTATATGTAAGTGTGGTAACATTCTAAATTACGTAAACAGTTTAGTACTCTTGCGAAATGTCGGTTCTTCCCCGTTGATTATAGAATATAAAGGCACTGTAAGAAATATAGTAAGTATCGCATTTGACCACTTGCCTTGAAGGTGACACGTATTATTATGTTTATAACTATGATATTAAGTGTTAAAACGGTAATAAGGGTGCATTTCATATTATATAATTATTAAAATTGAAATGGAATCACTAAATTTATTGCTCTCACGGGAAGGGACACATAGCGCCGAGGGAATTTGGTACTAAAACATTTATCATCATTTCGGATGAAGACTTGATACTTGAATGGATAACATTGTAAGAAAGAACAATAATGGTTAACCGTGGCTAGATTCACGTGTCCTCCAATTAGCCTCAGAGAAAACCGAGTTAATACTTCTAACCAAGAAGCACATTCCACTAGAAGTTAGCATGCAAACTTGCTCAAATACGCTAACCAACAAAAGGGTTTTACTGTACCTAGGCATAAGAGTGGACCCACGACTAACTTTAAATACGCAACAGAGAAAGCCGCTAAGATGGCAGCTCTACTCAGTAGACTAATGGCAAACACGAGGGGACCAACACAAAGAAAACGGGATGCAATGATGGCTACCACGCTCTATTTTATGGTGATGAACTGTGAGCAAATGTGCTAAAGGCTATCACCGATGTGAGCTCCTAGCAATGGTACAACGAACGGCAGCTCTGAGAATTTCGTCTGCTACCGCACAGCATCAGGGCCAGCTGTTCAAGTGAAAAGCGGTTCAATTGACTTACTAGCCTTTGAAAGGGAAACGTTTTGGGCATTAAGAAACTAGAGGATGGAAGAAAGAGATAGCAAACCAGCAGAGCGCTAAATAAAAGACGAAACGCTAAGCTATAGCAAGACCGCTGCAGAAACGAAACAAACGGCAGTTATATAGTACGACTAAGCTAATAAAAAATGACGCTACATCGCACAGTAGGAATTTCGGTGAAGTAAATTTTTGTACAACCCAATTTTTATGAGATTTATGATTTTTATACGATTGAGTTGGTACGGTAGTCACCCTTGGCAGGGCGTAGGTTCGAATCTCCGCGCAAGAACATCAAGTAGTATACAGAAGAAAAGTTTTTTCTAACAGCGGTCGCCTCTCGGCTGGCAATGGCAAACCTTGGAGTGTATTTCTGCCACGAAAATGCTTGTCATAAAAACCATTATCCGTTCGGAGTCGGCCTAGAACGCCATTAGGTCCCTCCACTTATGGAACAACATCAAGAGCACACCACAAATAGAAGGAGAAGCTCACCTAGAAAGGCTTAATATAAGTCCCGAAATCTCCGAGAATCTTGTATTATTTAAAAAATAAACTCGAACATAAAATGCCCTGTAAAAGAGAAACAACCGCGGGAATCCACATTTTGCTTAGACTTCACCCCCAAAATAATTATAAAGCAAAACAAATGCGAAAAAATGCGCTTAAAGAAAAACTGTTTTTAGAAGGGATATAAAAAAATGTATACATTGTTTATAGTACTTTGTTTATTAGTACTTAAACTTTATAAAAAAATGTATTTCAATTTTTCTTTTGCTTTCACGTGACCCAAAGTACAATGAAAAAAAGTTGCTCCACGGTCTGCATCATTTCTCTGTGAAATTTGATGCATCTGTAAAAAGTAAAAAAATCCAGATTTTTGAATTTCGAAAAATGTTGCAATTTACGGCATTTAAAAAAAGCATGAATTTTACTTATAAAAATTGAAATCTTTTTAATAAAACCATTAAAAATCTGTCTCGACAGACTATAGAGAAAACACTTTTGAATATTTAAAAAAAAATCGCATCAACAAATATTAAAAAACTCTATGAGTTATCATGCAGACCGTGCCGGAAAAAGTAGGTTCGAGAAAAACGAAAGCTATAATATTTTATAATAATTTCCGCATGAAAATTACACAGTATATTCTTAAGATACTATAGTTTCGAAATATCGAAAAAACGAAAAAAATCGATTTTTTGAAAATTCTGAATGTATGTAACCCCTTTAATTCTTTAATAATCCCTACTTTTTTATAACATAATATATAAAGGGCTTTCCAATAAGAGGTGTTATTCACGTAAAAGATCAATGGTTTCGTTGCTTGTGTGACACGTAGCGCCGTCTTGTTGCAAATAAAAGTTGTCCACATCAATACCATCCAATTACGGCCATAAAAAATCGTTAATCATCTCTCGATAGCACAATCCATTCAGCGTAACTGTTGCTCCAGCTTCATTTTCGAAAAAGTAAGGTTCAATGACTCCACCGGACCATAAACCGCACCAAACAGTCACACGTTACATTGAGGATAGAGAGGCTTTTCAACAGTAACTCTTGGATTTTCTGAACCCCAGCTCCGACAATTTTCCTAGTTGACAAAGCCACCGAGTTGGAAATTGACCTCGTGACTCAAGATGGTTTTTTGATGGAATTCCGGATCATTTTCCTGCATTTCAACGAACCAATCAGCAAAGACACGACGTTGTTGATGATCGGTCGGCTTGAGTTCTTGTGTTAACTGGACTTTATAAGCTTTAACAATTCTTCCCAATTCTTGCTGAAACCACATGTCATGCAAGTCAATCTCTTGCATGTTGGGCAAAAGCAAAGTTGGATATCATTTCACGGTCCGCGCTCACCATTCACAGTTACGTTACGATTCGCAGTATCTTTGAAGAAGTACGTTCCAATGATACCTCCAGCCCATAAACCGCACCAAACTGTGACCTTTTCTGGATACATTGGTGGCTCTTGCAATTCTTCTGGCCGATCTTCACTCCAAAATCGACAATTCTGCTTATTTACGTACCTATTGATCCAAAAATGAGCTTCGTCGCTGAACACAATTTTTCGATAAAAAAGTGGATCTTAGACTTCAACGCAGAAAACGCATTTTTATAATAAAATTCAATGGTTTGCAAGCGTTGTTCGTTTGTTAGACGATTCATGGTTAAATTATAGACCAAACTGAAGATGTTTGACAGTGAAACAAAACACGAAACGTGCGTCAACTTTTTAAACCAACTGCTTAAAAAGATAATAGCTAAAAAATCACCCTTTAGCTCAAAATTCTAGTTGCTAGTCTGCTGCGCATTTGCTTCTCCACATGCAATGCCTCTCAAACCAACAAAAATCACTCACAGCCCGAAAGTTTGGAGTGTACGCCAAACTTTCAACAATCACAAATCAAACATTTTACAGCCACTGCATTAACAACTCCTAAATATCTCTATTGCGCGCACACATACACATACACACAAAGCCAGTCAAGCACGCACACTAAACTCAATCGATTTTGTGGGCGTTTTTCACCAACTGCAGTGCCAAACGCAACTGCACTACACACACACACACTCACACGGAAATCTGCAATTGTGTTGGTGTCTCACAAATAGGTATCATTGTATTAGTGATTATCTGTGTGCGCTTGCAGTGCGACAATAACCAAGCGCGCGCGCACACATAAGCCAATGTGGCTGTGTATGCGTCAACTCACCACACTTGGACGAACGTCGCCGCCACACTCGGCAATCCGATTGGAATCGTATTGGTTATTAGCCGAGTGATAATTTCCAGAGCGTTCAGTTGTCTCGAACACCAACAGGTGTTAAAAACGTGTCTGAAAACGTAGAGCGGTTAGCGAAATACAAATCAATCGGTAAATACTATTCCAAAGCAAATAGAGGTGATATATATGTACATACATACGTACAAATATACACACTACCCATACGGACTAAGCACAGACAAACAGTGAAGATTTGGTTTTTTAGCAACAAATTCAACTGATTTGAATTTTGTGAATTTTTAGTAATTTGTTTAGTAAAAAACAAAAATATATATATATAAAAATTATTTAAAGACCAGCTTTTAAGGAAAAGGTGATACAAAAGTGCATTCCAACGAGAAAGTTGAAGTATAGCGACGGATTTTTTCTCTTTTTTGTGGTGATTTTTTTTTTTCTCTATATCTCGTTTTTTTTGGTTTTTGTTTGTCTACTAACGGCAACAGGTTTTCTGAACCTTTATTGTGTTTCATATTTCAGAGAAAACATTTTTTCAGCTTTCCTAAAAAATTTACGTCGTTTGAAAACGCAAATACTCAAAAGAGGATATAATTCATAAACACATCAGCAGCAGCAGCACGAGAAAACATTATAATTTCAAGGTGAGTTGCGATTTTTATATATGTAGAAACATCACGAAGGAATATGAATATAAGTTGCACATTTTTTCCGTACGAATACATGCGCATGAAGACATTTGTATGTAGTATATTTTGGTGATATAATTGAGTTGAAATTCGACGAGCGAGCACCTCTACCTACCTACGTGAATTTTTAAGTAAAAATAAAACAATAATAATAACAATAAATAACTACCCATAAAATACTAATTCAAAAAATCGTTGTCGTCGTCGTAATCGTAGTCGCGGCATCGTTTAAGGAGTTGGCTGGCTTATTGGTTGGTCGGCTGGTTGCTCGACTGTTGACAGAGCAGCGTCAAATGTCATCTGCGCAAAGGTGTAGAGTTAACTCTTTCTAGCGACATACAAATTCGTGCACATAGCACGTTTCTCTTACCACTTTTTTCCCCCAACACATTCGTATGACAAATCACTACCAACACAGCGCCACAGCTACTGCCAACTAACTATGCAGCACAGTACCTACCTTCTTTTTCACCTCCGTAAGTACAACAACTAGTACGCGTTCATGTATTCGTATGCGTATTTGTATTTGTAAGCAGTTATTCTTCCGATTTTCATTCCGTTTGCTTTCTACTCATCCGCAAGTCGCTACCTTTGTTTGTCATTCGTTTGCTTTGTCTGATCGTTTGTTACTGTTTTTTTTGTCTTCTTTTTCTTCTTTTTTTCGCGAGCGTTGATCGCCGCCACTCGACACGGCGATATCTCAAAATAGAATTTCCTTAACGCTTTTGCGGCACACTCGTGGTTTGGTCAGTCGCGGCTTCGTATGATATACTTAGTAGTTGGGTATGAGTATAGCTTATTGGCGCACCCGCCGCGCGCATACCCGACGTCGTCTTGTCACCCCACCCGTTTGTCATGTAGTCGTCATCAGTATATTCTTTACCTCTAACTGCATTATACGCGCATGTAGTCGTCGTGCTAGTGTGTGTGTGTGTGTGTGTGTGCATGTGGTTACCACATGTTTCATGTGGGCGAGTTATGTTCCAAGTTATAATATTAATAAGTCGCAATTTCGGTTGATAAAAACTTACAAGCCAGTATTTGAACTGTTTCAATGCTGAGCTTTCAATGCAAAGCTCGTCGTCACTGACGGGTTTTGCAGCAAAAAGGTGTTGACACTGTCAGCAATCGTAGTGTCAGATGACAAAGGAGCACAGTTATGAATAGGCATGACACGACACAGACAACAGATGTTGTAGTTGCCCAGTAGAACTGCGATCGATATACGCGTAGCGGGGGATAGGTGAAAAACAAGCGAGAATTAAAGGCTGAGCGACAAAACGATAGCACTTCAACAATTTTTAGTAACCTCCTGTGGAAATGCTTAGAAAAACGAATCAAAGTCCAATCAAATATATTTTTATGAAAATTTCCATCACTTCCACTTCTGAAAAGACCAACTATACAAAACCCTCCAATTAAAAAACCCAATGGCTTGTGGGCTAAGAGCGATACTGAAAAAAACGGAAGTCTTTGCTGATCACTTAGAAAAAACATTTAAGCCTCATGAAGCACATCATGCACCATTGCTTACAGATACTCGTATTTATCAAGCTGAAAACCAGTTCTGTTTGTCTTCGCCTGCGTGAAATAAATCTCCTGAAATCTAAAAAAGCACCCGGCTTCGATCTTATCACCGCTGAAACCTTAAATAATATTCCTCAAAAAACATTGATTAAGCTAACAAAAATTATAAATGCATGCCTTAAGCTATGTGCCAACGTACAGGAAAATTTCAGAGGTAATAATGATACCAAAACCTAGCAAAAGTCCTCATGAAGTCACGAAGTGTCATCATACCGTCCGATCTCCTTGCTACCTATAATGTCCAAGCTACTCGAAAAAATAATTCTGCCGCGGTTAAAGCCTTTGATTGAAAACAAACGCCTTTTCCTACGCACCAGTTCGGATTTCGAGCAAAGCACTCAACAATCGTACAAGTGCATAGGATCACAAATGTGATAGAAGAAGCAATCGAAAAGAAAAAAGTGTGCTCTTCCATATTTCTCGAAGTTGCTCAGGCCTTCGACAAAGTATGGCATGACGGACTACTCCATAAAATTAAAATCTTGATTCCAAGGGAGTTTTCGCTCCTATTTACTTCGTATCTAAAGAACAGATATTTCAAGATCAAGTGCGATAGCTCTTATTCAAGCCTAAAGCGAATTAAAGCCGGGGTTCCACAAGGCAGTTTCCTTGGCCCTACACTTTACGTGCTTTTCACATCTGACCTACCGGTCTCTGAGACTAGCACTATAGCCACCTTTGCTGACGATACGTGCATTTGAGCAATCGGAGGCTCGGCGACTTGCCAATTTAGATGACCAATGCCGAAGACTTAAACGAAAAAACCCAAAAGATCTTGTTCCAGAAATTTTGATGACTGACAAATATATGTAAATTTCTGTCAGCTGTCTAATAATATTATTATAAAAAATATTACTTGATAGTTGTGAACTAGGTGTAATAGAATGAAATGTATTTAAATATTTATAACGTTTCAATAAAAAACCAAAAAAAAAAAAAAATTCCACTTCCCATTACTTCAAAGATCGTTAAGTTGCACTGGATCGAAACTCGAGCGCGAAATTTGGTTGAAATCTTGGTGATCAATCCACTGATCTGAGACGAGAGATAAATTGCTCACGGAAACGGCGACGCAGTAAATCCATTGTTTCCCCGACTGTATGGCAAGTAACGCCGTCTTGTTGAAACCGAATGTTGTGGAGATGACTGAGTGCAACTTCCAGTTTAAAAAAGTCGTTTATCACGGCGGGATAGCGTTCGCCATTCACTTGTCATTCAATTGGCGCTTGCCTTGTCTTTGAAGAAATATGGGCCGATGATTCCTCCAGCCCATATGCCATACCCAAATACCTGAATTTTGCTGATTGATGTAGCCATGAAGCAAAAAATGGGCCTTATCGCTGTACACCATAAGTTGACCTGAGCGCTCGATGAACTCTTTTCACAGAGCGCCGATTTTCGTAATAGAATTGCACGATTTGTAAACGTTGTTGAGACGTAAGGCTTCCCATGATGAAATGTCAATGAATACTGAAAAAAAATGATGTATTTAGTTTGACAGTAGTCACGCGTGAACTGTCAAAACAACCTTATTGGAAAAAGGTACCTCCTATCTGATCGCCCCTTATATATGAAATTATTATATATATCTATGAGCTTTATCTTTGAGCTCAACTAACTAGCACTTCAAAAATCTCCACAAAAAGAAGTCTGGCAGAGTCCAACCCGGAGATTGTGATTGTATTCTGTGGCCCTTATTTGAAAGCCGTTTGGCAAACAGTTGCCATTCTCACTCCCCACTCGCCTTAATAGTCCGACTGGCGAATTGCCTTTTTAGTTGTGAAATCGAGAACAGCTTTTAATTATAGAGTTGCAGTTACCAAGAAGTGATTAAAATAAATTAGGAAAACCACATTTCATCATTATTTTTAAAATGCGGAAAAATTCATACATACACACATCTATAAAATACTGCATTCATGCCACAAACTCTTATTATTTTCTAAAGAAATTTATAAACAAAAAGTCCCGCAATGCATTTTGTAATCGGCATATAAGAGTTATTCAGTTCAGGTCTGTCATAAATATCTACATTTTAGAAAATAAAGTCTAAAAATATGCAGGGAATGCTCCGATTTGGGGAGGGTTTTTTTTCTATTTTGCTGCTAATCGCTCCTTAAAGCTTCTTTCCAACATAAATTGCATAAATATACAAAAAAAAATGTGTCTATACCTAAACCGAAATGCGTTAAAAAATCAAAAGATTTAATTTCCTACTGCATTAAATCACAACTTACTCAAGCGATTGGATAGCATCAGTCCCGGAACACGTGGGTATCACGGTTAACGAAACCTCTGACCCTTTTAACTAGGATGTAGAGCGAAAGAAGCTGGCCTCAGATGCCGTTCTGCCACTCCTTTCTGCAGCCATCAAAACCACGGTTAGCAAACAGGTTTCTTGGGTTCAAGTAGCGAGCGAGCATGGCAGGCTGAGAGAGACTGCAGATGAACAAAACTGATGTCACCTGTCATGTCCAACCAAATATCGCAGACTCTCCTTTTTTTTGTTTTTTTTTAGTCAGGAGGTGTAAATCAAAATGTCAGAAACATCATCAAAGGTGCCGTCACACCAATGGTATGTGAGGCATGCTCCCACTAACACTATAACATTCCGCCTCCTCGGCTGATTTCCACCCTGGGACCGCGTTGACATATATTCAAGGTAGAGTCGCCTTTATGTCAACATACACAACAGGTTCTTCCGTCCAGGTTCCGCTCCTGTGGGCGTATGGAGACGCCATCGATAGTATTTACTCCTCCCACTGCCTTTTCAGGCCACTGTGGAGGAAGTGAAACATCGGAAAATGTGCAATAGTCCGATACTGACAAACTATTGTCTTGTCTTCAGTTTGATACTGTTGTGAGTATTTGACTCAAGGCCACATGTTCTGCGCTCTCAACTGTATTCGAGCAACTCGGGCAAGAAGGGCTGTCGGCCAGCTGGAAACGGTGTAGATATTCAAGGAAGCAGCCCTGTCTGGTGAATATCTAAGTTAGTTATTCATCCACCCTTCAAGGTGTGGTATGAGTTCGTAAGTCCACCAGCCTTTGGTTGACTCATTCTATCTTCTTTGCCATTCGACCATTGATCGCGTCATTTCTACCGCCTTTTCTGCTACCGTCGATTTTACTCCTTTTACTATAGAGTAAAACTACTTCACTCCATCGCATGAATATCCATCCACTGGTATCTTTTTAGCAACAACGCATATTACGTCGTCTGATACCGTTCTATTGGCGCTGCATATAATACGATAGAATCCATCACAGTCGATATTAGTCGTCTCCTCTCTCCTTGCGGGCCACCTATGTTAGGCAGAAGGAACACTTTTTACGGGCGCGAAGCACATGAAAAAGGTAGGCATCTCAGACAGTGCACTCTGCCCAGCATGAGGAGTGGAAAATGAGACGGCGGCGGACCACTTTCTGTGCCTCTGCCCGGCCTTCGCTCGAATCAGCGTCTTTGGCACTGAGGTGTTAGGAAGCGACCACCTTGGCTCTGTGACACCACAAAATCTATTTCTTCGGATGTCGAGTAGGTTTAAGGAAAATTAAATAGGGAACTCGAGTGCAGTACAATGGACTTACTGTTAACAGAGTGCTGGACTTGTTAGTTGTCCTGATCATTGAAATTTTTTTAAAATTGAAATTGGAATAGGTCGAGCCAAAGAGCACCAAGAGATTTGATGGCTCCTAAAACACTCAAGCTAAAAAGCCCATTGTATTTAGAGTTCTGGGAAGAGGGTAAATAGTAAAGGAGGAAAAGAGAAAAGTATCAGAAAAAGAGATAGGAAAGAATAGAGATAGAGACAGAGCTCGTTAATCCTGTGAGAACTTTTCAGATTCTTTGGTAAATCTGTTAATATCTTCCAGTTTGAGAGAACGAATATTACTAGTTCTCACGACATCGGAAGCCAAAACTCATAATCTTGTTCCAGCAAAGGCAGCACACTCACAGAGAAAGTGCTCAGTGCTATCCGCCTCCTCCAAGCACGACTGGCACATTGGGTCCTCAATGATTCCAATGGTAGTCATAATAATAACGATCGTCAACCGAACGCCTTTCGTTCCAAGTTTCAGTAGAAAATTTGACAGTTTTCTGTTCGGGCTTGTCACAAAACACTTTGCAGTTCTGCAGCGTTCTAGACCGGCCCAGTTCTGGGAGTTCATTGGTCGAATTGATTAATTCCTAGACAGCATAGACAGCACAACTAATAATAAAAAGAGATTCAGCGCACAGATTTCCAAATGTTTAACTCTCTAAGGGATAAGGAAATTAGTTGAGTGAAAAGTTGCGGACTTGTAAACAGCTGCACCCCATTTACTTTTTCTACACACGCATGCCCAGCAATCTGCTTAAAATAAGTATACGAAACTTTGAATTCTGTACAGAATACGAAATATTGTAACTGCTTGAGAAACCACGCAAATGTCACACACAAACATTTCTTTACGTCCCTGGAGCAACATTTATGATTATTTATGCACTTTCACTGATCGCCGTGAACCCAAAAATTTACGTATTTCAATGAAAGTTTCATTCACTTTTAATGGTAGCAAACAAAAAAAAAACACAAAAAATGTATTTATGAGTATTTTTTCGTTCTTATCTTCCTTCTATCTCTCCGTAGGCAGTATGTACCCTCTATTTCAAAAATAACCGAAACTTCTATAAATAAAATTAACTTAAGTTGTCATCTTTTATTCGATATTCTTGTCCAGCACTGCCTTAATGCGGACTAAGTATGTGATTTGGATGTAAATAACTGTAGTTATTGCATTATCTTTGTTTGTATGTTTCGTGCGGCGGAAATGAGTTTCGAGCAAAGAATTGCGAATGAATTTTTGTATTAAATTGAGCTAATCTTTCATCGAAATGTAACAAAGTTTTTGAGGGCGCGGATTATCTTCAGAAAAAATTTTAACTTTTTGAAAAAGTTAGTGAATTGAATAAAAATCAGAAGAAATAGTCTGTATCGAAGGCACTGAAAGTAGTAGTCTGGTCAAGTACTCATTTCTTATAGATGTTTTTAATGATTTTTTTTTTAAAGAAAATAAAATGCCATCGTTTTGATTTTATAGTATGTTATTATCGACATCAAATAGTATACAAAAACATTTTTTTGTTTTTTGTTGGCATATTTTTTGGTAGTACAGCGTAGCCAATAATCGACGGACCCATCTGGCAACCCTGTATCTTTTGACAGAGATGTCAGATCGCTTAATGACATACCGCGTTGGAAGCGTCAGTCCAAGCAGATTTTTACCATAGAACACTAGTCATTCAACAAAAGAAGTCAAGAAGTGTGAAAACTCAACGTGCGTATAAAAAATTAAATAATGTTAAAAGTGCGCCTTCTAAGAACACCATTAAACGTTTGTACGAAAGGTTTTCGACTGGTGATGCTCTTTCTAATCCAAAGAGGCCAAATCAAAACCGACCAAGGCGATCGGATGAGAATATTCCTCTTGTACGGGCCAGTGTTGAGACGTCACCAAGGACATCCCAAAATCGCCGTTCCCAGCAGTTGGGCATTGCTCGAATCACTTTATAACGAATTATCCGCATTGATTTGCATTTATTTCCGTATAAGATTCAATTAACGCAAAGATTGTTGCCTGCGGACAAGCCTCGTTGATTGGAATGGGGCCAAAAAACACATGGGTTCGTCTAATATGGGCAACCCTGTAGTGTGTCACCAAAGTAAGAGTCTTAAAAACAAGAGTGGTGGCTTGTCAACAGAATTTGAGCTCTTCAGGACATCTGAAACGAAAAAGTTAAACTGATTATTATTCTGTAGGCTCGTCATTCTGTCAGGTGCTACAATAGGGAAACTTTCCATACTACAGTCGGGTTGCCAGCCGAAAAAACATACCTTTCTTTCAAAAGTCCGCCATTTTGTTATTTTCCAAAAAAAATGTTCCTATAGCACCTGCCAGAAAGACAAGCCTTTTCTTAAAAAAAAAAAAATTCCAAAAAAATATCCATAAAAAATTAGTATTTGATCAGTCTACTACCACAAATGTAATCAAGGGCTTCCTTTTCAGAACTGCGTAAGCTGAATTGAGTATTTCTGCCAAACAAACAAAAAATCGATAATGCCCCAACTCATAGGTCAAGAGTTGTGCGTGAATTTCTGACAAAAAGTCGCATTATTTCGATGCACCATTCGTGGCATTCGCTTGAAATGACACCCGCCGACTATTCCGGTTATTCCCGAAACTGCATTTGGCGATGAAAGCAAAGTGCCCATTTACACAGGGAAACATTTGGAAGGAAAGCATTTTGTGCAGTGGTGAAGGACGGCCGCGGAAGAGAGAGGGGATTTTATCTCCTGTACTGGCGACACGCTTTGCGCTTCATATTCGTATTTCCAATTCTATAGCAATTTTTGACAGTTGCTTCATTCGTTTGCTTCTTTTGTGGAAAAAAGTTCTGAGTTCTGTGTTGGTTTTTAATCAAACCGAACATATCAACGATGACAAACATCAGAACGCTGCGTGAGAAATGCAGGATTATTTTTGCTAGTAAAATAGGTTAAATACGTTCTCCGTTTTATACGTTAACGGGTTGTAGAATATATCTGAACCAGAAAAACCAGAAAACAATGTTTGCCCGTTCGCGAGTGTTTTTTTTTCAATTACTGACTGATATTTGGCGGCATTGGTTTCACTTCGGCGCTTTAGCTCTATAAGGAGTCGTTCCTGCTGTGTTGGCCGAATCGTTCTCACCTCCTCGCTAAATTCCTTGAGCTCGGAGTTGGATTTTGCTGTCATCAGACTTTTTGGCGATTATGAAGGCATCTGCCCTTGGTTTTATTGCTATTGCCTTTTTGTTCTTCTGCTGCCTGCGAACTTTCCTCCACTCTTGCTCCTTTTGCGTCGACCCTACCAATTGCTCTTGTTTCTCCGCTGAGGCTGCAGCTCTCCTTTTTTTTTGCTTGCGGAGTCTTTTCAGAGTCTTGCGACTTTTCCTTGGCACTCGATTGAGCCCTGAATCGCTTACCGCTTTGTGTTGGACTTTGTGTGTATATGACACGGCTGTCGGCTGTTGTTTGGACGTCCACCGTCTTGCGCATGGGAAGAGAACATGATGTCTTTTGCTCCGCCTCGTCTTACATATGAACCTAGCTCCGTATGCCAGCGCTTAATTATGCTGCACCGTTTTTTGCTATCGCCATGCACGTTGTGCCGCGGTTCACAGAAACGGATGAGCTCATCTATTTCAGAACCCAACTTGCCGCTGAGCTTCTTACTTTGCGTTGGTAGTAGCATATTGTTTACCTCAACTTTATTGGCAGAGCCCAGGAAGCTCGTGGGATACGGTACACTAGACAGGGCTAGTTTACTGGGGCGGCAGCACTTGGTCGGGGAAAACCCGAGTCATTCCGGTAACGTAGAACCGGGAGGGGAACCATGGGAATGCTCAGGAAGCTCGCCAGAAGTCTTGCTGGCTTTGATGCTGCTTTTTCCACTGGAGTAGGGCCTGGTTTGCCTCTGTTTTGTGTCAAATTTGGCGTGCCTTGGTAACTGCGAGTAGGTGTCTCCGTTGGCGTTAGCGACATGCTGTTTCCGTGCCCTGCGACTGCCGCCATTGAAAAATTTTTCCCGTGTGACCGGGAATGAAACATGAAAAGAGAATTTTCAGGGTCACCCTTTCACATTGGTTATTATTGTCTTATTGGATTATTAAAAAATATTTGCCACAAAATGGTTCTGTTTATAAGAAATTCATGTTTTTTTGGAATAGAGGATGCACATAAATTTTAAAATATTTCAAAGCATCGCAGCTACGTAAACAATGACTGATTTCTTTTTTGTTCAAATTCTTCTTGATTTTTCGAATCGTAAAATTTGATAATGATTTTTGAAGTCTACACAACAACAGACGTCTGTCTACCCATCATTGGTGACTGAAAAATTTGTCATGGCGCAAGCGTGGAGTGAAAAGGTTAACGGTTTCTTATCGATAAATGACATACAAACATTTGTTTAAAAAATATTAAAAAAATTATAGATACAGCTAGTCAGTCACGCTGAGCACCTACACCACCAAGAACGCGACTAGACGCTATTGACAACAAAAATAAACAACAAATTCCTGTTTGACGGTAAAACCAAAACAGCAAGAAAGACAAGAGAAACAGCTGCCAGAGCAAGCATAGCTCTTTACGTGCATAAATACATACATACATTATCGAATACAAGCATAAATACATACACACATGCATACTCTCATACATACCTGCATTTACTCCCTAGTAGCAATGCGACAGATAACAATAAGCAAAACTATCCAATAAAAACAAATGCCGAACTAGAAGGTCCTATATAGAAATCTGGTGTGTATCTACAACATACGTACAAACATATATACATACATACATCATTCCTTTTACCTACATACCTTTCGCGCAGCAGGAACGGGCACTAAGGTTGTGCCATGAAGAATGAGGGACACATTTTCAAATCGGCCACGCTATCGTCAATGCAGACGGGCCAACAAAGTCGGTGGAGCGAACTACATACAAACATACGGACATAAATACATACATACATACATATGGCCGACAGGAAAGTGCGCATACAAATATACTTTTTGTGGAATGTATGCATGCAGCTGTGTGTGATTTGTGTAAGCAAAAACGCATCGCTATGCGAAGCGAAATTTTCAAAAGGTGGGCAAAGACAAAATTGCAAGCATTGCACATTTTACGCAGGCGCATGGATGCATACAAATACAGTCATTAACACATGCACATATATACATACGTAGACATTCATTTTGTGTGACTATGTAACTATGAGCAAGCGAGAATATGCTGAGCTCATATGTCTCGTATTTGTATGTATGTATGCTTGTATGTATGTGCACTACTCACGAGGAAACTATGAAGAGCAGCAAATGGAGAAAAACAAGTCGCAAACTCACCGTTTTAAATATTCACCTCAGGCGGCGAATGAACGGTTCTTTACATACAAACCTACTCAGCAAGACTTTAGTGCCGTCAGTGGTAAATTATGGATAGGCTCAAGTAGACATACACGCTCACACTCACTCACACACACACTTATTTATGCATGCATGAAAATTATGTGTGTCGCCAATTGCTAGTTTCTGCAATTGACGGCATTGAATGCTGCAGCTGCAGCAACATGCAGTTAGCAGCCCACACAAATCTCGCCAAGAAGTTGTCAGTCAGTAAAAAAACTGAGCACATAATCCCAAACATACATACATAAAGCATAAGCCCGTGTTGGGTTTATTTATTTACATGAGTGCACACATACATGCACGCATATTAGAATCAACTGGTAGTTGAAGGCGTGAGAAGCGTGAGCAGCCTCCCCCCTCTCTAATTTCGGCTTTTATTTAGCAGTTGTTTTGATGTCAAAAATATTTAATTTAATTTTTTTTAATATTTTTTTCTTGATTTATCTTTTTATTTTTCATTTCCATTTTCCTTTTTCGTACATTTTGTGCATTCGAAACACTAAGAAGAAAACCGGTCTATTTAGTTAAGAGCCGCCGTCATTAGTCATTCTCACCACACTCTCAATAAGAGTGAAGCAAAGACCGAAAGCAAGCGAGCAATAGGAATAAAGCAATAAAAAGTGGCGAAAACGAGTTCATTTGGAGAAGCGATAACGTTTACTAATAGATATTGAAGATAAAGATAAAAGATATTGAAAACAAAAAAAATGTTATTACAAAAAAGTCGGGCAAACTTGTATTCTCTATGTAGCAGTTTATAAACCATTCCTTAGTATTTTCATATTGTGGTTTTTTCTTCTCTTCTCTTTCTTTTATTTATATAGTATTAGGAAAGGTCTCTTATCTAACCAATGCAGCGAGTTTTACTAGCCGGGCAGATAATCAATCACTAAGTTTAGAATGCCCTTTGAAACTTTGCGATTTCTCAACTGGACGACAAAGTTAGCGTTGCTAGTTCCGAATCTAAAAGAGTAGGCAGTGGTAAAAATGCAGCACGCGAGATAAGATAACACATCAATTTTTGACTGGTTGTGCCAATTTTTTTTTTTTTTTTTTGTTAAATGTGCATTATTTTTTTTTGTATAAAAGTATAGCTCTTTGTGTAATAATTGTCTGTAAAAGCTATACTGATCCAAGTTTCAAATTAAGAAAGACAATGTGTATCTTTTTTCTCCCTTTTTTATGACAAATATTTGTTTTGTTCAGCGGAAAACAGATTGGAGTCTTTACTGACAGTCAGGCTGCACTGAAGGCGCTAGAGAACGCAAAACAAATCTCAAAGATTGTTTAAGAATGTAAGAAGGAGCTTAATTCTGTTGCAAGACGGAATAAGCTTGCACTTATATGAGTTCCAGGACACTGCGGTGTTCAAGGAAAAGAAATTGCCGATGAATTGGCCAAGTGCGGATCAGCGGCTACCTCACTGGGACCAGAGCCAATAATCGAAATCAGTTCTACAGGAATCATGAATTGGAGCAGCGATCAGCATACATGCAATTAACATAAAGAACTAGAGACCAGTCTGGAACGCTGCAGAACTACAAAGTGTTTTGTAACAAGCCCAAACAGAAAAATATCAAAATGTCTTCTGAAACTAGGAAGAGAAAACGTTCGATTGATGGTCGTTATTATTACAGGACACAACCCATGGGCTCAGCATCATATGACCACAATTGGAATCGTTGAGGACCCAATTTGCCTGTCTTGTTACTCTTGTTTAGAGAAGCTGGATAGCACTGAGCATTTTCTCTGTGTGTGTCCTGTCTTTGCTAGAACAAGGTTACGAGTTTTGGGTTCCAATATCGTGAGAACGAGTAAAATTCGTTCTCTCAAACCGGAGGATATTTTCAGATTTGCCCAAGAATCTGAAAAATTCTTACAGGTCTAGGCATCTCTGTCTCTAATATATTCTATCTCTTTCTTTCTGTCACTTCTCTCCTTTCCTTCTTGACTATCTGCGCTTTTACTTTGCAGAGCTTGGAATAAACCGGGCTTTTTAGCTTGAATGTTTTAGCAGTTACCAAACTCTCGGTGCTTCTTGGCTAGGCCTTTTCGAATTTCAATTTCATGTTAATGCCAAATATGTGGAGCTTGCTTAAGACTGTCAGCTACTAAACCTCACCACTTCTACTATACACGGCTAACAGTAAGCACTTCAAACTTATCGCTATTATACTAAACTTTAATAAATCAGATAGTCAAAATCAGATAGCCAAACAAGCTTCCAAATGTGGTATACATTTTGTTAATTAAGCTTTTTGTTTTTTTAAGTATGAGACTTGGATTTATTTGGAAAATATCAAAATAAATGAAATATTTATAACAAATATTCAATTTGCACAAAAAAATTTTTTTTTTTAATTGTTGTTCCACATTCAGTGATACTCAGTGTATATGAATGTATGTGTAGGTACAAATACATCTTCAAATAAATTCCACGTACGCGTCGAGTACTTCAAAGTGGTCAAACGCGCTTTTAAGCATAACTTTTAACTATTTCAAGTATTTCTCATTTTATTTGCGACTGACAAATATTTCCACTAGAATTCAGCAAACGCTCAGCATACGAATGCCAGCCAACATTCCATTACAAAAACCAACAGCAGCAGCAGCAGCAGCATCAATAGCAGCAACAGATGGTCGGTCTTTGCGTGAATCGAAGCAGCAAAATGTTTGCTAAAGTTGATGAGCTGCAAATCATAATGAAGTTGTATGCAGGTAATGACCAGAGTGACGATGACGAAAATGTTGACGTAGAGGTCTCGGTTGAAGAATACGAGAAGGTTCAGCTGCGTTAATATTATTTACTACAGACCAGCACAGATGGCTGTTGCTTTTCGTTGCTCGTTGAAGATCAACGCGATTTTTGTGCTTGGTGGGCTTGTGCATTTGCTCAACTTGCTGTTGTAGGCAACGTTGAGTTTGTTGTTCTGCTCGCTCACCACTTGCTGGTCATGTGAGACGCACTAAGCAACAGTGGGGACAGGTTAGTGTTTTTGAAGCTAGATTTAGCGTTTGCTTTTTTTTTGATTTAGCCTCGGTATTTTTAATGTGAACTTCGTGATTTTTTTTGTAGCCCAAACATATTTACATATGTGATTTAAACTGTTTTAATGGCTTCGCATAGTAATAAAATATTAATTTTATAATGACATAACGTTTAGGCAATGTTTATGGGGTAGTCATAAATGATGTAGTTTTTGTATTATGCGACATAAATAGTTGTTTTTGCATTTTTTTTTATACAATTTTTTTTTGTTTTAACATTTTTTGATTTTTTTTTTAACATTTTTTATTATTTTTTTTTTTTTTAACATTTTTTATTATTTATTATTTTTTTTAATTATATATTTTGTTTTATTAATTATTTTTTTTTATTAGTTTTTTTTTTATTTATTTATTTTTTAATTATTTCTTCTTATTAATTATTTTTAATTATTATTTTTTATTATTTGTTTTTTATTATATTTCCTTATTTTTATTTAAGTTATTTTTTTTATACGTTTTTTATTTTTAACTATTTTTTTTTATCATTTTTTTATTTATTTATCTTTTAATTATTTGTTTTTAATTATATTTTTTTTATTATTTCTTTTTTAACTACTTTTCTTAATTACTATTATTTTATTTATTTATTTTGAATTATTTAATTTAAATAATTAAATTATTTTAATAATTTTTTAATACCATTTTTCATTAAGTTTTTTTATTATTTTTTTCAAATTGCTTTTTTATATTATTTTTTTTAATTAAGTTTTTTTTAACCATTTCTTATTATTAATTACTATTTGTTTTTATTAATTCTTTTTTTAATTATTTATTTTTTAATTATTTGGTTTTAACTATTTTTTTTATAATTTTGTTTTTTATTATTATTTTTTAACTACTTTTCTTAATTATTATTATTTTATTCATTTATTTTGAAACCTTTTTTTAATTATTTTTTTATTACTATTTTTTATTTAACTTTTTGTATTATTTTTATTTAAATTGTTTTTTTATATAATTTTTTTTTCAATTAATTAAGTTGTTTTTGCCACACTATTTATTTTTTTATTCATTTTTTTTTAATTATTCATTTTTTAATTATTTGTTTTTAATTATTGTTTTTTTTTTGATTTTTTTTAATTATTTTTTTAACTACTTTTCTTAATTATTATTATTTTATTTATTTATTTTAAACCTTTACTTTTTAAATTATTTTAATTATTTTTTTATTACTATTTTTTATTATTTTTATTTAAATTGTTTTTTTGTATTACGTTTTTGAATTCATTTTTTTTATTATTTAGTTTTTTAGTATTTTTTTAAATTTCTCTTTTTAATAATTTTTTTTTATTATTTTTTGTTAATATTCTTTTAGTATTCTTTTTTTAATTTTCTTTTTTGTATTATTTTCTTTAACTATTTTTCTTAATTATTATTAGTTTTTTATTCATTTTCAACCTTTTTCTTTAATTATTTAAATTCTTATTGTTTTTAATTATTATTTTTTATTTATTTATTTATTATTGTTTTAAAATTTTTTTTTTGTTTTTTTTTTAATTTTTTTTTAATTTTTTTTTAACTATTTTTCTTAATTTTTTTTATTTGTTTTTTTTTAATTATTTTTTTTTTAAACAACATTTTTTTATATTTTTGTTTTTTATATAATTCGTAAGCACAAATCGCCTTAAATAGCGCAAAATTTACTCACAATTCACTTTCTGGTCTTTTTTGTCTTCCAAATCCTTTTTTAAGTACTATAAATTTAGCTTCTTTTGTTTTGAGCAACTCGTCACACTGCAAACGAGTCAGTTGACTACTTTTATGTAAATTTAATGAAGCCGCCATACGATACCTTTGTTGTGTCTACCTATACATATCCATATGCCTGTGTGTATGGCTGCTTATTCGTGCATGTGTAGACATGTATGTATCCATGCCTGTGCCTGTGCATTAGCAAAAGCGTATTTGTCGAACAAGCAGCTTTATTTTTTCAATCATTAAATATACCTACAAATCTAAAAGCGATCGATGATCGTTAGATGATTTTCTCGTCTCGATTTCTGTTTGTGTAAATCTAATAACAGTGACATTTGAAAAACGTTAGCAGCAATTCAATGGAATTTTAGAGTTTATTTATAAATATCGCTAGCGTTAGGAAATTTTTCTATATCTACAATATGCATACATACATGTGTATCTATACAACGGGCGATTTTAATATTTAGTTTATTACGCTTTAAAGAATAAAAAATTTATGACTCTTAACGAGAATCGATAAGAATTGTTTGCTATTGTAGAATCATATTTCTCGATACACTGTTAAATGTTTTTTGTTTTATTATAACTACAAATTTGGCCGGAGAGTTTCAATGGAAATGGGGGAAGCATGCGAACAATTAGATAAATTTGCAGTTGTTTTTGTTTTCATGAGAAGGGCGCCCATTGGTGATCAAATACTGTAAAAAAGTGTATTTGCTTAAGCTGCGATGTAAATGTTGCAAAAAAGTTGCAGTGCGATTTTTAGTGGCACTCACTGTCCATACTTATAATATTATATTTAAACAAACACTTCATATTTGTCACTCGACTTGGACTTGAGAAACTTTTATCTGAACAAATTTCTTATTTAAACAATTTTCAAATATTCCTGGATACTGACAAAGTTTCAATGTTTATAGTAGTCGATTTTTTGCTCGCACAGAATTTTTATTCATTATTTATTTCAAATTAAAAAAAACTATTGATGCAATTATTGATAAAATTTCATTAGTGTGCCATGCATACATAAACATTGCAAAAACAAAAATCGCTGTGCGAAATTTAATGGTACTCACAGTAAGTGCAGTATAAAAATCATAGTTAGATAAGCGCTTCGTATTTGATGGTTGACTTATGGAAGGAATCTATTTGAAATTTTTATTTCAAGAATTAAAAAAGAATATTTCTAAAAAAAACAAAACATCTTTTAAAGTACACCGCATATATCAACTTTAAAAGAGTTGAGTTTCGGTGGTTTGCATAAGTTTTTGCTATTTTCCATGAAAATTTATTATTAAATACTTTTTAGTTTTTAAAAAGTTAAGAGCATTTCTATCGTTAGTCAATACTTTCTACTGTCTGACATAAAACCTTTTAAATGCTAAGAGAAATGATTTTTTTTAAATGCACTTAACGTCGCCGTAGCCGAATGAGTTGTTGCGTGACTGTCATTCGGAAGCGCGTAGGTTCGAATCTCCGTGCATGAAATAGCAAATGAAAGAAAAAGTTCTTTCTAATAGCAACCGCCCCACGGTGGGCAATGGCAAACCTTCAAGTGCATTTCTGCCATGAAAAAGTTACTCATAAAAAATATCTGCCGTTTTGAGTCGGCTTAAAACTGTATTTTGTTTTTTTTTTTTTGTTTTGTTGAGGTGGCACAAAATCCCGGATTATCGGGATCCCAATTTTTCGAATCCCGAAAATGCTGGGACTAGTCGATTCAAATTCTGTAATTGCATTTACAACAACTGCACTTGCAACACTTTTTTATTTGCATTTTGCGGATAATTGTGAGTTTAGTTAGAGCACCTCGCAAGCTTCAGGGTTAATAGAAAGCCATATGATATGATGATATGATATGATATGATAGATTTGAGTGAAAAAATTTATGTTTTTTCTAAAAGTTAAAAAACTGCTATCACTTGCGCAAAAGGCATTTCAATGCCTATCAACAATTCTTCTTAATTGGTGCGATAACTGCTTACGCGTTTTGTGCCAGTTCCTTCTACACCTGATCTTTCCAACGCAGAGGAGGCCTTCCTCTTCCTCTGCTACCACCAGCTGGTACCGCTTCGAATACTTTCAAACCCGGAGCTTTTGTTTTCATTCGGACGACATGACCCAGCCAACGAAGCCGCGGGATCTTTACTCGCTGCACTTCTCGTAAGTCTATGTCGTCGTAAAGCTCATACAGCTCATCGTTCCATCGCCTGCGATATTCGCCGTTGCCAACGTGCAAAGGTCCAAAAATCTTACGCAGAATCTTTCTCTCAAACACTCCAAGCGTCGCTTCATCGGATGTTGTCATCGTCCAACCTTCTGCGCCATTAGTAAATTCCTGAAAACTCACATTCCTAGTAAAAGCTCTCCCTTGCATCCCTTTGGGAATGGCTTAAGGAAATTCTCCAGCCCAGATCCCTTTTCTCTCCTCCACTACATCAACAGCACTGGATGGCTGTAGATGGTTTGCTCTTCCCTTAATTTTTTAGCAGGTAGTGGTCCACATTATGGTATCAAAACGGCACGTAAGTGCCATTTGTAGTGTACCTGGGGTACTCTTGCCATCTAACCTACCTACCTACCCATACCTATAGTTACATACATATAAGCATAACGCAATCATATGATCAACCGTTATGTGTTGAAGATTTGAAAGCTTAACTACTTTAATAAATATTTCAAATAGCCATTTTATTTATTTAAAATTTTTCTATTATTTCTTTTTCAATTTTGTAAATGACTTTCTACAGACTTTGGCCGACGATTAGGCCGCACGAGGCGATAAAAATCCGTGTTTTTTTTTTCTTATGATGCGGTAGCGTAAACGAATAAAATGGATAGACGTGAATGCTTGGAAACAAATGAAAAAAACTGAAAATATTCATTATAATATTATAAAACGATCGAGTCGAATTTATAGCGCTTGAATGTGCTTATTGGCAATAAATTTACTTAATGGAAAAATTGTGTCTGTAGAGAATTTTAATGAATAAGCCCAATGAAATTTAATAAACAACAAAAATATAAATTAAATATAATTTTATTTACCTATATTTTTGCCTATCAGCAAATATGCGCGAGTAGATACTTATACTTATATATGTATTTATACATATGGACATATTGGGTGGTCTTAAAAGCTCAACAACAAAATTTGAGGAAAGTTAAAATATATTTTTTTTAAATTGATTTTTGTTGAATTTTATTAATTTGATTTTTATATAGCCATAATTTGGTCAATACAGAATTTCAGCGTTCGATGAGTAAACGACTGATTTAAGCGCATTTCGCCGGCTTCTATTGAATTCAGCCTTACTTCATGAGGAGTGTTTTGTAAACAAGCAAACAAATGCTAGTCTGAGCACGCCAGCTTAAGATGATTATGAAGAACGCTTCGCTGCCAAGATTTGGGTTACAACAGCCTCATTCAAAATGTAGGTTAACAGTCGAAGGTGATCTCGCGCTGTATCGATGGAGAAGGAGAGTTTTTGTAGGAACAAATTTTTCACTTGTCACTTAGGTATCCGCATGAGAGAGAGAGAGAGAGCACTCTGTCTTAGTATTAAGTAGTTCTACAGGGTTCTACAGAGTGCAGCACTCGAAGTGTAACTAATTGAAAAGCCCATAAATTTAGTTTGGAAAATTACTTTTATTCGATTCAAAGTATAAAAGCTAAATTCTCCTGTACGACAGCGAAGTATGGGGAATTGTGCTAAACTGCAAAGCCAAGCGTAAAGCACTGGAGGCTGTGCAACGAAAAGCGGCACTCAGAGTTGTCTCAGCCTACAGCACTGTCTCAGATGCAGCATTTTTCGTGATCAGCGGGCAGATACCCGTCGACTTCATGGTCCGGGAATGAATTGATGCATGAGACTCCAAGAAGAAACACGTCATCACTAGCTTCTCAGAACGGAGATACCATGCGAGCCTTGCTGTGGGGGCAAAGCCGATGGGACACTGAGCCGAGTGGCAGATGGACGGCGAAACTTATTGCATCAATTGACAAATGGGTCCAAAGGAACTTCGAGGAAGTGAACTACTTCTTAACTCAGTTCCTCTCGGGCTACGGATACTTCCGGAAATACCCATACCGCATAGGCAAAGTAACCGATTCCAAGTGCATATACTGCGAAGCACCAAGCGATGACGCTGAACACACGTTTTTTAGTTGGAACAGATGGCTCGCGGAGAGATTGACGACATCGCACCGAGCAACATAATCAGCAAAATGCTTGAACGCGAGGACAGCTGGAACGCGGTAAAGAAATACATCGAGAACGTACTACGGAAAAAAAGATCGACCTCGACACAGTGCAACAAAGCAAAGCCGCACAGATAGAGACACAAGAAGACGAGCCTATAGCATAAAAGCTGGATACAAATATGGTGGACCCAGAGTGGGTGAATAGAATTGGTGCTTCATGGATGCCGTTCTGAACTCTCCCGAAGTAATATAGAAAGCAGTTCCGGGAAGGGTGTCTCCCCACAAGAAGAGGAGAGATCGTTTTAATGGCCACACCACACGACGCAGTAGACGAAGCTCGCTGTAAGTGCGAAGGCATTTTGACTCGAACATCATCCAGCAAAAATAACAAAAAAACGTAAAAAATCTGTGAAAATAATACAAAGTTAAGAATCAATTTACTTTTGCTCGATATGACCACATTTTCCCTTGACTATGGCCTTGAGACGATCCAGAAACGAATCGCAAGCTGCCCGCATTCGACTTGCAGGTATTTTGGCCCACTCGTTAAAAATGGCTTTTTTCAGCGCCTCGGGACTGGTGCATCTTTTAGTTCGGACCTCGCTCTCCAAAATGACTCAAAGAGAATAACCCATTGGATTCGCGTCTAGTGAATTTGAAAGCCATTGTGTAGATGTTATGAAGTTCGGAACGTCGTTTTTAGCCATTCTTGGTACACTCGAGCTTTGTGAGACAGTGGCGACTCCTGTTGAAACGTCCATGATCTGTAACCGAAATGTCTCTCTGCCCACGGTTTCAAAGCAACCTCCAGAATACTTTCCCGATAATATTTCGCATTTACCTTGACACCAGGCTCGATGAAAACGATTGGAGATCGCCCATCTGCGGTTCCAGCGGCCCAAACCATAACCTGTGGCGGGTGCTGCCTCCTGGTGCCCAACCGATAACTCAAATTCTCGGTCGGTCAAATCAACCCTATCGTTTTGGGAGTTAACGAATTGCTCAGTTTGAAAAATATTCTCGTCAGAAAACACAATTTTCGGAAATTGACCGCTTTCGGCCAAGCGAAGCAACTCCTCCGATCTCTCAAGTCTGACTTGTTGCTGCTTTGGTGTGAGATCCGACGCCTTTTGGATCTTGTAAGGCTTGACTTTGAGATAATTTTTCAGTGTGTGGCGGATGTTGCGGTCAGATATTATCTGTTATTTCGCCATTTGATTGGCACTTCGTCGGGGATTTCGCTCAAGTCGTTTCTTCACTTTTTGAACTATTTCACGTGACGTTACAGTCTTTTGATGACCACCTCGATGACGTTTCGCGATGATATGCCTTATCTTCATATCGGGCTCAAAATAGCTGCTCAAAGTGAAAGCTTACTCTCGAGAGAAACATCAGGATTTCGATGTAGTAATCAAAATAGGCTTCTGAGTATTTTTTTCCTACAGCCTTCCGTTTGGTGAAAATATGAGTTTTCCATGTCAGTTTGCTATCGAGATGCATACCGATATATTTTCTGACCTTAGTTTAGGGGATGATTACATTATTGAGCGGGTGCGCTAGTGTCCCGATATAGTATAAAAGTGACTTGGGAAGATTTGGTCTCGTCTGGCTTAATGCGCCACTCTTTCAACCAATGAATTATTTTAGCAAGTCCTTTTTGGAGTTTTTGGGAGGCCCCCATTTGGGAGTCAATTGTTAGTATACCCGTGTCATCGACAAACGTTCCATATCGGAGTCCAGCCACCACCCATCGCAGACGAAGAGCTCCAACTTCTCCGAGAGTCCCGCGTAACCTTGGCACAATTACGTTCTGGATACTGTAGCAGATTAAACTCTTACTTATCCACAATCGACCCCGACATACTAAACATATGTCTGGCATGTGAAGGCACACCGCACGACACTAACAACCTTTTCACATGCCCCATCAAACCCACTCATCTAACACCCCTCTCCCTCTGGACCCAACCCGTCGAAACAGCTAGTTTCCTGGGCCTACCGTTAGATGAGCTAGACGAAGACGTCCGGTGATTACACCACACTGATAGGGCAAAGTTACTACAACAACAACAACGAACGTTCCGGCTTTTTTTTCAAAAGCTGGTAGATCGTATTTGTATAGCAAGTATTGGATGGGGCCCATATGACTGCCTTGGGTTACTCCAGCTGAACTTTCACATAGTTCAGACTGTTCTTCGCTGTGTTTGACAAAGAACTATTGACTTTCGAGGTAAATAAATAAAAAATAAAAATTTGCATGCACAACTGCAGACTTCTGGCAAAACAAACCCATGTGACTTTAAAATTTTTTGCTTTGTGGCCAAGAAATTCTGATTTGTCATAGACACACATAGACTTTTATTAAGACGCTTACATAAGCTACGAAAATAAATGATTAATTGCTTAAATATATCAAGAAAAGCAAGCCTTTTAGTGTCTGGTAGAAAAAAATGCTAACTCGACTTAAGTTATTTTATGAAAAGTGCACAGATATGCAAATAACTTTTGATGGGATGGTTTTAATGATTCTTCTTTTTTTGATTTTATCAACAAAATATCATTTTTCAAAAGCACTTGACTGTAAGTAGTGTCGTCAGATGGGAGTTACTGGAATTTGAAGTCGTTTACCGAGCATTCCTAACCTCACTTTTTCTGCTACCCAATACATGAAAAATACACATTTACATATATTTTCTACTTAAGTGACAAAAATGTTGTGCTGGTTTTTATTTTTTGTTATTTATTTATGCCATCTTTTGCTTGCTAAGACATGACGCGCTTTCATGCATCATTTCTCAAACTTTATCTTATCAAGTCTTTATCTTTGGAAATGTATGAACTTTTCGGCTTGTTTGATAAATGTGTCAACATGTTGATGAAAAACAAAATGTTTGCTTTATTTTATATTTTGCTGAAAAATAAATTTTGACTAATCATTCGAGACTTTGAACAATCCAAGTAGAGAGGAGTAGAGAGGATATACGGCATACATCCATAAGTGGAGTGAAATGTGGTGTTGTTCAAAAAACACAAACGCTAAACGTTTAATTTTTGAATATGTAATGACTTCATCGTATAGCGAAAGGCAACTAGATAATTTTTGCATGAATAGTTTTTCAAAAAAAATTTTTTTTTTTTTTTTAATTTTTTCGAATAGCCTGCATCAATAGTTTTTCAAAAAAAAAATTTTTTTTTAATTTTTTCGAGTTTTCTGCAACAATAATTTTTCAAAAAAAAATTTTTTTTTAATGATTTTTCAAAAAAATATCATTTTTTTCTTTAATTTTTTCGAGTTTTCTGCAACAATAATTTTTCAAAAAAAAAAATTTTTTTTTAATAATTTTTCAAATAAATATAATTTTTTTTTTAATTTTTTCGAGTTTTCTGCAACAATAGTTTTTTAAAAAAATTTTCTTTTCATAATTTTTCGAATTTTGTGCATAAACAATTTAAAAAAAAAAATTTTTTTTTAATAATTTTTCGAATTTTCTGCATCAATAGGTTTTGAGAACAAATTAATTTTCTGAAATTTTAAATTTAATTTTTCCAATTTTCTGAAAATCTTTTACCTTTCTTGAATCTTCTCGTTTTCCCCTCTCTTGAATTTGCAATCAATGCCATACTTAACAAAAAACATCGCCTATCGTTTAATTTTTGAATATGGAATGACTTCGTCATGTAGAGAAAGGAACTGGAAAATTTTTGCATGAACAGTTTTTCAAACAAAAAAATTTTTTTTTAATAATTTTTCGAATTTTCTGCATCAATAATTTTTCCAAAACAAATTTTTTTTAATAATTTTTAAAATTTTCTGCATTAATAGGTATTAATTTTTCAAATTTTCTGAAAACCTTTTACCTCTCTTGAATGTTCTCTTTTTCCCTTCTTTGAATTGAAGTAAATAGAGAAAGGCAACTAGATAATTTTTGTATGAACAGTTAAAAAAAATTTTTTTTGTGTCATAATTTTTCGAGTTTTCTGCATCAATAATTTTTCCAAAAACAATTTTTTTTAATAATTTTTCAAAATTTCTGCAGCAATAATTAAAAAAAAATTATTTTTTAATAATTTTTTCGAATTTACTGCATCAATAGGTTTTCAAAAACAAAAATTAATTTTCTGAAATTTCCAATTTAATTTTTCAAATTTTCTCTTGAATGTTCTCTTCTTCCCTTTCTTGAATTAAATTATATAGAGAAAGGCAACTAGAAAATATCTGCATGAATAGTTAAAAAAAAAAATTTTGAGTCATAATTTTTCGAATTTTCTGCATCAATAATTTTTCCAAAAACAAAATGTTTTTTAATAATATTTCAAATTTTCTACATGAATAATTTCTCCAAAAAAAAAATATTTTTAATAATTTTTCGAATTTTCTGCATCCACCATTTTTTTTTTAATAATTTTTCGAATTTTCTGCATCAAAAATTTTTCTACAAAAATTATTTTTTTTATAAATTTTTCGAATTTTCTGCATTTAAAAATTTTTCTACAAAAATTTTTTTTAATAATTTTTCGAACTTTCTGTATCAAAAATTTTTCTACAAAAATTCTTTTTTAATAATTTTTCGAATTTTCTGCATCAATAATTTTTCCACATAAATTTTTTAATTAATTAAATTAAAATTAATTTTCTAAAATTTTTTATTTAATTTTTCAAATTTTCTGAAAACCTTTTAACTTTCTTGAATCTTCTCGTTTTCCCCTCTCTTGAATTTGCAATCATTGCCACACTTACTCACACAGTCTCAACTTAATTTCTTCATTTGTTTTGTAGAGCAAATAAAAAACCGAGATAAATAAAAGCAAATAACGAAAATTAATGGCTCACCTATTATTGCTGAACTCAAGATCAATGTGATTGCTGAAGCGCGAATGCGTTTGGAGTGTTTAAGGCAGCATAGCAGCCCATATGACTCGTCGCGAAGATTGCACCTCCCCTTAGCGTTCTCTTTTACGAGGGGCACTATAAATATTGTGCAACTGGGCAACGCTCTGTGGTGTTAGGTGCTAGCTGACATGTTTGGTGTTTTAAATTACAACAATTTTCAGAATGTTTTGCCATTCGACCGCGACTTGTGCTGTTTACAGTTACTTGAACGTAGGAATGTAAATTCTCGAACGACGATTTACTACGATTTTCGAATTGGGGAGAGTACATTGATGAACTTATTTCTGTCTTCCGGATATTTAACGCCCTGTTTTGTCCTTGGGAAACACTGAAAATTAGAAAAAATTAGAAACAGAAAAACTTATTAGATTGCGCTAATTTCTAATTCTAATTGAGCTTTCAAATCAAAAGTTATTCGGAATTAATGAAAAACTGCTGACTATTATTAGAAATCAAGGTAATGGTGAAGGAAAAAAACTTTTTCAGAGAACTTTTTTTTCAGAAGACAAATAGCTGAAAATTTTTTTTTGTTACTTCGTATGCACGATATTTTTTTTATAAGTGCAATAAAGTTAAGAAAAAAAAATTGATTAAAAATCAACAAGAATTTGAGCCATTTCAAACTTGCACTTCATTATACCTGAATTAAATAGGAATAAAACTCTCTCTATCTCTCTCTCCTCTCTCTCTTAGCTTCACAGTCTGTGGTGGACCATAGCTTCCTTAACAATCCTACTTCAATTCAGCTTCTCTCTTGCCTCATTTCTCCAATTACGCACGTTCGTCGTTTTTAAGTCTGCTTCGACGTCATCGAGCCATCTCTTTCTTGGTCAGCCTCTCTTTCTTTCTCCAATTGGACGCAAAGTAAACATCTTTTTTTTTCATTCTTTCGTTGGGCATTCTTATTATGTGGCCAACCCGCTGCGCCTTATTAAAACGTATTACATTTTCAAGGCTATAAAATTTCATACCCAAAATTTTTATAGAAGTTCTGTATAAAAAGTGTAAAATTTAATGAATGTTTAGAAATTTTGCGCAAACTTTGAAACTTGGATTTGTTTCGTATTTCTTATAAGTTGCGTTACATAATCATAAGACGCCTTTGGTACAATTTTTGGACTACCAAACTGGACTACACTTCCCTGCCGGAGTAGCTTTTATTTGGCGTCATGTTACTGTTATCGACTTAAGACTTCCATCAATTGTTTCTGGTGCGAAAGCTCACTCTATTTTCTAGAACCGTTATCACTTTCCTAGAAACTGCACTTTTGCTAGTTTTTTCGGCGTTTCATGATAACACTAAACTAAAATGCCGAGGGGTGCAATATTATCACAAGAGGAGCGTCGAAAAGCTTTGGCTTACAGGGAATCAGGCTTGTCAATCAAATTAATTGCAAAAAAACAGGCAGAAGCCGTTGTGTTAACCGGAATTTTTTACGGAGTCCTGAGAATTACAACATTCTGAAGCCGTTGGAAGAAAATTATCACTATCAAGTCGAGAACAGTGAGCAATCGTAAGAAAAACTTCTAACTCGACTAAGTCTTGCGCCAACTTGGCCGCTGTTGTTCAAAATAAGGTTTCAGAAACAACAGTTTGGAGCACATTACAGAGGTGCCATCATTTAAAATTAGCAAAAACAAGAAAAGGACCCCATCATTTGCCACGGCACCAGCTGGCGCGTCTTCAGTTTGCAGAAAACCACCTAGGCACCAACTGGGACACAGTGAGATATTTGGTATATTTGCAATGTTGCCAAATTTCATATTATTTTTTAAAAAGGTTATATTTTCGGATGAAAAAAATGGAACCTTGATGGACCCGATTTTTTTAATTATTGGAGAGATTTGCGCAATAAGAGCCCCCTCTTATTTTCCAAGCGCAACTTCGGTGGAGGTTCTGTTATGGTTTAAGGTGGATTTATATCGAAAGCAACTCTTCATGTACAGTTGAAATCATCGCAAATGAATAGTGGGGACTACAAAAACGTTTTGAAAAATAGTCTCCTTCCTTTTAATTAGGATAATCGGGAAGTGCCCTTCGTTTTTCAGCAAGACAACGCCCGAAACCACGTAAGCAGGGAAACAGAGGCAATATTTGAGCGAATGTTCCATAGAAACTATGGATTGGCTGGCGTGTTCTCCGGATCTAAACCCAATAGGAGACATTTGAGGTAGTATTAGTCAGAAGAGCAATCGCCAATTTGACCGCGCAAAGAGCTTAAAGCGGCAATTAAGACAGAATGGGCTTCTCTAGATGTAAATTTAGTAAAAAGTTAGCAGAATCGATGAAAAAAAGGTTATTTTGTGTTGTTAAAGCAAATGGTGCTTCCATAGAATACTAAAATATTTTAGACGACAGAAACAAAAATTCGAAAAAAGTATACTTTTGTTAATTAATCACTTTAATTAAACAGTGTCTTATGATTATGAAAAGCGCCTTATAATGAACTGGACTGCGCAACTAAGTTCCCGTCTAGTCAATTCTAACATAACCTAAACGTCATAAACCAAGCTTAGATATATGGTAAACAAACTGCTTCGACACATTAGTGATTTTGTTTTGGAGAAGCTACTTTCAGTGAAACATCGTACCGAGATTGGTTCCGTCGCTTCAAAGACGGTGATTTTAATGTTCACGAAGGAAGGCCAAAAACCTTCGAAGGCGCTAAATTGGAGGCATTGAGGATCAATAAGAATCCGAGCAAGAAGAGCTTGCTTCAGTATTAGGAATTACCCGCCAATCAATTTCCAAGCGAATGCTTGCTTTGTGAATGATTCAGAAACAGGGGGCTTGGGTTCCTTATAAGTTAAAACCAAGGGATGTTGAACGTCGTTTTTTTTGACGTTTCGCCTGCGAACAACTGCTCCAGGAGCAAAAAAGGAAAGGTTTTCTTCATGGCATCGTGACGTGTGATGATAAGTGGATTCATTACAGCAATCCAAAGAAAAGAAAGTCATGGGGACTGCCCGGTCATGCTTCTACGTCGTCGCCTCGGCCGAATACTCTCGCTGCGAAGGTTATGCTATGCATTTAGTGGGACCAAGTTGGTGTTATTTATTATGAACTGTTAAAACCAAGCAAACCCGTCACTGGGGGTCGGTATCGACTTTAATTGATGCGATGAAGTGGCCACAATACGCGGAGAGGAATGAAAAAGTGAAGTTAAGTGGAAACATTGAAATAGGATATCCTACCCCACCCGGCATATTCTCCAGATATTGCGCCTCCGATTATCACCTGCTCCGATCGATGGCACATGGTCTAGCTGACCAGCAGTTCCATTCATATGAAGACGTCAAAAAATGACTTCATCCCTGGATAGCGAAAAAGTAGTAGCCTGCGATGGGCAATACTTTCAATTATTCACTTGTAACCATTTTTTCAGAATAAAGTTGTGTTTTCATTAAAAAAAAAACAGCGAGAACTTATTGTAGTTGCGCACCTAAAATTAAAAAAAAGGTAAATAGCCAAGATTTCACACAGTCAGTTAGTAATTTCATAGCAAACCTAAATCGATTGTCTCAAAATTACGACCAGTAAAATCTACACCTAAATATCAGTTAGTTAAAATTTTTCTCCCATTTTGATATATCGAAAATTCGTACTCTTATTTGAGTTTATGCGTGCACTAATTTCATCGCAATTCTTGCGTTTATTATCTTTGTAGTGACCCTCGTATTTTATTACTTTGCATTGAATGCCGATTTGCTTCGTGGCGCGCAATTTAGCAACATTCAAGCCATACAATAAAATGCTATAATTTCTATTATTCGCCGGAAAGTGGCTTGCATTCGCTAATTAGAGTTTTCAGCAAAAGAAAAAAAAATGCAAATGCTAACTGCGGCCGCATGTGTGCATGCAAATGTGTTGAAATGGGCATGGAAATTCATTAATTCAATCAGAATTGCCTTCTACGAAACAGACTTTTCGATTCTCATTGTTTTTATTTTGTATTTTGTATTTTTGTTTTTTATTTTAATTTGTTTATATTTTTATTTTTATTTTTGTATTTTTTTATTTTAATTTTTTTTTTTTTTTTTTTTGCTTGGGTTCCATAATTTTCAAGTGACGCAAATAATTTGCATTAGCAGGCGCAATAAAGGCAAAAGAAGCAATAAGCCAGAATGTTGGGAAATACGTCATAAAAATGCATAGCCATTAAAGGCGTTGTAAACTTGCACACTTTTCATATACCGAATCCGTTTAATTGCAGGCAATTTTTTTGTGTCACACCAACAAATCAGCTAACCAGCTACGTTGCGAATTCTATTTAAATCCAAAAGTGCGAATTTGAAAAATCCCAACAAGTTTTGGCTATTAAAAAACGCATTCGATTCTCGTTTGAAAAATGATTGGAAAAACTATTAACTCGCATACAAAGTCTATGTTTGTATGTAGGCGCGTATGTATGTATGTGTGGCTTTGTAAGTAATCGTAAATGACTAACACGTTTTAGTTGAACGCCTATTAAATGGCCACTAGTAAGCGCTTACCGATAGCTGACGGCCATTGGCATTCACTTCGTGGAAAACAAAACAAAACAAAATAAAAATCGTAAAAATAAAAACGCAACAACACTTCGTTGGAATCGCTAGTCGCTTGCAACTAAATGACATCATATTTATGTTGATACACATACACACATATATTCATGTATGCATGTATGTATGCATGTATGCTTGCTTAGTTGTTTGTTGTCTCGGCTTCAGCTTTGCCATTTAATGTTTGGCTAATTGCTAAGTGTAGCCCAAACACGTTTAAACTGTATTTTCCGAAAATGCTGGCGGAGCGCACGCAACTCAAACCGAAAACTAAGCCAAAGTGTTAAATTATTTATTTTCATTATTTCATTAGTTCGTTTTTCTTCTGACATTTACTAAATTTTTCTGCAGAAAAGTTAAACTTGATTTGTGCTACGTGAGCTGTAGCTTACGGGCTCAGAGGCGTGCCAACCGCATAATTGACACATTTTTTTTTCGTTTTTTTTTTTCGATTCTGTTGAAGAATTGCTGCGCATAGTTATTTTTAGTGCGCTTGCGTAGATTTCTGCATGTTTCTTTTGCTTGGATGAGCTGCTTAGCTTTAACATACACACTTTCATATATACAAACACACAGAAATACATGTATATATGTGTGTGTAATTTCAAGCGTTGCTGTGATGACAATATTAGAAAGAGCTGGGAAAGCGTGAACAAGTTGCTAATGCTGTCAATTGTTAGTGTAAATAGTTTAACAGTTAATGGCTATGGCCAATAGTTGTGGCCAGTAGATTTTCCTCTGCTTGGTTCATTAGCAATGAGGAAGGCGCGTTCAGCAGTGGCACTGAGCTTCAGACGAACGTTAATTTACAACACACAACTTGGTTTTTTTTCTCTAATATTTGCACGCTGATCGATGGCACCACGCCAACGCGGAAGATGGCATTTAAGTTCAAAGTTCATGCCAGAAATTTTGTATCTCCATTGAAAGTTTGGTATTAATTTGAAGAAGAAATTGTATGCTTTTATTAGCGCATATTTAAAAAAAAAAAAATATCAACATTTAAAATAAAAAATAAAAATTTGAAAGAAAAGAAATGAAAATTTGGAAAAAATTAAAATTTGAAAAAAAAAAATGTTTGTTTAATGTTTTTTTTTGTAATTTTAATATTTTTTACTGTTATAGGTATATTTATCTCCATTGAAAGTTGAAAATCCCAGCTTTTGTTCGCGCATAATTAAAAAAAAAACAACATTTGCAAAAAACAAAATAAAAATTTGAAACAAAAAACAACAAAATTAAAAAAAAGTTAAAATTAAAAAATAAAACAAAAATTCTTTTTGTTGTAATTTTATTATTATTTACTGTTACATATTTATCTCCATCGAAAGTTACGTAAGGAAAAAATTCTATGGTTTTATTTTAATTTTTTATTTTTTCTAATTTAATTTTTTGAAAAAAAAAAAATTTTAATATATTTTATCTTAAAAGTATAATAAAAATTAAACTACAAAAACGTTAGAAAGCACCAAATGGTTTTAAAAGCTCCATACAAATCAGCATTAAAAAATATCAAACTGATGGCATTTTTTTTAAATACTGTTATTTACAGATAAAAAAATTAAATAAAAAAATTAGTTTCCAAAAAAAAAATTAAATATTACAAGCTAAAAAATAAAAAATCTTTAAAATAAAAAAACAAAAATTATTTTCAAAAAAAAAATAAACAAATTCCAAAAAAATCAATTTAAATTTACAAAAAAAAACTTTGTTTTTTAATAATTTTGTAACCTTCCAAAAAATTGTTATCCAAAAAAAAAAACGTTTTTCCCAAAAAATTAATTTTTTTTCTAAATATTTTTTCCAAAAAAAAAATGTTTTTAAATATAATTTATCTTGAAAGCTTAATAAAAATTAAACTACAAAAACATTAGAAAGCACCCAACATATATGTATGACTATAAAAGCTCTATACTAATCAGCACTAAAAAATCTCAAATTGATGGCATTTTTTTTTTAGTTTTGTTATTTACCGAAAAAAAAATTTTAAAAAAATATTTATTTCCAAAAAATATTATGACATTTTTTTTTAAACTTTCTTAATTTCTGATAAAAAATTAAAAAAAAATTCATTTTTTATTTAACTTAAATTAAAAAATTAAAATGTTTTTCTAATAAAACAAAATTAAAAAATTGTTTTCTTAAAAATTACAAAGAAAAAAATTTTTCTTAAAAATTAGAAAAAATATTTTTTTTTACAAACAAATTAACTTTGTTCCACATTTTTTTATCCTAAAAGTATAATTAAAATTAAACTGCAAAAACGTTACAAAGCATCAAAAATATATGACTTAGAAAAGTCCATACTAATCATCATTAAAAAATCTCAAATTTATGACATTTTTTATAATTTTGTTATTTTACCGATAACATTTTTTTTTTTAATTTTTTCCCAAAAAAACATATTATGGAATTTGTTTTAAATTTTTTTTTTGGTTTACTGAATTTTTTTTTCATTTTTTATTTAAATTATTTGTATTTCATATTTTATTTAATTAAAATTTAAAAACATAAAATTTTTTTTCTAATAACAAAAAAGGTTTTCTTAAAAATTACAAAGGAAACAAAAGTTTTCTCAAAAATTACAAAAAATACTTTTTTTTATATTCTTTGTATTCTTAAAACTTAAAAAAATAAATCTTTTCCCCACATTTTTTTATCCTAAAAATATAATAAAAATTAAACTACAAAAATATTACCAAGCACCAAAAATATATGACTTTAAAAACTACATATTAAAATTTTCAGCATTGAAAAAAAATCGAATTGATGATATTTTTTTCAAATTTTCTATTTTACCGATAAAAAAAATTCAAAAAAAAATTGTTTCGAAAAAAAAATTATGAGATTTTTTTTTAATTTTTTTAAGTTTACTGATAACAATTTAAGAAATGAAAAAAATTTTTAAATTAAAAAAAATTTGTTTCAATTTTTATTTAATTTAAAATTTAAAAAATTCAACTTTTTTTTCTAATGAAAAAAAAAATAAAAAGAAGTGGAAAACTTTTCAAAAAATTTCAAAAAAAATGTTTCTTAAAAACTTACAAAAAATTAATTTTTTTGCAATTTTTTATCCTAAAATAAAATTAAAATTCAACTACAAAAATGTTATAAAGCACCAAAGATATATGACTTTAAAAACTCCATTCTAAAATTTTCAACATTGAACAAATCTTAAAATTACGAAATTTTTTAAGTTTGCCTTTATTATTCTCAAGCCTAGAAATAAAGCAATTTTCAGAAAAATTTAAGATCATGTCGAAAATACTTCAATCACTTGATATGAAACCGCTCATAAGCATCCCCTATTTGATCTATTTCTTTTTTTTTTTTAATTTTTCACATTTTATGTATTATTATATTTATTTCCCCTCCTTCTCCGGGATTTCACATTCCTACTATCTTGGGCAAGCAATTTAATTCTTCAAAAATTTGTTATACTTTAAATTCAAATTTGTTCAGTGAGTGCAGAGTTTCATTCTGACATTATTTTTTATTATTAATTGGCGCTTACACCCTTTTTGTGTGTTTGGCCGAGCTCCTCCTCCTATTTGTTGTGTGCGTCTTGATGTTGTTCCACAAATGGAGGGACCTACAGTTTCAAGCCGACTTCGAACGCCTAACCATTTTCTAATGAGGAATTTTTTCATAGCAGAAATACACTCAGAGGTTTGCCATTGCCTGCCGAGGGGCGACTGCTACTAGCAAAAGCTTTGTCTATCATTTTGCTATTTCATACACAGAGATTCGACCCTACGCACTCCCGAATGGTAGTCACACATCAACCCATTCGGCTACGTATTTTTATGCAAGAAAACTGAAAGCTGATGGCTTCTCGTGCGAAAAAGTTTGTATAGCAGAAAGTCGCTTAGGCTCGCTTTTTTGTGTACCATAAATTCATCACTGATTTCCAACTAAACGAATTTAAATCACTTTTTTGTGTAATTTCCTCACTGATTTTCAACTAAACTAATTTAAAATACCGGTTTTATTCCAATTTTGGCAACTAAATTGGCGCAAGAAGTGATTACACCGCAACTGACCTTCTGGCTCTTCGTGGTTGGACTCATAATTTGGGCAGTTTTCGCCGCAAACGGTCACATTGCAAAGGGAAATAATTATATTTTGCGGTCTACGTTTCCGCTTTTATTTTGTGAAATAATATTCGCTTAATGATAAGGCTATGCAGTTGATCAAGCAAGCGATTTAAGTGATTTATGTGCGTTTTTTCCCCTGTTTGAGTAGAGTAAAATTTTGTGGAGCAAATGAGCGAACGATCAGAGGAGCTTTCTTTGGGATTTATGGCAATGTGCATACATACATATGTTTGTAAATAGATCGTTTAAATGTGCTTAGGTGTGTGTGTGTGTGTATGTCTATCTCCACTTCTGGGCTTAGACGTGCGTGAATGATCATAATGTATGGCCATAATCACAGCGCAGCGCTTTTCTCTCGACTAAATCCCTTGGCGCATATATGTACATACATATGTGGGTGTAAATATGTAAATGCAAATATATATATATGTAAACGTATACATACATATTTACATAAGCACGCAAGCATGCATAAATTTTTATGGCTCACTTGCATTCAACTAAGTTGCACTTCGTACACTTTCTACGCTGCAACGCTAGCAAAAAAGGGTGTCATTCAACACGTATCTGTGTATGTGTGTGTGTATGTAGTTGACCACAAATGTATGTATGTATTCACGCCACATTCAAACGCTCATTTTTACTCTTGTCTACAGGAATTTATGTCTTCATGTGTGAGAGCCAAAGTCAAAGGCATGAACGCTCGTTGCGCACCTTTCGCGCGCCACAAACTCACCTACAAAGACGCGATTTGAGGCATGTTTTGTGGCTTTCTAGTGCAGATGGACAAATGTGCATGTGTGCAGATGTAGAAATGCTTGTATGTTTATGCATGCGCCTACACGTTTTTGTGGCGTGTGACATTATATGGACAACAAATCTCTATAAGTCGCGCGAACGATGGCATTCATTTTCGGATTTATTGTACTTTTTGTTTTTTGTTTTTTTCGATCAACAACTCGAATTATGCACATTTTTGCTGCCATTCCGTGAGATAAGTGCGGGTATTACTTAAATGAAATGCAATTTGTTTGCGAATTATGAATTAAAATATGTAGTTACATAATTTCATCAAATTGCACCACAAGAAAAAAATTGGTTGGGCTAGGAACTGCTTTTTATTTGAATTTTTATTTAAATTTTTATTTGAATTTTTTTTTTCTTAATTTTTTTATTTAAATTCTTTTTTTTTAATTTTTTTTTAATTTTTTTTTTAATGTTTCTTATTTGAATTTTTTTCCTTTAACTCTTATTGAACATAGGGCGTCAAATTGCTAATGAATCGTCAAATTTACTGACTCGGGCTTGTTAAGTTGAGGTATTTTCTTCTTTTTTATATTTGTTTTACTTTTTTATTTTATTTTAATATTTTTTTTTGTATTTGTCTTTTGTTTTTTTGAAGTTTTTCTTTATTGTTTTTTTATATGAAAGAAAAAATTGGTTGGGCTCGGAATTGTATCTTATTTTAATTTTTTTTTATTACATTTTTTTTTTATTTTAATTTTTTTTATTAAATGTTTTTTTAATTTAAATTTAAATTTTTTTTTTAATTTTTTTGCTTTAACTCCAAATTGCTAATGAATCGTCAAATTTACTTACTCGGGATTGGTAAGTTGAGGTATTTGCCTTTTTTTATTATTTTATTTTTTTTTTTACTTTTTTGTGTTTTATTTTTTTATTTATTATTATATTTATATTATTTTTTTTTTTAATTTTTAATTTTTTTATTTTTTGTTTTTATTTATATTCTTTTATATTTTTTCTTTACTATTTTTTTTATGTAAATGTATAATATCTCGGAAATACTGTGCCAAAATTTTAAGTTTATGGAAGTAAATTTAACGAAGTATTTTAGCGTCCGTTGCTCAGTACCGGGTTTCTGTGCCTGTATTTCTCAATTTTTGTATTTGTAGTTTTATGTAATTTCCCACTGTTTGAGGGTCTGGATGACGTCTCAAAAGCGGATCTCCCAGCTCTGCTTAGATTCGCCAAAAGCGTTGACACCCTACATTATGCCTACTTTCAGTATTCATAGAGATCGATCTTCATCTGATATCGCTAGGGACCAAACGGTCTATGCGTGGCTTAGTGCTAACCAGGCTAACCTAACCTAAACTTTATCTAATTTCTAATTTACAACTCATCCCTGCAGAAATTGTAAAGAAAGCAAACGAAAGATGGCGAAATGAAGCAACCTGCAAAATCGCCCGTCAACTTTGACCGGCTCTAAATGCTAAACGCACAGAATCTCAGCTAAGCTAAAATAAACACAGTCTTAGCACATTGATCTCAGTCACAACGGGGCACTGCCTAATAGGTAGACACACCCATAGGATGGGTGTGCAAACACATGACTTCTGTAGAAGTTGTCTAGATGAGGACGAGGAAGAGACAATCTCGCACCTACTGTGCCACTGTCCTGCTCTATCCAGACGCAGACTATTCTGGGTAGACAATTTTTAATGAGTTGGAAGATCTCAGTTCTACAGAAATCAGAGACATTCTAAAGACAGGGCCAAGCTCCCCACGCGGCATCACAATGGGCTGTGAGCCTGAGTGTGTCCCACAGGAGAACCGCTTCAACCTAACCTAACCTAATTTTGTATATCTTTTATATTATTTATAAGCTTTAATTCTTAAGTTTTTATTGTATAATTTCATTTTTCATACTTCATATTTTTCAATTTCGTTTGTTTTTGTACTGGTTTTTATATAATTTAAATTTTAAAATTTTTATAATGTAGTTATTTGTCATAATATATTTTTTCGTTTCATTTATTTTTTATATTTTTATATAATTTATTATTTAAAATTTTTTTTTTAATTTCACATTTTTCATATTTTGTATTTTTCATTTAATTTGTTTTTTAAATTTTTCCATTTCATTTACTTTTGTACTTCTTATAATTTTCGTTTTTAAGTTTAATTTAAAACTTTTAATTTATCATTTTTTCATTTCATTTATTTTTTATATATTTTTTTGTTTAATTTATTTTTCATATTTTCTTTATGATTTTAGTTGTAATTTGACATTTGATAATTTCTAATTTTTGAAATTTTTTTTTTTGTTTTTTACATTAATTGTAATATTTTCATACTTAGTAATTGTTATTTAAATAATTTTAAGTTTTTTTTTCGATTTACATGTTTTTGTATATTAAATTTTTTTTCAAAATTCATACTTTTCATTTATTTTAAAATTAAATTTTTTTTTAATACAATTTTGTATAATATCCTATATTTCCAAATTTTTCATTTTATTTATGTTTTATAAATTTTTTTATGTATCCCACGTAAATCACGGTCCTCGCACTTGTGTGGTCCTCCTAGTTTCTAAAAACAAAAAACAAAAAAATAAACAAAACAACAACAAATTCATTCCTCAACCCTAAAAACCTTATCCTTCCAATCCTTACACCCGCACAAAAGTCAGCGTATTACTTGCTTTGTGGGTGCTAAAACAAGCAAAAAGCAAAAAACAAAGAAAAAGACACAGTTACACATTGCATCAATGGCGCCAGTAAAAGCGGACAGCCGCGGTAATTGCGCAGACACACCAAACCATCTTTGTGATCCTTCTGGTAGAAAAATGTGACACACAGATGGCGCTCCAAGCATTAAAAAGGCGTTGTTCCTAAGCAAAGACAGGTGGGCATTCCCACTACAGACTAATCAGCCCAGCATACCCTGTCAGAAATCAAATAGATTAACGAAAACAACGCAAGACTGAGTCTTGTCGAGGCCTTATGCTACTGAGAAAAGTGAACAAGGAATAAAAAATAAATATGTATATATAAATAAAAATATATTTTTTAAATTTAAATTTCTAGATTTTTTATATTTTTACATTTTCTCATATTTTTATAATTAATTTAATTATTATTTTGTTATATTTTTAATTTTTTATAATTTGAAAAAAAAAAAAACATTTTGAAAAATTAAGATGCGAATAAATTTTGATATTACCTAAGAACAGAGCATTAAGACAACATTTATGAAGAAGGGAAAAATCTTTGTGAACTTTTTAATATCTCAAAATAAATTTAAACAAAATTTCGTTTCCCGCTTCGTCTAAAAACTAAATGACAGATTGCGCTCAACGTAGAATAAATTGCTGCTTTACCCATAGATTAGGCTACTTTCCGGAACCTATCGAACGGAATAAGCATGCAAAGCATACAAATGCAAAAATACGCCTGTACTTATACATAAAAGTTAACGCAAAAAGTGCATTTGTGTGCATAACAAAAGCGTGCAGTCGCTGGAATTTATGACACCAGAACACCATTCGGAATGATGAGTCTCAACTTTTATTTCTTTGTTTTGTGTTTGTTTTGAAATTCTCAATTGACAGTTCAACAAAGCAATGCCACAGTTTACGTGATAATTCAAAATAAAATTCATATTTCTCCGCCTGCATTCAAGTAAGCAGGGCGCAATTGTTTGAATTGAACGTTGGCAGCTCAAGTGCAAGGGGAAGTATGCATGTATGTATGTGTGAGAGTGTATGTCAATTGACTGGCAACACCCTAAATTGCATGCATGAGTGACAAATATATCGAACCCGCATAAACAGTTAGGTCAGCATGTATTTGGTGTCATGGGAAATCAAAGCCATGCACTTAGCACACAAAAGTGGCACAACTCAAAAATGTTTGTGAGTTTTCACATTTCAACTACTCATATTGCAGATATTTTCTAGTGAGTCAAGAATCGAACTAGTTGTTGTTGTAAATTTATGACAAAAAAGTTACGTTACTCCGCTCATGCGCTGCTACGTGGCGCTGTTGACATTTTTATAGTCGCTTTCTGACAAACAAAAACTTTTGAGTTACGCCTCTTTTGCGGGATATCTATGATATGTACTCTAAAATGTTTTTAGAATCCATTTAAAATACTGAAAAACCATAAATGTCAAATAATTGACAAACGTCGTCTCGATCGCTGCTGCTGTTGCCTTATCACATCCGTTCGGTTTTCGTAGCAGCTGGCGGATTAAGCCAAGCACTGCGGCACTTAATTTATGTCATGCACTCAATGCAGAGACATTGAATTGTTATTGTTGTCTCATGCTCGGCAAGGCATTTGTACTATCGCTAACGCGGCAAGCACTTAATTGAGTAAAAACAACAATACCAATAACAAACAAAAACAAAAACAAAAGATTTCGAAAAATCTTCAAGGAAAGGGAAATGGAAATACAAATAGAAAATTTTTCTTAATTAAGTTAATAAAGCGATATTTTATTGGAATTGTGCAGCGGCTAGCAAGGAAAATTAAATGTTTTATTACCACTGAAAATCCACTTAATGAATTATTCTCAAAATAATAAATGCTTGATAATATATTAGAGGGGAAAAATAGTATGCAAGCACGTGCATGAGTTTATTTCGCTCATACTCACATACACACATGCATACTCTCAGCAATGGCACGTCATCGACAGCAAATCTCAACACGCAAAAAAAAAAAACAAAAACCACAATAAAAATAATTAACTAGGCAGCAAACAACGACAACAACAACCACAACAAAATGTAACAACTATTAAAAATTGTCACTTTTGACTTTGTCCCGGTCACGAATAGCACAAATCTCATTACCAAACCGCTGCGCGCACACGCACACACGCATACAGTTCGTGCGAACGAGCAGCGAATCAGCGAAAAGAGTAACTCGTCGCCGTCCGAGCAACTTCAGTATGCTTCGAACTCCAATTAAACGCATTACTCATCACCTGCGCAGTGATTTGTTGTGACAGAGTGTAGAGATTAGCAACATAAAATTTATATAGAGATAATTTAACGAAGTAGCAGAGTAACAGCAGGAGCAAATAAAAGGCATTAAGATATGAATTCATACATACGAAGAAGTCGCGCACGTTCACCTAAATATGTTTTCATATCTAAACGTTTTCGTTTTCCTTTTTTTTTTTTTTGTTCTTTTTTTTTGTTGTTTTTTTTTTTTATATTTTTTTTCTACGTCTATGTTGACGTTAAGGCGCCATTAACGTCCATCATTCATTTCGTTTTCGTTGTTCACAATGCTGCCAATCATCAAAGTTGGTGTTGGCCGACAAGCCCAATAGTCGCGACGCGCTTTGCTTAATAAGTCGTCGCGCATTCAACGGGTTCATCATCACACATATTTAAGCGAGTATTCATTCGCACCAATACTGGCGCAATGTAGTGCCAAACCACAATAATTGCTTTAGTTAGGTTGATTAACTGACTCGACGGAAGGTCTGAGTACTCGTTGGAGGGGTAATGAATAACTTCTTTTCAATGCGTTTCAAGTGAGCGAAATAATGTTGTTATGAAATGAGGTGAAAAGACCCGCTAAGAAAAGGTTACCGCTTGCGATAAACTGCTTGTAATTGCGAATACTTTGAATCATTTTTTTGGTGTGTTTTGTTTTTCAATTTTTTTTAAGTAGTTTTGTATGAGTACTCTGGTTGTTTGGTTTAAGTTGGTTACACTTCGATGCGGCAGGCTAATCACTTACCCTGTCAGAAATCAAATAAATTAACGTAACCAACGCAAGACAAATGTCTTGTCAAGGCCCTATGCTCCCGAGAGGAGTGAACAAGGAAAAAAAATCCGGTAAGGTGTTTTTATTTAAGCCCTAAAGTGCACGAGGATATAAAGATCTATAAATTAGGAAGGGTTTTATCTTAAACGGTGCGTGACTACCATTCGGAATTCACAGAGAGAACGTAGGCTCGAGTCTCGGTGAAACACCAAAATTAAGAAAAACATTTTTCTAATAGCGGTCGCCCCTCGGCAGGCAATGGCAAACCTCCGAGTGTATTTCTGCCACGAAAAAGCTCCGCATAAAAAATATCTGCCCTTCGGAGTCGGCTTGAAACTTAATGTCCATCCATTTGTGGAACAACATCGAGACGCACGCCACAAATAGGAGGAGGAGCTCGGCCAAACACCCAAAAAGGGTGTACGCGCCAATTATATAAATATATATATTTTATCTTAAAGTCCACCGAAGCATTGCTGCACAAAAGGTGCGTTGGGCAAAATTTAGACACCTTAAATCCGGCTGCTGTTTTTCTGTTTTCGCTATAAAGTTTCTATTGTGCATTTTTTTTCCACCACAGCCCAGTTTCGTCGACGTATTGAAAACTTGATCTGCTGTGTATCCTTCCTCTTCTAGTATAATGTTTTAAATTTTTTCTCGATACGTCCTAGCGGCTTCATAATCAGCTGAGGCAAATTCTCCTTGGATTCTTATGCTATGAATTTCAAAATGCTTTTTGAATTTTTCGAACCAACTTTTACTTGCCACCAAAATTTGGGTTGGCAGGGGATTCGCCATGTGCTTTAAGGGGTTTCATCGGGTAAAAAAGGCCTATTTTCAATATTTTTTTTTATGTAAAAAATTATTTATTTAATTAAAACTTTTTTCTGTCTTATAGATACATATTTAAGGAATAATTTCTGAAATTTAAAAAAAAAAAAAATTAAAACTCCTCCATTGTGACGTCAATTCCGGTGACCCCTCGAAAAAAAGGTGCGTCCGCGTTGTCAGCACAACTCCTGACAGGATCATCAAAAACTGTTGAAAAAAAAAACAAAAATTAGTGTTTTATTTAAGACCATAAGCTCGTGCTTGAACGAAGGAAAGAAAAAGAAAGTAAAAATTGAAATTTTGGCAGACATTTTTCCAAAAAAAATGAAAATTTCGATCAAATTTGCTTGACATTTCGTTTTTTTTTTAAATAGTTGTAATCGAAAATAGTTGTAATCGATTGTCACCTGTGTAAAATTTCATCAAGATCGGTTGAGTAGTTTTCGAGAACATTTGACAACCGACTTTGGATCAGAGAAAAACGCGCTTAAAGTTTTGAGTAACAATAAAAGTGGCTTGGAGCGCACACCTTCCAAAGGCTGTATCTCCGAAACTGTTATTCGAACCGACTTGAAAATGTAGGATAATGTTTTTGAGATGTAGAAATTAATAAGCAAAAAAAATCGATTTTTTGAACCAACGAAACCCATGTAACCCCTTAAGATGTTTGTCAATTTCGAGTGCATTTTGTTTGATGATATTGCCATCTGATGGAGTTTTTTTCACCGAAATCAGCAATCCAAATGCTGAGTGTCATTTCCATTTTCTCAATTATTGACGGTCGGGGGGCCGAGCTGCACGTTTGGCGGATGTCCATGATCCTGTAGCAACTGCACTTGTTATTTCTTTTGCATTTTTCTTGATAGTCCAGACTGTTGCTTCATTCGAATTTAGGTTTTTTCCAATTTGATTTGCTTTTTCTCCTTTCAAAAGGCGATCCAAGATTTGTGCCTTTACTTCAAAAGAATTAAATTTCCTCTTGAACGTTGATTTTTTATCATTATCGGATATGACTTTGGACTGAAACTTAATGTTAGAAAGTTCTTATTCAACACACCGCAGCTCAAAATGCAAGTTTGAAGTGGCTCAAAATTTTCGTTGATTTTTTGATAATTTTTTTTTTCATTTAAAAAAAATTCATATTAAGAAATTGTCTTATAAAAAACCAGAAAAAAAAATAAATAAATAAATAAAAAAAAAAATAAATAAAAATAAAATAAATCAAGTGCGAAGGCATAATTACCTAAAATATGAATGCATACCAGCTCAAAACTTTTTTCCTTGTAATACAGTCATAGTCAACTAGTTGAGTTTCCTGCAGGGCGCGTGTTTGCCTAAGTAGTAACTAATTCTTTTTCACTTTTTGTTCGCCACTTTTTCACTTTGCTGCTGTTTATTACTATTTTAATTATTTTCACTTGAAAAATGGCAAAACACTGAATTACTACGTTTTTTCTCATTATTTGTAAGTTTCCGAGCTTAGCTCCATTTACATTTACTGTTTTTCTTAATTGGTTTCTAGTTAAAAATTTTAATGCTAAAAGTTAAAGGTTAAATGTTATAGGTAATTCTGTGAACTGCACCGGTATTTCCCCATTTTTTAACTATTATTTTTATAGGTAACTTATTTAATGCCTATTTTGCACAAATCCACTATCTTACTTCACCCAGCGTTTGGAATTTAAATCGGCTTTAAAAACGGCTCTTGCATATTTTTGAACAATTTTTTATTTGGAACAGAATTTCACTGAAATGGATATGCAGGTACACTCCATTGACTAAGCTTCATTGAATTTACCCCTTGTAACGATTGCTCGAGAGTTTTTTATATGGAAAAAAACATCCAACACCGTCAGCGAAATTCGTTCGCACCGTCGAAAATCAACGCATTTTTAAGCCACTGAAACTTACACTTTATAACACTAAAATTGAATGGGCTATACAACTGCATAACAAAGTTGATTTTTTTCTAAAAATTCTGATTAAAAAGTGTGAAATTTTAATAAAAATTTTTTGAGTTTTTTTTTTGTGTTTTTTGAAACTTGAATTTATATGGTTTTTGTGGGAGAATGAACTATAATTTCATAAAAAAATTACTAAAATTAAATACGGGGCGATCTGAGCGGTGCATCCTGTGTAGCGCTAAATGATTTGTGGCCTTGACGGCTTTCGTTTCTGAAAACCTGAACGAACCTTTTCTTCGATGTATGCGGATTTTTTGCTGCAATCGCAGAGTATCATTTCACACCTAGAAAGCAATTGAGCTCGGAGGATTAACTCAACAATTTTTATTATAAATAGCTCTGACTGTGTGAGATGTGAAAAAGCAGGATAATAAGAAATAAATATTGAAACACCAGCTAATAAAAATCATCTGAACGCAGCACACGCGTGCGCAATTGTTTTCTTACGAGATCATTTATTATACGTGCAAGTAGATACATATACATATGTACATACCCGTAGGGCATTAAATAACTGATAAAAAAATTACAAATGTCAACCGCACAAATACCTTTCAATCAAGTAGATCAACACTTTGAGCAATTCATGTTAGCCCCCCGACGCTGCAGGCATTTCTCTGGCACCCAAACGCAACTAAAGCCAACTCAGCCACCGATCACAAACATATCAATAAATAAGAGTGCATAATTTAGTGGCACACATTTCAATAAAGCGCAATAATTCTAACGAATACTTTGTAGGTATATGAAAAGGACAAACAAAAAAAAAAAAAAAGACAACAAAAGCTACTGCGAGTAGCAACCAAATTTGAGTTGTCAATTTAATTAAATCCTCGGCATGCAAAGCAAATCAATGTGCCACAGGTGATATGCGCGTCATAATACAAAAACGGGGGAATAAATACCCGTACGTGCACATGTATGTATGTATGTATGTGTGTATGTGTGTATACGAAAGCGAAGCAATGCGGGTGTCAGTAGCTATAAGAGCACCTCTGATTAGAGTACCTATGTTCGTATATATGTATGTATGTATGTGTATAGAAAATCGGTTACAAGTACAAGTACGTGCCGAAATTCAATTAACTGCATTAACGAGTAGGGGTAAGTTAGCAACAAAGGAAATTTGTGGACCCCTCAAACTTACTGGCGAACAAATTGAATTTTTTGGCGTTTTGCATGTTTTCATAGGTATGCACATATACACATACACCTATATGCATATGTAGTTATAATATAATGTATATATGCATGTACATATATGCATAGCTTTCATAAGGCATTTAGTCAACGTGAAAAACGGTAGCTTTGGCGTTACTCCTTCTGATGCATGGGCCTTAGCCATTTGACGTGCGCTGACAAGCAAATAAATTCTAGTTAATACAGATGCATATATTTATTATTATACATATATTCCGATTGTTGTGCATATACTTATATGTCGATACCTACATATGCCACACACATACATATAAAGAAATCTAGATACTTCTGTGCTTATAAACAAAGTAACTATCATAGCAATCACTCGCAAATGTAGACACTGCCAAGTGGATTTTTCATGTCATTGTACGCGGCGAGCTCAGTATTGACAGCAGATTTTTGCTGTTGCTGCTGTTTCTTTGTTTCAAGCGCTCATATTTCTTCATATTTAATGTCATGTGTTAACGCGTTAAGATAAAGCGACAAACAAAGGTAGCTGTCATACTACTAGAAAAAGGTTTTAAGTTGATTTAGAAACTTTTCTTAACTTTTTTTTAATTTTCTTCCTACCTTACGTTAGTTGTGCTTTCGCAAGTTGAATATGATTCGACAGGTTTCCTTTTTTTTTGTTTTTTTTTGTTGCTTGTATGACCGCTTTCGCAAAAGTCCGAAAGTCAGTTCAGGCAAAGATTTACAAGGAGGCGCAAAATTAATAATCCAAATTTGTTTTTGTATAACATTTTTACTCAATAAAGAAAAAACGGCTTTGAGTGATGGTTATCTTTATTTTTACCTCAATGCGCTTCATTGCCTGTCTGTTTATAAAGGGTGGTTAAGTTTCAAGGGCCGGTGTTAGTTTTGAATAAAATACAATTTTTTTAGGAAATTCTTGTCATTTCTCTTTACTATGATAATATCGGTATGGCTCAATTACGTATGGAGCAAAATATCGGCCAAATGGTCGCCGCGGCCTCGGCGGCACACCTCCAAAGACCACCAAATGCAAATAGGTTCTTATCTAAAGGGTGTTAAGTTTCAAGGGCCGGTGTTGATTTTGAATAAAATACAATTTCTTTAGGAAATTATTGTCATTTCTCTTTCCTATGATAATATTGGTATGGCTCAATTACGTATGGAACAAAATATCGGCCAAATGGTCGCCGCGGCCTTGGCGGCACACCTCCATCCGATGGTCCAAATTTTCGATGACGCTGAGGCATAATTGAGGTTCTATTCCGTTAATGTGCCGAATTATCTCATCCTTTAGTTCTTGATTGTTGCTGGCTTATCGACGTACACTTTTTCTTTCAAATAACCCCAAAGAAAGAAGTCCAACGGTGTCAAATCACATTTCCTGCCACCATTCTGACCATTGACGACGCTTAAAATGGTCAAGAGGCTTTCGTCCTTGAGTCAATTGCACCTTGTAAGCGTGTAAATGCAAGTCTTTATGCATAATGTTCATCAACTACGAGCGCGAGAGGTGCAATTGTTGGGCACGACGACGAGTTGAGGTGGACGGCTCTTCAAGCACACTATCGCGAACATCAGCAATATTTTCTGCAGTACGAGCTGTACGAGCATGCACTGGTGTTTTCACATCTGCTACAGACCCGGTTTGCTCAAACTTTTGCACAATGTTTCCGATTGTACGCACATTTGGACCATTAAATTGACCGAAAAAATCACGAAGTGCACGCTATGCATTTTGATTTGAACTACCGTTTTCATAATAAGCCTGAATAACTTTAACGCGTTGCTCGATTGTGTATCTTTTCATGGTTCAAATTGAGTTAGTCTGAAATTGAAAACTGTTAAATGAAATGCAGAAAAAAACTTGACGTTTAGGTGTGGTTCACATTCAACATCGGCCCTTGAAATTTAACCACCCTTTATATTACAGCTGTCTAGTTCTCAAATATCAAATTTGACTGGCTGGACGATGCCTTTTACAAAAATTGTACATTTTTCTATGCAGTGATTAATTTGGCGCCATCCTGTATTAGCCTGGATAATTTTTTTCCCGATTCTCAACAATAAAAAAGTCTAAGACAACTCATTCGTAGAAAAAAATTCAAACGTACATCGCAAGTTTGAGGGGGAAACTCGGTGCAACGGTGTAACGGCAGCTTAGTATCCTCTCTCTCTCATTCTTACTGATGTGTGCTGGATATTTCATTATGCACAATTAGTATTGTTGCTAGTACTGATACTGTCCCTCTCAACCCATGGGGAACAGATTTTTAGAGGTGTATTACCTAGCAGATCGTCGGCTCTGAGCGAATTTGACATTCATTCGTTTTGTGTTTCACTAAGATAAAGCTAAATTTTGTGAAACATAAAACGAATGACGTAGAATCCAAAGTTCCCCTCAAAAAATTGGTTTTTTCACCATACCTAACGAGCAAACCTGGTATCTATTATCCATGAAAAAACTGTAAGACTACTCATTCGTAGAAAAAAATCCGAACGTGCATCGGAAGTTTGAGGAGAAACTCGGTGCAACGAGGTAACGGCAGCTTAGTATTCTCTCTCTCATTTTTAGTTTTGTTGTTAGTATTCCTGTTCCTCTCAACCGGTATGCATTGTTGGTGTGATGAAAAAGTATATTCTATGTAAGAATACTTAGCTAGTTTCTGCCCAAATAGCGACGTTGCTTTTGTTAGTGGACTTTATTTACTAAATTTAGGCTCAGTTTTTAAGTTGCAGTTTAATTATGCCTAGCCAGCTAAGACCCAAACCATACACGCAAACCTTCAAATTGTCAACCAATATTCTTTTATATTGATGCTGATCACCATCTACAAGGAGCAGACGCCTCACTCTAATTGCAGCCTTTGCGCTCCATACCATGACACTTTCACTGCTATAAATCTTTAGCGGTTAGCGGAAGCGGACCAATGGGATTATAAAGCCAGCGGTTATGTATAGTACATATAACTCAGCATTGCGTTTTACAGCAAACCAGCTCGCCGCCAGCCCAAGTCACGCTTTGCGCTTTGCCTCATAAAACGTCATTTCGTACATTACATGTACAGTAGGTTCTGTTTTTATGCGGCTTTTTTTTATGCGGTTTTGAAATAGTGCGGTTTTTTTAAATTACAAAATGCATGTCGACCTATCGGGAATTGTACATATAAACAAGATTCTAAACCAGCTAAGCAAAAACTCATCATAGATTACATCAGAAATGCTAACCCTACAAGTATGGAAGATATATAAAGATATAATTTTCAAAGATACAATATTTTGTTTATGCGATTTTATTTAATTATTTCAGATTCATGCGGTCTATGGAACGTATCTATAGTAATAATATGGGACTAGTGCCCTTTTTTATGCGATTATTTCAGATTTATGCGGTTTTAGCATTTGAAACGTATCTATAGTTTTACTATAGAACTAGTAGCTTTTTTTATGCTGTTTTTTTTTTTATGCTGTTTCTTGCGGAACGTATCTACCGCATAAAAACAGAACCTACTGTATTTCCTGTATTTACAATAAACTAAATTTGCATTGATTTGTTTGATTGTTGTTGTCATTATTAAGTTGCTCAATTTAGCCTTCAACACATTCATGATTTCAAACATTTGTTTATAAAAATATTTATAATCTCATTTCAAACTTTTAAAATGCATATAAGTGTATTTATGTATATTTGTTTGTCCTCGCATGTATGTGTTTGCATTTTGTGCATAGAAAATCAGATTAAATTTCAAACACCTGACTAATTGCAATCGGTATAATTACTCCATTAGCATTACACACACACGCGCACGTATATTTTTGCATATACTCGTATTTAATTGAAAATAATATTAACTTTGTTGTTATGTGCAAATGGCAAATATATCACTTAAATTGGGATCACATGTTCGGCTTGGCGCAGCAAGAAGTGTCTGAGTGTCTGACTTTATTTTAATACTCTCGGCTGCGAATGCCTTGGGGAAATCCCGAAGATAATTGCAAGGGGAAAAGTACCTGCATATAAGCCAGGTGCAACGGAACACACATGGGCGCGATGTTAAAATGGATGATACAGAAACAATTTAAGTGAGATTCATTAACAAACAACAACAACAACAACAAAAAGCAATCTAATAAAGATAAAAATAAAATACGAGGATGAGTCAAAAAGGCGCTGGAAATTAGAACAGTTAACATCAAGCATAATAAATTACCAGGTTTGCTGGTTATGTATGGTGAAAAAAAAATGTTTTAGGGAGCTTTGGATTCTACGTCACTCGTTCTACAGCAAATATATATCGCGAAAATCACTCAATGCTTGCCGTTTTAAGTAGCGGTAAATATTTTTGTGACATATGTACAGTTCCTAGAAACCATACTTGTTTTTTTTTTTTGCTTTTTGTTTTTTTTTTGTGCTTTTTTTTTTTAGTTTTGAAGTAGACAATTTTACTAAGGCTCACCGAAGACGAAAACCCAGTGCGGGGTCGGATGAGTGTCAAAGAAAGCTTTGACCAAGATATTGGAATAGGAGGTCTAGGACTGGAGCAATCTTTTGTGTTCGGCAAAGTAGGTCGTAGAGGCATCCGCTCTCATAAATATTAACATGTGTGTGTGTGTTAAGTAATATTTTTATTAAATTGTTGTACTGCACAATCATGATAGCGCAATTGAATATTGGAGACTTCTTCGTTCTATATGGAAAAAAAAATGTATTATGTCCAAAAAAAAATAAATATTTTTTATATATTTATTTAAATAATTATTTTTATTTATTTTTATTATGCTTTAAAAACCCCCATATGCCAAAAAAGCTAAATAAATAAATTTCAAAACAGCTGCGCATCTATTTATGTATCCCTTAATACAAACACATGCACCTATTTAGGTGCATATCACTTTCGCATGCTCATAAAAATGTCCAGACATAACATTTGTTGTTGCTACCAACTGTTTTCAGCTGAAAGACCGCAAATTCCAGAAGCGGGATAATTAAACAGTTCGTTACTCTTCGCTTACTACCTGCATACATGTTTCGAGAGAGTGGAACGTATGAAGAGACATTGTTTTTTTTTTGTAGCAGAGAATGAGTGGAGGGGCAAGCATACAGGCCATACGGCCAAGTAGTTGAAAGAAGCTTATTTCGTTTTTTTTTCATAAAATTGCGCCGAATAATTCCGCAACTTGCTAATGACAGCTGCAAATTTTGAGCAATTTTTTCAGTTATTGAATTTTTGTTATATTCCTGAGGCGATACTGTGCTCGCTTGAGCGTAAAAGCAAAAGGGGAAGTAAATTATGTACGAGAGCGGGAAGTGAGAGTTTTTTTTCCAAATCTTCTTTTTCCCTTCACCTTCCACATTGTGCACAGGCATATTTAGACATTGATGGCATGTTTAGTAGCAGTTGCATAGATATGTATATATATATATATGCATGCATGTATATACATATACCCACGCATGTATTTTTGTATCTAAGCTTGAATGCTTGACCTGCACCTGCAAGTGCATTAAAAATTATTCTACTCAAATGAACTGAAAATTATTCTTCCCCTCACTGTACTCAGTTCAGTTTAGCTGCTAGCGATTTATGGCGCACTGTCATTTTATCGTCAACTTTTAACCGAAATGTGATTAATAAGGCTTAAATTCTATAGGTACGTAGAACTCGTCAATGCAGTTGTGACACAGTTACACTTATATGCAGCTTATTTTTATCTATGTATAACAAAAACGTTAAGTTTTTTTTTGATTTTATCATTCCTTGCCTTTTGCTTTGTGTCTCCGTCACATTGTTTTTTTTTTTTGTTTGCCTTGTAGGTAGGCAATAAGTATTTTTTTATTTTTTTGTAGTAATTTTTGTCTCGCTTTACAGTTAGCAAGGGACTTACATGTTAAGCACATCGCATATGTATACATAAGCGCCTATGTACTTAGGTGTATTTGTTTACATAACCTGCTAAATCCAACACCGGCAAAAATAGTTACTTCTACAATAAAAACAAATACAATAAGTGCTCGTATATCTCTTACATAGAGCAATATGCTTCGTATAATGCATGTGTGCATGTTTGTATGTAGGTGTGTGACCGCACAGGGGTGATCGGTCGTTCGTTGCATTTTAAGCTGTGTCGGATTTCGAAATCTAGCTCACCCATAATGGCTGACTACTTTTGAGTGTTTGTAACAATTATTCTGTTTGTGTGTGTGCGTAAGTGTTCGATAATTGTCGATATGATCGCTTACTCGTATAAAGTGTAATGTACGCAACGATTGAGTATTGCAATGATAGGTGTTCTTATTCAATAGCTTAGCTCAGCTTGCAGTTCTTCGAAATGGAGTTATTAAACGCATAGTGCATACAGTGTTGGCCAAAAGTAAAGCAACGTACTTGAGTTATGCTTTTCATTTTATATTTTTACCAGTAGCCGAGAGGGCATGCATGCTGTTAAAAACAACAACAACAGGGCATGCATTTTAATAGAGACCAAAAATGACTGTTAGTTGAAGTTTCCAAGCTAAAAAAGTTGCCCGAACTTTGAAATAAAAAAATAAAAGTTTTCTAGTAACACACATTGGTTACAGTTAGCAGGCAACGAAAAAAATAAATTTTGGAAAATACATTTTCTTAGGCAGAACTCTTATCAACAACGTAAAAATAATTTTTTCCATTAACTGTGTTTAATCAACTTTTTTACGAGAAACATATGTATAACTTTTATTCCCCCGATTTTTAACCTCTATTTTGCTTGTTTATTTCCACTTAATGAATCTTGGCGTACAGTGAATATACGCACCAACAGCAATTATTTTGAAAAAACAATTTTTTTTTTCAATTTAATTAGAAGCTTGAAAAAAAATTTAACTGAATTAAAAAAAATTTTTTTAATTTAATTAAAATTTAAAAAAAATTATTTAAAAATTAAAAAAAAGTTGTTTTTCCAATTAAATCTGTTCTTGCAATTTAATTTAAAATAATTTTTTTCATAATTCAATTTTATTTTTTTCTCTCTAAATTTCAATAGTAATCGAAAATATTTGACAATTTTTTTTAGATTAATTAAAATTTTGCTAAAAAAAATTAATTTCCAAAAAAAAATTTTTTTAATTAAATTTAATTTAGTTTGAATTTAAAACATTTTTTTTTGTTTAATTTAAAACAATTTTTTTCTTAATTCAATTTAATTTAAAAAAAATTCATAATTCAATTTAGTTTCTTTTTCTAAATTTGAATAGTAATCGAAAATATTTGACAATCTTTTTTAATGTAATTAAAATTTTGCTAAAAAAAATTTTATTCAATTTTTTTTAATTCAATTTAATTTATTTCGAATTAAAAATATTTTTTTTAGTTTAATTTAAACCAATTTTTTTTAATTCAATTTAGTTTTCGTTTCCTAAATTTCAATAGTAATCGAAAATATTTGACAATTTTTTTTTAACTTAATTAAAATTTTGATAAAAAAAATTTAATTCAAAAATAATTTTTTTTTAATTCAATTTAATTTATTTTTAATTAAAATAATTTTTTTTTAATTTAATTTAAACTTTTTTTTTTATTTAATTCAATTAAATTAAAAGACAAGTTTCATAATGAATTTTTTTTCTAAATTTTAATAGTAATCCAAAATATTTGACTTTTTTTTTTAAATTCAATTAAAAGAATTATAACCATTTTTTAGTTAATATTTTTTATAATAAATAATATATTTTTTCATTTATGGATTAATTTTTTACTAATTTTTGGTTCCTTTTTTATTTCTATTTTTCACACCGAATTCTTAGTGAACTTTACATTTTTGATTTTTATTTTTCACCCCAAAATCATAACGAACTTTTAATCAGTTTCTTTTTGTATAAGAATTATAAAAATTTTTTAGGTTTTTTTTTTATAAAAAATAATACAATTTTTTTATTTACTATTTATTTTTTTTAGCTGAATAATACTCAATAATTTCTTATTTTAATCTTTTCCTCTTTATTCTTATTTCATTTCAGCCTGCCTTTGCCAAACGGCCTATAGATAAAAAACAACAAAGCGAGCATACTTTGCATTCTGTGAGTACTTTCTCTGATATGAATAATAAATACCCCAGAAATTATGATTTTCAGGACATGCATTTTTTTATTATTATTTTTTTCATATTTTACAAAAAAAAAAAAAACGAATATTTTACAAAACTAGACTAATGAAAAGGCAACCGATCCTCGGCTGAAAAAAATACAAAAAAGCAATGCATATTTTTCAAAGTTGCTTGTCAGGTTATTTATTAGCAAACACAAAAGAAATAATTAATCTTAAAAAATATATAAAATACTAAAAATTAATCAGTTTTCTCGAGCAGAAAAAATTTAATAAATTATAATTATAGACGAAATTTAAATTTAATTTAATTTTATTTTATTTTATATTTTATTTCATTTTATTTCATTTCATTTCATTTCATTTCATTTCATTTCATTTCATTTCATTTGATTTGACTTGACTTGATTTGATTTGATTTGATTTGATTTGATTTGATTTGATTTGATTTGATTTGATTTGATTTGATTTGATTTGATTTGATTTGATTTGATTTGATTTGATTTGATTTGATTTGATTTGATTTGATTTGATTTGATTTGATTTGATTTGATTTGATTTGATTTGATTTGATTTGATTTGATTTGATTTGATTTGATTTGATTTGATTTGATTTGATTTGATTTGATTTGATTTGATTTGATTTGATTTGATTTTATTTTATTTTTAATAAATTATAATTATAGACGAAATTTAAATTTAATTTAATTTTATTTTATTTTATTTTAGATTTTATTTCATTTTATTTCATTTCATTTCATTTCATTTCATTTCATTTCATTTGACTTGACTTGATTTGATTTGATTTGATTTGATTTGATTTGATTTGATTTGATTTGATTTGATTTGATTTGATTTGATTTGATTTGATTTGATTTGATTTGATTTGATTTGATTTGATTTGATTTGATTTGATTTGATTTGATTTGATTTGATTTGATTTGATTTGATTTGATTTGATTTGATTTGATTTGATTTGATTTGATTTGATTTGATTTGATTTGATTTGATTTGATTTGATTTGATTTGATTTGATTTGATTTGATTTGATTTGATTTGATTTGATTTGATTTGATTTGATTTGATTTGATTTGATTTGATTTGATTTGATTTGATTTGATTTGATTTGATTTGATTTGATTTGATTTGATTTGATTTGATTTGATTTGATTTGATTTGATTTGATTTGATTTGATTTGATTTGATTTGATTTGATTTGATTTGATTTGATTTGATTTGATTTGATTTGGTTTGATTTGATTTGATTTGATTTGATTTGATTTGATTTGATTTGATTTGATTTGATTTGATTTGAGATGATTTGATTTGATTTGATTTGATTTGATTTGATTTGATTTGATTTGATTTGATTTGATTTGATTTGATTTGATTTGATTTGATTTGATTTGATTTGATTTGATTTGATTTGATTTGATTTGATTTGATTTGATTTGATTTGATTTGATTTGATTTGATTTGATTTGATTTGATTTGATTTGATTTGATTTGATTTGATTTGATTTGATTTGATTTGATTTGATTTGATTTGATTTGATTTGATTTGATTTGATTTGATTTGATTTGATTTGGTTTGATTTGATTTGATTTGATTTGAGATGATTTGATTTGATTTGATTTGATTTGATTTGATTTGATTTGATTTGATTTGATTTGATTTGATTTGATTTGATTTTTATTTTATTTTATTTTATTTTATTTTATATATTACATTTTTATTTATTTTGTAGTTATATAAAATATTTTAAAATGAATTTTTATTTCCAACAAAAAAGTCAAAAGTTCCATGCCAGGGTTTGCATTAACTATTTCGTAGCAGCTATAACAACAAAAACATTGCTCTGCTCTCGCTACCGCTCTAAATTTTAACAGATGAGTGATGGAGCAGGTAGCGCCAAAAGCGGGATCAACTGCTTTGTTTCGCTCCAAGCTACGTTTCGTTACTGCTAGTAGTTAAGTGTTCGCTGTAGCTGGAGTAGTAGTAAAGAACTTGGAATCGACCGGAACGGTACTTAAAATACTTGACATAACAAAAATCACATCCAAAACCATTCAGGTTACCTCTTTCAAAGAATATTTCGCTTATTTTTTATACTTAAAGTTGTAGAATTTTATTCTCTTTCACTCTGCCCTTTATAAAAACTCCACATCGCCACTTCCGCCACCTTATTATTTTGCGTTTTTCTTTTCGAACACTCACACACACACACACACACACACACCGTATTTTGCATTTGGAAAAATGTATATCTGCCAATTCTGCAAAGCAAGATAATATCGTATCTTATCTCATCAGACAAGTCAGTTGCACGCCTTTCAGCAGCTGTTACCTTATAAGCCACGCTCGCAGCCCTATAAGGCAACTGGTACTTGGCCAACAGCAGCAAGACAAGGAAATACAGCAGTTTGCAGGTATTGCAATGAGTGGATGTATATGAATCACAGAACTGTATGCATTTAATTAAACACAAAAAAAAAGCAAAAACAAAAATTTTTTGCAAATAGAAACAATCAGTGCATATTTTGTGACAAATAATTTTTTTTATTAATCAATTCTCTCAATATTCGCACAATTTTACCCGCTTTTTGTCCAACGAGCTTATCCATTTTTTTTTTTCTTTTGAGAAGTGTTGTACAGGTTCGCAGTCCAGGTGGCTGCTTGAACGACTTCAATCGACGCATTGCGCTTTCTTAACATCGCTAAATGCGGCTTATGGAACAGCTGATAATCGCTGGGTGTCAAATGAGGTGACTACGGTTGGTTCGGCGAATTAATTTGCATACTTTCCAGAAATTCATTCACAATGAGATGATGAATTATCAAGTGACCAGCGGTAATTTCTTGGTATCCATGAAGAATACGACGGTCAAAATGCTTTTTTGCACAGTTGTCTGAGGAACATGCAATTTCATTTTAGTCATTTTCACATACGATTTAAAGGCTTAGGGGTAGTCAGAATTTTCAAAAAATTTAATTTTTTTTGTATTTTATTAAAGCATGCGTTTTACTCAAAATTATGTGTTTTGAGCTGGAGATCACTGAAAATAAAAACCGCTTGGTAGATTTCAATAAAATGTATGCTACTTTTGAAAAACATAAAAAACTCGTGCCTCATCGAAGGATTTTTTTTTTCAAAAATTTCGATTTTTTGTGCATTTTCTTAAAGTAGATATATTCAAAAATATGTAAAAAATGTGAACTTCAAATCTTGAAAATTGACGAAGTTATACCCAATACAATAAATGCAGGTAGTGAGTTACAACGGCCAATGAAAACTTTAAACGTGTTTTTCTCTGAACACGGTGGCCTCTATTTCTTGAAGACTTATGAACCGATTTAAATTTTTTTTTTACATTTTTGTAGTACATAGCCGTTTTTAAAAATTCCAAAAATTAATATTTTTTCCAGCCTTTCGAAAACAAAAAAAGGGTAGAAACACAAACTCGTTTTTCAAACCTGCAACATTTTCTCACAAAAAAAAATACAAAAACAACACCGCCACGTACGACGATAGCCATTGATGTATAGATTAGATTTTTTTTTGGTTTTTTGCTTTCAGTTGATGTTTCACCGCTGTATCGTGGCCCCCAGCCTGCGTCAGTTTTTTATGACGTCATTGCATTAATATTAGTAACAATTGTAATTTTTAATATTTTTTAATACAAATTTGTGTCAGTACAGTTGAATATATGTTAAATAAATTATAATCTCTCCGATCCTTAAATAATCATCCCTACTTACAAAAAAAAATTCATGAAAATCACTTAATTTTCACGCGTTTACAGTGGTGTTCCCCCTTAATAACACTGTCAAACAAAATCTATTGACTAGCGAAAAAAAATTATTGTAAATCATCATTTCTTCGGGCCTCTGCCTGCCCCTAACCCCTTATAGCTTACTTTGGGCCTCGACGCAAGATTGTTTCGAAATTTTTGTTTCTCGCATTGGCAACCAAGATCTCAGTTAAGGGGGGAGCCTGGTTTACAAGATCAAAAAAATCATTTTTTTTTTTTCGTTTTAAGCGATTCCTAATATATTTCAGAATATTCGCACAAAGTTACAGAGCCTAATTCTCAATATTCCCGTAGATTCAAAGCCAAAGGTAGGCGAGCGTTAGGTAGTTACGCTGTGACCGGACAGCTATAGTACAAACTTTATCTTCTTTTCTCGACTTTTCATTTTTACGATTTCTTTAAATTGGCGTACATGAATGAAAAAACTAATGAACCTTTTGAAATGAATCATAGCTTGTTCCCTTCAGTATTAAATTCTCTTCTATTTGAACTAACAAAATAGATTAAAAAAAAGATTTTTATACCAAGTTGAAGTTAATTTTTTTTTATAGAAAGGCATTTTTTTCTTTAAAACCTCTAAAAAGTTGAAATTTTGGAATTTCTCTCAGTTTTCTTAGTTCATCTAGAATAAAAAATCATGATAATTAGAAATCCATTTGAATTTTTTGATTTAGATAATAATTACGAGCTGTATCTTGTACGCCAGTTGTAAACTCCAGCGTTGCAGCGCTCTACTAATTTCTATGTTAAACATTTTTTTCAACTTATTTTGACCAGTACAAAAATTGTTTATACTTTTTAAATTTGTTTATTTTTTTAAATTTTTTTTTTTATTTTTAACATTTTTTTATAATTTTAACATTTTTTTATAATTTTTACATTTTTTTATATTTTTACATTTTTTTTATATTTTTGAATTTTTTTTTTTTTATATATATTTTTACATTTTTTTATATTTTTGAAATTTTTTTCATATTTTTTTACATTTTTTATATTTTTTACATTTTTTATATTTTTTTACATTTTTTTATATTTTTTACATTTCATATGCATTTGAAACTCCAGCGTTTCATGTAAAATTCTGGGCTTGGGTAGTCCGGTTTTCAACGTTTCATCGAAAATTTCTTACAATTTAAAATTCATATCCGCGCGAGTAAGTCTTGCATTACTTGGGCTTAGCCTCAAATGACAGTATAAGTTTATGATTGTACGAAAACTTTTTGTTTTTTTGTCTTTCATTTTACTAACCCGGCATAAAAAGAGGCAAAGGCGTCTAGCTTTTGAGCATAAGATTTTCAATAATCTCTTTCCCATCCGAATCTTCGACGCCTGCGCAAATATGATACTTAAAAAATAATGCTTTTTTGTTTTTGGAGTGCTTTTTTTTAATAAAAATGAAAACCGCATAATTTGGGCCATTCAAAACTTTCTAACTCATAAAACCAACTATCAACTTTAAACCAGTTCACAAGTGCTTTTTGAGTTCAATTCATTCTGAAGCCACCACCTACATCTGCAGATAATAACACAATTGTTGGTTTGTGTGTATTCCGACACATTCATCTACATACACACATACATACATACAAACTGTACCTCCAAGCAAGCCACATTCGAACCAGAGGCGCTGTGTGTGTCCACTTTTATGTCATTGAATGTGATTTTCCTTTTATTTGAGTGAACTCAAAGATAGCGAAAGAAGAGACAAAGATATGAAAAGAATAACAAGAAGAAAATAAATAAAAGCCCAACGCCGCCAAATGGCCATGCAACCATGTAGATCCCATTGGCGGCAGTGGTCAAGCATCAGCAAGCGCACCTTTTCGGACAGCAGAGCCCCAGAGATACCCATGGCAGTGAGTGCATTTGATTGATGTACAATCGATAAAAAAAAAATAACGGATATTTTATACAGATACCCCCAAAAAGCATATCATATTCATATACATGTATTTACGTACACACACACATATGCAAGTATTCGTTGTACGTTCATTACTTGTTCCGGCATGGGCGTTGCTCGTGGTTTCTTTATTATTCGAAAACTTATTTATTGTATTTGACGAGCTCGATTTCGATTTCGCTTTTGGTTTTGGTTTTACTTTTATTGTCCAATCACGCATATGCAGGTACGCGTAGCTCGAGTTTGCAGTGCACTACGGGGACACTATGCCATTCAATCCCCACTCCACGAAAAATACTTTTGCTCCTATCGATTGCTCGAATTGGTTGCTTGTTGTGACATCATTTTCACGTTTATACGACTATGTCACGTTAATGACCTAATCGTAAATTCGTACAAGCAGACTTGGCACTGCAAATTTTGAAATTTAGATTTTAGAAAGATAAAGCGGAAAAGCTCGAAAGAACGCTAGAGATTAAGTCTGAGGCAAGTGCAGGTCTGGTTTTTGTTTGTTTTGTATTCAATATGTTTGGATAGCAAAAATGAGAAATGATGTAAAAATAATAAACAGTAATAAATTATAATTTATATAAATTTCGCTAAAACTAACTGGCCGTAACTGTTTGACCAAACGAAAAACAAAAAAAAAACACTTTTATGAAGCTTAAATTTTTTTAGGGCTTAACTAAAATGATGATTACGACAGTGTTTTTGTCTCAAATATGCGACCGCTGTAGCCGAATGGATTGGTGCGTGACTACCATTTGAAAGTGCGCAGGTTCGAATCTCTGTGCCTGCAACACCAAATGAGCCTTTCTCGGCAGGCAATGACGTCGCAAGTCGCTTGCCGGCAACACTTGGGGCAAAGACAAGGAAATGTTGCTGTCGACTTTCAAGGCAATAGGCCGACCGGTTATAAACTATGCTGCGCCTGTCTTGTCGCCTGCAACCAGTGATTTGCAGTGGACGAAGCTTCAGATCTGCCAAAACAGTGCAATAAGGACCGCGACAGGATGTCTCTTGATGTCCCCTATACAACACCTGCACGACGAGGCCCACATGCTGCCCGTAAGGCAGCATAATAAACTGCTCAGCAAGCACTTTCTGCTAGGGTGTTACCGCAGGCCTCACATATGCAGACACCTACTTGAGTCTGAGCCACCTCCTAGGCACGTCAGGAGGCATTTCCTTAATTACGAGACACGAGATACAAGGCAAAACAGACATACAGCTACTGGATCGGACAGTGTACAGATAGGCCATAAACGACATTCATCGGGAGACCATTACCACCCACCCCCGAATGCCGTTATCGGAGTCCAACCATCACCAATCGCAGACGAAGAGCTCCGACTTAGCCGAGAGTCCCGCGTAATCTTGGCACAATTACGTTCTGGATGCTGTAGCAGATTAAACTCCTACTTATCCAGAATTGACCCCGACATACAAAACATATGCCCGTCATGTGAAGGCACCCCGCACGACACTAACAACCTTTTCACATGCCCTATTAAACCCACTTATCTCCTACCCCTCTCCCTCTGGACCCAACCTGCTTTAACAGCTAGTTTCCTGGGCCTACCGTTAGAAGAGCTAGACGAAGACGACCGGTGATTACGCTGCACTGACAAGGCAAAGTTACTGCTACAACAACAACAGCAACAACGACAAACCCCCGAATGTATTTCTGCCATGAAAAAGCTTCTCTTAAAAAGCCATCTGTAGACCCCAAATAGGTCACAAACAGGAGGAGGAGCTCGGCCAACCACCCAAAAAGGGTATAAGCGCCAATTAAATATAGATAAATAGCTTCTACAAAGCACCCGATATTTCAGCTTATTCAAGAAACGCGATTTCCTTTAATAGGTAATAATAAATTTTGATGGATCGATTATGAACCAGTTCATTAACTAGTACAACTCTGATGCATAGATTGACAATTGACATTTCGTTGGCTATCGCCCCAGTTGCTAGCATTGAAAAGAGATATAAGCCGTACAACAGGCTTCAGCTGTAAAGCCGAAGTGTAGTAGTAGTGGATTTCATTGCCCCTGCATGTCACACACACACACATGCGCACATACATCGACACACGCAATACGAACTTATCGCATACATATTTCCGTATCTTTACACCAACTGCTGACAACAACAGCCGTAAGTCAGCAGACAAAACAAACATTTGGTGAGCGGGTGTGGCGTCATTGTTTTTGCCTCGTTAACATATTTAAATGTTGTTTTGCTGTTAATATTTATCAATTGCTACATATTATTTTTGTTACTAACTTATTCATGGCTAAGAAAACTGAGTAATTTTTTCTAAATTAAAAAACATGAAAATTCATACAGCAAAAAAGTTCAGCTGGTTTATTGTAGGCTTGTTATGTCAGACATGTCAGGTATGCTTACGCATGCGCCACTCTGTGCGATCATTCACACATGAAGAAACAAGGTCAATCGCTGTTGTTGTTATAGCTACTCTGTTTAGGGTTTGCCTCAATATCATCTTTGTTTTTAACACTGATTTTTTAACTATTGTTCGTTGCCGTTTGATTTGGCTGATTTAAGTCATGCTTTTTTTATTGTTTTCTGTATTTTTTTTTGTGTTTTTGTAGGTGTATTTTTTTTTGGGTTTTGTTTCTGTAGGTGTTAATTTTGATTTATTTCGCTGGAAACCGGCAAAGTCTAATGACCGCTAAATTAGCAAAAGGGAAAACGCTATTCATTTTAGATACACTTTTTTGGTATATAATTTTTTTTTTATTTAACGTTTTTCTTCTTGCAGTGTTTTTGAGTTCCGAGTTTAGCATTTAAGACGAATTCGCCTTGACTTTGGCTTAAAATCTTGTGATTCGACTTAAAATGCTAAATAAGGAGATCAGTGTTCAATTAGCGGCGTAATTAAACGGATTAGAGTACCTTAATTTAGAAATGGTATGCTTGTGGTTACCCTAGAGTTGTATGTTTGTATGTATGTATATTAGGGTGCATCACTTTCCGTACAAACAAAAAGCTAATAAAACAAACGGCACTGCTCTTCTATCGGAATTAAAAAATTTATTGTATTTAGTAGGGTAGGGTAGTGAGAGGTCCGAAAACATGATGATTTTCAATACTTTTTGCTAGTCAATTGCTTTATTTTACAATAATAAAAACATAGACTTGACTTCAGCAAAATTCAAAAAAAAAAATTAATAATTGTAAAAGTTATCGCTGTTTGTGTGGAGCCCGTTTCTCCAGAAGTCCCTTGCGTTGATCATCACAAGTCCTTGGAGATTCATCTAAAATCAATCGGGCAAGAGAAATTAGTTTTATTAGTAGATAATCTTGTGCCTGATCGAAGTTTTTCTTTTAAAATTAAAAATATGGCGGCCTCAGATTTTCGAGAAAAAAACCGACAATTAATTGTTTAAAAAAATTGAAATTTTTGAAAAAAAAACCTTCGATCAGGCTCGAGTTTTTTATGTTTTCCAAAAGCAGTATAAATTTTATTGAAATCTACCAAGCGGTGTTTAAGCTACAGTGGTCACCAATTCAAAAAACATAGTTTTGAGGAAAACGCATTTAAAGTTTTTCTATCCGCTCCGGGGTGGCCGAGCGCCCTTTGTTAATTGTTGAAAAGTATTTGTTGGATTCACTTCAAATTTTCACACAATATTTTTAAGTTATTATACTTTAAGAAAATGCAAAAAAAAATATACAACTTTTTGAAAATTCTGATTACTCCTAACCCCTCAAGCGTTAAAAAAAGTAAACAAAAATAATATGGAACGTCCAAAAAGAAAAGAAAAATAGTCAACACTGGTTTGTTTATCCACAAAATGTTAAAATTTATTTATATAAAACTTATTAAATTAGAAAAAGATTTTAACTTCTAAAATTACCACCTGCTTAGAAAATGTTCATAGACAACTTCAGAGCCATAAAGTGCTAAACTTTATGAATGTAATCAATATTTATTTACAACAAAAAAAAAAAAAAAAAACAAAAAACCAAAAAATAAATAAGAAACCTACAAACAAAGTCAAACAAAAAATAACGAAATAAAAATATCATATTTCTCCAATATGTACGAGTATCTTTCTGTAAACACCATCAAATTTAGTAAATGAGACAAATATGTAAAACTGTTATACATATGTATACATACATATCGACATAAAACAGTGTCATATTGAGTCACTAAGAAACTATTCGAAACTAAAACATAAAAATACCTTTCACCCCAGAAAAGTTTTGTGGGCAGCTTAATTTACATAAGCTTTCTTTCTATCTTCCACCTCTGCTCGCGCCATTGCATGCCTACAATTTTCCACACTCCGAAAGTACGAGTCATAAGGCCGTGATCAGCCCAACACCTGATACCTGACACAGATTGTGTGCCTTCGCTGCTAAGCGCTAATTAACTACTAAAATTTATTTTATTTTCCCCTTAACTGTTTGTCATCGGTGTAGGGGAAATTGTTGTTGCTTTCCTTTTTTGTGGGCGTTAGAACAATAATTGCCATTTCTATTATCAACCTTTAAAATAATAAACGCAATTAATCACACATGTACATATGTATGTATATAAATATATAAGTGGCTTGGCGGCTGTGCCGTTTATTTATTCTTGTTTGTTGTTTTAATCACTTCCTACTCCCGCAATTGGGCATTTGAGGATGCAAAGCGAGCGCATGCCTTTTCTGGTTTTACTAGTTTTCATGCCGTAAGTCTTACGCAAATAAATATTAATACCTTATTGGCAAATATTAATGAGTGATTAATTTCGTGTTGACTTTATTTATTTATTTTGCTATTGGTTTGCAACTGATTTCACTAATATTATATTATATTTTGAAGGCGCATAACCAGGCAAGCGCCGATATTAGCACAGGGTACCACACATACATTAATTCGCGTTCATGAGAAGTTCTTCAAGGGCAGAGTCTTTCAAGTGCGAGGTTTTTTTTACATTTAACTTAAGCTCTCATGCAAGATGAATGATAAATGATGGTATTTAGTTATATTTGGGGCTTTATCCACCCAAGTGATTATTATCTCTCAAAGTAAAAGTAGCTTCTACTTTATTCTATGAACTCTATACCCCAGATGGTCTACAAAAATAGTGCCAAAGCGAGCGATATTGGCTGCCAAATTGCTGCAGAATAATGTGAAATTACTCTTCCTGTGAGTTCCGTTTGAAATAAATTGCTTGTCTCGATTAAAGTGGTGATTCATCCAGAATTCAACTAGCGTTTCCGCACCATTTTGTTGCCACATCCTCGTTATCAACTTGTCTAACGGTTATTTAGAGCAAGACTATAATATCCAGTCGGTTTGGTTTACGAACCTTATTAGAAGTTGTTTAGAGAGATTCCCGTATTCCATTCCTCCTTAGATGGAAGGAGAGTTTCAAAATTCCTAGTAAATGTTGCCGTTGGGACGATGTAATCAGTCCTCTCAAGGTTAACTGAGTTTGTCACAATAATAGACTTGAGTGACCATACGTTTTTTCTTTCCAACGACCCGCTTCATTTAACCTAAATGTACTCGTGGTTACCGTCTTCTTAATATGTAGGCCTGTTGGAATAACGTGTGTCAGTTCATTGAGATCCTCCCTAGGACATGATCTGATTGCATCGACCGTAATTACACAGCTTGATCTTTGTGTTCTGCGAAGTAATTTAGTATTGTAATGTCTCGCTAGAGCTTTCCGCCAAACTACCGAACCATACGATAAAATTGGTCATATAACCGTCTTTACAGCCATAATGTATGCTTAGATTGAATACCCCATCTTCTTCCTTACCCGTTCTTCGACGTTTAATTTCCAGCTAAGTTTAGAGCCCAAAATTACCACTAAGTACTTTGCACTGTGTGAAAGTGGGTGAGTGGTAGTGTAAAGATTGGTGCCTTATATCTGGTGATAAAAAGCATAAGCTCTGTTTTACGCGGGTCTAAAGTGGCCCAAGAGTTAAGCTCGCCTAATGCCCTTTGAATGATCCCACTGATCGTATTAGGGCACAGTCCTGACGCCATTAGTACCACATCACCACTTTTACCCCACCTCCATTAAGCTTTATTACCATTTTGCTAATGACACATAACCAAAGAAGTAAAGATAATACTCCCACTGTAGAGTGCCCATGTTAGCTTTGATGATCCTGATTTCTAGCATAGAGATGACCCAATTACTAATGCTATTGTCCACCCCTAAGTCTGTTAACGCCCTATAGATGGTATCTGTACTAACATTGTTAAAGGCACCTTCTATATCGAATAATGCCGCCATGATGTAATGTTTGTTCTCTAGAGAGCCCTCTATTGTTCGGATTACCTCGTGAAGCGCTGTCTCCGTGGATTTGCCTACAAAGAGCTTCTGAGGTGTATATCCAAAAGTCTTTCAAAGGTGTTTAACAGGAAAGACGAAAGACTGATTGGTCTAAAATCTTTCGCTGATTTTATTAGCGCTGATGTTTTTATGTGTTGTGCCGACCCACTCGACAAAAATTTTTCAACTAAACTTTTATTCCGCGCTCTGTTGGACGACTATGACGAGCGAAAGTATTCGATTTTTTTTTCGAAACAACGACTTTTCACAAGGTTAAAGTTTGCATAGTGGACTCTAATTTATTTTATACGGTTCGGAATAATTTCAGGAAATTTCTTCTTCAGGATTTTCTACTTAGAAACTTTTTTTTCTCAAACAATTTTCGACAAGCGTCATCAAACCCATCAAAGTAGAACACTGCTAAAACAAGAAACTAGAACTTGAAAGACCCTGTATCTTCACTTTAGAAATATACTACTCAGCTTCAATTAGATTTAGATTAGATTATTTCCAGGCTTTTACTTCGACCTCATGATGGTCCTTTGTGCCCTCTGCTCACCACCCATCCAATCCCAGTCCCCTTATTAAACTTAGGATAGAGCTGGGTAAGATTGAGAGTATGTACCTTTATTCTAGTTGCAGTCAGCCGAGATGACTCAATCTTCACCGCGCTATAGAACTACATTGAAAAAGAAGGTGTGAATGTAGGGTTATAGCGCGGAGAAGGTGCATTGGAGTATCCTGGAATTGGTCGCAGAAATTACAAGAATCAGCGAACCATATCCGGATTATGTGCAGATGACTACGCAGTTTGCAGTGGCCTGTGATAAAGTCCGTTAGGATTCTCAGTTTACCTCCCTTAGCCTTCTTCCAATCCTTACTCCCGCACAAAAGTCAGCGCATTATTTGCATTGTGGCTGTTAAAACAAGCAAAAAGAAAACAGACACAGTTACACATTGCATCAGTGGCGCCAGCAAGAGGAAGCGGGCAATCGCGGTAATAGCGCAGTCACACGAAATTTAGTGAAGTCCTCAAACATCTGTGTAATCCTTCTACCAGAAAAATGTGACACACAGATGGCGCTCTAAACAGTAAGAAGGCGTTGTTCCTAAGCAACGACAGGTGGGCATTCCCACTACTTAGGACTGGTAGCGGTAGGCTAATCACCTACTCTGTCAGAAATCAACTGAGTCTTGTCGAGGCCCTATGCTCCCGAGTGGAGTGAACAAGGAAAAAAAACCCGCTTAGCCTCTGCTCTGCGCTCCTAAACTTCTACTCGGTAATTTGTAGTCGCATAGCAAAGAAGGGCTCGGTTTCTATTAATGGCGAGGCAGCAGCCTCTCGCCAATGGGTCCGCTACTTCGTCCTGGGATGCGACTGTGCATTCCTAGACACTCAAGAACCAGCGTAGACGTAATCTCAAATGATGAGAGAGCCTTGAATGCCGCCTGACTGTGTAAGTTTACATACATCTCCGCTTCCAAGATGCTTGGAAAACTACCCACTAACTTGGCTTTGACGCTTTCTGGGGCTACACAAAAAGATCGTCACACTTATGAAACTGAAGTACTTTTCGTAGAAATCTTTAGTACTGCGACTTGAAAGATCTGTTCTGACCCTTTTACAGTGTTTCTTTAAGCCCAACTTTTTCAATACATTTTAGTCTTTGTCCTAATTTATTGAGTTATATTTTCTACTCTGGTAAAATATTATATGTTTATCCAGGTGTTTGTGCATTAGTACGGTTTCATCTCGGTTTCACTTGCTTGGCGGTTTCATCTTTCTCCCTGCAGAACCAGGAAGTTCCATTGGAGTATATTCTCAGGTTAATAAGATGATGATTCAATCTACAATGACCTGGTGGAATTCCTGTGATGACTTTATTTATTTCCATGCAATCTTTAAGTGAGTTTAGTTTAAAGTTATCTAAATATTATTCAGTTTGATTGGGTTGAGCTCCGTATATTTGGCCCATCTTCTTTGCCTTTCCTCTAGTTCCTGAATAAGAGAGAAGAAGTTACCCCTTCCTTTACAATCGCTTATGCAGCGTAAGTTAAGCGGTCTGCTTCCAAACACAGAGTTCACTCATTTTGATGCCCATGAAAAGCTCGACTAGTCCCACCCTAATATGTCCTCAATCAAATTAGTGAGACTCGATACAAACTGCTGAAATCTTCGGAGAAATAGTTTGCTGATAATCTATAGAAGTGCGTTTCAATCGCATAGGAAGTGTTAGAAAGATTCTCTCGCTTCCTCTATAGCTCTTACAGAACTCCTTACAATAGAGTCCAGCTGCAGCTGTCCAGTTCGCAAGTGTCAAATATGACTTACCTACGCTTACATTTGCAAAAATTAAAAATTTTCCGATAGGGTGATTAATTTTGCGCCACCTTGTACAATACACGTGCACACATAATGCGAACAGAGAGAATTTTTCATTACGTTTATTTTGCCTCCATTCCTTCTGTCTCCTCTTTTGCCCGTTTTGTAGACAAAAATATTTGTAGAAGATTTTTAATTGGTTTAACGGCGCTATGAGTTTCTCAGCACACATTCGCTATCTACCTATCTTATGTTACAGTAATTGGTATTCCGAGGTATTTACGTTATATTTTCTATGATAAGATAAAGGCAACGAAGGCTTTGAACTCAACCCATTCACTTCACGATAATGAGACAGAAAACCGAAATAGTACACCCGCCGTTAGTACATATATTTTTAGTGAAAATTTGTCATTAGTCATCTGCTCTAGCAACTTCATGTGAACATTTTGTGGTAGTTGGCAATTAAAAAAATATTATTTGGTACTTTTGGCTAGGTACTTTTTTTTAAATAAACAAAAAAAGACTAAACTAAAAGACTTCTGAGCGAGCATCATGTGCTTCATATGGAAGAAAATTGTCAACATTGTATGCAAAAACAAAAAAAAAATTGTCAAAAATCAATGCGATTTTTGCATGACTTCGAACTTAAATTTATTGGCCTTTAAAACTGTACACCTTGAAGTTTGCTAAAGATTCTGATTAAAAAGTTGAGAATTTTAATGGTATTTTTTTGAAATTCATTAAATTTTTGATAAGTAGTTATAAACAAGAAATCGACCACTTTTTCCCTCAACCCACCCCTTGAACAGGCTCTTCAATACGAACACCTCATCAAGAAGAGAGAAGCAAACTCAAAGACTATGGAGAAGAAGGGAAAGCAAGAAATTAAAGTAGGCTATGAAGTTTTTTTTAAAGAATTAGGACTAGTATTATCTGTCCGACTTCCGGACTACTATAGCGTCTACCAGGCAGAAGTCTTAGGCAGAAAGAAAGGAACTGTGTACCTTAACACATATCAAATTAATCGCGGCAGTTATACTAAGATCAAAGGTTGCTCAGGAATGTCTCTAAATTATATCAGCCTTATATGGGTTCCGGAATATAGAGATATTGAAGAAGCTGCAAGGCCGATGAGCTAGTGAGAAAGGGTACTAATCTTCCACTGTGTGCAAACAGAGGTCATATCGGAGTTCCTTGCAAATTTAGGATAAAAAATTATATTCTTCAGAAGGCCACTAGATCATGGAGAGAGAAAATACTTGTGTTGCAACCAGGCTAATTTGGCCACAAATAGATAAGAAAAAGCAGGAGAATTGCTCAACCTCTCACGAGAGAGCAATTCAAAGGTCGTGGCTTATATTACCGCTCATTGGCTGCTAGGTTGGCACCTTCTAGGCTAGGAGTATATGCGCGAATGCGAGTACTGCAGAAGTTGTAGAGACGAGGAAGAGCAAGAAACAGTAGTACACTTCATCTGTTAATGTCCAGCCTTAGCTAGGAGTAGTGCAAGGCTGTTAGGAAAGCACACTTTTGATGCTCTTACGAAACTATCCGGTGTTGGGATAAAACCTATCCTACGCTTCATACGAGAGTCTAACTGGTTAGTTAGTTCAAGATGAGTGAACGAGATAATGCAGCGAAAAAAGTGCCTTGACTTTGCGATGTTAGTTACCTACAAATATTTCTCCGTGTGACTCATGGCACACCCACCACCAAAGGCATTCTCTACAAAGCGTTTGAGATCGCGACGAATATGGATTAGCTGAAGGAGTTGTGAAAATGTGTGCATGCCTATGTACATATGTACATATTTGGAATAATTTTTAATAAATAATATATATAAATGTATTTATGTATGTACGAGTAAGTATGCATGTAAGCTGTTAATATCTGACAGCAAAGCGTTAAGCTGATGATGCAATTGACGCCGCTGACGACAATAATCACTGCAACGTCTACCGACACTAAATCCAATGTGACATTAATGGCGCTGACAACAACAACAATAGCAAGAAAAACGAATGATGGTATGGCAAAAACAGATAATTGCAGAAATACTGATGGCAATGACCAATGCAACGCAACGAAGATGAACGCATCAGTGAGCAGAGCGAGCGGGTGCAAAGCGGCAAATGACATGAGAGGAGAGTAGTGCAACACTGCCAGTAGTAGCTGATGGAATTACATACGTACCTCATAGGATAAGCACTGACCCTTAGATTGGCATTTAAATAACTGGCATTGCGCTTGCCAAAAAGTGAAAAGCGAAATTCGAGGTTTTGCTATGGCTGGCTGTAGTTTAATATACGCGAGTTATTGACTAGTTTCGGCACTGACCTGGGAAATTATTGTAATTATATTTGCGGGAAAAAGACTATCGCCGACTTAAGCAAATTTTGCATGCCATTTGCCACTGGTGTTTTACAGAAGACGCGAAATACTAGGAGCCCCACATATTTATTGTGAAAACTCTGAAGAAGCAGGAAGTGAAGTGAATTTTTAATATTTTTAAATATTTAATTAGAATATTTTAAATATTTAATTAGAATATTTTAAATATTTAAAGAAAAATAAGATAATTGCAAACTGAAAAGGAGGACATCTCAAACTCCTTCTTCTATTTCTTTAGTTTAATTTTAACAAATTAAAAAAAAAAACTAGACATAATTTTTTTAACAAAATTTGTAAAAATCAGAACTCCAAATTTCATACGAAATCCGGAAAAATTCATCGAATATTGATCAAAACTACCAACTTTTTAATCAGAATTTCTACAAAGCTTTTAAGTACGTAGTTTTATAGCCTATTAAATTTTAGTACAGCGTGCGGCACTCGAAGTGTAACCAATTAAAAAAACCATAAATTTAGTTTGAAAAATTACTTTTTTTTCAATTCAAAGAAAAAAATGTGTGAAAATAATACAAAATTATGAATCAATTTACTTTTGCTCGATATGACCATGACTATGGCCTTGAGTTGGCTTTTTTCAGCGCCTCGAGACTGGTGAATATTTTAGTTCGGACTTTGCTCTCCAAAGTGGCCCAAAGCGAATAATTCATCGGATTCGCGTTTGGTGAATTTGAGAGCCATTGTGTGGACGTTATGAAGTTCGGAACGTTGTTTTTGTTTTGCCACTGAAATGTTTGTCTGCCCATGGCATCAAAGCAACCTCCAGATAACTTTCCCGATAATATTTCGCATTTACCCTGACGCCGGGCTCGATGAAAACGATTGGAGAGCGCCCAACTGCTGTTACAGCGACCTTGCCTGTGGCGGGTGCTGCCTCCTGGTGGCCACTCGATGACTCGAATTCTCGTATGAACGGTCGATCAAATAAACCTTATCGTTTTGGGAGTTTACGAATTGCTCAATTTGAAAAATGTTCTCGTCAGAAAACACAAGAACCGTATATTGACCGCTTTCGGCCAAGCGAAGCAACTCCTTCGCTCTCTCAAGGCTGACTTGTTGCTGCTTTGCTGCTTTGGTGTGAGATCATGCGCCTTTTGGATCTTGTAAGACTTGACTAACATTTTCAGTATGCGAGGGATGCTAGTCAAATATTTTCAGTTCTCTCGCCATTTGATTGGCATTTCGTCGGAGATTTCGTTCAAGTCGCTTTTTCACTTTTTGAACCATTTCACGTGACGTTGATGACCACCTGCATGACGTTTCGCAATGCTACCAGTATCGCTGTAACGAGCAATGGTGCGATAAACAAAAACATTGTTTACTTTAAGGTGCTCGAGCTCATGAACACCAGCTGCGCGAGTGGTCTGAAGTTGGTTACACTTCGAGTGCCGGACCCTGTATAGTCAAATGGAAGTTTGCTGTGCCACAAAAACCGCTTTCATTTTCAACCATTTTTTTTTGTTTTGCTTACGGCGTTGAACTTTTCCTCATATTTTTTATGTAGAAGAAAATTTTTCTGAATTTCGTACGATATGTGGAATTTTGATTCATATGACTTTCGTTGAAGAATTATCAATACTTTTATTAAAAATCAGTTAAAATTAAATTTTAAAAAATATAATGTTGAAATTTTAAATCTCAATTGATATGTCTTTATCAATGGAGGTACAAATTTAATATAAAATCAGAAATCGAAAGTTATTTTTGAAATGAATTGAAAAGATATCAAATAAAATTAATTAAAAAATTAAATGTCAAAGTTTATAATCACAATTGTGAATGATTTGTTTTTCAATATTAAAAAAAATTTTTAAACATATAAAAAAAAATTTAAAAAAATATATAAAAATAATTTTAAAAAATGTATAAAAAAATTTTTTAAATAACAGCAATTTAAAGACACTAAATTCGAATTTAATTTCTGTAAAAAAAAATGAAATAAAAAATAAAAAAATAATTCGAGAAAAAACATTAAATTGAAGTCACTTTAATCGATTTTAATGTCAAATAAAAAAAAATTAATACCTATCAGTTAAAATTTATTAAATAAAGAATTTTCAAAATATATACTCACAATTGTGAGTGATTTTTTTTTTTCACTATTAAAAAAAAATTAAAAAAATATATACATATAAAAAATTAAAAAAATATATAAACAAATTTTACAAATAACAGCAATGTAAAGGCACTAAATTCGAATTTAATTTCTTAAAAAAAAAATTAAATAAAATAAAATGATAAAAAAAAATAAAAAATATATCAATTTAAAGTCACTATAATTCAAATTTTACTTCTGCCAAACTATTTACTGAATTATCGTTGGATCATTTTAGGTTTTTTGACCGCTAAAATGAAAATCTAACTTTAAAGAAGTCTTATGTCTGCCATTTTTACGTACACGCCCTTAGCTTATTGCAATATAAAGTGAAATCCAATAGTAATTGAAATATTTTTAATTTAAGTCTCATACTTTTATATTAAATTTTAATTTTTTTCTGGTTATTTTAAGAAAAAATAAATAAAAATTTAAATAAATACTTTGTTAACTAAAACGCTGAAAGAAATTATCATTTTCGATCAGCATAAACTATCCGATTGGCATTTGTTAGCTCTGAGCGCTGGTCCAGGAAAGATAATGAGAATGAGTAGAGGCTCGGTAATATAGACCCCATGGACAAAAAAAAAAAGGTGCACGATAGTTTGAACAGTTTTGACTACTTTAGTTTATTCTACATTTATTTTTTTTATTTTTCATTATAAAAATATTTTATAAAAATGTTGTTCATCAAAGAAATATATTTTAAATATAAAAAAATATGAAAATAATAAAAAAATATTTTATAAAAACATAATTCATTCTACAACAAATATCATATAAATTAAAGTTTAAAGTTTTGCCCAAGATTTATAAAAATGTGACAACTTTTCTTCAATATCTCAAACTTTTTAATCAGAATTAAAACAAAAAATTGGGTACACAGCTCTTTGGGCCACTAAATTTTAATATAACTTGCACCTAATCTGAATTGGTTCAAGATTCTCGTTGAATTTTGGTAATTTTTTCCCGTAACGGTGTAAGCCATTTTCTCCATATAACGAATGTACGATACCTTTTTATTTCAAGTTCTGTTTATCAAAACGGCACTTTAGTGCTACTTGAGGAGTGCCAGACTGGCACTTCAACTATTTCACCTGTTCCTTTACTAGTTCAAGTATTTCTTTTTGAGTTTAATTTTCATTCGCCCACGCTTGAAACTATGTAGGAACAAACTCAATACATCTCATTAGCTGCCAAACAATTAACCAGTAATTAGGCAAAACAAAAACGAGTTAGCTGCAGGCATACAAATAACAAGTCAAATTACATAAATATTCAGAATGAAGTAATAATTGGAAATAAACACGGATTTTGTTAACAATAAGTGATTGGCAAAATTCTAAACACGCAACTCTACATCTGTGCGTGATGTGCATTCAAAACTGGGTAGATTACTTTTATGCTACTCCATGCGTGCCTAGTCTCAAACTAGTGCAAAACGGCTAGGTAGGGCAACAGTTGCCAAATACGACATTAGCTACGCAGATGATCTGCTTTTCGTGATGCGTTGATTTAAAAGCACTTCAAATTGAGAAATATAAGGTTAAGGACCACCTAAAATATTATACCAATAATGCATTTTTTCCTTCATTTTTGAGTAGAGAGCTAAAAGTGAGCTTATGAGAAGGGTAGTAGCGGGCTGATGAAATCACAAAGTATTGTTACTGAAAATATAAAGCGGAAGAGATGGCAGTGAAAATCTGGTACCTTTTGGGGCAATTTACGTTCCGGTATTTGATGGCAAGTCATCGAAAGCACACAGAATTTTATGAAAAAGTTAGATTTCTGCTTTGCCTACAAGATTTGTAGTTTAAAATGCAAGCAGAAGGTTGAAATTATCATATCCAATGAAATCGTTACTTTAAAGTAGCCAACTCTAATGTCTGCTGGGGATTGAAAAAGCCACTGAAAGCAGCACAAACTGGACTAGTTCAGCTTTAGTCTGCAGCTACTGCAAGTAACTGTATGGTTGTTATGTACCCACATACATAGACGAGTACGAGTATGTGTGTATATTTAATTTATTTTACCTGTATATTTATGTAAAATATTTAGCCACATGTACATTCCGACTTGTCATCCTAAAAAATGCTTAACTTAAATGTCACGTACGATTAAAAATATTTAAGTAGTGACCATAAAAATCAATATTTGTGCAAAATATTTTATTCAATATTTCATACGAAAAAGGCATACGCGCGTGTGTGTGTAAGTACCTACACAAGTGCACACAATTGCTTGTGAGATGTGTACAAATATACTTAAGTAACTTGAACAAGGCCTAAGTGGAAATTAAAGCAAGCATGCAGCACAATGCAGTGTACACACGCACACATACTCTTACGAGTATAGTAACTAAAATGACAGACGACAGCAACAGCAGTTGCTGGCAATATGAAATTTGTAAAATAAATATATCAGCTTTCCGTTTAATAACTCAATTCTATATGGCTTGTAATTAACGGGAAACTAACTAACTGGCTGGTAATGATTACACGGATGTATGGATGTATGTATTTATATATGTACATATGTGCGAGTATACTCGTATACTGTTAACTTATGATATTGGTAAGTGCCTAAGTATGTCAGTGCATAAGTATATAAGAACGTAATTATATAAGGATATAAGTATATATATATGTAAGTACAGAAGTACATAAGTATATAAGGACATAAGTACCTAAGTACAGAAGCATGTAAGTACGTAAGTATATAAGTACATGACAGCATAAGTACATAAGTATGTATAAGCACATAAGTGTGTAAGTGCATAAGTATATAAGTGCATAAGTATGTAAGTATCTAAGTACATAATTGCACAGGTATAAGAGTACAGAAGTATGTAATTATAGACGTAGATCAGTACAGAAGTATGTAAGTACGTAAGTATATAAGTATATAAGGACATTAGTATTATATATAAGTACATTACTGCATAAGTTTATGAGTGTAAGTGCATAAGTATGTAAGCACATAATGAACAATTACAAAAGTATGTAAGTACGTAAGTATATAAGGACGTAAATATTTAAGTTCCTAAGTACATGCATAAGTGTATAAGTGCATAAGTATGTAAGCCCATTTCTTCACAAGTACATATGTAAGTATATAATGACATAAGTCTGTAAGTGCATAAGTGTGAAAGTACAAGTGTGCAAGTACAAAAGTATATAATGATACAAGTATATAAGTACATAAGTATAGAAGTATGTACATAAGTATGTAAGAAAACATATATAAAAGTATACAAGTATGTAAGTACGTAGGTACATAAGTCCATAAGTATGTAAATAACGAAGTATATAAGTAGTGAAGCATGTAAGTCCATAAGTATGTAAATAACGAAGTATATAAGTAGTGAAGCATGTAAGTGCAAAAGTGTGTAAGTACTTAAGTATATAAGGACATAAGTATATAAGTACAAGACTGCATAAGCACATTAGTGTAAGTGCATAAGTGTATAAGCACATAATTACACAAGTACAGAAGTATGTAAGTACGTAAGTATATAAGGACGTAAGTATTTAAGTTCGAAGGTATATAAGTAAATGACTATATAAGTACATATCCATGTGTATACAATACATAAGTGTACAAGAACATAAGTATGTAAGTACATAATTGCACAGGTATACGAATACAGAAGTATGTAACTATAAACGTATATCAGTACAGAAGTATGTAGGTACGTAAGTATATAAGTATATAAGGACATAAGTATTATACATATATAAGTACATGACTGCATAAGTACATAAAGTAAGTGCATAAGTTACAAAAGTATGTAAGTACGTAAGTATATAAGGACGTAAATATGTAAGTTCGTAAGTATACGCATAAGTGTATAAGTGCATAAGTATGTAAGTCCATTACTTCACAAGTATGTAAGTGCATAAGTGTGAAAGTACAAGTCTGCAAGTACAGAAGTATGTAATGATAAAAGTATATAAGTACAGAAGTGTTTAAGTACGTAAGTATAGAAGTACATAAATATGTAAGCACACAAGTATAAAAGTAGACAAGTATGTAAGTACGTAAGTATATAATTACATAAGTATGTAAGCACACAGGTATGTAAATACGGAAGCATGTAAGTGCACAAGTGTGTAAGTAGTTAAGTATATAAGTGCATAAGTATATAAGTATATGACTGCATAAGTACATAAGTATACGTATACAGAAGTACATAAGTGTTAATGCATAAGCATGTAAGCACATAATTACACAAGTACAGAAGTATGTAAGTACGTAAGTATATTATGACATAAGTATTTAAGTTCGTAATTATATAAGTAAATGAATATTTAAGTACATATCCATGTATATACAATACTTAAGTATATAAGTGCATAAGTATGTACAGTAGTGGCCTTATAATTAGAAACGAGATAGCAGCAATTGATTTTACTAATACAATTTTAAAATTTATTTCGCCACATAATTTTTTTTTATTAGAAATAATACAAAAACAAGTAGTCTTTCAGTTTAACATAAAAAATGTTCACAATTACTACAATCCTAAAAAAAACAAATAAACTTAATACTAAACACAAATTCATCTTGGTCAACTAATTAGAAACGACAAGGAAAACTTAAAAATATCTTCAAAAAGTTCAACAAAATTAGCATAATTTTAATATTTTGTGGGATAACTCTTATTTTTTATAACATTTTGCAGTCTTCTCGGCAAGCTTTGTATTAAATTTTGGCATCTTTCAACAGATATGCTCTCCCAGCTTCGCTGCACCAATTGAAACAATTCATTATTATTTCTCGGACTTTTGTCCTTGAGATCTCGTTTCACAATTGCCCATAAGTTCTCAATTGGGTTGAGATCAGGACTTTGCGGTGGCCAGTCCAAAGCATCAATATTTTGATCCAAAAGCCAACGCTTTACTAAGCGTGAAGTGTGCTTTGGATCATTTTCATGCTGGAAAATGTAGTGAACCGGCATGTTCTCAAAGGAATATGGTTCCATTACATTTTCCAGAATGCTTTTATATTGATAATGGTCCACGATTCCGTCAATGCGCACAATTGGGCCCACGCCCAAGAAAATGCTCCCCTGACCATAATAGATCCGCCACCGTGTTTCACTGTTTTCACAGTATACCTGGGGTCCAAAGCTTTGCTTGGAGGACGCCTCACATATGTTTTTCCATCAATTTGGAACAAATTGAGTTTCGATTCGTCACTCCAGAGAACTCTATTCCAGAATCTTGAATCTTTTTTGAGTATTTCCTTAGCAAATCGTAACATATCGTAACAATCGTAAAATATTATTTTTTTTTGACACATGCAGTTTTTTTTGTGCGATGCACCCGCGTAGTCCCGCCTCTTGTAAGCGCCTTCTTATCGTCCGAAAGAAGACTTCTACGTTTAAATGCTCTGCAACTTCGGCTTTTATATCATGGGAAGACATAAAAGGGTTGCTCTTACTGGTGCTACAAATATGCCTATCATCCGCTGGAGTTGTTTTTCGAGGTCTAGGCTTCCTGGCTGGGGTTTCAAAGTTCCTCGTTTTTTTGTACAAATGAATTGCTCCGAATACCATTTTTTTGGAGCAGCCAAACCTTTGTGCGATAGCCGACATTGAAATTTGTTCCTTTTTGTAACACTGTACAATTAGCTCCCTCAATTTCGGGGAGCATGACTTTTTCTTACCCATTCTAACAATTGAGATGAACTAAAATTAGAAAAGCTAATATATGGATTTTTTCAGTATACTTACTTTAACACTAACTCCAAGATAAATATAGAAAATTTAAAAAAAAACTGCGCGTTTCTAATTTTGTGGCCAGCCAAGAAACACAATCAGACAAACAATGTGAATTTTTTCAGGAATTAACCATCAAATATCAACGTGTTTTTCTAACTACAATGTTCAGCGCCTATTCTAAGAATAACGGTGCTCATAATTCACAGTGCACGTCTTGCAAAAATATGCACAGTGATTTTATTTTTCTTAGCACATCGTTTCTAATTATAAGGCCACCACTGTAAGTCCATAACTTCATATGTATATAAGTACAGAAGTATGTAAGTACATAATTACATAAATATGTAAATATGTAAGTGCATAAGTGCGAAAGTATCATACAAGTAGGCAAGCACAGAAGTATGTAATGATACAAGTATATAAGTAAGTGCAGAAACGTTTAAGTACTTAAGTATATAAGTAAATAAGTACATATGTAAGAACACAAGTAAAAGTAAACAAGTGTGTAAGTATGTATGTATATAAGTACATAAGTACACAAGTGTGTAAGTACTTAAGTATATAAGTGCATAAGTATGTAAGTGCCTAAGTAGGAGAGTAGATAAGTATACTTATATAATAACCTACAGAAGTATGAAAGTATATTGTATGTACATAAGTGCATAATTAGGTGCATGTGGGCTTGTAGGTCGCATTTTCTTTAATTTCCTTGAATTTAAGTTACATTTTTTCTGCTCTTCGTTGCATTCTTTCGCAATGACAACAGAGCCTGAGATTCTTTATATGTCCATGTACGAGGTGTGTTCAAAAAATAAGATGGATTTTCATTTTTCTCAAAAAATATTTATTTATTCATCGATTACTATTTTATCTCCTTCAAAGTAGCCCCCCTGAGATAGGTATAATACAATTGTGCCAGCGTTTTTTCCCAATCCTCGCAGCTGTTCTGATATGCACTTTTTGGTATGTCCTTCAGTTCTCTCAGCGATTCGGTTTTTATCTCCTCAATCGTCGCAAAACGCCGTCCTTTCATGGGTCTCTTCAATCTTGGGGACAAGAAAAAGTCGTAGGGGGATAAGTCTGGTGAATACGGTGACTGACGCATGATAACGCCTCTGTTTTTAGCCAAATAATCACTCACAAGCAAAGTTGAGTGAGCAGAAGCAAAAGCCATACATTTTCTTCCACAATTCCGGTCGTTTTTTTAGTATTGCTTCACGCAAACGCCACATAACTGCAAAGTAATACCTCCTTTTTACCGGGTGTAAGAACTTGTAATAAGAACTCCTAATGCTCTACGCCATGGTAATCGAAGAAACCAGTGATCAAACTTGATATTTGATCGAACTTGGCGTGCTTTTTCTGGTATTGGCTCTCTTGGACTCCTTCATTGGAACGATTGGGCTATGGTTTCGATGTCATAACCATCGAGTATACCCATGGTTCGTCAGCAGCTATGACCCTTTTGAGCAAATCTGGATCATCGTTAACGTCATTCAACAATTCCTGAGCGATGTTCATGCGACGTTGTTTTTGTTAAAAATTCAGCAATTTTGGAACGAACTTCGCTGCCACACGCTGCATGCTCAAAATTTCCGAAAAGATTGCATGGCTTGAGCCAACCGATATGCTGACATCGTCAGCAACTTCTCGAGTTTTGATTCGACGATTCTCCATAACAATTTTCTTCACTTTCTCAACATTTTCATCGGTTGTTCAGATGTGCTGGGACGTCCAGAGCGAGAGTCGTCATTCACAAGTTCTCGGCCTTCTTTGAAAAGCTTGTACCATGCGTAAACATCTTTTTTTTTGACTCAGAGTTCGCTCACCGTATGCCACTGTCAACATTTCCAGTGTTTTTAATCACTTAATTCCATTTTTTACACAAAATTGTATGCAACTTCTTTGATCAATTTTTTCGATCGTAGCCTGCGAAATTTGGAAAATCAACCTTATTTTTTGAACACACCTCGCATGTATGCAAGTATATGTTAACTGTATGTATGCATGTGCATATGCAAACTTATGTCGTGCACTAATGTGATGCAAATTGCGCAGTAAACGACACTTATGACGCCGCCAATTTCAAAAGCGCATATGAACAAGCCCTACACCCATGAATTTGCATATAGACAAAACATGCATATATGTGCGTGTGTGTGCATGTGCAGTACTTCAATGATTCGATACATGGTAATCATATCTACATATGTATATATGTATGTTCATATGTACATTTGCCTATATCGTTGAACTTTGGTAGGTTTTTAAGGCTGACAGCTTTGTCGGGTAGCCAGTCTATGAAAAGGCGCTAATCCAGCCGACAATGTCGTTGCTTAAAGAAAGAAAAAATATATAACAAAAAATAAAAAATATATAAAAAAAATAAAAAGTTAATAAACACGGTACAAAATGGGTTGAAACTCACTTTAAACGGCCTGTCGCGACGTTCAATTTGCGTAGGTGCGAAATGAATTCATTTGCATATAATTTATACATATACTCGTATACAATAGCCTAGCATCGCTTACATGCATACATGCATACACAGGTACAAATGCAGTACTCGTTAAGTTTCTACATCTCTTATGTAGATTCGACATTTAAAGCTTAAATTACAACAAATAAGTAAAATCATATTTGCATAGTAACTCGACTTTAGGCAAAACATTCGAAGACATTCGCCTTTGTTGTTCGCAATTAGGCGCAAATAATCGTACAAATTGTCATAATAATCGCATAAATGTAGTGCGCCTTAAAAAATATGAGGTGTCAATTATAGGCCTGTGTGTGTTAATTGCTTACGAAAGAATTAAATCATTGTGCATACTTATTGCACTTAGTGTAGTAAGATGTTGTTGGAGCCAAGGTGACAAATGTCAACCGAAATGCGTCCAGTGTTCGTAGAGCAACTAAGGCGGTAAAAGCGAAAAGCGGCTAAGAACAAAAAAAAACTTTTTACTACTGAAAGCGCGGAAAATTATTTGTAGTTTATCGATGCGATAGTTCCGCGTGCAATCACCATTACAGGCGTTTACTATGCGATGCAATATGAAGGTACAAAAGACGTATAGCGATTTTTATGGCAAAAGAAATATGGGAACACTATTTTCGAAGATCATCAAACAAAGCGTGTTATAAAGGGTGAATAAGTTTCAAGGGCCGGTGTTGATTTTAAATAAAATACGATTTTTTTAGAAAATTATTGTCATTTCTCTTTATTATGATAATATTGGTATGGCTCAATTACGTATGGAACAAAATGTCGGCCAAATGGCCACCGCGGCCTGTGCGATCCATCCGAAGGTCCAAATTTTCGATGACGCTGAGGCATAATTGAGGTTCTATGCCGTTAACGGGCCGAATTATCTCACCCTTTAGCTCTTGAATTGTTACTGGCTTATCGACGTACACCTTTTCTTTCAAATAACCCCAAAGAAAGAAGTCCAACGGTGTCAAATCACATGATCTTGGCGGCCAATTGACATCGCCGCGACGTGAGATTATTCGGCTATCAAATTTTTAGCGCAAAAGAGCCATTGTTTCGTTAGCTGTGTGACAAGTGGCACCGTCCTGTTGAAACCACATATCGTCCATACCCATATCTTCCAATTCGGGCCATAAAAAGTTTGTCATCATCTCACGATAGTGTACACTATTCACAGTAACTGCCTGACCGGCCTCATTTTGGAAAAAAACGGCCCAATGATGCCGCCGGCCCATAAACCGCACCAAACAGTCACTCTTTGTGGGTGCATTGGTTTCTCGGCAATCACTCTTGGATTATGATTCGCCCAAATGCGGCAATTCTGGTTATTGACGAATCCACTGAGGTGAAAATGTGCCTCATCACTGAAATCACGAAGTGCGCGATATGCATTTTGATTTGAACGCCCGTTTTTATAATAAGCCTGAATAACTTTAACGCGTTGCTCGATTGTGTATCTTTCCATGGTTCAAATTAAGTTAGTCTGGAATTGCAAAACCTCAAATGAAACGCAGAAAAACACTTGACGTTTAGGTGTGGTTCACATTCAACATCGGCCCTTGAAATTTAACCACCCTTTATTAGGATGCTTGGATGGACCGTCAGCGGCAATTTCTCTAGCTTAGTTGACATGGGTTTAGCAGTAAAAGAACGCAAAGCAAAGTTCAACGATCATTGGTGTTAGTTATAAATTTGGCGTTCAGAAGTGATTATGTCGACTAACGAGTTATTGTAGAAGCCTCTTAAAAGGACACTATTTTGTAAAGTAAACTATTGGATTGGTTTGGAAAGTAATTTCGTTTTTTTGTGGATATATCGAGCTTCGAGGTTAAACTCAGGCCTTTCAGGTAGTCATAAACAGTTTATAAATTTAACCTGTCACCGATCTCACGTACTGTTATTCGCCGGTTTGCATTAACTAACACTTTTATCGCGTCTTTATCAGCTTGAACCACCCTTCCAGAACGTGGTGTATCTTCGACATTAAAATTGCCGGATCGAAATTTTGCAAACTAGTTCTGGCACTGGCGGATTGTCAACACATCTTCTCCATACACATCGGTTAATTTCTTTCTGGCTTGAACAGCATTTTTACCTCTTTTATAGTAAAATTGCGAAGTTAGCCGTGACAAAATACAATTAAATCCTCTGTCGGGAAAAAACGGAATTACTTTCCGAACAACCCAATAGCTTTTTGCAAATATCATTTTTAATTTCTCAGCGACTTACTCACAAATTTTGCCTTCACTAACATTTTTTTGATATCTGGCTTTTGAGAGGGGATTCCTGCTTACGCTTTGATTTTTATTCCTGGCTGGGACAATTAATTTTTTATCGAACAAAGCGTTAACTAGCAATAGAACTCGGAAAGGTGTGCGCAAGTTTTTAGGAACTTCGACGTAGAACTTCCAATTATCAAAAAAAAAAAAACAAGTTGTGTTAATTTTTTCTTTTTATTTCATTTCATTGTTTAGTTTACTCCCAAAATATCAGCATTGGTTTTTTGCAGTTCATGCTGTTAATTAGGAATCACGAAATTTTTATGCATTCATATGTACTTACAAATATATATTCTATATATATATACACGTGTATAGGTAACACATTGAAACACTTTCGAAAACAAGAAATAATAAATTTTTTTTTATTTAGTAAAAAAATTTGATATTATGAATTTGTATACCCGAGTACTTGAAACATAATTTTTTTACACTTTATTTTTCTCCTTTTTTGATTATACAAATTCGGTTTCTTTCACCTAAAATAGTATTCAACTCAATCAAGATGCATAATTATTCAGCAGCAAAATAAACACACATTTAAATTAACAGGTTTTTACTTTTTTTCTCATATTTCTTTTATAATTTTACTTCTGTAAAAAAAGATTAATTTAAAAGTGGAATCTCCATAAATGGCGAACAGCAGTAATACAAGACAAACGACTTTACTGACGGAAATTAAAATTAGATTAGAGTATGAAAAGGTCTGGATAAATATTTAAAATGTTGTGTTTTTTTGGAATAACTCTGCGCTTGACGCATATACATACCTACATATACATATGTATGCATTTTAGATTTAATAAGCGCGCCCAAATTGACTGATAAAGAAAGTAGTTAGTAGCTGGGCAAGTTTTTGAATGAATAAATTCAATTAGAATGAAGTTAAGCGGTCATATACAGTTAGAAGGCCGAAAAAAAGCGAAATTCTCAGAATTTTTTCTGAGAAAACTTTTAAATTTATTGATCTAAAAATGTGTACACATACGAGGCGTGTTTTTAAAGTAAGTACCGTTTTGACATAAAAAAAACAACAAGTAAATTTTTTCCAAAAATAATTTATTCACTTCACTTTACTCTACTTTTCTACAAAATTCCCATTACTATTGAGGCATTTATCGCATCTTGGGACCAGCTTTTGTATGCCATCGTCAAAGCAGATTGCCGCCTGATTAGATAACCACTGCTTCACAGTCGTTCACATTTTTGGCATCCAGCGTGACCACAATTTCCGATAATTTAAACGTTCGGACACAATTTCGTAAAGAACACTTCTTGAGACAGCAGGAAACTTTTCAGCTAAGGACGAAATCGTGAATCGTCTGTTCTCTTTCACTTTACAGTCCACTTTTTGAACCAGTTCATCGCTAATGACTGAAGGTCTCCCACTTCGTTCCTCATCATGAATGTTTGTGCGGCCATCTAACCCATATCCGCACCATTCCATCACTCATAATGTTTTCACCGTACACTTCACTGATTTGGTGATGAATGTCAACTGATTTGAAGCCTTGAACACAGAGAAACCGTATTACAGCACGCACTCCACAGTCGGCGGGATTCTCAATAGGTGGAGGCATTTTAAAATCACGCAAACAGATGTAGATTCGATCGGATGGTTCGGTAAGGGCGTCTATGGCTTCCTAACAGATGTAGCTACACGACGCGCATGCGCTAAACAGCGACCGCAGCGCTGCGGTGGCGTAATTTAAAAACGGTATTTACTTTAAAAACACGTCTCGTATTATGTTATCTTTTAACTGTATTTTAAGACTTAGTAGTAGTAAAAATATTTATTTAGAAAGGAGCTACAGCTGATGTCCGGGAGCTCCTCTCAAAAAAGACGTTTTGCGGTGACCACTATATCTCTGAACTGGATCCTCTGAAATTAAAAAATCAAACTGATTTCGTTAAAGTAATGTAAAATCTAGTAATTAATCGAAGGAATAACCAAAATACATTTTTTTGACAAAATGGCGGTTTCTCAAAAAAGGATCGATTTTTTACCGAAATTTTTGCCTCAAATTGTTAATAAAAAAAAATTGTTTTTCGGTAAGCAAAAGTCTTCGATTAATTACTAAAAAATATATTTAAGAAACTCGTGTTTGAGAAAAACGCGTTTAATAGAGGTACATGGAAGTTTAACAAACTAAAATTTCTATACCAAAGCTACATATAGTAAATCCAAGTTTCAAATATTGTGCAACATTTCTAAACGCTCATCCAATTTCCATCAAAGATTTACACTTTTTATTCCGCATTTCTAGAAAATTATTGGGTGCACTATTGCGTCTTCTTCTTCCTATCTTCCTCCAAGTTTCTCGATCCGCTACTAAGCGCCACCAGTTTTTCACGTACATCTTTTTGAGATCATCGACAACTGTATCTACCCATCTTTTCTTTGATCTGCCCTTAGATTAGATTATATTAGATTTGTGTCAAGACAGGATAGACATATCGGGCTGTCGATTTGCTTAATGGAAACATTAAATGGAAACATTTATAAACTTGTAACCAGTATCGTACCGAAGCACACCGAAATCACTAATTTCGGTTGCCAGATTTCTCCAGCGTCCTCCTAAGACTCTTGTCACAATAACCAGTTGAATCCAGTGACGTCTGTTCTCAGATTCCATCTAACATGGAGGCTGTAGAGCAACTAAGAGCCAAGTCTCTAAGAAAAGAAGTCTGCATTTTTAGTGATAGCGAGGTAGAAACCATTCTGGGGTGGGGACTCATTCATGTTTAATTCTAAACTAGCGACCTCTGCAAAAAAACACTGTTGAGCATCCTCTGTCTCCATTTCAGTTAGGTTCGACCACATAGGTATGTACAGTATCGGGTCTCTAGGCAAATGAAGCTTATTATGAAATGTGAGAAGGAAGGAAATGAAGCTCTACTGTCGTTAGAGCTCTTATAGGTAGACAAGCGGAAGAGCCATGCGAGCCTTCCAGGACTCGGAAGAACAAAAACCGATTTATTACCTCACACCCGCATTGTGCGCTGGAGTATCTGGGGATACCTGGTATAAATTGAACTTAAAAACTTAAGGACTTAACGAAGTGTCTACTCTCTCTGGAAATTTTCTAATAGGAGAAAAGAAAGCAAACACGAAAGGCGTGGCTTTTCAAAAAGTATGTGAAAAGGAGTAGGAACAAGTCCTTATCTCTTCCACAACAGTCACGCGCCGTGTGCAAGCTTTTCGTGGTATCCGAGGTCGTCTGCTTTAAATCAGGTTGCGGACATCGACCTAATATGTTGCTGAAACTCGTCAGAGCCAATAGCTGGTTCGGCTGGTATGAGGAAAAGTTAAATATAAATAAATATTAGACGCATTTGGGTCGATAATTGGCTGTCGCTGGGAGACCCACACACGTTCGCGGCACGCCCAACCTAACTACTTGATTATGTAGAACTAATTCAATTATATTCTATATTTAGCTAACTGAAATTATAGTAAACTGAATAGAATTAATTCAATCTGATCGAAAAGTAATTCAACTGATTTTCTTATTTCATGCCAAACATTTATCGAACATGGAATTTTTCCATAAAATTCTCCAGACAACTCGTTAGTTAGTTTAATATAGGAGAAATCTTCATTTACATATAATGCATATTCCAAGCAGGTTTTTGAGTGCCGACAAAACGATTTGTGTTTACTTGTGTAGCTGTGTGTACGTATGTATGTGTGTGGCATCATCATATTTGCACTATGCAGGCAGGTACACCTAAAAACAATTTGTAGTTACTCCTATCACAGCATTTGATAGAAACAATCTTGCATAGCGTTAGCGAGCTGCGTGAGCAGACTTATTTATGAGTTAAAAATGTTAGACAAAACATACATACGAGTATGTATGTATGTATATGTACACCTGTGCTCAAAATAATAAGCGCGCAACGAATTAACAAGTTTAAAATTTTGTTTTTTTGTGATACATTTTTTTATTTTTTTTATGAAAGTATAGTGCATTCTACAAATTACAAAAGCTGCAAAGTTTTTAAGAAATTCACAAAAACTTAAAAATTTAAAAGAAAGAAAACATCAAAATTTCCAACTTTTCATTCAGAATTTTTAGAAAAATACTGGGTATGCAGAAGGTATAATTCTTTAGCCCATTAAATTTGAGTGAAAATTTCAAGTGGCTAAAAGATCGCTTTGATTTTTGATAATTTTTTTCGCTGAGGTGCTGAGCATTTTCTGCCACATAGAATACTTCGTGTGCTTTGTATAGAAGAAAATTGTCAACATCGCATGCAAAAAAAAAAATTGTCAGAAATCAATGCGATTTTTGAGTGACTTCAAACTTGCACTTTATTATCCTAAAATACAAAGGGCTATAAAACTGCGCACCTAGAATTTTTAGAAAAACTTCTTGTAATATAATGAAATCTTTCAAAATAATTCCCTTAGTTATTTGAATTAGTTGTTTCTGAGACATCCGACATTTAATGAGAGGCCAAAAAGAGATTAATAAAAAATTAGATAGAATTAGTAAGAAATTTAAAAATATTAAATTTATGAAAATTTACGTAGATGAAATTGTAAAAATAAAAATCACCAATATTTAAAAGAATGAAATAAAGTAAGTAAAATTTTACAAAAAAGTATAATAATAAAAATTGGCAAAATTAATTTGTTAAGAAATGAAATAAAGTTAGTAAAAACTTCCAAAAAATGACTAACAAAATTATGCAAAAATAATAAAAATAAAAAAGTTGCCAAAAAAAAATTTTAAAAAATTAAATAAAATTCGTAAAAAATTCCAAAAAATTACAATAGTAAAATTTAGCCTAGAAAAAATTATAAAAAATAATAAAAATAAAAGAAAAATTGGCAAAATTGAATTAATAAAAAAAATTTAATTAAGTTAGAAAAAAAATTCAAAAAAATTTAAAGTATTAAAAAATTACTCATACAAAATTATAAAAATAAAAAAATGGGAAAACTATATTATATTTAAAAAAAAATTACTTAAAGTTAACAAAAAACTCCAAAAATTGCAATAATAAAATTTGCCTTGACAAAATTATAAAAAAATAAAAAAAATGCTAAAATTAAGTTAACAAAAAATTAACTAAAGTTGGTAATAAATTCCAAAAAATAAAAGTATTAAAAATTTACATGAATGAGGACAAACATAGCCCATCCCCTTCCCTCCTGCTCCAACCCCAATGCAGGGACAAACCAGCAGCTCTTGGTCCCCCGCACAGTCTGTTTCGTGTGCCAGACCAGAATACCTCGGAACCTGACATCAGTCAAATGCAATTTTTGCAATGGCTGGTGCCACTTTCGCAGATGCTCTGGCCTACGCACCAGTAGACAACTGCGCACCGTGAGTGGACAGCTGACTACATTGCCCCCTGCTGCAAAGCCCTGCACCCGCAACTGCCCCCGTGGCACAGCCGCCCACCACCATCAGGCCGCAACAACAACAGCGGAACGCACATCAGACCCAACGTAGACAACCACACGCGTCCCTCACACCCCGAGTTACAACTGTAACTTCAAGCTTCTACAATTTAACTGTAACGGACTAACGAGCAAGGTAGATGAGGTCGTCGTCGACTTGGTCTTTCCAACGCAAATGAGGACGTTCTGTTTCATTCCACCAGTGCACCTTCTTTGCTGGAGCGTTATTCCATTCCATTCACTCAAGTCTCTACTCGCTCAATGTGACCAATGCGCTTCACTACGTCGATGTCGGCGTACAGCTCGTGGTTCCTTATCTTATTCGGTATGCATCATTCACGCAAATTGGAGATTAAATTTTGCGGAGAATTTTTCTCTCTTCTCTAACCATTCTGCGTTCTTCAATGTGCAAGACTCAGCGCCATATAGTATAGTTTGGTGCATCGAGAGAGGGATCTGCTTTTTTATTGCTTACCGACCACAAAATAGCACCAAGAGTTATTCTTCGCTGGATATCTTGGCTGACGTTGTTGTTGGTGTTAATGCTGGATCCTAGGTAGACAAAGTGCTGGACTACGCCGAACTCGTAATTGTCAATCGCAACCTCCAAATGCTGTCCAAATTAAAAAAAAAATTAAATACAAAAGAAAAAAGTTAAAACTGTAATTCGTTGGGTTTCTATTATTTTGAGCACAGGTGTATGTACATATGTATCTACATGCCTACGTACATATATTTTATCTTATATACATATCTGCATATGTACAAACATGCCAAAATGCATGTACACAAAATACAGATAATGAAACAAAATTTAGGAGACTAAAACGCCTACAAAAAAAAAAGAAGAAAAATAAACGACAAAAGCTTAAGTGATAAGTTTCTTCTTTTTTTTGTTTTTCTGCTTGGCAAGAAGGCAAATAAATAATTGTGCCTATAAACTGAAGTTAACAAATTTTGCTTTAATTGAAATCGAAATTTAATAGTATTTTTATGGTTTATACACCAATGCACATCTCGCGCAGGGCTAGGGATAAACACGGAAAAACGGACGAAGAACTATCCCGACGAATAAAGGAAGTACAAGATCCCGGTGTAGAACCTCCCGAAGCGAGGCAACAACGAAGTACTTCTCAAAGATCATGCGAGGTACCTCGGAGTAATACTAGACAGTAAATTGCTGTGGAAGCACAATGTCGAGGAAAGGGTGAAAAAGGCCAGTAATGCGTTGTGCGCATGTAAAAGAATGCTGGGCGTTACTTGGGATCTATCACCCTCACTGATGCATTCGTAGACCGATATTGCTGTATGGGGTCCTAGTATGGTGGACTGTGACAAGAAAACTGACATACTTAATGCCACTGGAAAGGATTCAGCGACTTGCTGCTCTGTGCATAACAGGAGCGATGACAACCACTTCAATGGCGGCGCTGGAAATGATACTCAGCATGCCACCTATTGAGCTTGTGGCGGAAAATCTGGCAGCGAAATCCGCGGGTATTCCGTGAAGTATTCACCTGTAGAACCTTTGGACACAGCTCAATAGGAAAGTGGAGTTCAGGTTGCACAAACTACATGACCCCGTACTTTAATTAGGAGAGAAAGTTTCGTACGATAATTGAAGAGAAGGGATGGCACAAAGGCATGAAGCCTGGCCCTAGGACTTTTCACATCTACACAGACGGCTCTAAAACTTTAGACCAAGTGGGAGCGGGCATTTACAGCTCAAAACTAGGGATTAGGCAGCCTATCAAGCTGCCAGACCAGAGCAGTATTTTCCAAGCAGATGGTTTTGCTGTGGGGAAAGCCGCGGAGCTAGCCGATACAAGAACAAGACAGAACTCAATAATTAATATATACGTGGACAGTCAAGTAGCAATAAAAGCAATAAGCTCATATTTTATCAAGTTCAAAAATGTTTAACGGAGCAGGGAGGCCATAGAAAGGCTAGCAGCAAACAGAAGGCGGCATATCTATTGGGTATCTGATCAAAAAAGTATTATGGGGAACGAAATAGTAGATGAGATAGCAAAAAGTGTAAAAATGGTAGTCTAACTTGAACAAGAGAACTGCATACAAAAACCGCTAAATACAGGACGAAATGGACGACTACATGAAAAAGCGTGGAAAGTAGATGGACTAATCTGACCACATGCAAAACAGCAAAAGTTATTTGTAGAACTCACGACAAAAAACTGACTCAATTCGTCCTTACGTTCTCGCGAAAGGACTGTAGAACTATCATAGGTATGTTAACAGGTCAGAATCTATTGGCTCCACATGCGCACAAGATAGCTAACACGGACAAATGCAGAAAATGCAGAGAGGATGTTGAGGAAACTTTAGAACATCTTCTGTGCGTCTGTCCGGCATTACTAAAAACGCGCTTAAAATGCCTGGGAGCCCCATTGTTTGAGGGTCCGGAGGACGTCTCAAAAGCGGATCTTCAAGCGCTGCTTAGATGCGCCAAAAGCGCTGACATCCTACATGATGTCTACTTTAGGTATTCCTAGAGGTCGGTCTCTATCTGGTATCGCTAGGGAGCAAAAGATCTATGCGTGGCTTAATGTCAACCAGGCTCACCTAACCTTACCTTTATTGTTTATATTTGCTGCTAATCATCATTTTATTTTGTTAGATTTTAGCTTCTTCCTCTTCTTCATCTATTTTATTGTAGGTCTAAGTGGTGTTTTTTCAACGAAAAATAAATAAATTTTGCATTTTTACTAATTTTGCATTTGTTTTGTCATCTGCTTCCAGCTCTCACCATGGGTAACCAGCAGGCACTGGTGTTCCTAGTGCTCTTCGCACTGAGTGCATTTCAGTCGACACTCACCAGCACATTGCATTCGGGCGAAGAATCGTTGTATGAGGAGAATAACATCTTGAATGATGTAGCCAAGGAGGATACGCTAGACTGGGAGCATTCGATAGAGCATGGCATTCGCATTTCCACACCCAAAGTGAAGGAGATACCGATCAGCTCGACAACGGCCACAGAAACGGCGCGCACAACAGGCGGCGTAGCGACGGCGGCAAAGCATGCCAAAAAATCGGCCACAAAAACAATGTCTACAGCTGCGACACATCCACAGTTGAGCGATGATGCGATCAACACACTGATCGAAGAAACTGAACATGCCGAACATCGGCAGCTGAACGATGAGACGCTCAACGATCTGATTGAAGCATCCAAACATAGCGCCGCACTTGCCGATGATCCAAGGTAACCAAGCTTAAGCTGTGATGTGTGCAAATACAACGCGTACGAGTGTGCGTGCATTGAACGCTCTTGACCACGCTATTTTGTTTTTTTTTTTTTATTTATTTATTTTAGATTCAATAAATTGTTGCCCAATAAATTCAAGTCGGAGAACTCCACCGCCACGACTAACAAAAGTGAGGAGAATTACTATGATTATGACTCCGATGATTATGACGATGAGTACAGCTATGACGATGAGCTGGTTAATACAGAGTCTGCGCAGAAGGTGAAAACCAGCACAACCGCCAAGCCAAGGGGCGAAATGAACGCAGCAGCGAAGAATAGCAAGAAGGTGGAAATGAAACCGATCAAGGAAGAAAAACTGGTAGGTGTTTGTTAACTAAGTTTGCTCACATTCATAACTTACATTTTTTATATAAACTTTAGTCATCTTCCAAGTCAAAGGATACCCAAACGGCTGATAGCAATAAGGAGCAGAGTGTGAAGAAAATCGAAGACTTGGACGAAGATGACTATGATGATGATGACGACGACGACGAAGATGGTGACGAAGACGACGATATTACCGATGATGAAGAGATTGTGTTCAATCAGAATGTGCCTTGCCCAAGGTACTGTGTCTGCGCACGCAATGTTAACAGTTATTTGGTAGCGACTTGCAGCAGATTTGATCCAGAAACACAGAAATTCGGTTCGGATATTACCGATCTGATTGTGACCGATGTAGGACCGAAATATCCCATATTATTGGGCCCGGAATTCTTCCTGCAAATGGGTTTGAAATATGTATCGTCGATTAAGATTTCGAATTGCACCATTGAATTCCTGCATCCGGATGCCTTCCATGGCTTGGACGAACTGTACTCCGTGAATTTGACAAATGTCGGTTTGGCTGTCATTAATCCCAACACTTTCTCCAAGAATAAGAAATTGCGCCTGCTGACCATCTCAGGCAACGATTTGAGTGTAATGTCCAATGCACACTTCCTTTTAAATGTAAGTAAAACGACGAAAATGTGTAAACGCAAAGGGGATTTCAGGGATAGGGGCATACAAGTAACTGTTTCAAATACAAATACATTTTTTTTTATCCGAAGAGGGAATCTTACTTAGATACCGACGACATAGAGGTTCATCTCATTCGGGACCATGCACAGTCAGTATTACTTATACTGCGAAACAGTACACCTACGTACTAAACCCTAACTCCGACCTCTGTAGATTTTGTTTACCATGCGACACCGCCATTTAAGCATTGCATCGCAGCGCCAAGCTGGCCAATATGGCTCTTCATATATGTTTCTGTCTCTATCTACCCTTCATTACTTGTTTGCCTTCCTTGTATACTGCGTTCCAGTTCCTGTAACGCATTTGCGTACCATTCTCTCATCTGGGTTCACACCAACCAGCATGAGATTTATGTACAATGTTGCCTGGAGTTATTCTTTCTTTTATCATTTCTTCAATCGACGTTCTCTCAGATGTGTATCTCGGGCAGGAGAAGAAGATATGTTCCGCGTACTCACTACCGTTGCTGCAGAACGAGCTGTCTGCTGCGTTCGCGTGGCCGAGTATTTGAATATGTCTCTGTAGATGGCCGAGTCTCTGTAGCATCCATGTCCCGTCAGGAACTGTATCAGGTAGTAATCCGTGTCACCATTTCTTCTCTCAACTCATGCCTGCACGCTTCTGATAAGTTTATGCGTCCACCTCCCTTTTGTCGTTAGGTCCCAGCGATTTTGCCACTCATTTTTGCTCCCTTGTCCTTCTTCCTTACGCTCTTCCACCGTTAGTCGCCTGTTTAGGCTTTTGGCTTTGTTGTAGACTCTACCCAGTTCAGAGGTCATTATATCTGGTTGCATGATACCCGATATGACACACACTGCTTCAAACGATACTGTCCTGAAAGCACAGGCAACTCTAAGGGCACTTAGTCTAAAAACTATTTCCGCCTTTGTATCAGGGCTTTCACCCTTTTTTTTTTTTTTTTTTGGTATACGGACCTGGGAGGTGGAATCTTCTAAAGATACGTAGGAGCCGAGTCATACGTATTCCCGATTCACATGCGATATTATCCGGCTCTTTTGATCTGAGTTTCGTAGTGCCTGCGGACTGAATCACCCCATCGCCTTCTGTTCTGCTCTCAGTATTACCAATTAAGATATTCCTTTGAGGGACAGGATGTATCTATTCACTCATTTGTCTACGTTCATTGTCATCATGTCTCAGCCTTCGCATAATTATTGAGGCTACGTTACGCCGCTAGCTCCACGTTTCTTCAGATTCTAGCATATATTGTACAAGGCTAGCAACTGCCATGCTCTCGCCGATATTTGAGCGCCACATGCTTCGTTCCCCATCAAACCTAGAGCATTCTAATAGGGCATGGTCAGGAGTTTCATATTTTTCTTGGCAGTATTGGCAAAATGCTTGTATTTGTTCAAATACTGCCTGAAACAGCCATGCCCAGTTAAAAACTGTGTCAGCATGAAGTTAACGTTTCCATGTGTTCTCCGGATCCAATTCTGTATTTTGGGGATGTCATTCCATTTGGTCTGCCAGTTTTGCAGAGCGGTATCATCGATCCTCTGTAGGGCGTCCCTCAGTGATGCTTTGCTTCCAGATACCCACGCGTTGTTTGCATGCTGGTAGTTTTGTTTTATGCATTTTACCTTAATATCGAGGGGGATTCTGCCTGCTGTTACCCCTGCTGCTTCGTCAGATATGGTCCTATAGCTTCTAATGATTCTGACATTGCATAATCTGTACACCCGGTTAGCCTGTCTTAAGTAACTGGGATATTTCACTACGTCGCCTCAAATTTCCACAGCGTAAAACAGGATCGAGTTGCAGACACTTGCTAGCAATGCTCTCATTTGTTTTCTTAGTGTGTTTTTTTTCTGAGCAGCCAATGTCAAATCCTCATACAAGGAATATCACGCTGAAGTTCAAGATCGCGCAAAGTTAGCAAGTTTTCGAAAAACTACCCCAAACTCAGAGTCATTTTGATCTCACCAAAGAACATATACAGCAACGTAGACACACCTTTAATAGTGGGTAGACAATTCATTTAGCTTTAATTAGATTCTAATTGGCATTTGAGTAATGAAACTTCCTAAACGAGCTTTGTTAGAGCGGCTTTTCTATTTCGCAGCTTTAATCTATTATAATACTCGTGCCACTAGACAGACCGTGCATGCTGGGGTGGGTGAATTCCAATCAACAAATACGGCACCTGTGAGTAAACGTACTGGCTAAAGTACCGCAAATATCCCAGACGCAAGGATTTCAGCTTAACTTGAGCCAGCGCTACGGCGAATCAGTCTACATTGGGAGTCACACCCTTGCGAACACTCTCGGCTAGGTAGGTAGGTAGGTTAAATGGTTGAAGTGCAGGTCTGGCACTCCTCAAGTAGCACTAAAGCGCACTGCCTCAGGCTGTCGAAGAAAGGAGCACCTGAGCACAGAGATCTTAATCGTCTAGCTGCCAAACCCGGATATTTACAGAGAATGTGCTCAACAGTCTCCTTCTCTGAAAGGTCCCCACAGCTTCTGCAATGGGGGTTAAATGGTAACCCTAGTTTTTCCGCGTGGGTGACGATCGTCCACTGAGCGGTAAACACAGCTACGAGTTAGGAATTTGAATGGCGAGGAGTCCAAAGAACTTTCTGAGTCCTCCGTATATTGTACTGGGGCCAAAGGGTTTTCGAAATAGCACATAAAGAAATGGAGCTCCATCTTTTCTGCGCTTTCCTGAGAAATTATTTGTGCTGTTCCCCTTTAAGAACAGTCAGGGGGATGCCGATGCCCGGGTAGGAGGTCTCTGCGACCAATTCAGTCCCCTTCCTGGCAAGCTTATCAGCCATTTCATTTCCCCTAGAGAAATGTTACCTGCACACCCAAGAAATTTGATCTCCTACTGACAGGCGTTTACTCCTTCACCAATTTATGGTTTGAGTCTTGATGCTGGCTCCATAGAATAGAAATAGATTGGTTTTTTATGAAATACTTTTTCACAAGAGATAAATACCCGTAAGTTTTCCACTGCGTGCCGAGAAGCGATCGCTCTTCCAAAAAAAAAATGTCTACCTTTTCAATTCTGGGACAAATGCTGGTCATGCACAAACTCATACGGCAACGGCAGTCAGCGCCTTCTTCCTTAGAAGAGCAAATAAACTCTAGCAATGCAGCCATTTTCGGCAGCCATAGCCGAATGGGTTGGTTCGTGATTACCATTCGGAATGAAGAAAGAACGTAGATTCGAATCTCGGTGAAACACCAAAATTAATAAAAACATGTTTCTAATAGCGGTCACCCCTCGGCAGGCCATGGCAAACCGCCGAGTGTATTTCTGCCATGAAAAAGCTCCTCATAAAAATATCTGTAGAACAACATCAAGACGCACGCCACAAATAGGAGGAGCAGCTCCGCAAAACCACCCGGAAAGGGTGTATGAAGCAGCGAAATTTCTCTGCTGGTACTCTGCATATTTATTTTATGCCTCTATTGCACGAGTTTTGACATTCGAACACTAACTTATTTTTTCTTCCTTTTTTTTTTGTATTTCCTCCTTTCAGTCCTCGAGCATTGAGGAGCTGGATCTGTCACGTAACAATTTAATGGAGCTGCACCCACAAGCATTCTCTCAACTCTCCAACGTTGTCTACATCAATCTGTCGCAGAATAACTTGCAGAAGATTCCCGAACATGTCTTCGATTCCGTAGAGACCATCGAGGAATTGGATCTGTCGTACAACGCCTTAAAATCTCTGCCATCCACTGCCTTCAATCGCACTGCTCTCGCCATTTTGCATCTGAAATACAACTCCATTACAGGCGACTTGCACTTTGGCACTGGCGATCTGCAACAACTTGATTTGAGCTTCAATAATATGAAACACATCCATCATGGCATGTTCGATAGAATGACTGGCCTGACTAACCTCAACCTCAAGGGTAATGGCATTTCATCGATCCAGCCAGATTCCTTCTTGGCGCTCAAGAGTCTGCGTCACATTGATTTGTCCATCAATGACTTGGATCAGATCAATAGCATGGTGTTCTTCAAGAATTCCGAATTGGACGTTATACGCCTGAACGACAATCCACGTCTAAGTCAACTGCCCACTGATGGTTTCCACAGCCATAGTGGCTTCTTCACCGTTTACTTTTTGGACATATCAAATTGCGCTATTGGCGCACTTGGCCACAAAACTTTCTCCACATTACCACATTTGGCGACATTGAAGCTCGCCTGGAACAACATTAACAACTTGGAACGCGACACTTTTGCCAGCCTCACCAAGTTGACCGAACTGGATTTGAGCAACAATCTGATCGCCCGTTTGGATGAGCTACTCTTCATGAACAACAACGAATTGACAAAATTGAATTTGGCCGGCAACCCAATACGCAAACTCTCAGTGCGTCTATTCATGCCGCTGGGAAAACTGCGCGAATTAGACGTTAGTGACTGTGAACTGGCTTCGCTACTCTCCGAAAACCAATATGGCATGGGCCGTAAATACAAATTCTATGACACTCTGCGTAGCTTCAATGCATCCTCCAATCAAATCAAACGCGTATCTTCCGGCGATGTGCGCAGCTTCAAGAACCTACGCACCTTAGACATCTCACACAATCCACTCAAGTGCAACGAAGACTTCCAAGACTTCATCAGCTACGTTTCGCTCACGCCCAACTTGGGCACCAACAAGCTGCCAACACTTGCCAACCTTGATGGGGACACCAGTTTCATTGACTACCAACCGCAGGCCGACTGGGCAGCGCTAGCGCATGAAGTGTGCCGCCACCAAGAAGGCACAACAATCAAGACCAAGCAAAAGAGTTTGGAAAAACGCATCGAACAGGTGGATAAGGTATTGGACAACGATGCGAAGAGCTTGTGGAAGATCGTGGAGAACACCAAGAGCTACAAACACAAGATACTAAAGGACACAGATAAGAGCGAGGTGGTGATTGCGGGCGGTTTGGATGAAGAAAGTGCGGAAGAGGAAGAGAACACCGCAGAGGAGGATAAGGACGATGAAGAGGATGAGAATGATAGCGAGTACGATGATGATGATGAAGACGATGAGGATGATGAGGATGACGATGAAGACGACAATAACAAGAAGAACAACAACAACAACAACGAGGAAGCGGAAAAGAAGATTGACATCACCAAGCTGCACGACTTTGGCATGCATGTGGAAGATGTGGATCTGCACAAAGAAACCAAAGACCAATTCTTGTTGAGTAAGTAGTTGGGGGTACAGGGTGTGATTGAAAAGTAATGAGCTTTCCCGCGCGGAGCGTCTGTCAAGCGATCAACCGAATCGGCTGGTGGAAAACCATCCCTTTCCACTAGAAACCGGTCCCAGTTCGCTGGCAACAGCCATGTTGACTCGCTCCGCGCGTGAAAGCTGTTTTATAAGTGTGTTAGGGTTTTGCAGTGGCGAAAATGCAGCGATCGTTGGAGCAACGTTACTCGATCAAATTTTGCGTAAAGCTAAACAAAACGAGTACCGAAACCATTGGGCTACTCAAGGAGGCTTACGTGACTCAATCTCTATCCAGTGCCGAGGTAAAACGATGGCACAAGTCGTTCAAGGAAGGCCGAAAGGCGCATGTCGAAATCCAAGTTCAAAACCATGCTGATCATCTTTTTCGACGCTCGAGGCATCATCCACAAGGAGTTTGTACCTCCAGAAAGCACTGTACACGCGGCATTTTACAAAGAAGTGCTCCTTCGGCTGAAAAACCGCGTCGGCCGGGATTCGGCCCGACCTCGTCAACAATTGGACCCTTCATCACGACAATGCGCCGGCGCACACCGCCTTCCTCAGCACCTCTGCATTGGCCAAGATGGGGGTCCCTCCCTACAGCAAAGACCTGTCCCCTCCGGACTTCTTCTTGTTCCCGCGCCTGAAAAGATGGCTGAAGGGAAGGCGTTTCGACTCCATCGAGGCGTTCCAAAACACTGTGAGAGCCGAATTGAACGCGTTTCCGGCGGATGAGTTTAAAAAATGTTTCCTGCAGTGGAAGGACCGCTACCAGCGGTGTATTGATGCGCAAGTGTCCTATTTTGAAGAATATTAGTTGTATAAGTCAAAAGGTTTAATAAAACTGCTTAAAAAATATAAGGCTCATTACTTTTCAATCAAACCCTGTGGATATAAAACAAATAAATTTCTAATGTGGACTCAATTTTAATTTATTGCAGACAAATTCCTGCTCAATGGCGATGAGTCGAACGAAAGCAACGCCGATGAGGAGATCATCATTGAACGTGGCCACGTCTACTATGTAGGCTACAAATTCCTGCTACCCGTCATTGTGATCGTTACGTGCCTGTTAATGCTGTTGATTGTCATAGCCAAGATCGTAACGGTTGTGGTGCGCAAACGGGGCGAGCGTTACCGCATGGCGCTATTGGCTTCCTCCAACAACTCGATCGTCTATCAAAAACTCACCGAAGACATCAAGCCGAAGGTGAAGGAACCGAAGGTGCCCAAAGTGCATCGCTATGCGCCAATCAATCAGGTCTAAGGTAGAATTGCCACAGGCGCTAAAGGCAAATGTGAAGGGGGGAATAAAAAGTTCACGCCCACAACAGCTGTTGGAAATGGATGCATGAAAGTGAAAACGGGAATGCGAGGTTGAAAGAAGAAAGAAGAAGAAGAAAAAACAAAAAACAAAACTCAAACACAACCAATTGTTATTAAAATGTTTTAATTTTAAGCAAAACTAAATATATACATAAAAAATATGAAAAATAGTAAAATGCAAAACACAAACAACACTAAAAAACCAAGAGACACACACACACACACAATAAACGAAAAATGTGAAATTTGTAATTTTTGTAATTTAAGGTGGGAACAAAGTATTAATACCGAATTAAACTTTAAATACAACAAAAACATATTTTACTTTATTTAAACCGATGCAGAAGCGTACTTAACTAAGCCTAACCACGCGAAATAAGAAAATAAAAAATAATAAAATTAATTAAGAACTACTTTTTTCGGTTCCCAAGCACGATTAGCAAGCAAAACACACGCCGACCGACCTACCTACCAACTAACCAACTAAGCAAAAAAGCGCAAAGAAGTGATCAAAAAAGGTGTAATGTAATAATAATTGACTAAAAGAGCGCAAAACAAAAAGCCTTATGAAAGCGTGTAATCAACTAATTTACAATTAATTTAATTTAAAAAGAAAAACTAATAATAAATTCATAAGAGCAAGAAAGAACGCCAAACCGATAGCCAACCCAACAACCAGCCACAATTGCCTTGGCGTAACTCATTTGAAAACCCAATACTTAGTGCCATCGTTGGAGAATTTTTGAACACCATTTTTTTTTTTTTTTAATTTATGCTATGCGTACATAAATACAACAAAAAAAAAAAAAAACAATAATAATTAGCATCCAAGAACTGGCGTTTTTTTTTCTTTTTTTTTGCTGTATAGAAACAAAAAAGACAAGACACGAGCGGTAATCCGCATTTTGGTGAATGAGTAAAAAAACAAGTAAATTTTACTGTACACAATTTATAAATAAATAATAAACAATAAATAATAAATAATACATATTTACATATTAACTATAAATATGATGATGAATGTTTTCTGTAATATATGTTTAAGTGAAATCTTATATGAATAGCTTCGCAGCTTTTTGCTACCTTAAAAACATTTATACTACAAATTCTTCCCAAACTTTTTTTTATATAATATATTAGTTCATACAATACATACATGCACACATTCTACATATACATGCATACATTTAAGTTTTCTTGCTATGTATTTGACTTCAATTGCGAAAACAATTATTATCTATTCTATTCAAGCGGAGCGCGCGTAACGAGGAAATTTAAATTATTTTTTTAACAAACAAAAAACTTTTTTGTTCTTAACGTAATATTTCGGCGTAAATTTAATTGGATAATTTTATAATTACATATAATTTACACAGATACAAAAATAAACAAACAAAAAAAAAAACAAAAACAATATATATGTATAACTATTTACAAAACTTTTCTCGAAGTTAATGTTTGTACTATGCAGTTTGATGGCTTCCTAATCGAATGCAAATTTTATGTATGCAATGAGTGAAAAATTTAATAAAAGCTTGATTTTCGAGAAAAGGAAAAAACAATACACATTCATGTTTTAATTGCGAGGAAAGTACCGGGAATGTTTAATTTAAGGGGGAACACCACTGTGAACGCGTGAAAATTAAGTTATTTTGATGATACCTATGAAATGAGACTTTTTTCACTTTCAAACGTTTATTAACAAAAAATGGTTACAAATTTAATCTTCAAAATAAGGCGATTTGTGGATGCCGCGTCAAAAAAATTGGCCGTCTATGGCCGCAAACCAATCATCGAGCCATTTTTTGGCTTCTTCATGAGAATTGAAGCGCTGCTCGGAAAGTGCGTGGCCCATCGATGCAAACAAATGATAGTCGGAAGGCGCCAAGTGTGGTGAGTAAGCCGCATGCACCAGCGGTTCCCAATCGTACGTCTCCACCAATTCCCAGGTCGCTCTTGTTTGATGTGGCGGTGCATTGTCATCAAGAAAAATTACTTTGTGACGCCGATCGGCATAATCTGGGCGTTTTCGGTGTATAGCGCTGTTCAAATTGGCCAATTGTCGTTTGGTAGCGTGCACCATCAACTGTTTCACCTGGTTTTAATAGCTCGTACCAAATCATACCACGCTGGTCTCAGAAAGCACACAGCATTACCTTGCGGCCGAAACGATTTGGCCGGGCAGACCATACGATTGTTTACGCTTGGGATTGGAGAAACATACCCATTTTTCATCAGCCGTAACGTTTCGATGCAAAAAAGACTTCCTTTTGAACCGGGAGAGCAGCATTTCACAAGTGGTTTTTCGGTTCTCTTGCTGCCTTTCAGTTAGTGCATGCGGCACCCATCTTCCGACCTTTAAAATCATGCCCATGTCTTTCGAACGTTTGGAAATGGTTTTTTGGGTGGCTCCCAACTGCTCTGCCATCATTTCTTGCGTTTGACCATCATCTTCATCCAACAATGCTTGCGATTCGGTGTCCGCAAACTTTTCCTGTGGCCGGCCACGGTCCTCGTTCTCCACGCTAAAATCACCACTTCGGAATTTTTCAAACCACCTGAAGCCCTGTGATCTACTTAGAGCATGTCCACCATAAGCTTCTATAAGCATTTGATGAGCTTGAGAAGCGTTTTTCTTCAATTGACAACAGAAAATCAGCGATGTCCGCAAGTCGTAGTTTGAAGGCACGAAATTCGACATTTTTAAGAGCGACAAAAATGCATTGTTGTATGAAACGTAACAAACAATGAACTGAATATTGTTGACAGATGACAGACGAAAAAAACAAGTCATTTGGGAAGGTTTACAAATACTCCTAGCGACATCTATGGACTAATATCTGAAAGTCTCATTTCATAAGTATATACCTGGTATTTGAGGATCGAACAAATTATAATTTATTATATTTAACATATATTCAATTATACTGACACAAGTTTGTATTAAAAAATATTAAAAATTACAATTGTTAATAATATTAATGCAATGACGTCATAAAAAACTGATGCAGCCTGGGGGCCACGATACAGCGGTGAAAAATCAACTCAAAGCGAAAAACGAAAAAAATCTTAATCTATACATCAATGGCTATCGTCGTACGTGGCGGATTGTTTTTTTTGTTATTATTATTTTTTTTTTAAATGGTGCAGGTTTGATAAATGAGTTTGTGTTTTTACCATGTTTTTTGTTTTCGAAAGGCTTGAAAATATATTAATTTTTGGAATTTTTAAAAACGGCTATGTACGACTGTAGCCAATACATGTACAAAAATTAAAAAAAAAATTTAAATCGGTTCATAAGTCTTCAAGAAATCGAGGCCACCGTGTTCAGAAAAATCGTTTTGAGAAAAATGCACTTTAAGTTTTCATTGGCCGTTGTAACTCACTACCTACACTTATTGTATTGGGTATAACTTTGTCAATTTTCAAGACTTTAAGTAAACATTTTTTTTTTCATATTTTTGATTATATCTACTTTAGGAAAATGCAAAAAAAAAATCGATTTTTTTGAAAAATCACAGTGGTGTCCCCCCTTAAACGAGCCGCGCACGTGGGAACCGGTCCATATTTTTTTCTTATGTTGGTAGGAATGTAAGACACACATTGGACACTTTTTAGAGCCATCGAATCATTAGTGTCTGCCTGGCCGGCCGGAAATGTGGGCAAATAATTCTTGGATTTTGCATGATTGTAACCCAAATTGTGCTGGATTATTTTACCAAACACCAAGTAAATGCCATCGTGCAAGCACCGAATTCACCTGATATGGCCCCGTGCGACTTCTTTTTATTTGCCCAAGTTGAAGTTACCACTTCGTGGAAGGGGATTTCAGTCGATAGAGGAGATCAAAGAAAATGCGACGAAGGAGGTGAAGGCTATCCCTTCGTCGGCCTACCAGTGGTGCATGGAGGACTGGGTTAAACGTTGGCACATGTGTTTTGCTTCAGACGGGTCGTATTTTGAAGGAGATAAAATAAATAAATTTGCCTGAAATTTAACTCTGTTTTTTTTTTTAATCATTCGTGGTACTTTCAGATCATAGGATAAGATAATATAGAGGTCTTCAGGTGTCAACAGCAAGCAGGAAATGTGGAGCAGTGAATGTGGATTACAAATTTCAATAGCCCTGGAAGCAAACGGAAGGTCAGAGTACGAAGAAGATTCCACGCGTTAAATTTGGCAAGAAGCCTAGCGTCATTATAGAGCAAAATGGATGGCAGAAAGGTCTAGAATCCACATGCCATTCATACAATTTCTTTACAGATGGGTTCCAAATGGCGGAAGGCGTAGGAGCGGCTGTCTTTTCTCCGCAATTTGATCTCCAAAAGTCTTTCACACTCCCTAATTACTCTACAGGGTTCGGCACTCGAAATGTAACCAATTAAAAAGGCAATACATTTTGTTTGGAAAGTCACTTTTATTCAATTCAAAGTACAAAATGTATGAAAATAATACAAAATTAAGAATCAATTTACTTTTGCTCGATATTTGGCCCACTCGCGGACAATGGATTTTTTCAGCGCCTCGAGACTTGTGAATCTTTTAGTTCGGACCTTACTCTCGAAAATGGCGCAAAGAGAATAATCCAACGGATACCCGTGGACATTGTGTGGACATTATGAAGTTCGGAACGTTGTTTTTTCAGCCATTCTTGATTCACTTAAACGTTGTGAGACGGTGCCGAGTTCCGTTGAAACGTCCATGGTCTGCCACCGAAATGTTTGTCTGCTAACGGCTTCAAGGCAACCCTCAGAATACTTGCCCGATAATCTTTCTTATTTACCTTGACGCCAGAATCGATGAAAACGATTGGAGAGCGCTCGACGCAAACCATTAACTGTGGCGGGCGCTGCCTCCTGGTGACCAATTGATGACTCGAATTCTCGTATGAACGGTAGGTCAAATAAATTCTATCTTTTTGGGAGTTTACAAATTGCTCAATTTGAAAAATTTTCTAGTCAGAAAACACAAGAACCGGATATTGACCGCTTTCGGCCAAGCGAACCAACTCCTTCACTCTCTCAAGTCTGACTTGTTACTGCTTTGGTGTGAGATCATGCACCGTTTGGATCTTGTATGGCTTGACTTTGAAATCATTTTTCAGTATGCGGCGGATGCTCCGGTCAGATATTTTCAGTTCTTTTGCCATTTGATTGGTCTAAAGTAGGTTACACGTCGAGTGCCGGACCCTGTAGTATATTTCAACCTGAAATCTATGCCGCAACAACTCTACTCTAGCTCTGGAACTAATTCCTCTTAATACTCGGATAAACATTTTCATTGATAGTCAAACGGGTTTAAATCAATTATGACTTGCTGCACAAACTCTGAATGTTCAACAGTGCAGATCCAAAGCGGATGAACTTCACGGAAATGGGCAGATCACTATTTAAAGGATACCAGGACACAAGGGAATAGAAGAAAATACGAGAGCCGATGAGTTCATTAAGGCAGGTATCCGCTTGCCGGGTTTGAGCACGTCAGACATATACCCATAACTGTACTTTCTGAAAACGGAACTAAATGAGGAAAAGCAGTAGATGTGGGAGCATTCAATCTCGTACAAAATAGTCAATTTTACACCATGGACTTGGAATACCAAAACTAAACACTTTATTTTATTACCCTCTAGAAAAGACTACAAAATATTGATTGGACGGCATACTGACGGTACACTGTCTCATCCCACATCACGCAGCCAAAATGGGATTAGTGCAGAGTGATACGTGTAATGCATGCAACAAAGCCAATGCTAGGGGTACTTTGGAACACCTACCTTACTATTGCCTTGTTCTCTGTAGGACTCGGCGAATGTGCCTAGGATCGATATATATTTCATCCTTGCAGGATATTGCTGACAAAAGGTTGAACGGCTTGTTAAAACTAGCGAAGAGTTGCCAAAAAGATTTGCATAAAATAATATCTTCCACTTCAAATACATAGCACAGGCAACAAAATATACGCTAGAGGTCTAAGTGAGATCTTTTTACAGATCAGCCAGCACTATCTAAACTAACCTTCAATTTCGTTGACGCTACCGGCACCTCGAACTCGGGTTTATATTAGGTCCGGGACCGTCACTTCAGCAGCATTTCCTAAAAATTTGGAGGTAATACTTTATGTTAATGCAAACGAATGCCATTCAAAAAGAAATACTAAAGACCGATCTGGCTGAAACGTGGTGTCTGTTCTTCCAAGAGGTGCTGCTAAATAAACATAACTTTTATACGCGCCAGTAGTGCCATTTTTCGGACTTTGCACGGATTTTTCAAACGATCCTCGTATTTATAGAATCCACAGTTTTGTAGCTCTGGAAGCGTTCACAGGGTTAACAAAAAATAGGTACAATAATTTTATGTACTTAACTAAAAAAATATTTATTTAAAGAAAAATTGAGTTACAATATATTTAAAAAAAATTGTTTTTTTGAAAGTTTGCACTTTCAGTATAAAGTACAAAGTTGGTGAGTAATAAAAGATCTTTTTACTTAGAAATACCTAGAGACATTAAAGATTCGATGGCCTAAGCTGCTTGTACTCTATTTTAAACATTAAGCATTGTATTTTATACTATGTTTTAATAAATAATTCTTAAAAAAATAATAGATACTAACACGGGCTGAGCTTATAAAAGTCAAATAGGCATAGAATTACATAAGCACAGGCTTTAAAACCGTATTGATGTGGCAAATAAATTTACAATAAATAAATTTACAATGAATAAATAGTAATAAAAACGATGGAAATAAAAAATTTGTTTAAATGAAATTTTGAATAAATAAATATAAATGTTTTAAAAAATGTTTTACATATAAAATCAAAGCGAGAAAATTACACTTGGAGAGTTAAAATTGGGCGCATTTAAATGTAGTTTGAAATCTCAATGAAGAGACATAAATCACAATTTTTGGAATGTATAATTTTTAAGGACAATACCATAAAGAATATTTCATGCCTTAAAGAACGTATTTTTTTAACAAAAAAAATAAAGTACATATTTTTTTAACAAAAAAAAAAAAAATAAAGTATATATTTTTTTAACAAAAAAAAAAATTAAGTACATATTTTTTTAACAAAACAAAAAAAATTAAATACATATTTTTTTAACAAAAAAAAAAAATAAAGTATATATTTTTTTAACAAAAAAAAAAATTAAGTGCATATTTTTTTAACAAAAAAAAATAAAGTACATATTTTTTTAACAAAAAAAAAAAAAGTACATATTTTTTTTAGCAAACTACTAAGGTACATATTTTTTTGTTTAACAAAAACTGATGACTCAACAATTTCATCTTCTTAAATATTATTTATAACACAAAAAAAAAAAATTAAATAAAATAAAAAATAATACTAACTTTAAATAACAACCGCTCGCCACCTTTTGTGTGGAGTTCCCATAATCATGAAATGTTAATTTAAAAAATTACAATACATTTTTTTCTTACTTACGAATTTGAAAACTAAATACTTTTGAAACCTCAGTTCTACATACATATGCATTACAATTTTTGATGCCTCAAGTGCAACTTTGTCATTTGTACAAATCAACATTATAAAAAAATTATGTTTACATTTTAAATAACATTTTGCACATAACAAATTTAGACAAAAAATGCCTCACAAGGGCCTTGCAAGTTGCGAAAAATTTTATAAAACCTAATATAAACTTACCATATTTTATTTTATTTAAAACTTAAAGCTAACGGTATTATTGCATATTTTACAAATTCATAAACGTACGCATTTTCTAAAAACGCAAAAACAAGGTATTAAAACAGTAACAAAATTAAAAAAGGGGAAAAAAAAACACCTAGCTTTCCAATAAATATACAGACCATATCATTCGTCAGATGTTTCGGAAATTCTCAGCTGCTTAAAAAATCTTTGCTCTAAGTCCATGAATTGCTCATTGTGTTGCGCTTCAGCGCCATACTCATGCCATAAATTCTCAAAATCAAAAATATCGCCAGCGAATTGGTGATCAAAATTATGCTCATCAGAAGCAGAAGAGAGTGCTGAGTTCTCCATTATGACAGAGAGCTGCAAATGCATATAAATAAAATAGTGCCGCTCAGGGAGAGATGCTAACGTAAAAAGCAAAAAAAGAAAAAATAATAATAAAAAGTAAAAAAAAAAACTCTAACCACTGACTGTTATGTGCTCGCGCGGGAGTGATGGTAACTTAAGAGGCAGAGAGCTGCAAATGCATATAAATCAAATAATGCCGCTCAGGGAGTGATGCTAACATAAAAAGCAAAAACAAAATAGTAATAATAAAAAATAAAAAAAAAACTCTAATCACTGACCATTATGTGCTCACTGGAGTGATGGTAACTTAAAAAGCAGAGAGCTGTATATAAACATAATTGTGCCGCTCTGGGAGTGATGCTAACTTAAAAAACAAAAAAAATAAAATAAAAAAATATTAAAAACCTCTAACCATTATTATGTGCTCGCGCAGAAACTTCCTACTAAATATAAAAAACTAGCGCTCTACGCGCTCTTCACTCAGTACTAATACTAAATTCATCGCGATTGCAAGGCGCATAGAAGCACAACCTTGTCCACACACACGGCGCCTTATCAATTGCAAAAAACAGCTGATCGTATAGCAAATACATACATACACACATAAGTGTTATTAAATTTTGTACAACGAAAATGTCGCGTAAAAATGCAATCAATTTAATGCAAGCCATTGTGAGCAAATCGTAAGTTCGTTTTTTTTTTTTTGCAAATCAATCAATAAATTTGTTTTTAATCAAATCAGCATCAATTTAAATTTAATAATTTGTCTTTAGCTGCAGCTGTCCAGCACACTCGCATGGCTACAGCTCTGGCACTGGACAAGTGGCTGCGGCTGCCAGCCAAACGGGCCAAATGGAATACGCTTTTGAGGTGAACACTGCAATAAATTCAATTAAATCGAAATAGTAAATAACTGCCTCTTTCGCATAATACATAGATGTCATCGTCTACGATACGTTTCGGTCCAGGCGTTTCAGCCGAACTTGGCGCTGATCTACGCAACTGGGGTGCAAAGTCTGTTTGTTTGGTTACCGACGTGAATGTCGCCAAATTATCCAGCGTACGTACAGCTTTCGATTCGCTCAGCCGCTATGGCATACAATATGAAGTTTATGATCGGACACGCGTTGAACCGACCGACGCCAGCTTATGGGATGCGGCGACCTTCGCAAGGGGAAAACAATTTGATGCGTTTGTGGCGATAGGTGGTGGTTCCGTAATTGACACTTGCAAAGCAGCCAATTTATTCGCTTGTGATCGAGAGGCAGAATTTTTGGATTATGTGAACAAACCGATCGGTAGGGGTAAGGAGGTATTGTACAAATTGCAACACTTTGAAATTATTCTGCTAAAATCTTTGATTCCTTACGTTTTCTTTGTAGATAAATGTCGCATTGAAACCGATGATCGCGCTGCCGACTACTTCAGGCACCGGTTCAGAGACTACCGGTGTGGCTATTTTCGATTATAAGAAGTTGCATGCGAAAACAGGAATTTCTAGCAAGTTGTTAAAACCCAAATTAGGTATATGTTCAAAACTTATAAGTGTAGGAATTATATTTTAATGCGGCAATTATTTATTCCAGCCATCATCGATCCACTGCACACGCTCACTCAACCGGAGCGTGTCACGGCGTTTTGTGGTTTTGACGTTTTCTGTCATGCACTCGAAAGTTTCACTGCCGTAGACTATCGCGATCGGGGCCCCTCACCTACTGATCCTAGCTTACGACCGCCCTATCAAGGACGCAATCCCATTTCCGATGTGTGGGCACGTTTTGCACTCCAAATAATACGTGAGCACTTTATTAATGCCATTTACCAAGCCGACAATGTGGAAGCACGCTCCCGCATGCATCTGGCGTCTTCTATGGCTGGTGTCGGTTTCGGCAATGCTGGTGTACACCTTTGTCATGGCTTATCATATCCAATATCCGGTAATGTACGCCAGTATCGACCTGCAGGTTATGCCAATACACACCCGATTGTGCCACATGGTTTGTCGGTGGTCATAAGCGCACCGGCCGTATTCCAGTTTACGGCGCCCGCATGCCCCGAACGTCATTTGGAGGCGGCACAAATACTTGGCGCCGACACAAGCAATGCCAAACTTGTCGACGCAGGGCGTATATTGGCCGACACAGTGCGCACTTTTATGCAACGCGCGGGCATTGAAAATGGTCTAAAGGCATTGGGATTCAATAGCAGCGATATACCAGCATTGGTGGAAGGCACTTTGCCACAGGAGCGCATAACCAAATTGGCACCGAGAGCGCAAAGTCGCGAGGACTTGGCGGAACTCTTTGAAAACTCCATGGAAGTGTACTAAAAAGGAAATGTACTCACTTGAAATTTTAATGTGAATGGCGGTTTGAAATACGAAATGATTATTGCATTGATTCCTCTTTGTTTGATAAACAGTTTTATAAATATTGACGCACAAAAACATAAGCTTCACTTTATATAAATTTTTGAGCCAAACTTTCGTAACGGTAAATTACTTATCCCCCACGCATGCATACACTCACACTCTGAGCTGCCAGATGGGTGAATGTTATTCTATTTGAATTGGGGGAATTTGTAACTACTAGTCAGTTCTTTTATTAAACTATACGGCACAGCTTTCCAGTACTATCACGATATATTTGGTTGGCAGGCGAAGGGGGAGGAGGCGTGTCACCGGCAACCACGCCCAATAGAAATAGAAAGGTCACACCATTATAAGTTGAAAGTTCCAACCTCCTAAGGTCCCTATAACACCCCCAGGAAAAGCTTAAAAATTAGGTTTTTACGACCGTATTTGCATCTTGTACTGAAATATCGTTGAAGAGAAATACGTAAAGCAATTGTTAACCCAGCAAGCATTTAACTCAGGTTTTATAATTCATACTATTTATGAAAATAGTGTATTATCGTAAAATTTATAAGTGACACTGGCGAAAAAATTATTATTTTAAAAAAGTTTTTTTTTGTAACATGAATATACAGTGACTCACAGAACATTTGATGGAGGTAATACTTTCTTATATAAAAGAAAATGACTCGAGGTTTATTAAATTTAATAAAATATTGTATATGACTTTCAATGAGATATGTATGTACTATTTATCACTGCAGAAAAAACGATAACAAAAACAAAGCTTGCTGAAAAAATATAGAAACAAATAGTTTTCTCATCAAAATATGCTCACAGCTTAAATGATGCAGTGTATTTTAGATTTTCTTTGAGAATGCATTACCGGTGAAATGTATTTTTTCTGTTTACCTTAGCGCCTTAAGTCATTCTCAAACAATTTTTGTAAAGAAAAGTTGAAAAAGTTTATTATTTTTTTAAAATGAGAAAACGGATCTCACTTGAAAAAAGGTAAAACGTTATTCGTCATTATAGAGGGGGCCAAAGCCAACGAAAAATTGCAGAAATTGTTGCTATTAGTTCCTCAACTGTCCAGCACATTAAAAAAAGGTTTCGCCACGAAAACAGGATAGAAGATAAGGGCAAATCTGCGCCAAATAAAATATTTAATTATGCAGATAAGAGGTGGATTGTTCGCAGAGTTAAAGAAAAACCCGATTTAAGTGCTCCAAAATTAACGAACGAAGTCGAAAAATACTTAGGCAAGATCTGTAACTCTGAAACTGTTCGTAGAGTTCTGCGCGAAGAAATTCTTCATGGAAGGACTGCCCGAAATAAGCCCTTGATTAATACTCGTAATAGAAACCAAAAAATAGAGTATTGCAGACAACATTTGAACAAAGAAATTTCGTTCTAGAAGTCCGTTGTTTTTGCGGATGAAACAAATTTAACCTTCTCAGGTCTGATAGGAAGTCCTGAGTTTGGAGCAAACCAAACACCGCGCTTCAACCAAGTAATTTGTGCTCTACAGTTAAACACGGCGGGGGCAGTGTGATGGTATGGGGTTGTATATACCATTCAGGCGTCGGAAATTTAACATTTACGGGAGGAAACATGAATAAAGATTTCTATCTGGATCTGCTAAAAGATAATTTAATACAAAGTATAGATAAAATGGGCATCAGGGATTCGTTTAGGTTCTACCAAGACAACGATCCCAAGCATACGTCTGGTATTGTGAAAACTTGGCTTATCTGAAACTGCCCACATGTAGTACAGAGTCCAGATCTCAACGTTATTGATAATTTGTGGTCAGTGCTGGAAAATAAAATAAGAAACCACAATATTCCTAATGCTTCTGATCTGAAACGAGCACTACAGGAAGAATGAGATAAAATTGGTTCCGCTTATACAGCAAAACTTGTAGAAACTATGAATTCCCGATTAAAAGCTCTTCTGGGATACCCCACTAAGTATTCGCCGTAGTCATGACATCGAACTATTAATGAGTTTATGTTTTTTTAATTCTTTTAATTTAGTGCATCATTTAAGTTGTGACCTCAAAACTGTAACTGAATTATTTTAATTTGCCATATCTTTCTTATGAAGAAACATTTTTTGTTATTTTTTGAGATTAAATAACATAAATAGTTAACAATAAAAAAATATAAGATTTTTTTCTGTAATGGAAATACCGTAAAATATATTTGATATTTTAATAATTTTTTTTTGCTGCATCAAATCAGCTGTGAGTCACTGTATATACAGTTTCAAACAAAAAAGCGACGCAGGTGAAAATTTCGCGCGATGTTTTATTCCAATTTTTCACTTTGTATAAAAATATTTTTTTTTTTAACATATATGTATAATACATCTCCAAATTTTCACTTTTTATGAAAATACTTTTTTATTGGAAATTTTTACTTTTATAAAAATAATGGCTTATTGATTCGTCGCGCGATTTTTTATTCCTAATTTTCACTTTTTTTTAACAAAAAAGCGTCGCAGGTGAAAATTTGGACTGAGAAATCGCGCGGTGTTGTATTCAAAATTTTCACTTTTTATAAAATTTTTTGTTTTTTTTTGTTGTAACATATATGTAGGGTGATCAAATTTCAAGGGCCGATGTTGAATGTGAACCACACCTAAACGCCCAGTTTTTTTCTGCATTTTATTTGACATTTTTCAATTTCGGACTAACTCAATTTGAACCATGGAAAGATACACAATCGAGCAATGCGTTAAAGTTATTCAGGCTTATTATGAAAACGGGCGATCAAATCAAAATGCATATCGCGCAGTTCGTGAAGAAAATCATCTTCAGTTATGAGCCACATTTTCACCTCAGTGGATTCGTCAATAAGCAGAATCGCCGAATTTGGGAGAATGATAATCCATGAGTGACTACCGAAAAGTCAATGCACCCACAACAAAGAGTGACTGTTTGGTGCGGTTTATGGGCCGGCGGCATCATTGGGCCGTATTTTTTCCAAAATGAGGCCGGTCAGGCAGTTACTGTGAATAGTGTTCGCTATCGTGAGATGATAACGAACTTTTTATGGCCTGAATTGGAAGATATGGATGTGGACGATATGTGGTTTCAACAGGACGGTGCCACTTGTCACACAGCTAACGAAACAATGGCTCTTTTGCCCGAAAAATTTGATAGCCGCATAATCTCACGTCGCGGCGATGTCAATTGGTCGCCAAGATCATGTGATTTGACACCGTTGCACTTCTTTCTTTAGGGTTATTTGAAAGAAAAGGTGTACATCGATAAGCCAGCAACAATTCAAGAGTTAAGGATGAGATAATTCAGCACATTAACGGCATAGAACCTCAATTATGCTTCAGCGTCATCTAAAATTTGGACCATCGGATGGAGGTGTGCCGCCGAGGTTGCGGCGGTCATTTGGCCAATATTTTGTTTCGTACGTAATTGAGCCATACCCGTATTATCATAATAAAGAGAAATGGCAATAATTTCCTAAAAAAATTGTATTTTATTCCAAATCAACACCGGCCCTTGAAACTTAACCACCCTTTGTAATACATCTCCAAATTTTCACTTTTTATGAAAATACTATTTTATTGCAGTTTTACTGCAAATTTTCACTATTTTTTTTAAATAATGATTTAACGAAGGGCAAAGGTTGTTTTAACTGTTTTCAAAAGCTACAAAAGTTCTAGTGAACCTCATTGTGGGCTTACTGGGGTTTTTCGGTTTCTCTTCATTTTTTTCTCACTATCGTTCTTTTGACAGTTCGTCCCGCACATTTATTTTGCACGTTTAAAAGAATATTTGTAACAATAGAATTTTAATAAAATGCGTAGTATTATTGAGTAAAAAGGCTTTATATTAAATCTTGTATTAATAAAAAGTGTTTATAAGTGAATAATGTTACTCTTCTGTGTTTGTATTTAAGTGAAATAAGCGTCTGTAATAGGGCTTTTTGTCAAGCTAATGCACAAATTAAGCATTTTTAACGTTAAATATTGCTAATAAATGTTAATAATGATTTATGAAAAGTACTATAAGTCAAAAGGCTGATATTGTGACTACATTTAGGTGTTATAATTTTTAAATTCGATCCACGCACTTAGACATTATACGAAAATTTAGCGTGATAGCAATGGAAAGCCAATCCTACTCTTTTACTGAATCAAAAGGATAACCAGTATATAATAAATATGCATTTTAAATGCTTCAATTCTTTTACTAAGTCTTAGTCTGTGTCTTAAATGCATTTTTTCTTCATGTATTCCACTACATTCCCCAACTAATTAGAATTTTTCGTTTCCAGCTTAGCCACAAGTGGGTTAAATTTCTCTGACCATTTGGCAAGGCTTTACAAGCAACTGCTAACAGTTTGACATGCACTGTTTGTGCTGAGAATTTTTCTGAACAGCTGGTTTACCGCTCAACATCTGGCAACGCTCTGTACTCAGCACGTGCGATTTGTTTGGGTACATTTTGCTGCGTGATTTTTCCGGCGTTTGTTTAATAAATTTGTTTTTCTACTGAAATAATTACGCTTTATCAACCTTATAATGGTCTTTTTCACCTGCAATCACTGTGGCGAATCTGTCAAGAAACCGTCTGTTGAAAAACACTACCATACCAAATGCCGCGGCGCTCCAAAAAATGTGTCTTGCATGGATTGTCTAAAAGATTTCCACGCAGAGGAGTACGTGGCGCACACTAAATGTATTACAGAGGCGCAAAAATACTCTGGCAAAGATTACGTGCAAAAGGAGCCAAGGAACTCAGGTGCCAAAAAGCAGGAGAGCTGGATGGACATTATACGTGCCATACTCGACTCGAGCGATTACAAATTGAGCCCACAGGCACGCGGTGCATTTGAACGTTTACAGAGTGTCGACAATGTGCCACGAAAGAAAGTGAAATTCCAAAACTTCACCAAAAATTGCATGCACATGCCAGTGCGTATAACTGAGGAAGTGTGGAGTGTGCTGGAAAAGGAGCAGGAAAAGATGAAGTTGGCAAAACAAAAGGAAAATGCAGCGGTAACGAAAAATGGCGTAGACAAACCAGTACAAAATGGTGTGAAACGTGAAGCAACTCACGAGGAGAAGGGCCACGAAGAGCCAGCTAAGAAAAAATCTAAAAAGGATAAAAAAGCCAAAACTGAAACGTCTCAGGATCATGAAGATGTAGCGGATGAGAATGTTGAGCCAACGAAGCCAGCGAAATCAAAGAAATCGAAGGCAGCCGCAATAGACGTGGAAGCTGAAGCTGCAACTAATGGAGACAGCGAACCAGCCAAGAAAAAATCTAAGAAGAACAAAAAAGCCAAAACTGAAACGTCTCAGGATCATGAAGATGTAGCGGATGAGAATGTTGAGCCAACGAAGCCAGCGAAATCAAAGAAAGCGAAAGCAACTACAATAGAAGTGGAAGTTAAGGCTGAAATTAATGGAGACAGCGAACCAGCCAAGAAGAAATCGAAAAAACAAAAGACGCAAACAGAAGAGCTAATCGTAGCCGAAGAGCCGGTTAATGATACAACGTTGGAAGCGAATGGTGAAGTTGAATATGATTTCAAATGGAGTGCTGTGCTAGAGCAAATTGTGCAAAAGAATGCAGATGGCATTGCGGTGGAAAAACTAAAAAAACGCGTATTAAAAAAATATTCTACCCAAATTGGTGGCGCAGAATTAACGGCGAAACAACTGAAAATATTCGAGAAGAAGTTTGAGAAGAATTTGAAAAAATCGCCAGCCTTGCTGGTGGAAGATGGCACCGTAAAAGCCTGCTAGTGCATGCTAGACGAGCGAAATTAAATTAAATTTATTGCTGAGTGTTTTTAATTTATAAGACATTAATAGAGCCACTGAAATGTACTAGAAATTAATTGCTTTGTATTTGTATGCAAATATACACTAGTAAATAGAGAGTGTAGTAAGATTTGATAGGTAATAAGATTTGCATATCAAAAAAAAAAAATCAAAAGAAATAAACGATGACAATGAGAACGCATGTTGTAACATAATTTGTTTTTGTTTTTTTTGTAACATATTTTTTTTTGTAACATATATATATTTATTCTTTTTTTAACATTGTTTTTGTAATATTTTTTTTTGTTTTTGTAGCATATACAGCCATGGACAGATAAATAGCACAAATGTGAGCCTTATAGGTATGTTAACCTTCTTACGGTCTTCAAATTAACTGACGCGGACGGACTTCGGGTCAAATTTGACCTATACCCAATACTATATTTTCAAGGTTTATACTGGGTTTTTGATTATTTTTACTGTTAGGTTTTTTTCCATTAAATGGGTATCTTAAATAAAAATGAAAATCCAAATATGTATATTTATTCCATTAGCATATTTTTTTATTAATATATTTATGAAAATTTTTATTTTATTTTTATGTGAATAATACAAACTTTAACCAAAACGTTTATTCAATAACAAAAAGATATTCATGAATAACGAAAACTTTAAATAAAAAGTGTATTTAATAATGAAAGAAACAAGAAATAAATTATTTCAGACAGTTTGTACACAAAGTAATAGTTTTAGAATGTTGTTTACATATATATTTATTACAAATGTCGCAAACTAATCCTGTTTTGTTATCAGTTTTTGGGAATAGTTGACATCGACTTCTTTTAGTTATTTTCTTTTCCAACGTGTTTCCAAATTGACCTGATGATGATGGTTGTGTATCTAGTTGAGAATCCTTTCGTATTCTTTTGGCAATTGAAAAATGTGCTCGTGGTAAAGTTTGTCGCTTTTTTATATAGGGTGTTACGAGCTGCAAACCAAGGTTTTCCAAGTAAAAACGGCGCTTTGTAAGACAGCCCTCTTTCCAGGTGTGGTTGGTGGATTTGAATAAAACGAAAGCGTTATAAGCTGAAATGTCGATTATGTTACTAAACACTACTTGAGGGCACCGTTTTGTCATTCGTTTCTAAGTGTAACCGCTTACAGCTTTGTCCAATGTGTCTACACCACCTTTATATTTATTGTAGTCCAGTATTATTTCTGGCTTTTTATCCCGACGATTACTAATTTTTGAATCATGGTGTAGAGTGCTAAGTAGAATCACAGCTCTATTCTTCTTAGGTATGTACGAAACGAGAGTTGTTTGTTCGGTAAAAGCAAAGATTGATGGATTTAGTGGTCTTTTTTTATGTTCACTAAGTCTTGTGGTAGTTCGGGCTTGTTTTTGCGTATTGTTCCTACTATCGTAATACGTTTCTCCAATAACTTTTGTGCCAATTGATAAGACGTGAAAAAATTGTCGGTTGTGAGGTTATGTCCTTTTAGCCCTTCAATCAAATCAAGAACAACACGCATGCCTTGATTTTTTTCGGGGGTTCTTCCGATTGCCTTGCCAGTGTAAGGTTGGATGTTCCAAACATAGCTCGTTGTTGAATCACAAAGTACCCAAAATTTGATTCCATACTTTGCAGGCTTTGCTGGCATTTACTGGCGGAATGGACATCTTCCTCTGAAAGCTAAAGGGTGTTTTTTTTAGAAGTTAGGTTTTCAAGATGAAATAAAACGTATATAATTTAATGTTATGGCCAAGAATTTAGCTTTATTATAAAGATAAGGGTTTACCATTATGTTTTAAAAATGATTTCGGGCAAGTGGCCGCCGCGGCTGGCTCGAATAAATTCCAGCCGAGAGGCCCAATATTCGACCACTTTTTGCAGCAATTGGGGCCGTATGTCAGCAATAACGCACCGAATATTCTCTTCCAAGACGTCAATCGTCTCGGGCTTATCTGCGTAGACAAGCGACTTCACATAGCCCCACAAGAAATAGTCCAGCGGTGTTATATCGCACGATCTTGGAGGCCACACTAGAGGTCCACGGCGCGAGATAATGCGCTCACCAAAAGTTTCCTTCAATAAATCGATTGTTGCGTTGGCTGTATGGCATGTAGCGCCGTCTTGTTGGAACCAAAGGTCGTCCACATCAACATCGTCCAATTCAGGCACGAAAAAGTCATTAATCATGGCTCTATAGCTTTCTCCATTGACTGTAACATTATGGCCGGCTTCATTTTTAAAGAAATATGGACCAATGATTCCCTCTGCCCATAGAGCACACCAAACAGTGACTTTTTGCGGATGTAACGGCGTCTCAGCAATGTCTTGTGGATTATGTTCACTCCAAATGCGACAATTTTGCTTATTGACATACCCATTCAACCAAAAGTGAGCTTCATCGCTGAACAAAATTTTTTTCGATGCGTCGCGCGAACCGAACCATTATTTTCGTAATAAATTTGCACGATTTGCAAACGTTGTTCTGGTGTAAGTCTATTCATTATGAAATGGCAAACCAAACTGAGCATAAATCTAGTGACAGCTGTCAAAAATACCATCTACGAAAAAAGTAGTGCCAACTTGAAAACCTAACCTCTAAAAAAACACCCTTTACTAATTGTTCATCGATGGTCACGTTTTCCGTTGGATTGTAAAGCTTAGGTAATATCTCAACCCATTGATTCCACAAATCACGTATAGGAGCAAATTTATCCAACGATCTTCGTTCACTTCGAGTTTCCCTGTTGTCGAACCTAATTACTCTCGATATTTTTTTGAAAGTCTTCAAAGGCATAGTTGCAGCGAATATTGGTCTTCCGGTTTCAGGGTTCCAAAGACTTTCACAGTTTTCGTTATTTGATCGTAAAACGCCAGCTAATATTAGCAATCCAAAAAATGCAAATAGTTCGATGTTTTCAATATCCAGCCATTCTTCACCGTATATTCGTTTTCCCTCAATGTTTGTGTAGGTCAATATCGTACGTATCAAAGGAGGTGGAAAAAATAGTTCAAAGCTAGAAATTTCTTTTTCGGTAATTCGTGAGCACGAGTAACGCGTTAGTCCAGGAATCAAGCTGGTAATATTTTCTCTTGAAGCTCTTCCGGCACTTGTTACAAGAGGGGTTTTTGAAAAGTTTATTTAACATTTTTTGACAACATCATTTCAGAAGGCACAAGAGAATTTTCGTCATCACTAAAATCACTGTTGGAAGAATCTGCAACCTCAACATGATCTTCGAATTCAGAACATGATTCCTCATCATCCGAAAACGCGGCCAAAGAGAATTCACTTTCACTATCACTCATCGTTACGAAATAAATAGTCGAATAGGCAAACAAAGCACGTGCTTTTAAATTTATGTTTACTGTGAACTCAATAAAAGCAGATTAAATAATACAATGCAACCGCTGAGCCGAAAATTTGCAATTAGCAAATAAATTTAATTCAAATAACGTCTGATTTATTCGTTGGTTCAAATTTGACCCGAGGGTCGTAGATGTATAAAAATTTCTACGCGACAGAGACTAAATTATTATTATTTTTTTAATTTTACGCTTATTATATAAAATATAATAAATTAGAAAAAGTCACGAAACATCAAGTCCTGAAAAAATTTGGTTCTTGAAAAAACTTAATTTTTTTCCTGAAATGGGTCAAAAATTACCCGAAGACCGTAGGAAGGTTAAGCTAAGTTTTTAATACGAACTCTGCTTTAATCAAACAAATTTGTTTGTTTACATTTATTACCGTTATTCCGCTTGCATTTAAGCGAGGAGTTTACCGTTTTTTTTTTCGATGGAATTTTTTGCGTTCTATTTTATTTATGCTTATTGCTATTTTGAAGTGGACACAAAAATAGCCATTTAACTTGTGCAGCGGAGAGTAAAACCTTAAAATATTGTTTCAGCGATTTTAAGTATAATTTTTTATTTCTCAAGTAAAATTTTAAAGTAATTACTAAAACTGGGACGTGGAAAACATTGCACGCCGGAGAAAAGAGCTCTTATCGTCCCCTTAGTATTAAAATAGCCTATACATTTTTTGATGTTTTGAGAAAATGAATTTCAAACTTTTTGTCAAAAGTAGCTCTCACTCAAATCTCGTTATGTGTGTAAATATTTATTATTTTCGACTTTTTTTTTAAGACTATAAAAATGAGTCTATTTTGATAACTGACCAATTTTTATTATTATAATCATCCTTTAGTGAACAAAAAAGAGGTGTAAACTACAAATACATCAGATAGGCTGTTTTATTTTTTAATGTTTTCTATTAAGTTTCTGATACGTTATTTTATTTTGTATGGTATACACTATTTTATTTAAGAAATACACCAGAATAATAAGTAAATTTAATTTGAATTTTTATTACTATAAAATTATGTTTTAATTACAGTAAGATCGTAAATTATTAGCATGGTCTTTATTTATTGTCGTCTTCGTCCTCTTCTTCGAATCTGTCTGGTTCATCTAAACAATCGCGATTATTCCCTCCTTGTAAATTCAAAAAAAAAAATGTCTATGAGCCGGGAGGAATTACATTTTTTTTTGCATAAATCTTTGAGATCCTTCAATTTTGTGTCAGAAATTGGTAGTTCTTTTTTATATTTGTGAATTAATGTAAAATTTGTGACTCCTTTCTTTTTCTTTCTCGAGCCATCTATATCAATCACTTTGAAGTATTCGTTCCATTGTTCCTTGTATAACAATTGTCTCTTTTCACATTTTATTACTTGGAGAACCTTAATTTTAAGCCAATTTACCGATTCATTGTTGACATTTTTCTTCAAGTTATGGTTCAATTTGAGAACGTCGTCTTGAGATCAATAATATCACTGTAGTTAAGCCTTTCTACAGCGTACGGATTTTTTCGTCTTGCCAGTCTAACTATAGGTGGCCATTCTTCTGGTGAATATACACAAATATTTCTCTTAGCTCGTTCTATAGCCGAATGCATGGAATTTGCTTCCATTTGTGTGTGTCCACTTTGAAGATATTTAATCGATATTGAATTAAAATGCAATGAATGATTCATATGAAGCAATACTGTGGCAATTAATCTGTTTCTATTCTGTCCTCCACAGCAGTCTGAATACAGAATAGCATCCGTTACTGATTCGGGTAAATTGTTCAGCATTTTTAATAAAGTGGTTCCAATTTCCTCTGACCCACGGTGACCATGGTTTTCATCCCACAGGAAACAATATCCAGCTCCACTAGCTAAATCGTAAAATGTGTTGTTGTATGTGACGAACTTTCGACTATAATGCAAGGCGCTTACATTGCTACATGGTGTCAATAGCACTGATTGTAAGTCAAAAGTAAATATTTTTATATTGCTGTTATTTTTAGATAACTCCTTGTCAGGATCTTTGTGGAGTCTTGCCAGGGCTATATTTGCTAAGTGTTCATCATATGATTTCTGTATAGAAGCCTTGTCCTCTGTATTTTTGAACATTTCGCATGTTGAGCATGTGTCCTTTTTTGGATGATGGAATGAATAATTGTAATATGTGGCGATACATATGTTCTTTAACTTCTTAGGACTTTGCTCGAGTATAGTGGCTTTCTACTGATGGAAATGACTCTATGTGCTCTTTAATAAGAGCTGCTATCTCCGCGTCTACTTTTCTTTGCATTCCGTGTTTACCTCTCATGTCAACAAATTCTCTTTGATTATTTTTTTGGCTAATACAGATATCGCGCAGTCTGACACGTGTAAAGTATTTAAAAAGAACTTTTTACAGACCTATTTGTCATTTAGAAAGTATTTTAGAGTGTTCGACCGCCGTGATTCTCTTGTTAAAGTCCTCTTGCACTTTTCCACGTTTATGTTATTACTAAGGAATAGACGTTGCTTGCAGTAATCGCCCAAGCTCCAATAGTCTGCATTGATTTTCTTACGATCTTCTTCAGAGAAGTGTTCTGGGCATTTGTGATGACAGCTGCAATCAGCGGGCTTCGGTAAACGTTCCTTAATTACTTTACCACTCTTTGTAACATAAGCCTTTCCTTGACTCATGTCACTTTTTCTTTTGTTCTGCATCCAAAGCTGGCTCTTACGCTATTGAATACAACAAATCCATAATTGTAGGAGACATCTTCTTAAATTACATTTTAACTAACACACCTTTCTTTTTCGTGTTACTGTCAATTCTATATTTTCATCATTGCTTTCTTCCGCGTGTTCGTGTTTCGAAAGACTTATAAGGGTTTTTGTCTGTTTCAGATTGTAGGATGGCCAGATTTGTCTGTTGTGGGTAAGTTACTAACATTTGATTGCGCAGCTCCAGCTCTTGCGAGCTCATCAGCTTTGCAGTTACCTTCGAATCCACTGTGACCCGGTATCCAGATAACTCGGACAGAATTCTGAACACTTATCTCGTTAAGAGATAAGAGACAGGATCGAACCACATCTGAGTGGGTATAAGAGGAGCTGAGTGCTCGAACGGCCGCTTGACTGTCGGTGAAAAAGCGGATATCCTCTAGTGATATTCTATTTCATACTTCCGCTTTGAGTACACTACAGTAGTCGGGTAATCTAAATGATAGATTGATGTGAGGGGAATTGGAAAATATTCCAAATCCCACTTTATCGTCTTGTTTTGAACCATCTCTATATATAATCAGAGGGCCATCGATTTCGGTGAGATTTTCCGCCCATTGTCCCCTAGTTGGGAGTGAACAGGAGAATAGCAAGGGTGGTGATGGAAGACTTACATGATAGTCTATGTCGGAAGAGATAACAGTGTTCCTGTTCAGTATGGCCGAATGGCCAAGATACTTTTTCCATTTCGATATAGTATTCATGCGTGTCGCTGCTTTCGCTTTGCCAGCCAGATCGATAGGGAACAAGTGAAGTGAATTTAGAGCCTTAGTAGGTCCTAAAACTACTGTTATCAGGAGGCAGGCTGTTCTTTGGATTGTGGCTACTCTACACCGTTTTTCAAGTGAAGTTAAAACCTATATATTTTAATTTTTTTTTTACATATTTTTTGGTTTTTAACATATTTTTGTGTTTTGTTTTTTGTAGCATATTTTTTTTGTTTTTTTTTGTACATATTTTGTTTTGTTTTGTAACATTTTTGTTTTTATTTTTTTGTAACATTTTTGTTTTTTTGTAACATATTTATTTGATGTTTATGTTTTTTTCTATTGTAACATTTTTTTTTGTTTTTTGTTTTTTTTTAAGATTTCTTTTATTTTTTTTAACATATTTGTGTTTTATTGTTTGTTTTGTAACATACTTTTTTTTACTGCAGCAATCCATGCATACAAACTTACATATCGCACCTGCATTTAAATGTGGCTATGCGGTTAGCTTACATGCCAGACTAAAATTTATCTGCGTTTTTGTGGCTAAATTGAAATAAACATTTAAAACTTCTTGAGACATAATTAAGCTTTTCCTTTACTTACAAAGTATAAAACGTAGCTGTATTTGCAGAAAAATTCAGTGGTATTTTGTAGAACCAACTAAGCAGATCCTAAGACAGTTTCGTCAAAATGCGTTTCTACAAAACTATCTGCATTCTCGCCTTCCTCGTGTACGCTGCAGCGACGTACTTTTGTGTGAGCGCAGCACCGGGAGTTTTACATCATCCCCATCCTGTAGTGCTTGTAGAGCGTCCTGTCGTAGTCGTTAGAAAAGTAGTGCATCCTGTAGTGGTCGCACATCCGGTGGTTGTATCGCATCCAGTCGTTGTGTCGCATCCAGTCGTTGTGTCGCATCCTGTTGCCGTGGGCCATCATCATCACCATCTGTCTATACATTAGTTTTGGACTTTGGACATGGACAATACTTATTGTTTTATGAATATTTAATATTTATATATTTGTGGATTGTTGAACAAAATTTTTTTTCTTGACATTAACAGATTTTAATTTGAGGTCACAAAATTTTGATCTATCGTAGAAGAATTTAACATTTTATTATAAATGAAGTACTTTTCATACATTTTTATTGAAGTCCACTTGATTTGTTTAACCAAAAGAAAATTTCTACTTATATTTATGATTTTGTTGGAATACTAATGCTTTAACAATAAAACTTAGCTTTGGACATTTTTATTTGCAAACGATTTTATTATTCATTTAATAGTACTTACTTACTGAACTTACTATTTCACCAATTTGCAAGTAATTCATAAACAAAATTCCTTTTGCATCCCAAAAACTGATGTTCTCAACTTCTTGGCCGATTTCTGGACACGAACTCGTTTCGGAGTCGAAAAATCGGATTCACACCACTCTTAAGCCTCTTGTTTGGATTCAGAATCATGGTGATAAACCCAAGTTTCATCCAGCTGGCACAAAATCCACTTTATCCTTTCGAAAATACACTAAATTTAGCTTTCGTATGTGTTTTTATTCCATTGTTTGTGAATGCACACAACTTTCTGAAACCCAACACTTCAGTCAAAATATTCCTTACACTGCCCAATGGAATGCCTAGGGCTTCTACCAAATCTCTTTTAGTCCCCGAAGTTTTTCCAATACGATTTCCTGTATTTTTTCTGCGATTTCTGTTGTTGTTGTTGTTTTTGGACGTACTTACCGTGAGCTTGTACGAACACGTTTAAATTCAGCAACTCATTTTTCTATTTTACTAATTGAAGGCGAAAAGTCCTTATGCACTTCCAACATTCGTTCATAAGTTTACGTTGCTTTTAAACCTTCCAAAAATAAAAATTCAATTACCGCACGATACTTGATTTTTCCATTGTAGAAAATGGTACTAAATAGCTTGTAATCAAAGAATGAACATAGTAAAAAAATTAAAAAAAATTGGCTAGTAGCAATGCCCTCTTTTATAGAACCGCAAAACTTACTGAACAACCTGGTATATTGCAAAATTAGTTAAGGGGTTAGAACTAAAACAAAAATTTAAAAAAAAATTGATTTTTTTTTTGCATTTTCCTAAAGTATAATATCTTAAAAATATTGTGTGAAAATTTGAAGTGAATGAAACAAATACTTTTCGAGTTATTCAACAATTAACAAAGGGCACTCCGGAGCGAATATCAAAACTTTAAGTGCATTTTTCTGAAAACTGTGTTTTTTGAAGTGGTGATCATCATCATCATCAGGTCGCGATTACAGCTCAGAGTGAGCTTTAGCTTCATCCACAATCTTCTTCTAATCTGCACGGTTCATAGCAACAGATCTCCAGCTCCTAACTCTTAGCTTTTTCAGGCCGGCTTTGGATTGGTCAAGCCAGGTTAACCTTAGACGTGCTCGGGCTCGGGTCATTAGACAATTCGTTGACAAAAAACGATTTTTGGGAGCGGCTGTCTTCCATACGCACAGTGTGCCCTAACCATCGAAGCCTTTGGGATTTAATGTGGTGATCACTGTAACTTAAAAACCGCTTGGTAGATTTCAATAAAATTTATAGTGCTTTTGAAAAACATAAAAAATTCTTGCCTGATGGAAGGATTTTGTTTTTTCAAAATTTCGATTTTTTTCAAACAATTAATTCTCGCTTTTTTTTTATCGAATATCTGAAAATATTTCCTGAGGCCGCCATAGTGTTAATTTTGAAAGAGAAGCTTAGATCAGGCACAAGATTATCTATTAATAAAACTAATTTCTCTTGTCCGATTGATTTCAGATGAATCTCCAAGGACTTGTGATGATCACTGCAAGGGACTTCTGGAGAAACGGGCTCAACACAAACAGCGATAACTTTTACAATTATTAATATATTTTTGTTTTTGAAATTTAGTTAAAGTCAAGTGGAAATATAATGTGTTAATGCTATGTTTTTATTTTTGTAAAATAAAGCAATTGACTTGCAAACAAAAAAAAAAATTTTCAAAATCATCATTTTTTCGGGACTCTAACTACCCCTAACCCCTTAATAACCAAGAAGTACAAGCTAAAACACAAAAGATACCTTCAATGCGTTCGATTTGTGTTTCGAAAACTGCAGCAACGGTGACTGTATTCTGTGGTTCCGAGTACATATATTGGCAGATTTCTATTTAATAAATGACTTCAAATAATCTTTATAAATTTTATCTAAAATATTTCGACTTACATTCTTCATTTTAGACACCATTTTTATTTAAATTCAGAACTTTGACTAGATTCGTATATTTTAACTCGATTTTATGTTTACTTTACGATCAGCTGTTTTTTCACTTGCAAATTCTTCCAAGTAAAAATGAATCCAGTAAAAGTTTGCAACTTCCCCTCAAAATAAAATGTCATTTGCTCTCTCACTTTCCCCTACTTTGCATGTTTTTTGTATATGTGCATGAACAGCAAAACTTGATAGTTTGTAACAAATTATTTGCTTCATGAACACAGGCCTTATAACTTCATTCCACAAAAGTGTGTTTTTGCACAAAAATGCTGTTGGCCAATGAAGTTAAATTTGAATTTTTTTTTTTAATTTCAAGTAACCGATTAAAAACGTAAAAATTTTATCATCACTAGAGTACTCATTTACATTTTCTTCCAAGCTTTTTGCGTTGTACACAATGCATAAATTCCACATACAAATACTTAAATGGTCGAGTGATTTTCCGCCAATTTTCTTGCAAAATTTACAACTCAATTAGCAGCTAATCGATCTTGGCAATCTTTGGAACATAAACAAAACCGACTTATTTTCGAATTTGACATCTAAACGCGTTTGACATTTATTCCGCGCTGTTCTACAAAAAAAAATCCTACACTAAAGATTTGCTTTCAATGCAACCGCCAAGATTCTCAGATCATATCAGTAGAGGAATTTATGTTTGTGACATCTGCCTAAATGCTTAGCCGCAGCAACAATAGTTGATATTCATTTATTATGCGATTCTACGCCAAGCGGATGGTATAAAACGTATCAAATTTGCACAGCTCATTGTTAGTCAGAATAAAGTTGCGACACTATTATTAGCTTCACAAAGCGAACGAAAAGCATTGAGGTAAACATAACCTGACTTATTTTACTCCTTTATTCATTTTCTGCGACAGCAATGAAGTGGTTATCGTTGTTCTTGGTTTTCGGGCTACTCGCCTTGCTCGGCAGTATGGGTTCGTTAGTTGTTGCCGAACCACATCCTGAACCGCGTGGACGTCCGCCTACTACCTCACGTCGTCCCCCAACCACCGATACTAATGACGCCGGTGAACGCCGCTAGCTGGAGGAGGATGTGAGTGGTGGCGAGAGCAGCGCAACGAGTGTGGAGTATACGGAACGAAGAGAGCATTTTAAACCGAAACCGAAACCTATGAAATGTGCCACACCGTTGAGGAAGGAGCGGCGTAAAATTGTTGTGCAATGTTATGGTGAAGAGAAATTGCAATATGTTGAAATTGTTTTCGTTTGAGATAGCAGAGAATGACAACATTTTTATATTAGTTCTCTCAAGAATGTTAAATAAATTTAAGGTTTTGGAAGAGTTTCCATTAATTTCTAACCAAAAATTATTATAAAAATTGTATGACAATCGTTAAATAACATTTCTGTTTGCTAAAAATAAAATATCTTATTTAATTAAAAAAAATGTGTTTTTGGAGGCGGACGTTATACAATTTTTAATAACACTGACGAACAGTTTCTGTGTCACAGAAAAACGTCCTTATTAAGCACCTTTGTAATTCACTTCCGAGTGAATTTCAAAGTAGTTGCCAGAAAATTTTAATGAGAAGTGAATTAAATAACCTGTCCGTTTAATACTGAAAATACTACACTTGTAGAACAAAGTTATAGTGCAGTTGGTTTTAATTTTTTTCTTAGTCAAACATTTTTTTTATTTCTGAGTCAAAGTTTCCAGACTTAGGTCTTGGAAGACAGGTGGTATTAGTCGATTCTGATATAAATATTATTGTCAATGTTCTATAGTAGAATTTCAAGAGAGTCAAGTTTGTGGAACATTTTTATCCAGAAGCATTTCTTTTTTCGGATCACTTCAACTCCATTTCGAAAAGTGCACGAAAGTCCCTTTATATGAGAGTTTTGAGAACTAAAATGTTCTACACAAATTTTTGTCCGAAAATTTAAGTGGGATTACCGTTCACATAAAATTGTGCAGTATTAGTTGTTCGCTCGTAACTGATAGAAGTAAAGGGTTTTCCAATAAGAGGTGTTATTTTAATATTCAAAGAAAAATGATATTTTTTAATATAAATGATCGGATGTTTATTTTATTATAAAGAGGAAGGTATGCCGTTAATAGTTGAAAATAACAACAGGCAAATGACCACTACGACCACGCTTACAGGACAACATCCTTTTCATGCAATTTTCCATAATCGAATTGCAAAGTGGCTGCCCTATGTCCTTGATAGCCTCACGAATTTCATCTTTGAGGTCTTGCATCGACCCTGCGCTTTTGGTGTAGACCGTCTCTTTCACGTGGCTCCAAAGGCAACAGTCACAAGGTGTTAAATCCCAAGATTTCGGTGGCCAATTGTGATCACCTCTTCGAGAGCTTCGAGAGATAACACGGCCCGGAAACTTCTGCCGTAAAAGATCAATGGTTTCGTAGCTTGTTTGGCTTGCCCAGATCAATACCATCCAATTACGCCCATAAAAAATCGTTAATCATCTCTCCTGTTTAACACCTAACACCTGTTATTGGAATACCCTTTTTTTACCCCCACACCATTAACTCTGAAAATCGAACATTGCGTTAGTGAGCAATTTCATATCAATTGATCGAAGTTTTTTGAAGTATAACTAGAAGTTTATTGAAAAAATTTTGAAAAAAATTCTATAATTGTAAGATTTATTCAATGTTGAAAATTATGGTGTTATCAGCTACTAGAGCGATATTTTTCACTCATTCGCTGTACATATTTGCATATAACTCGAAAAGTTATAGAAATCCCAAAAAATTTGATTGGAAATAACTCCTAAAAGTGCAAAAAAAAAAAATGTCCCAAAAATTTTAACAAAAAGATATAAATAAGAAGTTATAGAAATCCCACTATGGAACATTCAGAGATTATTACTGAGCAATTTGATAGAGGATGTTTCTCAAAAATTTCCCAAAAATTTCGCATACATTTTTTTCACAAAATTTTAACAAAAATAAATATATTAAAAAAAAAAAAAAATTGAATTAAAAACTGTTATTTTGCGATAAAATATTTAAAAAAATGTTAAAAAGAAAAAAAGAAATAAATAATAAAGAATATTTCGCTTTAAAAATCGATATCAACAATGAATAATTCTCAAAACTATAAATTTCTTTTAAAAACTTTTTTCAGCCTATTTCTCATTACACTCAAGGCTATAAATAACTCAATTTTAGAAACGACAATGACAAAGACAAAATACTTGAAACGAAACTTTAAAGTGCTTGGAGGAAATCTGCCCTTTGGCCAACTTTCATACACTGCAGTAATCTTTTGATTGATAGGTGGTACACAGATAGGCCGAAGCTTGAGAATGGACGGGCGGGTGCAGATGTCTTTGGGCCGAACTTTAAAAGATGGTGACCAATGGGCAGTTATCGCACAGACTTTCAAACGAAGGTTCATGGCATCTTTATTTTGTTGGACATGAAAGCCGTTATGGCAAAGATTTCTGGCAGCGCAAAGGTGTCTTTGGGAAAATGTGGGGTCTTGCCCCTAACAATATCCTATGGATCTACACTGTTATGATAAGACCTATTATCACCTATACATCAGTGGTCTGGATGAGTAGACTCTCTTTCGTGGGAGTCAGGAGGCCTTTATCAAGATTACAATGCACTGTGACCATCTGTTGCACTGGAGCTTTTCCGACTACTTCAGGCCCGGCATTAGATGCTGTGATTAGTCTACCATCACTTGATGCTTTCATCCAAGGAGAGACATTGAATGCCATCTACAAGCTGAAGCACAATAGGAACTGGTACGGCCCCTGTTCGGTATTGGAAAACAGAAAAAACATGGAATTTGATTCAACGATTCTTTTCATGCCTCTTGACTCCATGCCATTAAGAGTCGTACTTGAAAAGAGATACAGTGTGTTGCTGCCAGAAGCTCAATTATGGTCAAACTCTGAAAATGAGCCCGGCAAACATTGTTTTCGCATTTTCACGGATGGCTCCAGGACCGAGCACGGCTCCGGCTCTGTGGTCTACGTGGAATACAGCGGTACAAAACTGCACTTTGCTCTTGGAATGAATGTATCTGTGTTTCAAGCGAAGGTGTATGCGGTTCAAGAAGCGATGAACTTTGTTGTGGAAACCAGATGGAGAGGCAGATCTGTGTGTGTGTCTGCAGCGACAGCCAAGCTGTGCTCAAGGCTTCGGACAGCCCCCCAACCATATCAGGGGTATTCGAGTTCTGTAAATCCAAGCCGAACTATGTCGGTAGACTAAATACTCTGATGCTAACATGGGTCCCGGGGCCAACTTCTTTGGCCCATAGCCCGTTTTGCCACTCCCTTCTGCGGCCATCAAAGTCACGGTTAGCAAATGGGTAACTACAACCCACAAGCGAGCTTGGCAGGCTGAGAGAGGCTGCAGATGGACTAAACTGATGTTACCTGTCATGTCCGATCAACTGTCGCAAATCCTTCTGTCATCAAGCTAAAGGGAGTGCAAACGGCTGGTTGGACTGACGACGGGCCACTTTCTGTGGGCGAAGCACATGGAAAGGGTGGACATCTCAGACAGTGCACTCTGCCCAGCTTGTGGAGAGGAGGATGAGATCGCCGACCACTTCCTCTGTGCTTGCTACGCCTTCGCTATAATCAGGTTTGAGGTTTTTGGCACTGATGGGTTAAGAAGCGATCACCTTGGCTCCTTGACACCACAAGATCTACTCAGATTTCTTCGGAGAACGGGTAGATTTAAAGAAAATTTAAAGGGAATCCAAGTGTAATACAATCCGATTGTAATACAATGGACTTAATTGTGACTTGCTAAGTGTCCCGACAAAAAAAAGCGAATGTGTCTTTCTTAGGACGCCGTCTTAGACCTCTACCTCGAAGCAATGCGGAAGCAGTCCCGTGGTTGAGGGGAGAAGAGGAGGGATCTTTTTAGTGGAATCACCACACACATTTTTAACCTAACCTCAGCCAAAAAAAAGAGTAGAACTTGTTGGTAAGACAGATTTTCCGTTGGGTTATTATATTATAGGAGTTAATGCTCGTTCCTAGTGAAATGAAGACTTCACTTCCCAAAAAGGAATTAAGGTCGTTCGCGACATCGTGGTTTTCCTACAAGACCTCATTGTCTCATGACCAGCTCTTCACTGAGTCATCACAACCTATGTATGTACGTTTCGGATCTCAATTAGTTTTTAATTGAATTGAACAAACGTATTATCTATTTTTTTATGCAGTGCAAAGAAATCATCAACAGACTCTTCGATATATATTAATTCATCAGAGCTTTGCAATGGAAAACCCTTGGGTGAATCCCAAAATCAAATTTCTAATAACAACAAAGGGTTGAAAATTCTTTCGCGTGCCAGTTAAAATTAATTACTATTATCAAAAAAATATAACTACAATCTTTTATTAAGCTAAAAATATATGTAATTCTGCAGGGCGTGACAAATAGAAACAAGAGATTCCAACACCTAACGCAAACAGCCTCCCAACAGCCTATATAAGTGGAAATGTTAGTGGTGTAGGATCAATTGCCGGTGAGCTGTAGCTGACGGAAGACTTACACGCCTGTAAAGTGTTACAATCAAAAAAAATATTCAATATGCGCCTATCGTTTTTGAGTCTGCCTCTACTATTGTTTTTGTTTTGGAGCTGCAGCCAAATGCAGCTGGTGTCTGGCACCAAGAAAATCGGTGGTGGAGCCAAGCGCAGCACTGGTGGCGGCGGCAAAAAGTGTGGCTAAAAATGCTGAAATTAGTGTTGTTTCTTCAAATTATTTCATAGAATGACTTATTTTTACTAAAAAAAATAAATTTTTTGTTAAATTTTCTTGATTGAAATAAAAGTACAGCGTAAAATAAAAAAAAATTGAGTTGTGTTAATGGAATATTTGAAATAAAAGTGGGAATTCGCTTATATTTGGATATCAAAAAAACATAAAATCAAAAGTAAGTTTATTTTGCAAACAAATTAAGAAATAATGAATAAAATTGGTGTGGCTGTTGGTGCGGCAATCAAGTTCCGGGATTTCAGTAACCTACGACCTGGGAGATGGCAGGACTGTTTGGCTCACAGCACAGCATACGCCTGGAAGGAGGCCTTTTTAAAGTTCCAGTTGAAGCTTAAAGTCGATAGCGAGTTTGTTTTGAGGACATTTGACGCGTCATGACGTCGGGAAAATTGGAGTACTGGCTGGAAAAGGGTGGATAGCTGACGACGAAAGTCTACACTGTCGCAGGTCCTCCTGTCACTAAACGGAGTGGACTGTAGGAGGCAGGTTGGCTAATGACGGATAACTTCCTATGGGCAAAGCACATGGAAAAGGTAGGCATCTCCGACTGTGCACTCTGCCCAGCATGTGGAGAGGAGGATGAGACGGCGGACCACTTTCTGTGCGTCTGCCCCGCCTTCGCTCGAAACAGGCTTGAGACCTTTAGCACTGATGTGTCAAGCAGCAACCACCTTGGCTCCGTGGCACCATAAGATCAACTCAGATTTCTTCGGAGGTCGAGTAGATTTAAAGAAAATTAAAAAGGAAATGCGAGTGCAGTACAATGGATTTAATTGTGTCTGAGTGGTGTACTTGCTAGTCTGTTCCGACAAAAAAAGGGTGCCCAAATCGCAACTGAAGGCAAAGTTGATGGGTTTTTTTGTGTGTGTGTGTTTTTATATTACCACATCATTCATCGTAACGTATTTTTCCGCAAAGTACAAGCTGGAAGTTTTTTACATGGAAGAAAAATGCTTGTCACTGTCAACAAAAAATAAAAATGAAAAATTTTTTAAAAATTTTCGGCATTTTCTAGATTACATTAAAACTCAATGGGCTATAAAACTGCATATCCGAAAAAATTCTGAAAATTCTGGTTAAAAGTTCAAAGCCTTGAAGATGTTTTGGACACAGTCTTAAACTTTGACTTATATAGTTTTTGTTGTAGTATGAACTATATTTTTATAAAACAAAAATAGTGGTGTATTTATAATTTTGCAACGGAGTGTACATGAGAAGAAATCATAGGTGTTTGAATGCATAGAAATTATATACCTACAAATTCTCAGTGAAAATTCTGATTAAAATGTGCTGGAATGGAATTTTTTTCATTGAATGAAGTGTTATTTAAAATCTATTCGAAAAAAAACGAATAAAAAAACAACTAGAAATTAAGAAAAAAATAACAATTAAACAAAATTTTAAAGGAAGATCGAAAAGAAATCATAAGGAAAAAAAAATGATAAAATAAATTTGGGATACTAAACCGTACTATAATCCTCCTTGCGGTATATCCTGGGTATATAATAAAGCTAATTCTAGTTAGTGGCTACTAACACACATTGCATCAGTGGCACCAGCAAGAGGAAGCGGGCAACCGCGGTAATAGTGAAGACACACCAAATTTAGCGAAGTATTCAACCATCTGTGCGATCCTTCTGCCAGAAAAATGTGAAACTCAGATGGTGTCCAAGCAGCAAAAAGACGGTGTTCCTAAGCAAAGACAGATGGGCATTCCCACTACTTAAGACTGGTAGCGGTGGGCTGTATGAAATCAAAATATATTAACGAAACCAACGCAAGACTGAGTCTTGCCGAGGCCCTTTGCTCCCGACTGGAGTGAAGGGACAAAAAAAATAAATAAAAAATAAAATTTTTAGAAGTAGCGAATGGCAATGGTGGTGAACGAGGAAGTATGCAAAACGAAGTAGGTACTGGCTGTCATCAGTTATAATGTTGACAGTTATAATTTCGAGGTTGTAAAAGACTTCGGCATCGACAAAAATGTCAGCCTAGAAATCCAACGTGAGAATCCAAAAGAGATTCTTGCCAAGTAAGTAGACTAAGTAGGCAATTGAGTAGTAAAGTCCTCGCTCGACGCCCAAGAGAAACACTTTATAAGGCTCTCATCATGCCCGTCCTAAGGCGCAGAAGCGTGGATGATGACAATATCCGATGAGACGTCACTCGGAGTGTTTGAGCGAAAGATTTTTTGACTTATGCACGTTAGTGACGGCGAGTATCGCAGGCGATAGAACAATGAGCTGTGTAAGCTTTACGACGCCATAGACTTAGTGCAGCTAGTAAAGACCCAGCGGCCTCGTTGGCTAGGACATGTCATTCGAAGGGATCCGAAAGTATTCGATGCGATATTAGCTGGTAGTAACTGTTAGTAGAGGACGGGGAAGACCTCCTGTGCGTTGGAAGAATCAGGTGCGCAAGGACTTGGCTTCACTTGGCTGCGTATCCAACTTGTGCTGGTTAGTACGAGAAAGAAACGATTGACACGCTTGGTTAAACACGATCACAATCGCTTAAGCGACTGTCGCGCCAATCAAGAAGAAGAAAAAGTTCAATATTTTTTGCTTTCGACGCACAGAGTCAAATCAAAAATAATCCGTACGTCAAGCGGACTGCGTCCCTTCTGTCGGTTTACTGCCTTTGGGCTTATTATAAAACAAAAAAATATTAAAAAAAAAAAATATTTAAAAAAAATATTTAAAAATAAAATAATAGTAAAACTAGTACAGTCGAAGTCCAATAACTCGAACTTTCATAAATCGATTTCAATATTCACTCGAATTTTAGTTCCATAACTCGGATAAGAATTTTGCCATATGCTTCTCTAAGTTGAATTGTTTAAGGGACATCCCAAATTATGTAATTATTGTATGCTCTTTTCCGCGAAATTCTTGTTTAACACAACAAGCAATGTCCAAGGTTGAGATGGCAACATTGCGATTAATCACAGGACACTCCAGCAGAGATCGTATGCGAAACGATGAGACTAGAGGGACATGTGACACGCAAGACATTGTCAGGTGGAGTCGAAGACGAAAAAGGGAGTGGGAATATCATGTGCTACGCATGCCTGACAATAGGTTAGCTAACTCTGCAATGACGTGAAAACTGAGGACTACGAGGCCACCCGGACGCGCGCTCCCAAACGCTGGAATGAGTGTTGGACATCCAGCTCTATCGATACTTGATATTTATTTACTTATTTTTACTTACTTTTTATTTATTATTAAAAAAATTGTATAACCAAATTTCTTGTATAAAATGTTGTTGAACAGGATTTAGTCCTATAATAAAGAAAAGGGACAAGCAGAAGAAGGTTTTTAATTATACTGCAAGCTTCCCTTATCCCGAGAGCTACTGCTTGAAAAATACAATTCCAATTCCCCAGGCGAAAATACTTGGAAGTTTCGCGGTCCACAACTTATGATTTTTGAATGAAACGCTTGCAGCGATGGTTTTTGCTCAATAAATTTTATTTTTGTTTTATTTCATTTTCAATAGAGTTCAATCATTTTTTGCTTAGCTCGTTTTAATGCATACAATTATACATATATATTTATATATATATAGAGTTTTTTATTATTAGTTTATTTATAGTAAATTCTTTGATTAAATTTACTTGACATTGTTCAAGGTTTTAAATATTTTTATTACTGCAATTTAGTTAGAAAATAGTAAAAAATACTCTATTTTCGTATAATAAACTTAATTTTTATTTTTAATTTTTATTTAAACTTAAGTTTTTATTAAAGATTCATTTATTTATTTATTCTTTTTTCAATAACTTCACGCCAACCGAAGATTTACATAAATACAAATTATTTTGAATTCCACGTAAGAATCGAAAGTAATTACAGTTAGTAATGATTCTGGTAGTATGAAAATTGCTTAACTATTTATGTATAAATATATGTATATGTGTGTGTAGGTATGCATGAATATTAGTGTATGCATGCAAACTCTAACAAATTTAATTAATTCCGTTTAACTACAAAAAGTTTTCTTGCGCTGTGCAAATTTGATTAAAACTCGATTTTTTTTTTGCGTATGTATGTGGGAGTATTAACGTACCCTGCAGTAAACCAAGTGCATTAGCTTAGAACTAGCGCAAAACTAGTAGATTAGAGGATGATAGTGGCTCTATCCATATTTTTGGTGGGTCATCTAGTACTGCGGTACGGCGAGCCAAAGAGTATAGCGGCTCCCGTGATTTGGCCACACCTCAGAAATTTGGAAAAGATCAACACAAACGTCACGTGAAATGGTTCAAAAAGTGAAGAAGCGACTTGAGCGAAATCCCCGACGAAGTGCCAATGAAATGGCGAAATAACTGAAAATATCTGACCCTAGCATCCGTCGCATACTGAAAATGATCTCAAAGTCAAGCCTTACAAGATCCAAAAGGCGATGATGGCCATGACTCACACCAAAGCAGCAACAAGTCAGACTTGAGAGAGCGAAAGCGGCCAATTTCCGTGTGTTTTCTGACGAGACAATTTTCAAATTGAGCAATTCGTAAACTCTCAAAACAATAGGGTTTATTTGACCGACCGTTCATACGAGAATTTGAGTCATCGATTGGCCACGAGGAGGCAGCACCCGCCACAGGTAATGGTTTGGGCCGCTTTAACCGCAGATGGACGCATTCCAGCCATTTTCATCGAACCTGGCGTCAAGGTATATCCGAAAAAAATGTGTTCCAAATTAAGATCTACGCAGCAAATAAAGCAGCAGACGTAACCATAGAGAGAACTCCTTCGTACTTTCAACTAAACTTTTACATTGACAGCCAAGCAGCCATCAAAGAAATATCAGCTGTAATGAGAAACTCACACTGCGTACGACAATGCCGAAACAGGATGGATTAGATAGGGAGTGAGAAACAAGCTACCATCTACTGGGTGCAAAGACACAAGGGAGTTGAAGGGACGTGGTTTGCGTCAGCGCTGGAAAACTCCCAATATATAGTATATACTTGTGCAGGAAATGGGTCAACTTTATGAAAACCAGGAGTAAAGCCGACAACTGAAGCGAAAGCTGCAGAACGTCTGCATTCGTTAGAAAAGTGGCAAAGCAGATGGGACTCCTTTGTTAACGAACATTGGATCTATAGACATATCCCCAAAATTAGCCAATGGGTGACCAGAAGACAACGAGACATAATCTCAGAGCGTAGACCGTATTGAGCGGTCATGTTTCTTGGAGCACCTCCATCGTTTTCACATGGAGGACACTTCGTTCTGTCCAAGCTGCAACAATGCAAAAGAAAGCGCGAGCACGTGTTCTTCTTCTGTGATAGGTTCAACCAAGAACGCCGAACGCTTGCATTAGTCTTGGGTGAACAGCTGAGCCTAGACAGCTTAATCAATAGTATATGTGCAACAAAAGACTGTTGGAACGCAGTTAAAAGTTTTGCAAAGAGATAGATAATACTGCACCAGCAACGTGCGGAGTGGCAGCGCAAAACGCAGAAGGTAAAAAATCAGCCCTCGATAGAAGGTGGACTGTCTACGAACTGACGGCAAATCACAGATGCTCGAGTCATGTGCTCACGACGGTATAAGACGGTAAAATATTCTGTATATGTGTCTGTTTTGCTGCAGGTGCAAAAGAAACCTTAATAGGGTATAACATCCATACGCCCATGTGGGAGGAATCTCGCAGTACGCCACACATGCCACTGGTATGATGCCACAGAGATATTAGAAGACGAGCCTATAGCATGAAGCTGGCTACAAATATGGTGGACCCAGACATAGGTGAATAGTATTAGTTCATTTAATGGACACCGTTCTGTGCCTTACCGAAGTAATGCAAAGTAGTTCCGGGAAGGGAGTCTCTCCCCAGAAGAGGAGGGGCGATTTTTTTAGTGACTACACCATTCGACATAGTTTGACGACGGTCGCTGTAAGTGCGAAGGCATTTTGAACTCTACCTCCCCCACTAAAAAAACCAAAAAAAAGGGAAATCAAAGGAAACGAGAAAGGATATATTAGCCAAAGCAGGCGCAAATCTTCCAATAGCTAGCTCAGCCGGTATACAACCATCTTTCTGCAAACAACAACTAGATATTCCGTGTCTATGATCAGAAAGTACCGGGAATGTTTAAATAAAACAAAACAGAGTTAAATTTCAGGCAAATTTATTTTATCTCCTTCAAAATATGACCCGTCTGAAGCAACACACATGTGCCAACGTTTAACCCAGGCCGACGAAGGGATGGACTTCAGCTCCTTGCAGCTCTTGCAGGATCTCGAAAATCATGCTACGCAGGCACAATGTCAAGTCTACAAACTATATTTTATCTCTTCCCAGGAAAGAGTGGAAACTTGTGGCGGGGATACAGGCGGGACATTGTCTCACTCCATCGTGCGCGGCCAAACTGAAGCTAGTGCGGAACGAGGGGAATTCTGGAACACCTACTCTGCCACTGCGCTGCACTTAGCAAAACAACGCATAAACTGCTTAGGTTCTGCATCATTTTCAACATTAGAAAGTGTAGCAGCTAAAAAAAGTAGCTTACTTATTTACTTATGTGGCTCTACAACCGTGTGTCGGTTTTGGCCAAATCCAAAATGGCACGCCAGCTGTTTCTGTCCTGCGCTCGTTGATGCCAGTTGGAAATCTCGATTGAAAACAGGTCTTGCAGCACTTGGTGTTTCCAACGGAGATGTGGCCTTCCTCTTCCACGCCTACCTTTTTGGAGTAACGTGTCATAAATTCGCCTTGCTGGAGCTTCTTCTTTCATACGGGTGACGGGTGGCCAAGCCAGCGTAGCCGCTGTAGTTTTACATGCTTAACTATGTCCATGTCCCTATATAGCTCATACAACTCGCTGTTCCATTGTACGCGGTACTCTTCACCTACGTGGAGGGGGCCAAAGATTTTACGTAGAATTTTTCTCTCGAAGGTTCCCAAACCTTTTTCATCCACTGTTGACATCGTCCATGCTTCTGCGTCACATATGTACATTAGGGCGGGTCGATTTAAAAATCGCTCATTGCTCTGTGGAAATCGTATTCTAGGGATCAAAATAAGAAACTTTGCCGAAGGAACCATACCTCTAAAACGAATTCTGATGTCCCCCAATTTGGGTCGAACGAAAAATCCCACTTTGACCCATTTAGAGTGCTCCAATCGAGTCCAAATGTATGACCGACCCCCACTAACTTTGGACGGCCGATCCACCCATGCCAGTGGCACACCCCCTGGAACTCCCCTGGGGGTTCCCCATACAATCATTTCAAAATATCACCATTTTTGGCCATTACATGAGAAAAGAAACAAAAAAGTTCGACCCAAATTGGGGGACATCAGAATTCATTTTAGAGGTATGGTTCTTCGGCAAAGTTTCTTATTTTGATCCCTAGAATATGATTTTCACAGAGCAATGGGCGATTATTTTGCCTCCCCACAAATCGACCCGGCCTAATGTACATATATTAGGACGGAAATTATTAGCGTTTTGTGGAGGGCTAGTTTAGTTCTTCGAGAGAGAGCTTGACTTCTCAGTTGCCTACTGACCCCAAAGTAACACCTGTTGGCAAGAGTTATTCTCCGTCAAAAAATTACCAGCCTACTTAAATTATCTAAACTGCGTATTAAAGAAAAAAATATAAAATAAACTCTCCATACTAACTATTTACTCCGACAGCCAAGCGGCAATACCCGAGGGCCATGACGGTGCATTCGGAATTGGTCAAGGAATGCTTGATCTCACTTTCGACTGCGTCCGAATTCTTTGACATCAGCCTCATCTGGGTTCCCGGTCACAGCGACATTGCGAGAAACTGTGGATGAGCTGGACAGACAAGCGACATGTGAGGTGATTTCCCCGCGGAGGGAGAAAATTGGGATCCCCCTGACTACCTGCGGTCTGCTCCTGGAAAGATGGGCATCGCGACAACTCAGCGAGCGCTGGGTAAATACACAAACGTGTAAAGTCGCGAAATCCTTCTGGCCACGTGTGGACCGAAGGCGCTCGCGCGAGCTTCTGAGGCTGACAAAATATCAACTCTCCAATCGTGTGGGTTCTCTCACAGGAGACAATGCGCGAGGAATGCATGCTCGGAGACTTGGAATCACCTCGAGTCCTTTTTATGCTGGATGTATGGAGGATGAGGTGAAATCATCTCAGCACCTTCTCCTTAGCTGCCCTGCTCTGGCGGGTCTAAGATTCAGGCATCTTGGCTCTTACTTCTTTGCCACGCCTGCTGATATAGCTGGCGCTGACATTAAAAATCTGATGAGTTTCATCAGCAGCACAAAGCGGTTGACGCAAACATAGTCATTGTTCATAATCCGCACGCTCCTAACCATTCCATCACCACCTTTCCCTGCACCTCATCGGTCCTTTCCTTCACCTCACTTCCTTGGCAATGGTATCACAAAGGACGAATCCTTCTTCGTCCAAGTGTGCTCACTCCGTGGGCAACCATACCAACCTAACCTAACCTAACCTCCATACTAACACTTGGTATCACTACTGATCAATTTCTGTCCTATGTGCGATCTACAGAATCAACCTAGTCTAACCTAACCTAACTTAGTGGCTCCACTGGCTTTCGCTTATTTTTGCTCCCCCTACCCATATGTTTTGTTTTTGTGCTGTCGTTACGGCCAAAGGATGGCATTATTTTGTATTCCATCACTCTTGGCACCAACTACTCCGCTATGCACCTGTTTTGCACTAGTTCGGAAGTGGTTACAAAATGTAGGCATCATACGAAATTAGCTCTTTGGGCGTGCGCCCACATTTCTACTGCAGCGTAGGTACATATTCTACATACATACATACATCCAGAAGAGCGTGTGTGTGTGTGTGTAATGTAATGAGTTGCTAATTTCTATTTTCACGTTTTTAGTTTATTTGCATTTCTTTGAATTCGATTAATTATTGTTTTTATTTCCAATGCTTTTTTGTAGGGTTTGTTTTTATTTTTTTTTGCTCCATTCATACTTTATTATGCTAATAGAGTGTTGTTGGTATGCATTTGATTTGCTGCAGCCTCCCAGCAACTAATTAAAAATGTTGTCATTGTCATTTGCCATTAGCCATTCAAAATTGCTAATAACAGTAATTGGCTATCAACATGTGTTCGATATTTTTCGACACTTGCGTAACATGGCGAAATTATTTACGCAAATTCTCTGCCATCGAGTATTTGTAATTAGCTTCTAATCGCATTATAATTGGGTTTCCAATAGCAGCAAATGATTTATGCTCTTTTTTGAATTTTTGAATTTTTAAATTTTTTAACTTTTAATTTTTTATAGTTAATTTTTGCTAATGTTGTGTGTGGTGGTACCACACATATACATACATACATACATACATACGAATATACACTTGTTGTTGCATTTTTTGTTTGTTTTTTATTTAAACTTATTTGTGTCCGGTTTATGTAATTTTAAATCGGTTTTTCAAACATTTATTTTCCGTGTTTTCGCATTTGTGCTATGCAAAGAATTTTTTTACATGTTATAGAAAACTCATTAAATTTATTGCTTAGATAATATAATTAATTAGTTTCATTAGGTTAATACGTAAATACATGTTTTTATAATTGGTTTATTTTTACTGTCAACTTTTTCCTTACACTAATTTATTTAAATATTTTTTTTTGTGGGCTGATTTTTCAAAAAGGTGGGTCGTTATTGTGAGTTATTCATGATTTTATTTAATGCGAAAATGTGTGAGTGATTTGGGTAACTTATAGCTGTTTAACCGAAAGATATCCCAGGTTTTTGCTTTACGGGGTTAGACACGTCCAGAAGTTTAAAAAATTCGATTTTTTACAGATTATTATTCTTATAATTTTAGGTGTATCTACTATATTTCTGTGGAAGTCGATTGTAAAAATTCCCCATAGATACAAAGTTATGGTAGAAAATGTAACTGCCCGACGAGAGTTTGATGCGCGCAGGTAGATGTCCTTCGTTTGAGGCAGCTGGCCGTTACTTTCGGAGAAAAAAATCAACAACAACAATTGCTTACTGATCAGTAAGGCATACAAAATGAAGCTGGAATGGGAGATTAGATGTAAGTTAACAAAATATTAGGTGCGCAACTAAGTTTCCGCTGTTTGTCAATAGATGCCGCCCGCAGTGTGTGCTAGTCGATTCTAACATAACCTAAACGTCTTAAATCAAGCTCAGACATATGGTAAACAAACTGCTTCGAGACATTAGTGATTTTGTTTTGGTATCACATACTTTTGGTTTTGTGAAAATGTCTGATTTTGTGCCGAATAATCATCATTTGCGGAAAGTGTTGATTTTCCTCTTTCATACGAAAAAACGGCGGCTGAAGCACATCGAGAGCTACAAAAAGTTTATGGAAATGCTGCTTTAAGTGAAACAACGTGCCGAGATTGGTTCCGTCGCTTCAAAGAGGGTTTTTTTAATGTTGATGACCGTCCGCGTGAAGGAAGGCCAAAAACCTTCGAAGACGCTGAGTTGCAGGCATTGCTCAATGAGGATCCGTGTCAAACGCAAGAAGAGCTTGCTGCAGTATTAGGAGTTAGCCGCCAATCCATTTCCAAGCGATTGCTTGCTTTGGGAATAATTCAGAAACAGGGGACTTGGGTTCCTTATGAGTTAAAATCAAGGGATTGTTGAACGTCGTTTTTTCGACGTTTCGCCTGTGAACAACTGCTCCAGCGGCGAAAAAGGAAAGGTTTTCTTCATCGCATCGTGACGGGTGATGAAAAATGGATTCACTACAGCAATCCAAAGAAACGAAAGTCATGGGGACTGCCCGGTCAGGCCCGATCTACGTCGTCCCCTCAGCCGATCTATGGCACATGGTCTAGCTGATCAGCAGTTCCATTCATATGAAGACATAAAAAATGGCTTGATCCGTGAATACCCTCCAAAAACGGTATACAAGATCTACCAGAAAGATGGGAAAAAGTAATAGTTTTTCGAAACCCAAAAAGCCTCCAAAATCTGTTAATTATCTTAAATGTAATCGAATATTACGTTTTTCCAATTTCATTCTGAAATTGCCTTAGCCCACGCAAGTCTCTTTTTCAATGTGTGATAATGAGAGTGGCGTTTTTTTTTCAATACGCTCCGGACTTTGAGGTCTTCTGCACGCAAACATCCTCGAATCATGTCTTTGGATACATTAACACGACTTTTTCATTAAACTGTTTCGGCTTCACTCAACGATAAGTTCGGCTTTGTCACAAACAAATCAATGATCTGGTGGGTGACCTTGCTTTGGAAAGGTATTTTTTTAGAGCTCGTCGGATGAAGTCGTCAACGTTTTGCACTACCGTTGCACGCAAAGCCGTTCCACGTCTGAGAGTTTCAAATATCTTGGTTCCATTGTAAGCGATGATTACTTAATAGACCGCGAAGTGACGAACCGCATACAAGCCGATTGGCAAAGTTGGCGCGCAGTGTCAGGAGTTTTGTAAGACAAAAAGATGCCAATACAGTTAAACGGCAAAATTTACAAAGCTGTGGTTAGACCTGCAATGCCATATGCCTCAGAATGCTGGCCGCTGTCTGCTAAACAGGTACAAAAAATCCATTTGCGGAGATGAGACTTCTGCGTTGGACAGCGCAACAAAAGTTGATAAGATAAGCAATAAACACATCAGAGGACAGCTACCTCTGTGGCTCCAATAACTGAAAAATTGAGAGAAACTCGCTTGCGCTGGTATGGGCACATTATGAGAAGCCCGGAACAGCATGCAACAGAGAAACTCGGTAACACAGCTGCTACCATCAATGTGACGTGGCCCAGCCTTTAAGTTCTAGCTGAACACTATTAAAAACGATATGCAGTAAAGCGAAGTCAACGAAGGGACAACCCCGGACCGAGTAACCTGGATATTTACCGTGACCATTCTCAATTTGTCCTTCAGGAGGATGTCAGAAAACCTCTCTTAGCTCTAGCTCTTCACTCATAAGCTTCTTCTTGATGGTGTGTTGTCCCATAGCAAGGAAGAGCTCGAGCCCTATTAATGGCGAGGTGGCAGCTCATCTTGCTAATTTGTCCGGTACTTCGTTCTCAGTTATACTCCTATGTCCTGGGATCCAAATTAACCGGATGCGATTGTGCGTTGCTAACAGATTCAGTTTCTCAATTTACTGAAGGGCCAGTGAGGAATTAATCTCACAGGATGACAGAGCCTTGAATATCGCCTGACTGACCAATTCGCTCATTTCGGAAATTCCGACCTTAGTTTATCTCTGCACACAAACAGGTGGCATACATTTCCGCTGGTAAGATGTTTGTAAAACTACTCATCGGCACGGAATGCTTGGTTTTTGGGCCATACCTTCTCCTCAAATACGAGACTGATTTAATAAAACACAAACGGTTAATTATTGTTCAATTTTTATTTTATCTCCTTCAAAGTAATCACCATTGGAGGCAATACACATATGCCAACGTTTTTTCCAATCATCATAGCATTTCTGGAAGACCGATTTCGGTATGGATTTCAGTCTCTTCTTCGAATTCTCTTTTATGACTTCAATTGTCTCAAAATGTTTTTCACGGAGCGGCAGCTTGGGAAACAGGAAAAAGTCACATGGAGCCATATCAGGCGAATACGGTGCTTACGGAACGATATTAACATTATTTTTGTTCAAATAATCGCGAACAAGACGTGATGTGTGAGTTGGTGCATTGTCGTGATGCAAGAACCATGACTTGTTGTCCCACAATTCCTTCCTTTTAAGACGAATGTTCTCGCGCAAACGCTTTAAAACGTCTAAATAATATTCAGCGTTAACCGATTTTGCGATTTGTGCGATTTTCAAGCACAATTTCCTTTACTTTTCCGATGTTTTCGTCGTTTACTGATGTTGCTGGACGACGTTCATGAGGCAAGTTTTCAACCGATGTACGGCCCTCTTTGAACGATTTGTACCACTGGAAAACACGTGCACGCGATAGAGTAGACAAAATTTCAAACAAATTCTTTGTTCAACTTGAATTTCCATCGTTAAATTCGAAGAATACACTCGAGCTTGACTTATTTACAGTAGCACAGAAAACAAACTATGTGACATATCACGCTGAAATTTTCCATGTAAGCTTATAACAGTCCTACCAAAAAACAAAAAATTTATTTTTGCCATATGTCATCTGCGGACCGTTTTATTGACAACGTCTCGTTCATATTTGAGCAGAAGGTATATTGCAGCACCTATGCCTCCTGTTGTCAGCGAAGCTTCTGTGTACCAGAGCAGAGTTCACTCCTGGGGTTTCTTTTCAAATCCCAATTTACCTTGTCGTTCAGTTCAATGCTCGACTTCTTTTCGAATTTAATGACTTGAGTGTTATTATCTCTGGGTAGCTGCGTAGACGGGAGCTGCAGACTCACCAATTGCATGTTTTCAGATGACATAACTTTTTCACTACCGAAACCTTCGCTAGTAATATTCAACAGCGTCCGCTTGACTGATTGCTGAACAACTATATGAAGCGGTGTCAGTTCAAGCATCACCTCCATCGCAGTTGTAGGTCAGGTCCACATCGCCCCCGTGATGCAAACGCATGCTAAGCGCTGAAGCTTAGTTAGTGCTGCCCGCACTGTCGAGAGTGCAGCTCTGGCTGCCCAAGTAAGCGCTCCATATACTATCATTGTCATTATTATTCAGATTTACATCCATCTCTGGATTCTTGGACTGCAGCCCTAGGATTTTCCTGCTAAACGTTTGCAGAGTATGAGAGTTTTTGTTGCTTTGGACAAGATTGCTTCAGCAAAGTTACAAATATAAATAATTACAGTCTGTGCCAGAAGAAATTAACTAGTGTTTTTCTTGTAACTTGAAGATATATTTCGTTCTACTTTTTGCTGCATAATAGTCCTACCCAAGGGCTACGCCTTCAGTGCTTACTCAGCTTAATGTCGTTCGAAACTTTCCTGTAAGCGCAACCAAACAGAAATGAGTGAGAAGTACGCGAAGCATTTTGAGACAGGATTTTTATGCATATATTCGAAAGGACCGAAAGTATCTTACGCCGCGGCTGCAAAAGTGATTAAAAAATCAAAAAAGTTTGTTGTGATGTGGCATCAGCGGTATAAGGTGGACAAAAATGTTGATGACTATTCCGAGCGCGGCTTGAAGCGAGTGATGACAAAAAAGCAGGATCAAGTCATCGTCCAACTTTTTAAGCGGGACTCTTTTTTGCGGCTAAGCCAAGAACAATCAGAACCATCGAAGGACTACTGAACTGGAGGCGAACATATCCTACCGTCCCACAACATCAAAACCAATGCTCTCAGAAAAACACATTGAGAAACAACAAAACAAGAAAATGGCGTCACAGTATTGGACTGGCCTTTCCAGTCCCCAGACGTCAAGCCCATTGAAAATGTGTGGGGAACTATGAAAACGCATCTTGTCGGAAGGGCAGTCCATGATTTAAAGCAACTCGTGCGTCAAGTTCGCAAAATCTAGTCCTGTTTGTCGTCGAGCTACGCAGAAAAGTTGGTTCAAAGTATAAATAAGATGGCTGGTTATACTCGACTAGACAACACGGCTTATTGAGCTTAAAAAAAATTTGAAATATATATCTTTTTTTTCTTCATGAATTATCGCGGTTCTTTTTTCTGACACAGATTGTAAATATCATTCATAAAATAACATAAAATTAGTCGATTCCTTTATGGCTTACATCGACATTTTTTTTTTAATTTTTTACTACCTTTTCAGAAAGCGGATAGGCTTTTGCGTGACCTGCTAGAGGAGTACAGGGGCAGGAATGATGCTCGAAAATTCTATCAACAAGTCAAGCGTCTGTCACAAGGTTTCAAGACCGGAGCATCAGCCGGCAGACATAAAAACGGAATTCTGGTTATGGATACACAGCCCACACTGGGCATATGGAGGGAACACTTCTGCAATTTACTTGCTGGCGATGACGCACACAATCTCGCCCCAGTAGAAGATGACCCGATACCGCCAATCGACGATAATTTGGACGTTCCACCACCTAGTCATGACGAAGTCAGAGTTGCCATTTAGCGGCTCAAGAATAACAAAGCGGCTGGCGCTGACGGCTTGCCCTCTGAATTGTTCAAGACTGGCGGCGATGTGCTGATAGGGGGCATGCATCAGCTCATCTGCAAAATATGGCTAGCAGAAAGCATGCCCGCCGATTGGAATCTCAGTGTTCTTTGTCCTGTACTGAAGAAGGATAACCCGATGATCTGCACCAACTACCGGGGCATCAGTCATCTAACCATCGCTTACAAGGTCCTGTCTAGCGTCCTTTGGGGAAGACTTAAGCCATTTGCCAACACACTGATCGGGCCTTATCAGTGCGGCTTCAGACGTGGTAAGTCCACCATCGATCAGATTTTCACATTACGCCAAATCCTGGAAAAGACCCATGAAAAGCAAGTCGACACCCATCATTTCTTTGTCGACTATAAAGCTGCGTTCGATAGCCTGTACGCCACCATGTCTGAGTTCGGTATGCTAGTGAAGCTCATACGGCTTTGCAGAATGACGTAAGGCAACACACCCAGCTCCGTCAAGGTTTCAGACTAGGCGATCCACTGTCATGCAACCTCTTCAACATCGTGATGGAAGGGGTGCTTCGAAAAGCAGGTGTTCATCGTAATGTCACTATTTTCTACAAATGTGTCCAGCTCCTTGCGTACGCCGATGACATGGACATTATCGGCCGCTGTAAGCGAGATGTCACCGCTGCGTTTTCTGCTATCGAAAAGGAATCATCACGAGTGGGTCTGGCGGTGAACGAGGGTAAAACGAAGTATATGCTGTCTACAACGCGGAACACACGGCGTGTAGGCACGCACGTCATTGCGGACAACTATACCTTCGAAGTTGTGCCAGAATTTATTTATCTTGGCACCGCCGTTAACAGCAACAACGATATCAGCCTGGAGATCAAACGGATAATCACTCTTGCTAATAGGTGTTACTATGGGCTAAGTAAGCAATTGAGTAGTCCAGCCCTCTCCGCATGATCAAACTGACACTTTAAAAGACGTTCATCATACCCGTGTTGCTTTATGGCGCAGAGGCATGGGTAGTGTCAAAAAGCGATGCAGCCACTCTTGGGGTGTTCGAGAGAAAAGTTCTTCGTAAGATCTTCGGTCCTGTGCGCGTTGGCGAAGATTATTGTTCAAGAATGAACCACGAGCTGTATGAGCTCTACGCCGACATTGACGTAGTTCAACGCATCGCCAACCAACGCCTGCTTTGGCTAGGGCATGTCGTGCGTATGGATGAAGAAGCTCCAGCAAAGAAGGTGTTCGAGGGGAAGTCCAAGGGAGCTGACGCAGAGGAAGACCATTGCTCTGGTGGAAAGACCAGGTGGAGGAAACCCTATGCTCGCTTGGTGTACAGAATTGGAGAAGGCACGTGCGGAGCAGAGGCACCTGGAGAGAGCTAGTGAGGTCGGCCTAAGTTAGTAAGTAAGATAGGCTTTTGCGCCTTTTTCTCATACTTCCAAATTGCATCAATGGATTGAGCAGCAGCCGAAGTCAATTGTCACAGTTTGCACCATCTTTTGTTATAGAATCTTGGCTATTGATTTAATGTCTGTGTCAACCCTGCAGAGCTGAAATTTTTGGCATCTACTTGCAGTATGAGTTAAAATTAACTTTTACTACCATTGAAACATCATTACCAGTAGCCTTGCAAGAAGCTTTGAAAGCTCGAACAATAAAATAGCGATTGAAATAGTCTTCAGCAAAAAAAGTGTGAATGCATTGAAAACTGCGCACTGGCGCTTGTCATTGTGGACAGGGTAAAACCCATACATTAATATTTACATACATACATACATATTTACATACATTTAAACATTCATACTCCCATACAAACAAAGGAATATCAGTTGTTTAACCACTTTGAAACTCACAAAAGGCCCATTAGTTGGGATGTCCTCGATTTCCCAGCAGGATAAGCCTGTCTGGAGATACCCAAGTATGAATTAATACTTGAATAACTACAATAACACTTTTGTAAACGCAGCTGCAATTGCAAATGCTGGCATTAAAAACACTCTGAAAATTAGCATTGGATATGGATATGGATATTATTATTATATTTAGTTTGAATGTTTGCAGTGGCTCTGTGGTTTTGACTCCACATTGGAAAATTATAATTGCTGCATAATGAATAGTTGGCATTTCATTGACACACAAATATAAGTAAGTACGTAAGTTCTCTTGTACGGTTACTATAACCTTAGCATAATTGCCTAGTGAGGCATAAAATTCCAAATTAACTTTTCCAATCGAATGCAGTCGGCAGGCCACAGAACAGATAATAAATGTCAGTATTCAGAAGCGAATGCTTGTAATCTGCTCAGGCTGAGGTGAGCAAATGAATTAAAGGTAAATTTGCAAATCCCAAATGGAATGGAGTGACCATTCCATTTATGTAAATGCATGGCATCCCGGCATGGAAACTTTGAACTCGTAAAATATGTGCTGCGGATTTGCAGTGGTAAGAAAGGTGTGTGTGTGCGTAGATATACATACAATACATTTCGCACACCTGCTTCAAAAGAGGCACAACACAAAATTTGTAATTTCTCACAAAACACAAAGAACTGCTTTTGAGTTTATGAAATATTTTAGCAAAAAATAAAGAGGTTGTTTATTGAGAAGCAAAGGTCTGGCAAAATTTTTTATAGTAGCGTAAAATTTTTGTTCTGTCCGTACTGCCTTCTCCAAACTGGATAAAGAGGCAAAGCGAATGGGTCTGGTGATGAACGTGGACAAAACGAAGTACCTCCTGCCATCAAACAAACAGTCGGCGCACTCACGTATCGGCACCCACGTCACTGTTGACAGTTATGATTTTGAAGTTGCTGATTGCTGAATAACTATATGAATCGGTGTCAGTTCAAGCATCACCTCCATTGCAATTGTAGGTCAGGCCCACATCGCCCGGTGATGCACACGCATGCTAAGCGCTGAAGCTTAGTTAGTGCTGCCCGCACTGTCGAGAGCAGCATTAACACCCATAACAAAGTCAGCCAGGAAATCTAACGGAGAATCTCTCTTGCCAACAAGTGCTACTTTGGACTAAGTAGGCAACCGAGTAGTAAAGTTCTCTCTCGACGAACAAAACTAACACTCTGCAAGGCTATCATCATGCCCGTCCAACTGTATGGCGCAGAAGCATGGACGATAACAACATCGATGACGCGTCCATTAGAGTGTTTGAGAGAAAGATTTTGCGCTATATTTGCTGACCTTTGCCCTTTGGCAACGAGAAATATCGCAGACGATGGAACGATGAGCTGTATGAGCTTTACGACGACATAGACATAGCGCAGCGAATAAAAATCCAGCGGCTACGTTGGCTGGGTCTTGTCGTTCGAATGGATACAAACGCTCCGGCTCTGAAAGTATTCGATGCGGTACCAGCTGGTGGTAGCAGAGGTAGAGGAACGCCTCCTCTTTCGATAGTGTCACGTACATAGATGAAGAGATGTAGAGGTCCTCCGCCGCTCAGATGGATTGGCGGTGTAAATGAAGACGCAAGTTTTTAGGGATTTCGGGCGTGGAGGACGCAGGCACGAAATTGAGACAATCGGAGACAATGCTGCAGCAGGCGAACGTCCAAGCAGGTATGTCCAGCCAACAATGATGATGATGAGGGATGAGAGGATTAATTAATATAAATCTGTTGACTTTTTATACCAAATTTACGCAAGAGTGCACTATTCACATGGGGATTCAATGGTTACGTTCAAAGTGTGGGTAGCAAGGGAAAATATAAAAAACAAAAATAAGAAATAGAAATAAAAAAATTGATGTTTAGGAGTGGAAAAAATGTTTTTTTTTGTTAGGAAGATGGGTAAAATAAAAAAAAAATATTTCAGGTGGCATAAATAAAAAAAAAATTAGTTTAGGTGGCACAAAAAAAAAATATTTTGTTCTAAAATATATAAAAATAAAATATAAAAAAATATTTTTGTTATGTGGCATAAAGAAAAAAATATGGTTTTAGGTGGCATAGAAAATTTTTTTGTTAGGTGACATAAATAAAAAAAAAATTTTGGTTTTAGGTGGCATACAAATTTTTTTTGTTAGGTGGGATATATAAAAAAATTGGTTTTAGGTGGCATAAATAAAAAAAAAGCATTGTTTTAGGTGGCATAAAAAAAAAAATTAGTTTAGATGGCACTAAACAATTTTTTTTGTTACGCGGCATAATTAAAAAAATTTGTTAGGTGGCATAAATTAAAAAAAAATTGGTTTTAGGTGGCATAAACAAATTTTTTGTTAGGTGGAATAAATAAAGAAAAATTAATTTAGGTGGCAAAAAAATAAATATTTTTGTTAGGTGGGATAAATAAAAAAAATTGGTTTTGAGTGCATAAAAAATTGTTGTTAGGTGGCATAAATAAAAAAACAAAATAGTTAGGTGGCAGCTCGGAATAAATAAAAGAAAATTTTGGTTTTAGGTGGCATAAAAAAATATTTTTGTTAGGTGTCATAAGTCAAAAAAATAGAATAAAAATTTTTTTTAGATCACATAAAAAAAAATGTTTGTTAGGTGGCATAAAAAAATTTTTTGTTAGGTGACATAAATAAAAAAAAATTTTGGTTTTAGGTGGCATAAATAAAAAAAACATTGTTTTGGGTGGCATAAAAAAAAATAGTTTAGATGGAATAAAAAAAATTTTTTTGTTAGGTGGCATAAATAAAGAAAAATTAATTTAGGTGGCATAAAAAAAATATTTTTGTTAAGTGAGATAAATAAAAAAAAATTGTTTTAGGTAGCAAAAAAATTTTTTTGTTAGGTGGGATAAATAAAAAAAATTGGTTTTGAGTGCATAAAAAATTGTTGTTAGGTGGCATAAATAAAAAAAAATTAGTTTAGGTGGCATAAAAGAAATATTTTTGTTAGCTGGGATAAATAAAAGAAAATTTTGGATTTAGGTGGCATAAAAAAAATATTTTGTTAGGTGGCACAAATGAAAAAAATTATTTTTGGTAACATAAAAAAAAATTTTTTGTTAGTTGGGATAAATAAAAGAATAATTTGGTTTTTGGCATAAAACAATTTTTTTTTTGTTAACATTTTTTATGCCACCTGAAACTATTTTTTTTGTTGCAGTGGAAAAAATAAAAAATGTTGGATTTAGATGGCATAAAGAATTTTTTTGTTTTAAGCGGCATAAATAAAAAAATAATTTAGTTTAGGTGGCATACAAATTTTTTTTTTGTTAGGTGGCATAAATAAAGAAAAATTAATTGAGGTGGCTTACAAAATTTTTTTTAGGCCATTTTTTCGGCATAAAAAAATTTTGTTTGGCCACCCTAATGTGCATATGTGCGACTGTTTAATGCAGAAATGACAAAAATGTTGTAAAAAGCTTTGAGGCGCCTTAACTCGCATTCGCATGTTTATGGCGCATGACCCACATTTATGAATGTATGTACATATATATGTGCGCATGCATGTAAATTCAATATAAATACATACTTACACATTTAATATAGCGATTAACAATGCATGAGTATTTTTTAATTATTCACATACATTTGTATTATCCATAAACACTTATAATAGTTTTTTTCTTCCATATTTATTGACATTATCCCATTTGCAACTCAATTCAATATGTACTGCATTTATCTAGATATGTATGTAAGCACGCATACGACGCGTCTTACATGATAACTGATTCTCATACAGGTGAGCCGGAAGAGCCTGAAGTACAGCCGCCGCCACCGCCGCTACCGCCGCTGCTGGCGACGCCGACACCACCACTTCCACTACCGAAACCACCACTACTACTACCCATACTGCCGATGCTCTTCAGCGATGCTGACGTTACTGCCGTTGTGCACGTTGCGCCCATTGCGGCCGTTCCGCCGGCTACTACACTACCCGCTCCAGTCGAAATGCCAATATCACTGATACTTTTCACATGTCGATGTTGCTCATACAAAGCATTTGGATCTGTCATTGACTCGGCTATGCTGCTGCTACTACTCACAGGTGGCGCACTCACACGATGTCCGGGCGGTGCGTAGTTGAAGATATTGCCGCCACTTCCGTGGGCTCCAATACCGAGGGCTGATGATGGCGGTGGTGGTGGTGGTGCGGTTGTAGGTGGTGGGAAGTGGTGTGCGCTGGTGGGGTAGAGCGGCGCTGAGTGCGGTGGATGGCCGCCTATAGTGGCGTAAATTCCTCCACCACCTTCGGAGCTACTATACGATGGTGTGGGAGAGGTGGAGTTGCCGAAGGATGAACGATCCCCAATGGAGTTTCCGCTACGTGATGATTTTGCATTGAAACGGAAGGCTTTAGAGAGAGAACTCTGCGTGGCGGGGTAGATGAGAAAATTAAGAAAAAATGGCGTAAGCAAAATTTAAACAGTTGAAAGGTGTATTATAAATATAATAAAAGAAAAATTAAATAAATTGAACGAAAAATTATTTTGAAGTAAGCGTGCATTTGAAGGGCATTTTTATCAAGGTTGCCATCTGATTATTTGGCAATTAATGTTAGTTATAAGAATATAGTATTATTTTATTTGAAGTAGGGCAAGAATTTTAATTTTCTTATTGATTGTTAAGAATGACAGAATTACAAAATTTTGTAATTAAGGGTTGCCACATATTTTTTTTTATATAATAATTGTTTTTAGTAAAACGGGAATATGTACAGCGTATGCAAGTGAAAGAGAAAACGTATGTTTAGAGAAAATTTTGAACAGGGTTGCCTAAATATTTGGCTATTCGTGTAATTTATATAAACATAGTATTATTTTATTTGAAGCAGGGCAAGAATTTAATTTTCTCATTGATTGTTAAGAATATATAAAAATATACATATATTATATAAGAATATTTATACAATATATAAAAAAATTTTTTAGTACGCAAATATGTACAGCAACGAGGAAACTTTAGACAGAGCTGCCACCCAAAGTGTTTGCAAATAACGTAATTTAATATACACTTCAACTCAAGTAAGTCAGATGTGCAATATTTTTTAAAGGGTTGCCATCAGTAATTTTACCAAATACTATAAAGTAGGGAAATTTTGTTTTTACTTTACAAGCAGCAATTTAGATTTACAAAATTTTTGAAATGAAGGGTTGCCATATATTATTTCATAAAAAATATTCTTGTAGTATGCAAATATGTACAACATATAAAAGTGAGCAAGAAAATTTAAGACAGAGTTGCCACCAAAATTCCTTACAAATAACGTAATTTAATATGCACTTGAATTCAAGCAATTTTTTTAAAGGGTTGCCATCAGAAATTTTACCAAATACTGTAAGGTATGCAAACTTGTTTTTTACTTTGACTAGTAATTCAGAACTACAAAATTTTTTTAAGGGTTGCCACATATTATTTTATAAAAAACTGAGTCAGTAAAACGGCAGTATGTGCAGCATACAAAAGTGAAAGAGAAAACGTATGTTTAGAGAAAATTTTGAACAGGGTTGCCATCTCAATATTTGTCACTTAATGTAATTTATGACAATATATTATTAGTTTATTTGAAGGAAGGCAAGAATTTTAATTTTCTGATTGATTGTTAAGCATTTCCAAATTACAAAATTTTTTGTTAAGGGTTGCCATATATTATTTTCCAAAAAACAAAAAGTCTTTATCATGCTACATTTTAGATATTAATATATAATATTGAAATTTGTCATATTTTCTAACAAAGGAGCTGGTATAAAAAATTTGAAGTAATTAAAGTTTAAATTTAAAATAAAGTGCGCTCTGCAAAAAAAATAGAGGGCCTTTCAAACGATGTCTAGATGTTGTTTTACAATAAAACTTGTAGAAATGTATATTCTTTGAGTTTTCACTATTTTTATTCAAAAAAATGTTGATCAAATAGTTTTCGGAGCAATCGCCAGGTGACGCTCTAAGTCAACCGCTTTGAGTTCTATTTTTTCCTTTGTTAGCTCGTCACATTTGTGATTAACATTCCTACCAAAATTTTATTGTCATTGCTTGGCGATTGTAAAAGTTACACCGTTTGGAATAAATCTAACTCTGCACGTGTTTTCGATTCTTTACAGTTTTAAAAATGGATTTGAATTTGCAGCAACGAATTTGTATTAAAATTTCGGTTTAAAATTGATTCAATGGCGCAAAAACCTTTGAGATGTTGGAGAACTGTTTCGGTAATGATACTGTAAAGAAAACACCCGTTTACGAGTGGCATGAACGCTTCATAAGAAATCGTGAGTCCTTCGACGATGTCAAACAATATGGCAGACCATCGACATCGAAAGCTGATGAAAACATCAATAAAGTAAAAGAAAAGTTGATCAATAACCGTAAAATAACCATCAGAGAGCTCCAAAGGAATTGGACATTGCTTGAGCTTGCGCGGTGTTGCTGCAAAGTTGGCCCCAAAGAACCCGAACTTCGTGCAAAAAATACATGGTTTCCAAGGCTGAGCGCGAACCAACATTCATCAAACGCATCATTACTGGAGACGCGACATGGATTTATGAGTACGAGACGCAATCCAAATCAGGCGAGTGAGGCGAATAAACCGAAACTAAAATAATCACGTCGGTTTAAGTAAAAAAGGAAAGCTTTGCTCAAAGTGGATGGATTAGAGTGTCAAGTACAGTACTCAGACACAATTAAGTCCATTGTACTGCACTCGGGTTCCCTTTTTAGTTTTCTTTAAATCTACTCGACCTCCGAAGAAATCTGAGTAGATCTTGTGGTGTCAAGAAGCCAAGGTGGTCGCTTCTTAATACACCAGTGCCAAAGACCTCAAGCCTGATTCGAGCGAAGGCGGGGCAGACGCACAGAAAGTGGTGCGGAGTTTCATCCTCCTCTTCACAAGCTGGGCAGAGTGCACTGTCTGAGATGCCCACCTTTTCCATGTGCTTCGCCCACAGAAAGTGACCCGTCATCAGTCCAACCAGCCGCCTACAGTCTCCTCTGCTTAGTGATAGGAGGAACTGCGGCAGTCGGTCGGACATGACAGGTTACATCTGTTTTATCCATCAGACAGTTAATAAGGACTATTATTTGGACGTTATGAGACGTTCACGTGAAGGAATTCGCCAAATAAGAAAGGACAGAGACTTGAGAGACTCTTTAATGAAAGTTCAATAAAGCACTAAATTTTTATGAAATCATTCAGATTTCAGTGACCTGAAAGCAAAACCATTAAAGTCACACAAGTTGATTGGTCAAAAACCCACAGAATTATTTGTAAACCAATATTTTCCGTGTTGTTTTCCCTGGCTTCACAGTAACTCATCTTGTCAAACCAAATTCCTAAGACCACGTTGACTATTTCGGGTACTTTTGATCTTCTTCTAAGAGTCTGAATCGTTTCTGCATCGATGCTTAACGATAACGCACAAAAAAGAGTCCAAATAGTTCATAGTCTGTGACACAGTGCAACAAAAAACTTTTGTTTTGTCTTGTGATTTAAAAGGAAATCGGTCGGTCATCTATGCTGATCAAATTTCAAAACCTAATTTTTCAAAACCAACATTTAAAACTGCAAGAAATCGGATGGCAAGTACGGAGTATTGAGAGTCACTGATTTCGCATTTAAGCAAGACTAAGCGACTTTCCTAGTGATTTCCGACCCGCAAATATCAGCGGAAATTCTGGATCCCCACATCTCTGCCGTCTGGAGCAATGAAAAACTGCCTCCCTCCTGGACAAAAGGCATCTAGTGAAGCTGCCCAAGAAAGGCGACCTGCGTGACTGCGGCAACTGGTGAGGAATAATCCTACTTAACACCATCTACAAAATTGTAGCCGTGATCATACAAAGCAGGTTCAAAGATATCGAAAGCTCCTTAAGAGACGAGCAAGCTGGTTTTCGCCCAAACCGAAGCTGTGTTGATCAAGCCAACACACTTCGGATTATTGTAGAACAATTAGTTGAGTGGCGTTCCCCGCTCTACATGCAGTTCGTAGACTTTAAGAAGGCGTTCGACACTATCAAACGAGACGAAATATGGCTGGCACTGAGCAGAAAGGGAGTTCCCGCCAAGATAATCCGCCTCATCAAAACCCTCTACGAGAGCTCCGAACTGACAGTGCTTAACATAGGCGATATCAGCGACCCATTCACTACCAACGCATGCGTAAGGCAAGATTGTGCCCTGTCGCCCCTTCTCTTCGCTAACCTCCTTGATGATGTCTTGATTCAACTGACCCTGCACAAAAAGGGCATCGTATGGAGTTTCATGAGACCACTTGAGAACCTGGACTTAGCCGATGACATCTATCTCCTCTCTCACAAACTCTCTGACATGCAAGCGAAGGGGGACGGACTAGTCGCGCTGGCACGCATAGTCGGACTGGAGATCAACACCACCAAAACCAGGGCTATGAGAGTCAAACACAATAACGCAAGGCAGATATTGTTAGACGGATGCCAGCTGGAATTTGTCGAAAACTTCTGCTACCTCGGCTGCACTATCACAACAGACGGCGGAGTAGATGAAGATGTCAACTGCAGGTTACGCAAATCAAGGACGGCTTTCGGGCTAATGCATACAGTATAGACGAGTTCGCAAAACTCCAGGCGCTCTACCCGCAAGGCAGCAGAGGGCGCGCTCGTTCAAAAAACACTTGGAGAAGGTCTATGCTGCGCGAACTAGCAGATGCCAACATCACATGGGACGGTGTAAAAACAGCAGCACATAACCGTGTGCGATGGAAGAGCCTTGACGAGGCCCTATGCTCCCGAGAGGAGTGAACAAGGGGAAAAAAGCGACTTTCCTCGCCCTCGGGCCTATATTCAATTGCCTATTTTATTGCAGGTTGCGGTCAAATATTATTTAAAAATATTATTCCTCAAAATTCGTGTTTATGTAGGCAATGAAATTAAATACAATAATTGTTTGCTTAAAAACTCATAAAACATTAATTGTGCTGCAGGCAAAATGTTGCTCACAAAAACAACATGAATTATTAGTGCTATGAAAAATAAAAACAACAACACTTTACTAAGCAAAAACTACAAAAAAAAAAACTGAATCGCAAAAGCCAGCGCAACTCACCTGTGATCCTTTCCATGCCGATATCTGCTGAGCAAAGAAGCGGGAAGAGAAATGAGAATACAAACATATATATGAATATGTAAAAAAGTTCAAACAAGATTATCGATGATGGAGCAAATCGAGAGAGGATAATTAAAAAAATAAAAATAAAAATGAGGTAAAAATATTTAATTACAAACGCATGAAATATGCGTCATGTGACTGCATAATTCCAACGTCCACGCTTCCAATTACCAGTAAGTTAATTCATACATAAAAAACAATTTTATTAAATATACAATTGCAGCAAGAACCTTGCGAGCGTAGCGTTGCAGCCGGAAGGACTTATGAATTGGCCTACAAATGGCGATATATACAATTTAAATAATTATTTTTACACTTATATAACTGGGCAATAACAAATAATGGAACAGCTATACTATACACACATTTATGCATGTATTTGCGCGTACGTGGGTTCGTCAACAAGTACCCATATTTGAGAAAAGCTGCCTTTGCTGAGAAAGCGGGCCATTACTGGTGACAGCCAAATATCGATTTGCATACCGCATAAGATTTTTCGTTGGAAAAACGTGGAAAAAAGCGAAGTTGAGCAGGTAGGGTTAACCTATTTATAATAAGAGGAGTTCAAAGTTGATCAGCAAACGCTAGATGCATAGCAGAGCATGACCAAAGAGAGGTCAGATCCTCTCCGTGAAGCTCTCAGACTAACCAAGATGCAATTATCGATAATGGTTGTGGTCTTAGCTGAGCATGGCTCTAGTTTTACACGAAACGGTGCTTAGAATAAATGTACTATATACAGGGTGAAGTCCAAAATAAACAAGACTGGCGTCATGAAAATGTTTTTGATGGCGCCATCTTTTTAATGATTTAGTGCGTTGGAAGTTACATCCCTAGCTGACTTCCAGTGAAAGGTTGGTGACATTCCGTTGAGTGGAAGCGAAGTTATTGCGTCTAAAGCGTCAGTCTGTTTGTGTCATTGGTACAAAAATGAGTTTCGAACGAAGAGCTAATATCAAAGTTTGTTCTAAAATCGGTAAAACGTTTGAATTGATGAAAAAAGTTTATGGCAATGACTGTCTATCTCGTGCCAAAGTGCATGAGTGGTTTGCACGTTTCAGAGATGGTTGTGAGGATATAAGTGGCAATGAACATACGGGCCGCCCAAAATCAGTAATCACCGAAAACTCCATCGAATTGCATTGTTGAAATTCATGGAATCGGAGTTGAATGTCTCCAAAACATCGATTTATCGCATTTTAACTGATCATTTGGGATTACGAAATGTCTGTGCACGTTTCATTCCGCCCAAGTTAACTGAGGACCAAAATTTGCTCAGAATTCAACATTCGAAAGACCTCATTAAATAGGCGAGAAAAGACGCGAACTTCCTTTACAACATTGTAACTGATGATGAAACGTGGTGTTTCCAACATGCACCTGAAACTTAGCGCCAAAGTGCCGAATGGAAGGACGATCCCCCATCCAAAAACTCACGTTTGGAGAAGTCAAAAATCAAGTCGAAGCTCATTGGTTTTTACGATTCCAAGGGAATTGTCCACAAGCAGTTCGTGTGAACGGGCCAAAACGTGAATGGAATTTTCTATCTTGGGGATTTTAAGTGTTTATTGAGTCGCATTCGTTGAATTCGCCCTGAATAGGAAGGAGGAAGCTGGCGCTTATTGTATGATAATTTACCATCTCATCGATCCACTCTTGAGACTCATTTTTTGACTAGAAATCGGATCTTAACCATCAATCACTCCCTCTGATTTCTATGTAGGTAGGCGAAGCGCCGTTTCGATACCATTATGAGACCTCCAACTGGCAGATATCTACAGCCAGCTAGAGCTGTTGATATAATGGAGAAGATTGATGGGATTTAGGTTGGCGCACTACCCCGGGCTGTTGAAGAAAATAGCGCCCAGTGACCTTAGTCCTTTAGCTGCCAAACCCGGACATTTACAGTGAAAGTGCTCAACAGTTTCCTTCTCTGAAAGGTCCACACAGTTTCTGCAATGGGCGTTAAATGGTCACCCCAGCTTTTCCGCGTGTGTGCCGATCGTCCAGTGAGCGGTAAACACAGCTACGAGTTTGGAAATGAATGGCGAGGAGCTCAAAGGACTTCCTGAGCCCTTCGTATATTCTACTGGGGCCAAAAGGTTTTCGAAATAGCACATGAAGAAATGGAGCTCCACCTTTTCTGCACCTTCCTAACAAATAATTTGTGCAGTTCCCCTTTAACAACTGTCAGGGGGATGCCGATGACCGGGTAGGAGGTATCTGAGGCCAATTCAGTCCCCTTCCTGGCAAGCTCATCAGCAATTTCATTTCTTTCTATATTCCTATGTCCTGGAACCCAGATCAGAGAGATGTTACCTGCATACCCAGGAGATTTGATCTCCTCCTTACAGGAGCTTACTAGTTTCGTTCTGCACCATGGCGTCGTCAAAGCCTTGATCGCGGCTTGACTATCGGAGAAAATGTTGATATCTTCCTCGCTCCCGTAATCTCTAAGCATTTTGATTGCCTGCAGGATCGCAAATACTTCCGCATGAAAAAGTGACTGTGACTTCTACCTATACGAAAAATTGCCTTATAAAGGCCATTCAAAAGGCTTATGCAGACATCCTGAAGGACATTCCGGATTCCGGTCAATGACCTGAAACGCTCTTTCGAAAAACCTTTAGATCGCTCCGAACAGTGTATCTAGGCCAGAGGCGACTATTTTGAATAAATAAACTCGAAGTTATCAGAACAAAGCTTCTGTCGTTTCTATTTCAGCTCAGTCTTGTTTATTTTGGACTTCACCTTGTATTTTATACTTATATAAACAGACATATTTTGGAAGGTCGGTATGAAAACTAAACCATTTTAGGCGATATTAGGCGGTAATTGAGACGGTCGCTACTGAGGCGATTTAAGCAGTCCATCATCACAGAACAGCTGGGAATTTACATGTTATTGTCTAATAATGTGGCATTTTTTTGGTACTGGGTATCTTAGAAACTAAAAGTCATTCATATACTGTCTGTGTCAGAGGAAAAGAAACGGGTTTTCTTGTAACCTCAAGATATATTTCGTTCTGCTTTTTGCTGCATAATAGTCTCACGCAAGGGCTACGACGTCAGTGCTAACTCAGGTTAGTGTCGTTCGAAACTTTCCCGTATACGCAACCAAACAAAACTGAGTAAGTACACGAAGCGTTTTGAGGCGAAATTTTTAGGGAAACAAGAAAATATCGTCGCAGTAATGGACTGGCCTTGCCAGTTCCCAGAAGCCAACCCCATTGAAAATGTTCGAGGAATTATGAAAACGCATCTTGCCGGAAAGCCAGTCTACGATTTAAAGCAACTGGTGCGTCAAGTTCGCAAAATCTGGTCCTCTTTGTCGACGAGCTACGAAGAAAAGCTGGCTCAAAGCTTGAAGGAGACGCTAGGATGTACTCGACAACGATGAAGACTACACGACTTTTTGAGTAATTGGGACTCGTAGTTCTTTGGATACTTTCATGTAAAAGAAATTTTAAACATATATCTTTTTTTTTTCTTCACAGACTTTAACTCAGTTTTATTCAAAGCTACAAAACTTACAAAATATTACGTCTAACTAAAAATTCCGGAGACTTGTGAGTTATTTTGGTTGTGATAGTCTCTAAAACATGGATCGATGCATAGACCGAGTGCTTGGCCTTTATTTGCCGATCTTTTATTTTTTTTGACAACATACACGGGACATCTTAACCTTTAGCTCAATTTTTCGGCACAAGAGCATTTACATTAGGTGCTCGCGAGCTCGTAGACAGTTACACATTCACATTCTACAGCTAACGATCCGTTCTCGCAGATGGCGGGAAATGGAGTTAAGATTCAGTTAACCCTTAACGGCCGAAAGGCTACGGGAACATGGTACTTATGCGATAGAATACGAAAGGCCCCAATACGGGGGCATGAAAAGAATTCAGTTTCCATGTCATTTACTTATCATCGCTGCAGTTTTCTTTAACAAATATTGCAACTTTGTACATCCCTGGTTGGTTGATCATATAAAATTATAAATCAAGTAAATACTACATGGTCCAATAAGTTCATAAGGTGAGGCATAATGGCGGCGTCAATATCAGAAGCATATGGTATTTAGTGAGAACCGCCCTTTAGGAGCTACTTGTCAAATTTTCAAGACATTTTGCCGATTAGTTTGTGAGTTACAGTCGTTTAAGTGAAGCTACTTTTGGTTTTGTGAAAAAAATGGATTCAAAAGAATTTCGTGTATTGATAAAACACTATTTTTTAATTAAAAAAACACTGTGGAAACACACCAATGGCTACGGAAGTATTATTCGGACTCCGCTCCGTCGATCGGAACCATTGAACGATGGTTTCGTGAATTTAGATACGGTCGTACGGGCAGGCCCGACGAGAGGGGGGGGTTGGGGGATCGGGTACTTTTTCCCCGGGGCCCGGAGTTTTCAGAGGGGCCCGGACTCGAGACTAAACGTATTTATATGAATTAGACATAATTGGAAAGGGCCCGCATTTGCAATTTTCCCCCGGGGCCCGGATATGCTCTCTACGGCCCTGCGTACGGGCACTGAGGACGCGGCTCATTTAGGACGTCCAAATGAAGCAGTTGTTCCAGAAAACATCAAAAAAATCCATCGTATCATTCTGAATGATCGTAAAGTGAAAGTGTGCGAGTTAGCAGAGGCCACAAGCATATCGAAAGGGTCAGTAGGAACGATTTTGCATGAACATTTGGGTGTGAAAAAGCTAGTCGGAAGATGGGTGCCGATGGAGCTGTTTCGCCGCAACCCAAGCGAGTTTTTGCGTCGATTCATGACGATAGACGAAACAAGGATCCACCACTACACGCCACAGTCGAATAAACAGTCGGCAGAGTGGTTGGAAGCCGGCCAAAGCCGACCAAAACGTCCAAAGACGCAACAATCGGCTGGAAAGGTCTTGGCCAGCATTTTTTGGGATGCTTGCGGTGTAATCTTCATCGACTATCTTGAAAAGGGTAAAACGGTCACCGGCGAGTATTATGCCAGCTTGTTGGACCGTTTGAACGACGAAACCAAGAAAAAGCGGCCTCATTTAGCAAAGAAAAAAGTATATTGAATTCATATCTAAATAAATCAGTTTAAATTTGTAGCTTATTTTTTCATTCTTATAAACGTTTTAGAATTTCACCTAATTTTCCGTCGTCTTATCGGCGAGTATTACAAAAAAAGCTCTCGGCCGTAAGGGTTAAGTGTAAATCTGTCCTATGTGAAAACCCAGCTAACACATAAATGCGACTCGTGGTAGCGAACACATAAAAACATAAGTGGAAAAATTATCATTTTTTTTATTTATTTGTTTATTTTAAATATGGGTAATTATTGAGCGCCCATCGTACGTGCGTAATAATCATTTGTTTGCTCATTATTGTAGTAATTTTTCGCTCCTTTGCTTGCGCAATGACGTACAATCAATCGAACGGCTGATAGGCCGAAGTCTGTTATGCGGCTCACCAGTTTTTAACCAATTGCAACTCTTTTAATTAATGACCCATTTATTTTGAGCTCATTACGTTGCATTTTCACATACATACATACATTCGTGTTTATTAATGTCCGTATGAACTTACAGTACATTTCTCCACATGGAAATATCTAAAATATTTTTACATTGCGCCTATTGGAACTCCCTCACGGTCGCATAGCGTTGGCATGAACTTTTGTTGTCATGAACTTTTGTTGTCATTTAACGTTTCATTTCATTCAATTGCCAACAATTAACTGTTAATTTAATAGCATTGTTAATTTGTCGTATTCACACATAACTTTATACCTACACACACACATACATGTAACGTACAGGAGTCGAATGAGCAGCCCGCCTACATACATACCTACCATACATTCAGCGAATTGCCAAGAGCCAGTGAGCTACCGAGAGGCAGGCCCAAGTAAATACAGTTTGGCAACTATTTGATCAAATACCTTCAAAAAAAAGGGTAATTTTCTATGTGACGAGGTTTGTTTTTAGTAGAAGTTGGCTGAGGTTATACTAAATTATTATTAATATTCATCCATTCTCACGTATTGCAAGGCTTGAGTTCGAAAACCCTTCTGGATCGAGAGCAGTTTTGGTACGAATTTTGCAACAACCCGGCACATGCCCTAATGATTGAAAAAAATCGAATGGCTCAAGCCAATCGGTATGTTTAGGTACTCAGCAACTTCTCTAACGATGATTCGACGATTGGCCAACATTATTTTCTTGTGTTGAAATGCTCGGCACGCTTTTCGTCGTTCACATCTCCTCGGCCTCATAGAGAGAGAACATTTTGTATCACCGATAAACATTCCTTTGGTCGAAAGTAGCTTCTCCGTATGACACAGTCAACATTCGGAATGCATCCGCGCTCTTAATTTCGTTCTTCACACAAAATTTGATATAGGTTCTTTGATCCATCTTTTTGAATAGGTAAAAATCGAAGATGAGCCGAAACACGTGCAAGCAAAGCAGCAGTCAACATGAGTGAGTGACATGAGTACCAACATATCGCCACAAAAGAATCAAAATTCGAATATACGTAACCTGCGAAAATTCTAAATTCGCGATACTTTTTGAACACACCTCGTATACTGGTGATTTGAAGGTGTACACTATGTGAGGCCTCGATCACAGTAGTTGATATTTGTTTGAAGCGTAGGGATCATGTTTTATGTGACTTCAAAAAAGTCGAGGTTCGTCCCGAAAAAACAGCGTTTGCGGGAAGTCAGGCTTCATTGTTACCTTTTAAAGAAACGTGCAGCCGAAACGTGTCGTATATTGATGAATATTAGCGGTAATCCCGCTCCATCAAAAACAACTTGTAAAGAGTGGTTTCGACGCTTCCAAAGTAGAACTTTCCACGTGAGTGCTAAAGATCACGAAGAGGCACCAAAAAAATTCGAAGCTCCTCAACTACAACAGTTGTTGAATGAAGACGCATGTCGATGATATATCTAAAGAGTTGGATGTTGACAAATCATCCGTCGGTAAACGTTTGCAGGCGATGAGAATTGTCCAGAAAGCAGATAAGTGGGTGCCACATCACTTGAAAGTGAGGGATAACGAGAGGCGTTTGGTAACGTGTGAGATGCTTCTTGAACGGCAGAAAAGAAAAGGTTTTCTGCAACGCATCGTCACTGGCGAGGAAAAATGGGCCTATTATGATAACCCTAAACGTCGAAAATGTGGGAGCCTGCCAGGTGAACCAGGTCCATCGACAGCGAAAAAAACATTCCTGCTTCGAAGGTTATGTTGTGCAACTGGTGGGATTAGAAGGGTGTCATCTATTATGAACTTCTTAAACCATTTGAATCCGTCACTGCCGATCGTTACCGACTACAGCTAATGCGTTTGAAACGAGCTCTTAAAGAAAAGCGGTCGGAGATTGGACGGTAGACATGACGAACTGATTTTGCTGCATGACAATGCCAGGCCACATGTTGCTAAATCGGTTCAGAAATATTTAGAGGGACTAAATTAAGGAATATTGCTTCACCCGCCGTATTCCCCAGACATTGCGCCTTCGGATTACCAGATTACTATCTGTTCCGATCAATGCAGTCAGCCCTTATTGGAGAGCGGTTCACTTCTTACGAGAGCATCACTAACTCGCTCAATGAGTGGATCAAGTCAAAATAATTCGAATTTTTCGTCAGTGCAATCCGTATGCTGCCTGAAAGATGAAGTAAAGTTGTAGCTTCCAATGGCGGATTATTCACATAATTTCGTGTATTATTTAATTGTATATTATGAGACCGAAAGAGAAAGGATTGTCAGATAATGATATTGAGAGGATTGTTAACTTTGATTGGGATGCCTCTTTTGAGGACGAAAGTGATGACGAGGGACGGGATGACATTCTTCTGAAGTGCTAGAGAAGCATTTGGAAGGGATCGTGCCCAGAGGAGAAACTATAGAGATTGACCTTCTCGAAAATATGATTGCAAAAGAATGTGAGCCGAAATCTTGTGTGGCTGATAATTGCTTTGAAAAAGTTGACCCGAAGACACTAAAGTGGCAAAAAAAAGCCATTTATACCTTCGGAGACCAGTAGGGAAGAAAATACTTTGAAGGTCGACGATGTGATGACGCCAGTAGAATATTTTTTTAATAGCCAAGTTTTTGATTTCATAACACAACAAACGGATTTGTATTCGCTGGAAGAACACGGCATTGAGCTGAAATGCGCTGTTGAAGATATTAAACGCTAAATTGGTATTTGTCGCTGGTGCTGTGTCGCAGTCTTTCCACACGCCTCATCTCTTTCATAATCTCGGCCACTAAGTCGCATGCAGCATTCCACTGATCCTTGGAGCGCAGCATGTGATGTACGAATGTTTCTGGCGAAGGAGGTTCTCTAAATGTTCTATATAGTCTTTCTTTTGCAGAACGGAAGCGCGAGCATGTGAAGAATATATGTTGAACGTCCTCTAAAATGTTTCCATCGCAGTAGTCGCAATAAGGATTGTCGTAGTGGTTAAACCTACTATATATAGATATGCTTTGAAGCATCTATGTCCACTCAAAAACTGGGTCAGGTAAAAGTCCACTTCTCCGGGATGCCTGGAGACTAACGACAGTCATAACTGGCTCGTTTGGTCTGTCGGAGAACAAGCAGCCAAAATGGGTATCCCTCACAGCACATACTGTTACAGTTGTTGACAGCCGGAGAAAAAGGAAACAAACTTTCACTTCCTCTGTGAATGCCTTGCCCTATGGAGGGACAGAATGTTAACCCTGAGCCGGCCGCTGTTCGAGAATCTCGAACAACTGTCTGGCTTAGACGTCAACAACCTAATAAGGTTCCCAAACCGCACAGACTGGATATTGTCCTGCCGTAAATAACTGGTAAACAAGTTGGTAACGAGGATGTGGCAACAAAATGGTGCGGAAGCACTAGTTGGATTCTTGAAGAATCACCACAAAAACCAAACAACCATCCAACCAGTATTTTTCGTGTCCATTTTTTAACAATAAAATACAAAAACAAAATTCGGTTTATCGTAGCTCGGTGTGTTCAAATAGTTGACACACTGTATGTACATATATAATATATTCAAAACTTATATACCAGTGAACTGTTCTGCTTCACATCGCATTTTTCAATGACACTTACACAACTCGCCCGCCACCTGCTCCTGCCCGCCCCAACAAGTTACACTTAATCAAAGGTAAATATCGAAATTGATTAAATGTCACTACAAAATAAAGGCATAAAAACGATTGCATGCATTATTATTAATTTATTCCACTTATACAGCGCCATTTAATTAGTTGGTATTCTCATTTATTTATTTATTTTTTACTTTTATTTTTTTTTCAATGTGACATGAATTATAGTTTCAGTTTGTAGTTGTTTCGTTTTCATTGCTTGCTTAATAAGAAGATATTAGCTTTGATAATCAAACTTTTGTTTTATAAATTATTATTATCCTTCCTTTGAACAGTAGCTACTGTTTGGTTTTTTTTTTGTTTTTTTTTTTTTGCATTCCTCTGGCATGAACTTGATAACCTACTCAACTATGTTTGTCTTTGTATTGTATATGTGGTGTTACTATTCCATAATTAATATTATTTCCACCGAAATCTTTTCTTAATTCCAACACTAAATTATTTTTACCTCTTTTATTTCACTATTTTATGCTTTAATGCCTGTAGATTTTGACGCTTAATGTAACATTTCAGCTTTAAGTGTGCGCAGTAAAGACAAAAGCAACATTTTTCTAAGCTACTCAATTCACTTTAATTGTTGTTGTCGCAAAATCAACTCTTAAATAATTAATTCATTATTTAATTTCTTATATTTCCAATTTGTATACCATTTTTACCAACTTTTCTTATTGAATTACTCGAATATAAATTGGAAAAAGTCTGTATTCTAGTTTGGTTGTTTTAAACTTTAAATATTTCAAAAAAGCATTGAGGCCATGTATTGTTAGAAATTTTGATTTTATTCACTTTAGTGGATAAATAAAGTTAAACGATTTGTTTGGCTGTGTGTGTGTGTAGAAATTTGATTGCTAAAACAATTGAGAATTTCTTTTCATAAAAGTTAAATGCTTTTATAGATGAGTAAATGCATTATTTGAAAACCATTGGGTGATCTACCCAGTATACCTAAGAATGTAGTGGACTGTGAAGCACTCAACAGGGATGAGTTTAGAAGATGTCGTTTAAAAAGGAAGGGGAAGAAAGCCTTAAAAGGAATGCATGAAAATCTATTTTCATCGACTCTTAATTGCAGTTTTATGCAATTCCAATTATAACAAAGCTGGTAAGCTCTCTTTCTGAAAGCAGTTAATACAATATGTATTTTCAAAAACCCGTAACAGCAGTTATTTATGTGCCGAAATTCGCTCTCTTTCATTCACTAAACTCTGCTAGCCCAACAGAAACTGTTGTGTCAACAGTGATAGCCATATTGCAAATACAGAGTGATTCATGGGAGATGCAGCTATTTGAGAAACCTGGCATCTTTCACTGACTCAATTCTGCTGGGCTAACAGAAACTGTTATGTTAACAGTGAGATCTATATTACAAATACAGACTGATTTAGAGCTGATGCAGCTTTTTGAGAGACCTGAAATCTTTCACTGACTCAACTCTGCTGGACTAACAGAAACTGTTATGTTAACAGTAATCGCCCAATAACAAATACAGAGTGGATTCAGAGCTGCTGCAGCTCTTTAATAGCAATTATTTATGTTGTACTAATCGTTTTATTTTCAGGCAATTGATAAGCGGCCGTGACATACTTAGTCATGGAATGAAATTCAGTGGAACAGCGCGTGAAATTATTTCAAATATTTTATGACAAAAGGTCGTTCGGTAAGAAATGCATTTGGCGCATTGAGTGGTATTTTCCGTCAACATAACTGGCCATTTGAGGCAGCAATGAGCAAAACTACTGCATTTGGGAAGGCCACTAGTCTCGTGAGGTTCTGTGAGCGGCGCAATCTGGGCCTCATCCTATTTTGCGATGCTAATGCCCAGCATACAATCTGGGGCAGCAGCAAGTGCAATGGAAGGGGCTCTCGACTATTCGAATTTATCGCACCATCTTGCCTAGACATACATAACAAGGACTCACAGCCAACGTTTGTAACAGCTAGAAGGCAGGAGGTGATTGATCTAACCCTATCAAACTCAAAACTTGGGTGGTTAATCAAGAACTGGAGAGTCCTTGCCGAAGATTCGTACTCGGACCACAGGAACATTGAGTTTCAGTGTGGCGAGGAGGCACAAATGCCATTGCCCTCTAGAAACCCCAGAAAAACAGACTGGCAGAAGTTTAGGGAGGCGTTGCGGGACCTTGACGTTACGCCACCAAGACTTCGAAAAAAAAACAGGCCATTGAGGCGGATGTTGAGAAACTCAACGCTGCCCTAACTGAATGTTTTGAGTTAGCCTGTCCAATTCGACCTCTCCCTAACCGGACTCCCGTTCCTTGGTGGAATCGAGAGCTCCAGATGTTGAGGCGTGAGTCGAGAAAACTTCTAAACCGGGCCCTCAAGACTAACCTTGCTGAGGACTGGGAGCGATACCGTGATGTTCAGAAGAACTACAGGAGGCTTATTCGGGAATTGAAAAGTGCCTCATATAGGGAATTCTGTAGCGGTATTGTATCTCTGAGTGACACGGCGAAATTGGTTAGGATCCTGAAAAAGGACCCAACTGCAAAGCTGGGGTCACTTTAGAAATCTGATGGCTCCTTCACGGAGCGGCAAAGTGAGACACTCAGCTTGCTGATGGAATCTCACTTTCCTGGTAATCAGATAAGCATTTGGGGTACTGAAAATCCATGTGCAATTTAAGAAAAAACTATGCACTGTTTGGTTTGACTTTTTGACTGGCGGAGTCATCGGATCACAATTCTTCGATAATTACGCCGGTAACGCTGTTATGGTGAACGGTGAAAATCTCTATGAAAAATATTTTAATGTCTACGGGAATTATATTCACGCGTTTCTTTAATGGATGTGCGACACAAAAGGTACTGCGTGTCACCAAACGCATTTGGAATCATAAAATGTTTTTCTTTCAATAATTTTATTCATATACATATGTATACTCTGTCTTGCCAAAAGTTCTGTGACAAATTTTACAATGCATGTGGCAAGAAGAAATTAATACATCGACCAGCTCCATGTCAAGACTAATTAGAGATGATCTCCATATGAAAACCTTTCTGGTCCTCTTTTGACAACGCGCTTGAGGAAGATTAGACTTGACAGATGTAAACAACTTCTTCATTTTAATAAGCAAAACCACAAACCACTACGGTAAAACTTCTAAAGACGCAAAAAGTGTTGTTCCAAGTGTTCAGAGTTTCTACCATCCAGCCTCCGTAATAGTTTGGTGGGGAGTGTCTTGTAAAGCCGTTACAGCTCTTCATTTCTGCGGAAAAGAGGCTAAGGCCGGGGCAAAAATATTCCAGGAGGATGTCTTAGAAGGCGTGGTGAGGCAGTTGAGCAGTACTCTGTTCTGAGTACCACCAAGCAGTGGCTAAAAAACCATATTCCTGGGCTTATAGCCGCGAAGATAGACCGTCTGGAAGTCCAGATTTGAATCCATTGGACTGCAGTTTGTGATCAGAATTGTAGAAGACCTCACATAAATTTGGAGAGTCTCAAAAAAACTTTGGTTCGAGCAGCAACCTCAAAATCCATGGAAACCGTAAATGATAGCCCAGAGTATTGTTTTCAAGCGCGGAAGCGTTTCACCGAGAGTAAACGCGAAAAAAGAAAATCAGTAATGGATTTCAAACGTAATAGTTTGATTGCATTATATTTGGCTGGAAAATCACACCCAGCGATGGTTCGTGAGCTCGAGCACCTTGAAAAAAATTAAGTTTTTGTTTATCGCACCATTACTCGTTACAATGACACTGGTAACATCGCGAAACGTAATGGGGGTGGTCATCAAAAGACTGCAACGTCACATGAAATGGTTCAAAAAGTGAAGAAGCGACTTGAGCGAAATCCCTGACGAAGTGCCGATCAACTGGTGAACAAACTGGAAATATCTGACCGTAACATCCGCCTCATACTGAGAAATGATCTCAAATCAAGTCTTACCAGACCCAAAACGCGCATGATCTCACACCAAAGCAGCAACAAGTCAGACTTGAGACAGCGAATGAGTTGCTTCGCTTGACCAAAGCTGTCAAATTCCGGACATTGTGTATTCTGGCGAGGAAATGTTTCAAATTGAGCAATTCGTAAACTCCCAAAACGATAGGGTTTATTTAACCAATCGTTCATACGAGAATTTGAGGCATATATTGGTCACCAGGGGCCAGCACCCGCCACAGTCAATGGTTTGCGCCGCTTTAACCGCAGATGGGCGCTCTTTAATCGCTTTCATCGAGCCTGGTGTCAAGGCAAATGCGAAATATTATCGGGAACGTATTATGGAGATTGCTTTGAAGCCGTGAGCTGACAAACATTTCGGTGGCAGACCATGGACGTTTCAACAGGACTCGACACCGTCTCACAAACCTCGTGTGAACCAAGAACGGCTGAAAAACAACGTTTCGAACTTCATAACGTCCACACAATGGCTCTCAAATTCACCATATGTGAATCCGATGGATTATTCTCTTTGGGCCATTTTGGAGAGAAAGTTTCGAACTCCGAGACTCACCAGTCTCCAGGCGCTGAAAAACGCCATTGTCTGCGAGTGGGCGAAATACCGGCAATTCACATTCGGGCAGCTTGCGATTCGTTTCTGGACTGTCTCAAGGCCATAGTCAAGCCAAAGTTGGCCATATCGAGCAAAAGTTAATTTATTCTTAATTTTCTATTATTTTCACACATTTTTTACTATGAGTTGAATAAAAGTAATTTTCGAAACTAAGTTTATGGCCTTTTGAATTGGTTACATTTCGAGTGCCGGACCCTGTATATCCACTGTAGCAAAAGAAAATTACCAGCATAGCCGCCTCTTGTGTTGCTTCGTTGGTATTAGAACATCGCTTGATTTTGAAAGCGTAACAATACTCGTACGCGTGTTGAGTGTAAGCTTTGCCGAGCTCTCATTTAAATACAGGAAGGACAGGAACTCATATTTCGCCAAACTGTTGTAGGTTTTTTCCTCCGATTGATTTGCTTATTTGGCAGTGGCGGCATCTCGTAGAATAATGCACAAATTCTACAGAAAGTTCGCATTTTTAATTGTATTGAGTGGCGAAGTACTGCTAACTAGAACAAAAGTATTTCTGTACTCTCCCACTTTTTCTCTCCCTCTCGAATCTCTGTTCCCGCTTGCTTAAAGAGACACTCGGTTTGTAATTAATTTTGCAAATCTTCTAATCATTTCCTTCCCAAAGCACTTCCAATCTCAATACAACAAATAATTTGCAAAAGTTTCGCTCACATACTGGATTGAGGCATAAAAAAGTAGGCTAGAGTGCAATTCAACAAACACTTCTTAGAAATATTTCTGAGTAAGTTTCTAACAAACTAAGTTTCCTGTTGTTATGTTGTTCCATGAAAGCTTTAATCAATCTTTGTTGACTTCATTGACAAGTTGACAGTTGAATATATTAGGCGCTCTTATTTCAGTGAAAGTTTACTCGATAAGATGTTCCACTTCAATGTTGTGGATTCACTTTTGTGGGTCGCGCGAATGTGGTGGAGAGAGTGTGCGTGTTTATGAGTTTCTACTTTTTTCTCCGTTCGACATGCAACATCTGAATGACAACAAATAAGGCGGCTAGTTTACAAATAAATTTTCTTAAATAAATAATATTTCGCAGGGTGTAAGTGGGTTTTGTGTGTATATATGTAGATATGTATGAGGCCGACCAAGTCGAGTAAGCACTAAATGTAATAGAAACATTTCGTTACACGCCAAACATATTGAGAAAGAGAAAAATAAAAATAAAAAAATATAGAATGCAGAAAATTTACGCAACACACTGAGACTATCAAGTTGCATAAAAACTGACTGAAATACTTTAGTATGTATGTACGTATGTACATATGTATATGTACATATATAAGTAAATAGCTGGTGCAGTTGCTAGTAGATACGAGAACGAAACGAGCAATTACATAGTTAAGACACTGGATATGTTAGACGAAAATGCAGAGGCGGCGTAGGAGTTTCCTTTTAGTAGTATGTGTGCATATATGTGTGTGTTTATATATGTACGTTATTTTTTTGAAATGTTTTAAATGCTTTTGAAGTTTACTTTCTTTGTTAACTGATGAAAAAAAATTAGTTCAAAATGTAGGAAAAAAAAGTTTTTACGAAAGTCCCATATATATTAAACAAACCCTACAATAAATTTTTAGTTTAAATTACTTTTTATTAATTTAAATTAAAAAATTTAAATTCAATTTTTTTATTTAATTTTTATCAATTTAAACTAATTTTTATTAATTTAAATTAAAATTTTTTTATTTAATTTTTATTAAGCCAAAAAAATTTTTATTAATTTAAATTAATTTACTTTTTCATTTAATTTTTTATTTAATTTTTATTAATAAAACTAATTTTTTTAATTAAAATTAATTTTTTTTTTATTATTTATCTTTTGTTGATTTAAATAATTTATTTTTATTTTAATTTTTTTATTTAATTTTTATTAATCTAAACTAATTTTTATTAATTTAAATTAATTTACTTTTTCGTTTAATTTTTTGTTTAGTTTTTATTATTCTGAACTATTTTTTATTAATTTAAATTAAATTTAATTTTTTTATTTAATTTTTATTAATTTAAACTAATTTTTATTAATTTAAAGTAAATTTTTTTTATTTAATTTTTATTAATCTAAACTAATTTTTATTAATTTAAATAAAAAAATTTTAATTTAATATTTTTATTTAATTTTTTTTAATCTTAACTAGTTTTCATTAATTTAAATAAATTTACTTTTTTATTTAATTTTTATTAATTAAAATTAATTAATTTTTATTTTAATTTTTTGTAATTTAGACTAATTTTTATTAATTTAAATTAAAAAATGTTTATCTAATTTTTTTTTAATTTTTATTAATCTAAGCTAATTTTTATTAATTTTAATTAAAAAATTTAATTTAATTGTTTTTTTTTTAATTTTAATTAATTTAAATTAATTTATTTTATTTAAATTTTTGTATCTAATTTTAATTAATTAAAATTAATTTATTTTTATTTAATTTTGTTATTAATTTAAATTAATTTAATTTTTAATATTCCATAATCAAAAAAAAAAAAAAAATGAGATAAAATAAAAATAAAAAACCAACAAATAGCCGACAATCCCTAACAGCTTTGTCCATTTTGACTTTAAAAAAAGTTTACATGAAAATGCTTGTCTAAAAACCTCATATTTCCTTAATTCCTGGCAACTTCCAACTTCCACTAAACACCAATTAACTGCCTCCACCGTTTTTTCAGCTAAATTTTAGGCGTTATTTGAAAAACCCGTTAACAGCTTCAAAGCCAAACTTCTTTCGAGAGATCGCACACTACGAGGGGGTTCAATAAGTACCAGTGTTAAAAATGAAGACACCATTTTTTCAATTTTTGTATTATATTTTTTTTTCAACATAGTCCCCTTTTAGAAAGATACACTTCTCCCAAAGCTTCGGCCATTTTTCAACCCCTCCAAAAAATAGTATTTGTCGAACTCTCGAAAATACACTTCTCTCTCGGCGATGATTTCCTCGTAGCTCAACTACATTTTCTTCCCCCGAGCGGCTACCAGCGAGCCAATAATTTTTTCATTAAGCTGGTATCTACCGGATACGTGACAATAAAGAATTGCTGCAGCTATGCAATGGCGAGAACATGATGACATGATGAGGATGACCGTTCCCAGTAATCAATTGAGTCATACAACTCCGTATCGCCTTAAGCACGAGGATGTCCAAAACTAACAGGACTTGAATAAGTTCTAATGGACTTGAAAACACTGGGTGCAATAAACTTGAGAACAGTTAACGAGGTTCGAGATGCTCGGAAACGAATCGTGAACGAGGTTAAAGCTCACTCCGAGCTGTAAAGCTGCGCGATGATGATGGGGATGATGATAACAAATTTACATTTTCTAGTATCGTTCGTTGTTTTCCTCTTCTTTGTCCTATCTTTCGGATTGCCAAAACAACTCTTCGCTTACTGCGGTGAACCGTGAATTTATCTGAATATTTTGACCTTTTCATAAGCGCAAGGATCTGTAAAATCCCGAAAATTGGCAACTCTAATTCACAGATGTCCAAGCCTACTATTTTATTTTTGTCTACTAGTTTGGCTAGTTCTACCACTTCTTAGCGTTACGTCCTTGGTGAACTATTGCTTCCTTCCATCTAATGAATAACATTTTTGAAGACATTTTTTTCTCATCTTTTTAAGTTTTTTTTTTAGTCTGTGTTTGGTAGCTTATATTACCATGATAAATAACCAAAAAAAAAAACAAAAATAGAATTAAACATTACAAAACATACACAACATAATTGACTGTACGATTTTCAAAGGCTCGCACTGTATGCGCAGTTAACTGGATTTTATTTTAATTAGTATAAACTATTTCCACCTAAAACTTAACTGCAGTTGGAAGCGTTGCTAAGTTTAAGAAATATCAAGTATTTTCAAAGTTTTAGTGAGTTCAAACAGCTGATTTTTATTTACAGTTCAGGCGCAATAAACGGTGCTCGAGCTGTTGTTATTTTGTAGGCCTTCTTCATATTTCATATTGGTAGTTTGCTTTCTTGGTGGTTGCTAATTCCATGTAATGGAACAGTTTACTTCGATCATTATAAAAAAATTGTATTAATGCTAATTAAAGGAATAAATAATTTTCTGTAAAGTTTTCATGCACAAAACTTAATAACGAATTCCGCTTTTCTCTGTAGACTGGCGACTCTGACTGCGCTTGAAGGCCCCTTGTAAAAAATGCTGCTATTTTTTAATATGTTAAACTTCTGTTAGCCCAGCAGAGCTGAGTTGACTGCGGTCCGAAGGAGAGTTTACGTGGCTTGATGCAACAGGCATCCTTTTGTAATATGGATGGCACTGTTAACTTAACATTTTCTGTTAGGCCAGCAGAGTTGAGTTGACTGCGGCCTGTGGGAGAGTTTACATGCCTTCGTACAACAGCAATTGCATGGAAATTTGCTCATTTAAATGGGAATTTCAACAACTGCAGTTAAGTGATAAGACTCGAAGGAAATAAGTTATTACACTTTGAAATATTTTAAATATAGTTTTTGTTTTTGTAGTTAGTTACGTATGAGTGGTAGGTAGGTGATGAGTGACATGAGATTTAGTGTAATTTTTGATTTGTTGTTTTTTTTTCTTTTACGGATGCGCATAAAACGTTAAAGACAACAAAAGCTGCATAGCAATACCGGCTAAGTTTGAAAGAGAGTCGAACAATCAGCTGATGGGCAAACAAAGTTTAAGAATTTTGCCTTTTGCTTTTTTCTTTTTTTTCTTCTTGTTTTGTTTTATTTTTATTTTTATTTTTTGTTTTTCTTTTTTCTTTGCTTAAAAAATGTAAACACATACACACAAATAATTTTACTATAACGAGTAGTTCAAGGCAATACAATTTTTGTGTGGTTGAAGGAAAATAAGAAAAAATTCTTAATTAATCAAAGAAGAAAAATAAAACTAAATAAGCATACGGAATTCATATGAGTTGTGAATAAGTAGTAGTAGTTGGAATAAGTAGTTAGCTAGTTATTAGTAGTAGTTACGTAAGTAGGTAAATAAGTAAGTGAGTAGCATTGAGACACTTACCCGCAGTGCGCCATTGGAGCGGCGATCAGTTGTGGCATAGTGTTGCAAGCCGCCCGGTCCGGTAATCGGTACTATGCCGCAACCGGAGCGTATGCCCTGGCCCAAGGTCGCTCTAAACACAACAGTACAACAACAGTGCGTGACACATTCGTTACAGCCATACGAAAAATAAATGATGTCGATTGTTTGTGGTTTGTGAGATTTTTGGTGTTGATTGTTTTGGTTGTTTTTTTGTTTTCGAGTTTGTTTCGGTTTGGTTTGCAATTTGGCGTTGATTCAAATTAGTTGGCGTAAATGTTTAGTTTTGTCATGTATGTATGTGTATGTGTGTGTGTGTGGTTTTTGGCATTTGTTTATTTGTTGTTGTTGTATTGTATTTGAGTGATTGTATTTGAAATTTTTGTCGTTATTCATTTCATTTTGTATTTTGTACGAGTATTCGTTCCACAGAGAAGCACACAAATACAAATACACAGTTACATACCAAACGAAGTGTGACAAACACATACACAGCGAGCGGCATAGCCAGGCAGTACAGGCATGTATGGGTTTGTAAGTGTGTGTGTACATGTACGTGGTTTAACGGTAATGGCAGTAAAAGTTGTTTGTGTATGTGGATAAGTTACGGATTTTGTGTTTGATTTGGCGGTTGATGATTGATTGTTGATGTTTTCGATTTGAATTGAATTTTTTTTTGGTTTTTTTTTTTTTTTGGTTTTATCGAATCCGAGTTGTAGATGACAGGCAGGCAGTATTAATGATTTTTGTGGTTTTTGGTTGTTTATTATTATTTTTTTCGTTATTTGTTGTTGTTGTGGAGGTTGTACAGACAGCAAAGACAGCAACAAGTTGAATAAAAAATTTGTAGTTGCAAAAAAAAACAAGAAAAATGAAAATAAAAAATATGCAAATATATAAAAGTAAGTTTTCGTTCATTGTTTGTTGTTGTTTTGTTTTATCACAAAGTTACATATAAATATGTGTGGGTTTGTGTGTATGCATAAGTGTGCGCATGTTGTTGTTGTAACGTAAAAGTTGCATTGATAAAGATAAAGTAGCACAAGCCAACGGCAACGTCAAAGTTGTACGAATCAAATCAAGAAGCAGAAGCAGAAGAAGAAGACGCATTCATATATGAACATTGCATGAAAACAGAAAGAAAGAAGAACAAGATGAATAAGAAAATAAGTTGAAAATGTATAAGTTAAATTAAGAGGACGCAAACAAAGCAAAAAAAAAAAAAAAACTCAGAAAAGAAATTCATCGAACTATAGTACAAGTACGCATACACACACACACAAACAAGTAATCGCAAATGTAGTTGTAGATATTAGAAAGTAAAATGAAGTGAAATAAATGGACGCAAGTTGAGAAATTAGGTTTGCTAAGCGAACTTTTTTCCAAACTTAACTCTAAATAATATTGATTACGAAAGTTATGTAAATGCATTTGAAGTCTTCGAAAGTTCGCTATAGTTGAGTTACATATAGAAGTTAATGGCTATGAATGGCAGTAACCTACTGTATAAAGTTGAGGCAGTACCAGCAGAAAAAAGCATTTCGAAGAGCTACTAGGCGCATGTATGTACCTACTACTTACATAAAAGTGAGGTTAGATAGCATGAAGCGTGTTTGAGTGCGCAAAATTGCAGTGGAAAAAAGGATAAATTAGGAAACCGTATGATATAAATAACAGTAAATACATTATATATTGTTTTTTTTTTCTAATTTAAATATAAATTTAAATTTATAATAATAATAAAGCAGTGACGTGAAAGGTCCAAAATGTGCTTGCCGCTACAAAGGTGTGGCTGGTGAGCACTCGTCGGCAAAAAAAAAGGAAATACTCCACGCAACAATTGTGATTACATAATCTTAAATTTAATAATTTTTTTTTTTCAAATTCATTTTAACTAATTTTCAATAAAAATATAGTCCATTCTGCAACAAAAAGCCGGCTGAATCAAAGTTCTAAGCCTTGCACGAAATTTAGCAAAAATCACCAAAATTTCTAATTTTTTTAACAGAAATTAAAAATAAAAAAAAAACAGAAAAAATATATAATTTTATGGACCATTCAGTTCCAGTATAATATAAAAACGTGAAAGTTTCACGAGCCTCAAAAATCGCGTTGATTTTAGAAATTTCCTTTTGCTTACGGTGTTGAATTTTTTTTTGCCACAAGAAAAGTGTGTTTTATCTGGGCGAAAATGCAACAATCGAAAAAAACGTTAAAAATCAGCGTATTTTTGAGATAATTTAGCCTTTGAACCATAAAGAATGGAAATGAAATAATTTCAGGGCAAGAAGAAATAAAAACTACTTGGGAAAAATATGTGAAGTATTTATTTGACGATGAATCCAAAGCATAACAAAACAAGAGGCGTCAAAAGCAATAAATTCTGCAAAAAAAAAGTCCGTAGGACCGAATGAAATTCCAGCTGAATTAATTATATAATTCAAGGGAAATATTCTCTAGAAAACTGCATATTCAAAAGTTTCTAAAAATTCGAATTCAAAAATTGGAAATTTCGATGAAAATTTGATGAAATTCATCTTATATAATGAAAAACAAAAAAAAGTGCGCGTAGCGTACACATAACAGAAGTAAAACTTTCAAGGCAGACAAAGAAAGAGGGAGGTGCCTGAGACAATGAGAGAGAGAGAGAGAGAGAAATAGAGAGATAGAGAGAGAGAAACAGAGAGAGAGAGAAAGAATATATATCTAAATAAGTTCACAATATTTGCAGAGAATACAAATAGACAAAATTTATATTACAAAAAACGAGAAGGGTCGACCGGTGTAGGTAAACGCCGGACACTAACCGTGACAACAACGCGCACTACGCCGAGCGTTTATCACTCGCACACACGCAGCGATTCCAGGCCCGCAGCAACGGCACAAATTACCGCAAGGCAATACCAATACATCCGACGCCGGAATGGATAGCACTTTATGGTACGCACAAGCACTAGCCAGGAAACGGAAATAAGCACCAAAAAGTAGGCACCAAAATGATTGGGCCAAAACACGCCCCAAACAGTAGGCACCAAAAATATATTTCCTACAAGTTTGCACCAACAAACAAGCGCCAAAAAGTAGGCAGTGTTATTTCTCACTAGAAATTAGCAACCACAAGGAAAAGCTCAGGAAAAATAGCCTAAAGTGTATCTAAGATATATAAAAGGTATAATTCTCGCTCTCCTTTTCCTCTACGTTATATCTTTTTTCTCTCTCGCGGAACGAAAATGCCCAAAACGTTGCATGACCTTGAAATTTTACTTTCCATTCTGGCTCGTCCATCGACGCCTAAGAAGTTTCACTTCAAAAAAACATAACATGGAGAGTGATGCTTAACCGACATGCTAACCTCCGTTCGAATTAGAAAATAAACCGCTAGCAATGATACTGCTTCCAAACCTGGCCTCCAGTTTGAGAGTAGAAGAGGCAGTCTTTATTCGAATGCCAACTTGAATTTTCTCTGTCTTCAATGAAATGCTACCATACTTCTGGAACAGAGGAAACATCCAGGAAAAAGGAAGAGGAGGGGTAGATTTAGTAGCACACGATGATCAAGATGGATTTAGAGGTTGACACGATGATCACTATAGTGCGCGAAGGCATTTTAAACTCAACCTCACCGCCACCAAAAAAAAATTCATTTTTTTTTTAAATAATGAACTATGTTTTTAAAGGAAAATAGTTTCAATTAGAATTACAATAAGTTGAAAAAATTGTGTGCGAAAATTTATAATGTCAAGCTACGTGGGTTTGCTTTTCCTTAAATGTTGTTGTTTTGCGTCACCAAGTAGTTGCAAGTCAAATAAGAGCGCTCGACCTGCTCTTCAATCTCTTCATTCTGCGTACATCCTGCGTACGCCCTTCCTCATACAGCTGATGATGACCTCCATTGGTTTGCACTTGAATCAATAGCCATCAGAGGAAATACCTCAAAAAATGTGTGGGTATTCCCAAGGGTGTCGTAAATGTCGTATTGCTGCTGTATGTCGTAAACTTTGAGTGGTTAAAAATATATTTGAGGTATGCGGAAAGTACCCCGTAGGTACTTAGTTTGGGGAAAAATAGATCAATTCTTTTTGATTCTGTTGTTGTTTGTTTTGCTAATACAACTAATTCTCTTTTAATACGAAAGATATGTTCGCAAAAACTTCGGGTAAAAAAAATTGGTTGAAAAAAATTCGTGTAAAAAGAGAATTCGGTGAAAACCATAGTAAACATTTATTTTTAGAGTTCACTTAATTCGTTTCGTGCTTGAATTTACACTGCATTTCATTAAATATATTATGAGAAATAAATTATTAAACAGCGAGGCCAAAATCTATCCAGTCTCAAAGACTTTTCCTTAAACTACTTTTAAAATTCTTCGAATGCGTCGAAAAAACTCACTCTATTTGCTCCATTAGATTCGAGAAAAATTCATAAAATATTGAAAATCGTGCTAAATCAAATTCGTGCAAAATTCGTGTTAAAAGAGTACCCAAATCTCTATTATGAATTTTTACATTTCTAAAATTTGGTTGGTTGTGGTTTCAAGTCCTCTAAACATTTATTTTACCATTTAAATCGCTACGACATAAGACAATACAACAACTGTGGTAACTTGTGAGCCAACTAATTTCTTTTTTTCCTTGTTAACTCCTCTCAGGAGCATAGGGCCTCGACAAGATTCAGTCTTGCGTTGGTTTCGCTAATCTGTGTTTTGATTTCTGCCAAGGTAGGTGATTTTTTGTTTTTTTTTTGTTTTAGGGAGGTTCAAATCAAAATGTCAGAAACATCATCAAAGGTGCCGTCGCACCAGCCTTCTTACTGCTTAGAGCGCCTTCTGTGTTTCACATTTTTCTGGCAGAAGGATCGCACAGATGGCTGAGGACTTCGCTATATTTCGTGTGTCTGCGCTATTACCGCGATTGTCCGCTTCCTCCTGCTGGCGCCACTGATGAAATATGTGATTTCTTTGTTTTTTGCTTGCTTTTTTGCTTGTTTTAGCAGCTACAATGCAAATAATGAGCTGTGTATGGTGCGGGAGTAAGAATGGAAAGAATAAGTTTTTAGGGTTGAGGAATGGAGTTTGAGTGTTTTTTTAGAAACAGGAAAAGTAGGTATATTTGGAAAAGTGCGAGGACCGACCGTGCTTTACGCGGGATAAAGAACAAATATAAAAAGTAATAAGCGCGTACACTTCTATTAGGTGGTTGGCCGAGCAGATATATATTTTATGAGGAGCTTTTTCTTGGCCGAAATACACTCGGAGTTTTGCCGTTACCTGCCCAGTGGCAAAAAAAAAACATTTTCTATCATTTTCATGTTTCATGCATGGAGATTTGAATAAAAAAAAAATAATAAAAATAAAAAAAAATTAAAAAAAAATAAAAATAATAAAAATTAAAAAAAATCATGAAATTCAATGAAAAAATATACTTCCAAACGTATTACACCTCTTCAACTTTTATGCAAATTTTTGAACAAAATTATTGAAATTGCATTAAGAAACGATTTTTCTCTTAATTTAAATCTCTAAATTGCAACAGCTTTGAGCGCAATGCAGCAGAATTTAGAAAGTTTAGTGAGTACCGAAATTGGCTAATGAATAATAAATAACTGAAAACGTGTACTAGCAATTAAGTAACTTTCTGCGCAAAGCTCTTTCAAATTATCAACATTTAGAATTTATTTTTTTAAATTAATTGCATTGTTTAGATTTAAGTTTTCTAAAGTAATCTTTAGTCCACCTTCTGCTCACAAATCAAAGCTTCTTATTAGCAGAAAAAAAAATAGAGTAGAAATAGAATTTTGCAAAATGAAAGCTTCTAAAGCAAGCAAACAGCGACTCAATAACATACACAACAACAGTTCAAAAGTCCTACTAAGCTGCTTATTTAACGGACTCTATAAGACGAAAAAAAAAAACAAAAAAAAAAAAGACAAATAGTAAAGGAAATGAAATATTTGCTAAACGACGACGACTAAATACAACATATGTATGCATGTATGTGGCGTTACAAAGGCTTATGTTTGTGTGTGCACACAGATGTACGAGTATTTTGTTAGACAAGAGCGCATCGATGATGGCAAGGATTGAATTCCGGCGCTATTGTGTATTTAATGCATTCCCCATTGTTGTTAGGTCTCGTGTGACATAACGAGTATATGTGTATGTATTACTAAATTCTAAGTATTACACGAGCACAGCATTTCTATGTGTGTGCTCATACGCAGAACAATATACTTTTGTTGTGTATAAATATTAATGCGTGTATTTGTAAAAGAGTAAAGACTTCAACTAATACAAAGAACACGGCTGGACTAAATGCGTGTATTTGTAAGAGAGAGTAATAACTTCAGCTAAATAATGCAAACAACATGGCTGGACTAAATGCGTGTATTTGTAAGAGAGAGTAAAAACTTCAACTAAATAATACAAACAACAAGGCTGGCTATCGGCGTTTGAGTGCCGACCGGTGCAGGAGAAGAGAGGTTTTAAATAAATTGGAATTGGAGAGTGGATTTATTGTTGTTTTCGCTTATGTTGCTTTTTTTATTTTTTGTTCTTATTTTTTTTTGTTTTTACGATTACTAACAACATCTGTTGCTCATCTATTGGAAATGTGTTTTCATTATGACGCCTATTAATTTGAACTGAATTTATTTTATCTAAAGCATCTAAGTATTGAGCGTTTATTTATTAGTTCATTTATCTTATTTGGTTTGATTTTGTTTTTTTTCATATTTCTGTATCTTATTTGTAATTCTGTGTATAGTACATAAAAAATTTTGTACGTTGCTAAAGTATTACGTGCATGTTGAAAGTAATGAATAAAAAACGCAAAATTCTGCTACATTTCATTGACTAATAAATTTTAGCTTTGTAAACTGACCAGTACTTTGTTGTTGCTTAAATTAGAGTTGGAGGATTGTTGATTATAAATATGCAGTTGCGTTTTTTGATATTTTGGCCTTTTTTTGTTTTGTGTGTGTTAAAATTTCCCTACTATTAATTACGTTAAAGTCTTATATTTCGATTTGTTTGATTTGTTTCGTATCAATTAGCAATTAGTGCTAACTAATTTCCGTTTAATGTGATAATATTTTTTTTTATATCAGATTTGATTTATTTTCGCTTTGCTATTACTCTTTTTCTTTGATTTCTGCAAATTAAAACTGGTTCTGAAAAATGCATCGTATTAGGATTTTCGTTTTTCCTTGCAATTTTCGTCATTCGGCCGCTCATCTGCTGCTCTGTAAAGTATTTTCTAGTGGTATTCATTTTATCCTACGACATTTGTTGGTTAATAATTTGCTATTATTTTTATTTATTTTTTTTCATTCTGGGTTCTTACGCTTAAAATGCAATCGAAATGCAAGCTTAAAAATTTAATAAAAATTATTCAAAATGCATTCATTTTCTATAATTAATGAGTTTAGCTTGTGCGTATATTTTGCATGTTAATAATTACGAAAAAAAGAAGAAAATACGAGTGGTTGCAAAAAATTCGCATGGAAAATTTGCGTGTGTGTGCATATTGCATTATATTTTTATCCTTTACCATTCTCCACCTATGGACTAATTATTTGTGCTATTTTTATACACATTTCACTTTATACTCACTTAATAAATAGCAAAGTTCGCTTTAAGGTGACAAACAGTTGTGGATTTTTTTCTTTCTTTTTTTTTTGATTTTTTTTGTATTTTTTTTTTGTGTTTGTTGTAGATTGTTTAATCAAAAGCTACTGATTTTGTTTCAAACTTTAATCACACTGGTTTTCAATTTTGTATTGAATATTTAAGTTTCAGCTGGGTGGTAGTAACACTGTTGTCTAGCGAAGAAGCGAAGCACGCAGTCTACCGTAAACTTAATTTAAAAGGGTTATGCGCTGAAAGCTACACAAATCTTAAACACTTTCGTAGGTAATTTTGCGCCTGACTGACTGTCACTTTTGAAGCACATATCTCACCTATAACCTTAGTAAGATAGAATCGTGCATTACATATCTTTAATTTTTATGTATATAAATGAACGTTTGTCTGTATGTCATCGATGAACTCAAAAACTACTGGAACGATTATTATAAAAATTGGCATGCATATGTATTTTTTCACGGAGAAGGTTTGTAGAATATGCTCATTGATGCCACTCGCCACCAGGTGGCGGTGCAGAGTAGCAACTTCTGCCCCGTTCAACCGATTGTCATGAAAATCAGTATTTTAAATCTTCTTGAGAATGATGCACATTGGGACACTGCACTAGTTGATCCATCGAATACTGCTCGACCACAGCAAATACGCATGCTACTTGCCATAATATTGCAACCTGGTTCCCATCTAATCCAAAAGATCTTTGGAAAAAATACAAGGACTACATGAGTGAAGATATTCTACATCGTTTGCGCGCTGAGAATCGAAATCTGGACATTAAATTCACACCAAACGTGACAATCGCTAACAAGGCACTGGTGCAACTGGGAATGCCTGCTTCAAACCGACCTGCAAACAATCGTTTCGATCGTGATTTGCAACGAGGAACACACTATGATTCCGACGAACTGGGGGCATTCGTTAGAACAAATCTTCCGCAGTTGATTCCAGAACAACGCATTGCGTTTGACAGAATTATTAGTGCAATCGCAGAACAAAGCGGTGGACTGTTTTTCATAAATGCGCCCTGTGGTACAGGCAAGACTTTTCTTCTTTCACTAATTTTGGCAACTGGCACTGGCACTGGCATTGATGAATCTACACAATGTATGTATCACCCTGCCAGCAAACTTCTGTAAGATCACGAGTTGGTGCAAAAAGCTAGTATATTACAAAAAAAGTTGTAGAAAGTTCAGTCGTATGCTTACAGTTCGTGAACGTTTTCGTGAGGGATAATTTTTGCTGACTTAAATCTCTCCAGCGCAAAATTAGCGTCTCTTTGCATCGAACTGTCACTTTGCTCTCTCAATATTTGAGTGAGGCATAGTTTTGTGAGGTTAACGAATACCTACATGCAAAAATTAGAAATACCAATTACACACTTTTTTATTATCGCACACGAATATTGTATGCTTTAATTCTCTTTTGTAAACTACCGAAGACTTTCTATGCACTATTCTATAACCTAGCCTAGCTTTTCATTTTGTCATTTTGAAACGAAATTCTCATACTCTGTAGCATGCGCCGAGTTCTTCCGATTCAAATCGGAGCTTCGCTCATTTCTTGCACGGCACCCATTTTTTTCGTTACTAGGTTTCTTTACTCAAATGCGAACTTCTTCGAATTGTAAATCCAAACTTAGCTTCTGAATAATTTTGTTACAAGAAGTACATATCTGGAGTCACCTTCGTTATACTCGCATATATTATAACTTTGATGAGAATTATGATTATCTGAAGGCTTCTTCTAAGATGACTGCCAACAAAATGTATCTTCTAGCTGATAGTGAATTATTGAGATTTATACTTTTATTACAGCAACAGAAGCATTGGGGGCGTCATACCTCTACAAAAAAATTTTTTTTTTTTTGACTATTCAAGTGGGATGGAAAAAGCTAATACCGTAGAACAAATTTGTAAAAAAGAAAAGCGTTAATCTACTACATAGTAAAATTATATTCAGTTTCGCTAGATTTGTGGGTGCAGTTTGCTGGCTATCCAGTTGTTATTATTAACACTTAGAATTTCACTTTTTTCCACTATCTATGTCAGTAGTTATCATTCTAAGCGCATAGTAGTTTTAAAGACTAATGAGGCAGTACCTATCATAACCCGCGATTCCCTACGTTAAGTGCAATTTGAAGCCGTTGAGCTGTTCCTAAAGCACACTTTAGTCTTCAATGCACCTTTTCATTTAGAAATCCATATATTTATCTTGCATTTATCTTATGTTCTACAAGTATTTATTGTAGGTATGCGAAGTGATTAAACTGTTCCCACAGCGCATTTGGATTAAATTGTTCCCATTGCGCATTTTGGAAATTAGGCAGATATTTCATTTAGCTATCATTACAAGTTTCTATCTATTCAATAGATTCTATTGTTCTATATATGTTTATTGTATAGTCCAGTCAAAAGAGGATTTAACTTCATAATTTTAGGAGGATGCGAGTTTATGGTTTTATTATGTAAAGCCCATCACTGTGAACTTAAATTTGAGTTTTCGGGGTCGGGGGTTGTGTCCCGCGGCCGCCATCTTGGAAATAAGGGTGCAACTAGTTTTTGCGATTATCTCGTGAATTTCGAAAGTTACGAAAATTTTGTAAAATACTTTTTTGTAGATAATAATATTATCTACAACTTTCATTCAAAACTTTTTTTTGTAAAATTAATAATAAAAAAGTTATAAACAAAATTACGCGAAAAATTAAGGGATCAATTGTTTTAAAGCGTAATAACTTCTTTTTATAGATTTTATGGAAAATATACTTCAGAGCTTTTTTATAGAGCATTCTTTTGTGAACATTTTTGTCTATAAGTTTTTTCCGCTATCTTTATTTAGTCGTATGATTTTGAGCTGCTAAGCGGAGCAACCAACACATTAGCGAAGCGCGTACATGATTACACAGGCCGACAAAATTTAACCAACATTCAGACCCAGAAACCAGACTATATATTTCCGAAGGTTTATGATGCGCTGAATCCAAATCTGGCCTCAGAATTGCTCTATCTGCTCTGGTTTTCGAGATATTCTAACCTAAAAGTGCAAAAAACTCCATTTTTGCCCATATTTGAGGTTATGTACCCTTGCAGATGTTTTCTTTTACCAAAATTAAAGGATGGCATCTTTAAATACAAGCCTTCTTTTTTCAAATGGCGTTTTGTTTGCTCAAATATCATTTTTTTCGCAGAGATATCGCATTTTGAAATTTTCATGTTTCGAAATTTTCCTACACCTGAAAATCGATTGAGATAACATAGACATGATATAGTCGATTACTAATTTTCTTGGGCTTGAGGGCCTGATATATATGGATTAATAGTATGTAAATTTGGAGTTTGTGGGTAAGCCTGCTTGCGGTTAAGTGGGTTAGCCTGCTCGCGGTATGATAGGGGTGGTTTCTAGGGGTTAGGGCTGTGTGTGACACACTTATGGTGTGAGACAAAATTTTAAGAAAAATAAGACTCAATTCAAGAAAATTAGTAATCGACTATATCATGTCTATGTTATCTTAATCGATTTTCAGGTGTAGGAAAATTTCGAAACATGAAAATTTCAAAATGCGATATCTCTGCGAAAAAAAATGATATTTGAGCAAACAAAACGCCATTTGAAAAAAGAAGGCTTGTATTTAAAGATGCCATCCTTTAATTTTGGTAAAAGAAAACATCTGCAAGGGTACATAACCTCAAATATGGGCAAAAATGGAGTTTTTTGCACTTTTAGGTTAGGATATCTCGAAAACCAGAGCAGATAGAGCAATTCTGAGGCCAGACTTGGATTCAGCGCATCATAAACCTTCGGAAATATATAGTCTGGTTTCTGGGTCTGAATGTTGGTTAAATTTTGTCGGCCTGTGTAATCATGTACGCGCTTCGCTAATGTGTTGGTTGCTCCGCTTAGCAGCTCAAAATCATACGACTAAATAAAGATAGCGGAAAAAACTTATAGACAAAAATGTTCACAAAAGAATGCTCTATAAAAAAGCTCTGAAGTATATTTTCCATAAAATCTATAAAAAAGAAGTTATTACGCTTTAAAACAATTGATCCCTTAATTTTTCGCGTAATTTTGTTTATAACTTTTTTATTATTAATTTTACAAAAAAAAGTTTTGAATGAAAGTTGTAGATAATATTATTATCTACAAAAAAGTATTTTACAAAATTTTCGTAACTTTCGAAATTCACGAGATAATCGCAAAAACTAGTTGCACCCTTATTTCCAAGATGGCGGCCGCGGGACACAACCCCCGACCCCGAAAACTCAAATTTAAGTTCACAGTGATGGGCTTTACATAATAAAACCATAAACTCGCATCCTCCTAAAATTATGAAGTTGGCTATTTTTTTCGTCTCTTTTGACTGGACTAGTAGGTATTCGAGGGAATTAAACTGTTCCTACTGTTCGCTTTAGCTGATCTAGTAAAAAATCAAGCCCTTTTGCGCAGCTTACTTATACTGCCTTTATACTAGTAAAACTTTTCAACTCACTTAACTGTTTCCACTCCATAATTTAGCTTTTATTGCAGACTTTGCTTTAGAAATCAATTTAACTTCACAATGAGTATAGTCATTTCAACTCACTAAACTGATTCCATTCCATAATTTAGCCTTTTTTGGATATTTTGCTTTATAAATTAATTCGGTTTTCTTGAAATCGGTTCTGCCTTTATAAAGAATATAGTTACTTGAGCTTTATTAACTGTTCCCACTTCGTAGTCTAGCTTTTACTGCACATTTTTTATAGAAATCAATTCGGGTTTGTTCTAACTTTACAATATGTAAAGTTCTTTGAACAAATTGAACTGTTCCCACTGTGTAATTTAGATGTTTTGGGATTTTCTGCTTTAAAAACCAAGCCAATTGTGTCGAAATCGATCTTGCGCCTATAATTTTATATACTAGCTTCATAATGAATAAAATGGTAAGAACAAATTAAACTGTCCCCACTGCTTAATCTAATGGCTTTTTGATTTTTTGCTTTAAAAATGAAGCCAATTGTGTCGAAATCTATCCTGCACCGATAATTTTTGTACTAACTTCACAAGAATTAAATTTTTTTCAAATAACTTATGTATTCCCATACTGCAATTTAGCTTTTACTGAATATTCTGTTATTTGAATTAATTTGGTTGTGCTGAAATCGGTTCTGCTTTTATAATTTTTATTCTAGCTTTATAAAGAAAAAAGTCGTTTGTGCTCCATTAACTGTTCCCACTACGCAGTTCTTTTATAGAAATCAATTCGGCAGATTTTTTTATAGAAATCAATTCGGTCATGCTGAAATCGGTCCGACGTTTATAATTTTTATTCTAACTTCACAATATGTAAAGTTGTTTGAAGAAATTGAACTGTTCCCACTGCGTAATTTACATTTATTTATATCTTTTACTTGCGCCAACCATTTTTATACTAACTTCACAGAATGTAAAGTGGTTTATACTAACTTATGTGTTCCCACTCTGCAATTTAGCTTTTCTTAGATATTTTGTATTTAAATTCATTCGGTTGTGCTGAAATCGGTTCTGCGTTTATTATTTGTATTTTAGCTTTATAAAGAATAAAGACGTTTGAGATCCATTAACTGTTCCCACCTCGTAGCTCAGCTTTTCCTGCAGATTTTTATAAAAATCAACTCGGTTATGCTGGGATTGATCCAGCGTTGATAATTTTTATCCTAACTTTATATTAAGTAAAGTTGTTTGAACAAATTAAACTAGGGAGCTGAAGTGGGAACTTCGTAGTTTAGCTTTTGTTGCAGGTTTTTTATAGATATCAATTCAGCCATACTGAGACTGGGTCGGCGTTGATAATTTTTGTTCTAACTTCACAATATGTGAAGTTCTTTGAGCAAATTGAACTGTTCCCACTGTGTAATTTAAATTTTTTGGGACTTTTTGCATTAGAAATCTAGCCAATTATGTCGAAATCGATCTTGCGCCAATCATTTTTATACTAGCTTCACAATATGTAAAGTTGTTTGAACAAATTGAACTGTTCCCACTGTGTAATTTAAATTTTTTGGAATTTTTTGCTTTAGAAATCATGCCAATTGTATCGCAATCGATTCTACGTTCAAAATAAGTCAAGCTGTTTGAACTAACTTAACTGTTCCCACTCAGTAATTTACCTTTGCTTGGATAATTTGCTTTGGAAATCAATCGAATAGTGCCGAAATCGATCTTGTGATCATAGTTTTTCTTCTAGCTTGACTGTTCCCACCCAGATATTTAATTTTTTCAGCATATCATTGCTATTGGCATACTTAAGTGACTTTTTAGACTCTGTTTTTTATAAAATTCCATTTCGCTTTAGAAAAGCATTTCTAATTTAATTACATATATTCTTAAATTTGTAGACAACAGTGTTACTCCGCATTTCATGCTTAAAATCCGCAAAGTCAACATAACCGCAATTTTCTTACTACACAAGTACAAATGTCAACATTTATATATTTATTTAGTACGCATTTCCCAGGCAACTACTTATCCATAAATTACATATTAATTATTGTATCGCTCAACGGCCTCTACACAAATTTCTCTAAATTTTCATATAACATTTCCTGCACACATACACATAAACATACATATGTACGTACGTACGTACGTAAGTAGTAGTTATTAATTATAAGGACATCTAGCATTTCATACTTAAAGCAATGGATCAAATAACTTAACAACGATTTATCTGCCTAGTTGCTTTTGATTTAAATTCAATTGTCGTGAGTTATCCATTTGAAATTCTTCCATTTGACAATAAACAATATATCTGCAGAATGCAGGGAAGGCCATAGTTTTTTTATATTATTTTTTAGTTTTTTTTTTTCATTCAAGTTTATTGTTGTTGTTGAGGTATGCATGTTTGTGAGAAGAATTCATCGTTGGAAAAAATGGGAGAAATGACGAAAACGATGTTAATTAGTAGTTTTTTGCTTTCTCTTTTTTTCGTTTGAATGTTTTTTTGATTGCTTTTAAGAGAATTCATTATTACAAAAAAAAAAACAATGAATGTATGAGAATTTTTATTTTTCACAAACACATGAAGATATTCAACTACGAGTAGTACAAATGGAAAAAGTGATTAGCAGAAGTATATGTATGTATGTATGTAGTACATACTCACTACATACATATATAAATGCATACAAAGAGAACACATTTATGTAGATATGTATTTGTTCGAAACAGAAACAGAAACTTGCTAATGAAGTTCTATGAATGCAATGGGAAGAGGCGATTATGAAGAGGCGGAAAGACGATTATTTAGTAATGGAAATATGCAAATGATTTTCAATGCGAATGCGAATGCGAATGCGAATGCAGCAAAAAAAAAAAACTAAAATAATATGAAAATGGCTTACATACACATATTTAGTAGCAGATGCTGGGCAGGGGAAATGATGAGATGAATGAATTTATGATTTTTCATGAACGCGCTAAATGAAATGGAAATGAAGCAGCACTAGCAGTGGCAGTGTTAGTGGTTTGTTAATTGGAAATTATACTTCTGTGAAATGCCTTTTTTTGCTTCTTGAAATTGTACAGCTGGCGTATCAATGCAAATACTTAGCACAAAGCGGGCGTCGAAAAAAAAACGCAAGTTTTTAATGAAAGTAGTGGCTTATTTGAACAACCAAAAAAAAAAAATTCAAATAAATGGGAAAAGAGTAAACAGAAACAAACGTAACAGCGCTGTAGAGTAATTTACCAGCAAATTAGGTTGATAAAATGGTTTCAAGTTTTAAGTTGAATTTAAAGCAAAAAAAAATTATTTTTTTAAAAACACCACTTTTGCTTAACTGGTTTTTGTAATAATAATTTACGTATAATAATTTACTAGCAAAGGAAATTCGAAAAATGACTTCCAATTTTACCTTCAATTTAAAGCAAAAAAAAAAAAACAAAAAAAAAAAAAATAAATAAAAAAATATTTACTAAAACCACAACTTCTGTAAAACAATTTTTTTGTACGAATAATTAACGGAAAAATAGTTTCAAGTTCTAACTTCAATTAAACGCAAAAAAAACAAAAAAAAAAAATTTACTAAAAACACAACTTTTGTTAAACCGTTTTTTAATAATAATAATAAAATGGTTTCAAGTTTTAATTTCAATTTAAAGCAAAAAAAAAATTTTTTACTAAAAAAAAAAACTTTTTCGAAACCGTTTTTTTTTTTGTTTTTATTCACTATTTGAATAAACCTTTCGCATATTAATTAAATTGTATTTAATTTATAAATTCGTGTGTGTAAATTTTGCAGTATTTTAAGTAATATTTTCCACATGTGTGTGTGTGTGTGAGTCTAAAAATAATAGTTTATAGTCTAATAGCTTAATTCGTGGATGACTGCAGCTAAAGATGATATAAATTTGACTAATGAAAATTAAAAAAAAAACTTAAAAAAAAACTAACAAATTAACAAAAGAAAAAAGTGCACAGAAAAACTTATACAGTACTGAAACTAAACCGAGCTCGGGAGACTTATTCAACTGGAATTAAAAAAAAAAAAGTTGGCGCGTACACCCCTTTTGAGTGTTTGCTCCTCCTTCCATTTGTGGCGTGCGTCTTGATGTTGCTTCACAAATGGAGGGATCGACAGTTTTAAGCCGATTCCAAACGGCAAATGGTTTTTATGAGGAGCTTTATCTTCGAAATGCACAAATACACGCGAAGGTTTGCCATTGCCTGCCGAGTGACATACATTTTTAAGCCGACTTCGAAAGCCAAATGAGGATGGGCGACATTTATTTTCCTATCATTTGCTTTCGTTTCACCGTTTCGCTGCTCAGTAAGCAAAAAAAAGCTGTACGTGAAGCAAACACAATTGTTTAGCAATGTTCAACCAACTTTGATCTCGGCATCTACTCTGCAGATTCCCTACTCTCGCGGGGCTGAGATGCAAACATATTGGATCTCGCTTTTCTACATGTCTAAAGAGTTGCTGGAAATGGGCTAGTCGCATGCAGAGGTTACAAGAAGGTCATCTGCTCTCTTCTCTATAGCCACCCCGCTTTCAAGTGTGCAAATATCCGTCCATCTTGAAATGCGACGGCGAAAGTAGAAATGGATCGGTCACACACTGCGAAAACCATATGGAACTTTCACAAAAGCAGCCCTAGACAGGCGCCCGCAACGCAGTCGGAGATGCGGCAGGCCATCTAACACGTGGAGGCGACTAGTGGAGGCAGAAGCGCTACAAGCAGGTCGCACTTGGCGACAAATTAAAATCTTAGCTTTGAATAAATTGAATATTAACTTTTTTATTGAGGCCCTTTGTTCCACTTAGAGGACTACGAGGGAAAAACAAACATCTGTATATATAAAGTCCTGTCAACACAGGGTTAAATGGAGTGGAGAACTTTTTCTCGTATGGCGACAGAGCCGGATGGTACTTAAACGATAGTAAAAAGTATCACTATGCTATGGGGGAAATGGCAACTGTTGTCCAACGGGAAATTTTTGCCATCCTGAAAATAGCCGAATGTATAATCGAGAGGAGATGGAGCGGGAAATAGATTGGATTTTTCAGTGACAGTCAGGCGGATAGCACTGAGCACTATCTCTGTGAGAGTCTTGCATTTGCTAGAGCAAGGCTACGAGTTTTGCGTTCAGATGTTGTGAGAATGAGTAATATTCGGTCTTTAAAACTGGAGGATATTTACAGATTTGCCAAAGAATCTGGAAAATTCTCAAATGACTATCTACCTTTGTCTCTGTCTCTATCTCTATCTCTATCTCTGTCACTGTCTCTGTGTTTGTCTCTGTCTCTGTCCTCTGTCTCTGTCTCTGTCTCTGTCTCTGTCTCTGTCTCTGTCTTTGTCTCTGTCTCTGTCTCTGTCTCTGTCTCTGTCTCTGTCTCTGTCTCTGTCTCTGTCTCTGTCTCTGTCTCTGTCTCTGTCTCTGTCTCTGTCTCTGTCTCTGTCTCTGTCTCTGTCTCTGTCTCTGTCTCTGTCTCTGTCTCTGTCTCTGTCCTCTGTCTCTGTCTCTGTCTCTGTCTCTGTTTGTATCTGTCTCTGTCTCTGTCTCTGTCTCTGTTTGTATCTGTCTCTGTCTCTGTCTCTGTCTCTGTCTCTGTCTCTGTCTCTGTCTCTGTCTCTGTCTCTGTCTCTGTCTCTGTCTCTGTCTCTCCAAAAGAGCTCCAAATACAATGGGCGTTTTAGCCTGAGTGTTTTAGGAGTCACCAACTCTCTTAATGCTCCTTGGCTCGACCAATTCAAATTTCTATTTCAGTTTCATGGCGACGGACCAAGGTGGGAAATGAAATTTGATTTTTTTTAGTTTCCATGACAAAAGATATTTATTTTCAAGTACTACCGACTTTGTTTTCAGGCGCTTCTTAATTTGTGCTTTGCCGGTATAGGTTGCCAGATTATTATAATAAATGCATTATTATAAAAATGAATAACTCAAGAAATTAATTAAACTGATTGAGAAAATACTAAAACCAAATAGAATAATTGGGGGAAAAATATTGTGAATTAAACAAAAAAAATAAAAAATATGGTATTCTCAAAATTATTGCAAGCGTGTGAAATGTGAAGACTAACAAGCGTTGATATGCGATACTCCATGAGCCTACAAAGTTGAGTGTATCTACTATTTTTTTGAATATGTGCATGATAGATAGCAAAGTAAAACGCAAGATGAATTTGAAAAAAAAAAATATATATAAAAAAAATAAAGAAATAAATAAAAAATTAATATAAAAATAAAAGGATAAATGTTAATTTAAAATTTGAAATGAAAAATGATTACCCAAAAATATTATCAAATTCGTTACAACTCAAACGCAGGCACTATTCTTTATGTAATACAAAAATAAAATATATTTACTAGCAAATACATTTAACAGAAAAAAAGTTCATTACACACTTACGCTACATACACACAGATACGAGTAATTTTTGGTGATATGATAGTAGAAAAAGTAAATGCAAAGAATTTGCCTTAAATATTCCTTACCTTGCAGGCAAAATGAGCGCATCAAATTCCGTTGTGAGATGACGTCGTATAATATTTTTGGATGGTGGTATGCCCAATGCTGTGGCCATAGTATCACCTGAAAACGATGGCTCTAATACGACAAGGCCGCCATGCACGCCGCTGTCTGAAGAAATGGAGAAGGAGGAAGATGAAAGAAAAATTTTATTGAAAATAAGTTTAAATAAAAAAGTTGGGTGAAATGGGTGAAGGGACATTCCAGAACTCCCAAGAAGTGGCACTAAAGCGCGGTTTTGATTAAATTAAAGTTACACTAGGAACGTGCCCTTGGGGGAGCCTGTTATCCTTAGAGGGCGCGTCCTCGGGTGGATAGGGGAACACCTCCCAGATATGGAAGGTATGAGAGTAGGTCTCCCGCGAACCACAAAGGCCGAAGACTTAAACTTCGTTAAAAAAACTCCCTCAACACCCAAGGTGTGATGCGACCCGTGCCTATTGGGTGGGATTGGCAGCCGGGGGACTAAACAAGGCTGTCTTCGAACGGATCCCTCCTAATATCAGGCCACCTCAGGTTGTAACGGTGGCCTTGCCATGATGTGGGGCGCTGCCATGGCCGACCGGTTATTTCCCCTAATTCCTCTTTAGTCACCGCTCATGGCGGCATGCGCAGCTCCCTGGGCGGGGCAGGTGAGCCTACGAACCAGAAAAAAAATGAAATCAACCGAAAAACAAAAATCGGATAGTGGCGAGAAACAGACGGACAAAGTGACGGAAAGACAGACGGACGCATTCACAGCACAGGACAGACAAACGGACACACATACTAAGCGACAGGACAAACAATCGGTGACCCATGACAAACTGGGGATCGGATCTTTCTCGGAGGATGAGCTCCTGGCCTCTAGCCAGGAAACAGTTGAGGGTAAAGCTATGGGCCACAGCACGCCGACAACTATAAATGAACCGACAACGTCCGCTAAAGCCATGGGGCAAAAGCGCGCTAGTAAAGGCCCATCAAGGTATAAGCTCTAACAGAGGTCTCTCGCTATCCTTGGCAGGATTCGTAAGATTGAGACCGAAGGTAAAGCTCATCCCAAAGATGAGGCTGGCTAGGCAAGGTGTCAAAAGGTGGTGAACGAATACCTGGCATTCCAAACCGCCCGAAGCCAAAAAACGTAACCGTTCGCAAGACGAAAACAAGAGACCAACAAAGAAGCATTAGATCTCAGATCAGGGTGCGGTTGTCCCCAAACTTACCAAACAATTCAGTGAGGTGGCACGGGACCATCTTCAAATGGCACTTATGGACGAAACTTCCAACCGCGGAAAACCTGTGCTTAACAAGTGGTCGGAGATTGAGGCACGGTTGTCTCGCATAATCGTCGACCATGTCATGGCGAACCCGGAGGGTCAATCGCTGGGTTTCGACTCGGTGGAAGTGGTTCGCGGTTGCCGGTTAATCAAATGTGATGACCAGTACTTATTGCATTTCCTGATAAACGCGATTAGCGAAATTCAGAACAGCTGGGAGGGCTTGAGGCTCAAGCTCATTCCAGCCAGCGAGATACCATGAAGGCCGCGGGCTCGCATCTGCATACCAAATATGGAGTTTGAAGCCAATCAACTAATTCCCTATCTCCAGGCTCACAGCCGATCAGTGCAGATGACCGATTGGTCGATCATCAAAGCGGAGGCTCCGCAGAAGCACAGCGTGTCGTTCCTTCTTCAAATCACAGAAGAGAGCCTTGAACCACTGCGAAAAGTGAAAAAATAAACTTCGGTTTGGCATACGGAAGGCCCAGCTGCAGAGTCCGTTCTGCGAGTCCGGATAAGGAGCAGGATGAGGTCGACGAAGAGTTTCGCCTATCCACCTACCTACACTAGGGAAAAAAAGCTACTTAAAGGAAGTTTTGACCTTTATGGCCTATTATGACCCACGATGAAGTACGACGTGGAAGACACGCAACTAACTCGACACTGGGTGGGAAGATCAGAACAAAGGCAGACAAAACAATTTAACCTTTCTTCTACCAAAGCGTCAAGTAAGCTCCCAAGGACGGATAGAAAGTACGTACGAACTCCCTTATTGCAGTCTTCCTAATCAGTTCAGCAAACTAGGACTAATAAGAAATAGGTGTGCACCGTTTTCGGGAACTGGGCGCTAAAATGCCAAAACATATGCGCTGCAAATATGTAGCTCTCATAAAACGAAGACTCACACCTAGGCATGTGACTATAAATCCATTGGTGGCGTGATATAAAAAGCTCGAAGAAGACCACCTCAGAGGTCGTAGCGCATTATGGCCCAATAAAAAGTAACTAATTTACAAGATTTCACAAATAAGTAGGAAAAAGTTTCTGTTGCCATTTAGATAGGGTGTGTTCAAGTTAGCTGGAGCACTTGGATTAACTTAAGTTATCTTAGATCCCCTTCGCTGTCACAACATCGGGAGCACAGACGATGTGGCACTCCTACGCAGATCGCGTTGGGTTGCGTATTAACATTGAAAAGACGAAGTCTATGGCTATTAATGCCATTCGATCTGGCGCAGTCACAGTGTACGGACAACTCATCGAAAGTGTGAACATATTTGTGAGCTTGCAGTCCTGCCGGCGCTAATACCGACATTGAGTACAGAATAACGACAGCCCGATCATCCTTCGCTATGTTTAAAGGCATTTGGCACTCTAAGCAGTTAACCGCCAGTACAAAGCTAAGGATTTTTAATTCGAATGTGAAGTCTGTTCCACTGCATGTCCGTGAAATGTGGTCCGCAGCGGTTTCAACAACAAAAAAGCTCCAGACTTGTTTAAACCGCTGCTTGAGAGCTATACTGCGCTTTGTTGGCCAAATAACTGGTTTTCTAATGACGAGCTCCTTACTCGCAGCGAGCAAAGGCCGGTTGAGATTGAAATACGCGTACGAAAGTGGAAATGGATAGGCCATATAATCCGTAAACCTGCGACTGACATCGGCAGAATATCCCTAGACTGGAATCCGCAAGGCTCTCGCCGAAGAGGACGTCCGAAAGGAATATGGAGACGAAGTCTGTATGACAAATTCACGACATCTCATGGCTCGCTCACTTGACCTTCTGGGACAAAGTCAAAAGCTGTAAATTGACCGCAATGGAATTTAATTGCGTCGGCACTTTACGCCCCAACCGGCGCATTAACAAATAATAATAATAAATTTAGACCAGTTAGGCACCACATACCGGTTAGCAGCGTCGATCTACGTTGGGTTTGATCGTATGCTTTTTTTGACGAGGGTTTGAGGGTTTGTGTATACCCTCAAGCCAGGATTTGATGGAAAAATTAGTAGAGGAGTTTACTCTAAGAATCTCTTTATTAAGCTAAAACTGCACTGTTTTTGAAGCGGTAATAGCCGCTATCAAGGAAGCAGTTGATTATCTGCTGACTAGTGTAAGCCCTTGTAGGGAGATCAACAATTACTTCGATAGTTAAACGGTAATTACTACCATTAATGGTGCGTTAGACATCGGTCCGGAAAAGTCCTATTTTTCTTTCAGACGCATCTGAAGTTTTGTATATTAGGCTGCATAGCTTATGAGTTGATTAGGTGGGAGACCCTCAAGGTAGTTTCTCCGCGAAAAGAGAGTACGGGGCTCACTTGGCTTTTTTGGTGTCCCCTTTTAGGCATTTGGGTCTTTTTAGCGAATGGCGGGCGAAAATATTGAAAGTCTTTCTGGTCACGTGGGGCCCGGAGGAGGTTGTCGGACTATCTAATGGTAATGGTGATGGTTGTACGGGTGAGGCTAAGGCCTTTATGCACTGCGACCAGATTGATATTGTGCGCCCCTAATTATTTAATTATAATTATTTAGTATACCGCGGAATTGAACCAGCTCCTTAGCAGCGAGCAATTGCAGGTCTTCCTCCTCTAGCACTATAGGTACGAGCCCAGTATTCTGTGTCTCCTATGGCCTAATGCTTCACAGTTGGTCATTCAGTATTCCATAGACTCCTCTTCATCACAGCAGAACCTGCATAATCTTGTACTGAATAACCCTATTGTCGGAATGTCTAATGCTAATAAAACTGGGAGTATCGTTAGTAGTGCGAGACTTATTTGCATACTGTACAATTCAAGCAGTGAGAGTTAGCTTAACTTATCCTTCTACGGTAGTTTCGCGTAGGATAAAGAGGAGGGATGATATCGCCATCTACTCTGCAGATTCCATACTTTCACGGGGCTGAGATGCAAACATATTGGATCCCGCTTTTCCACATGTCTGAAGAGAGGTTACCTGCTCTCTTCTCTATCGCCACCCCGCTTTCAAGTGTGTAAAGTTAAGCGCTCGTTCTTTATTTGCCACCCCAAATTCATCTCCACTGACAGTGCAGTCATACTCTATAGCCTAAATTAGGTGCCACTGGACTCTTTTGTACTTTGTTAGGTCTGAAAATTAGGCTAAATACAATTTTAGTCTATTTTATTGAAGTTTTAGGAAGGACCTTAGTCTTGTCAATACCGTCTTTGAGTATTTTTTACATTTAAATGGTTTCTGTATGAAGCTTTTTATAGCAGAAATTTATTTGTGGATTTACCACCGCCTACCGAGAAGTGACTGATATTAGAAAATACTCGTAATTTAGAGAAACCACGCTTGGCACCCATCCAAGTAGGGTGTGTTTGTGTGCGATATATTAGCTGAATGTTTTGGGGTCGATTTCTACTATGCGCCACAAAAGAAAGTATTTTCTAGCAGCGAATAGGTCCATCCTCACAAAAACTATCTTGACTCAAACACTTTCCACTTGTTTTTCGAACTGCCATCTAAGAAAAATCATTTGCGGCTAGTTTTCCCTGATACTACAAGAACAAAAATTATGTCATATGCGATTGGATTTTAAAGTTCAAGAAACATAAATCTGATATACTCGCCTTTCTATGCGTACTCAATTGCATTTGCGACCCAGCTACCCTTGCGTTCTTACCTTTCAAATTATCAGCATATTCTCCCAAATCAATAGATCTGGCCCAGCGTATGAAGCGTTGATTGGTCCATACAATCGGATCTGTATCCACATTTTCTGATTGCACGCGACGCATAGCCAAAGTTTGACGATCATATTTCACAATACGCAGCACATGAATGCCTGGGGAGGACAAAATATAAAACATTGTAATACATTTTTCAAAAACAAAAAAAAAGAATAGTTTACTTAATATAAAGTAAGAATAGGGTAAGACTCCGTCAGAAAATATGAGATTTGCAAGTGGTCTTTCGATTTCTTTGAAACTTTGGGAAATATTAGTTCTAGGTAAGATACATTCGAGCCTAAAAGGATTTTGAAAAATTTTCAAAATTGAGTCATCTACGCCATGTTGAAAATCGGGACCGTGTTTTTTTCAAAAATCAATATTTCTTGAACCGTTGGATGGATTTCAATGCAATTTACAGACAATATAGAAACAAATAAGTAGTTTAAATTAGTATTATGTTAAAAAAAAATTTCAAAATTTTGATCAAAAAAAGTCAAAAAAATTTTTTGAATCAATTTTTAGTTGATTTGGCCAGTTTTTTAGATTTTCTGTTATACACGTAACGATTCCTTATGATTTAACCTTTATTTTGAAAAAAAAAATTTATGGTGTCTATAATAGTTCTCGAGATATTGCGATTTTAGTGGAAGCGCGCACCGTGAAGTTCGCTGTTACGCAGCGCGGGAGTAGAAAAACGCGCACAGACCTGCAGCAGTCTGCTCCAGTCACTTCATACAGGAACACATAACGCAGCGCGAACCGTGCGTGCGTACGCGAACCGTGCGTGCGCGCTTCCACTAAAATCGCAATATCTCGAGAACTATTTTAGACACCATAAAATCTTTTTTTTCAAAATAAAGGTTAAATCATAAGGAATCGTTACGTGTATAACAGAAAATCTAAAAAACTGGCCAAATCAACTAAAAATTGATTCAAAAAATTTTTTTGACTTTTTTTTGATCAAAATTTCGAAATTTTTTTTTTAACATAATACTAATTTAAACTACTTATTTGTTTCTATATTGTCTGTAAATTGCATTGAAATCCATCCAACGGTTCAAGAAATATTGATTTTTGAAAAAAACACGGTCCCGATTTTCAACATGGCGTAGAGACTCAATTTTGAAAATTTTTCAAAATCCTTTTAGGCTCGAATGTATCTTACCTAGAACTAATATTTCCCAAAGTTTCAAAGAAATCGAAAGACCACTTGCAAATCTCATATTTTCTGACGGAGTCTTACCCAATAGATAAACATTTTTGGAAAATGGAAAAAACTTTAGAAAAATTGAGTAATTTTGAGATTTATTAAAAAAAAAAAATTTAAAAATTGAGTAACAGAAAAATTTGAAAAATTTAGTACAGAATTTTTCAAACTGAAATATATTCGGTTCTTTTTAACATTTTTACATATTATTGGGTTTAGTTTTGTAGGATAAAATATACTTTATGAAAACTTTTTTTTTTCAGAAAAAAAAATTCCCAAAAAATTTTAATGAAAAATAGAAAAAAATCCCGAATGTTTTCTTTTTTATCTAAATTTTTTTTCCAAAATTTTTTTTTTCAAATTTTTTTTAACAAATTGTTTTTTTAATCTCATCTGACATTGTCAAGCCTTATCTCTGCCATTGATAATACAAAAATGAATAAAAAATTCCCGAACTTTTTAATAAAAAAATAAAAAAAAACAAAAAAAATGTTGTTCTAAAGTTCTAAATTTGTTTTTTCAAAAGTTTTAACATAAAATGTTTTTTACCAAATTGTCTTTTTAATCTCATCTGACATTATCAAGCCATATATCAGCCATTAATACAAAATTAATACAAAAATGAAAAAAAAAAATTCCCAAACTTTTTAAAAAAATAAAAAAAAACAAAAAAGTTTTTGTTCTAAATTTAAAAAATAATTTTTTTTTTCTACATTCTACATGTTTTTTACCAAGTTGTTTTTTTAATCTCATCTGACATTATCAAGCCTTATCTCTGCAATTAATACGAAAATGAAAACAAAAAATTCCCAAACCTTTTAATAAAAAAAAAAATTTTTTTGTTCTAAATTTCTAAAACAAATGTTTTTCTAAATTTTTTTTCTACATTTTTTTTAACAAATTGTTTTTTTAATCGCATCTGCCATTATCAAGCCTTATCTCTGCCATTAATACAAAAATGAAAACAAAAAATTCCCAAACTTTTTAATAAAAAAAAAAATTTTTTTGTTCTAAATTTCTAAAAAAATGTTTTTCTAAATTTTTTTTTCTAAATTTTTTTTAACAAATTGTTTTTTTAATCGCATCTGACATTATCAAGCCTTATCCCTGCCATTAATACGAAAATGAAAACAAAAAATTCCCAAACTTTTTAATAAAAAAAAAAAATTTTTTTGTTCTAAATTTCTAAAAAAAATGTTTTTCTAAATTTTTTTTAACAAATTGTTTTTTTAATCGCATCTGACATTATCAAGCCTTATCTCTGCCATTAATACAAAAATGAAAAAAGGCCAAACTTTTTAATAAAAAAATTAAAAAAACAAAAAGATTTTTTGTTCTAAATTTCTAAAAAATTTTTTTCCTAATTTGTTTTTTTTTTTAATTTTTTTCTAAATTTTTTTACCAAATTGTTTTTTATCTCATCTGACATTATCAAGCCTTATCTCTGCCATTTATACAAAAATGAAAAAAATTTTCCCAAACTTTTTTTATTAAAAAAACCAAAAAAAATTTTTATTCTAAATTTCCAAAAACAAAATTTTTCTAAATTTTTTTTTTAATTTTTTTTGTTTTTTTAATCTTATTTGACATTATTAGGCATTGCCTTAATACAAAAATAAAAAAAAATCCTAAAATTTTTAATAAAAAATGAAAAAAAAACAAAAAATTTTTTTGTTTTAAATTCTTAAAAAAAATTTTTTCAACATTTTTTTTCTAATTATTTTTACCAAATTGTTTTTTTATTTTCATCAGACATTATCAAGCCTTGTCTTAGTACAAAAATGAAAAAAAATTCCTAAAATTTTAAATAAAAAAATGAAAAAATATTGGCAATGTTGTAGTACAAGTGTAAGTGCGAGGTGTGTTCAAAAAGTTAGGTGACGTTTTATTTTTCTCGAAAAATATTTATTATTCAATAATAAGACGCAAAGATAGCAGAAAATCGGCGAGCTCCCCAAAATAAGTTTAAAATTTGAGTCTATCAAAAATAAACTAAATATGCTGGACATTTGAAACTGTAGACAGATTTATGTTAAGGACATGTTCACCAACACAATTAAACAAAAAAAAAAAAAAAAATGAAAACTGAAAATTAAATGTACGGTGCCCGTGAAATTTGGAAAGTCGCTTTACTTTTTAAGAACAACTCGCACGGCCGTAGGTTTTTCAAAAAACCGTTATTTGAACAAAATCATAAAACCCTTGCCTATAAAAATACCGGCCTATTACACACGAGTATCTCTGTTCAATGCCAGCGGCTATCATCAATTTTCTCCATTATTACTCACCGTGCACAATACTGGCTTGATGGAATTTTCGCGTCACCCCCAAAAATTTCTCCAACTCCTTTTTCGACAACGTATCCAGCATGCGCGCATCAACCAGCGAGTGTAGAAACGAATCAGCATATTGCGGTAGTCCAATATCAGGCAGCCATTCGGAAGCCACCCAAGTGTGTCCCAGTTGGGTGATCATGGGATAACGTACCATTTCGGGGCGTCGCTGCTCTTCAATTGCCAAGCGTAGCTTTTTGCGGTGCATTGGATGCACCAATCCCAAGCCCGCCTCCAACTCGCCATCATTCAACTCGAGCAATACTTTGCCACTCTTCACATTTTCCGCACAACGCGTACTATACTGGGGCATGCCGAGCGCTACCTCCAACCAGGCGAGCACCTGTGAGGCTCTCCACCTTTCCATTGGCAGTTGTGAAGCGTCGCGCAACAGTCGTAATTTCTCAGCATAGCCTTCTTCGGAGAGTGGACTCCAAGAGTAGTCAGCGTCTGAAAGAAAAGGAGTTACTAGAATGCACAGTTGTTGCGATTAGTGGCTTAGTATTCATGTGCGGCAGCAGGTATGTGATGAATTTCAACTTACATTCGGCAGCGCCATCTGCCGACAAAGCTTTATTTTTATTACGCGAACGTGCAAAGACTCGTGAAATGCTACCCCAAGTACCACCACGCCCATTACGCGCACTTAATGTTCCAGTTTTGGGAGTGAACTTACGCGCCACTGCACCAGTACCATCCGATTCCACTGGCGAGCCAAGTTGCTCCACAGATCTAAGAAAAATGAATCTTAGTCTAGTTGTATTATTCTATTTTAAGGAGAATAAAGCGAATACCTCGAGTAGGCGGCAGAGTTCAAAGGTGACAGAGTTGGACTACGCTCTTTGGGTGTGCCATCTGCAAAAAAACAAAAAAAAACAAATTCACAATGCAATATAAATCGGCATTCCTTCAGATGCGCTCCTCACATACATTGATACATATTTTGGCTGGAGACCAACGAGATGCTGTCCGGGTCAACTGTTATGCATGGTCCGTTCTCGCAAGTACCGTCACTGAAATTCAAATCTCCACCGGTGCTCTCACGATCGCTGCTATTCCGCAAGCCCGAATCATTCGAGCAAGAATTACGATCACCCGCCGTTGCACCTGAGCCACCGCTTAAGCTGCTGCTAAATGCAGACAGTGAATTCGAATTGCCACGCCCACTGTCATCAGTGCGCATACCACTGTTCGCTGTCACTGTTGTTGCCATCTGATTAATCATACCCGAAGTGGCAGATGGTGGTGTTAGCGGAGCGAACGACAGCAAGCTCTCCTGATCCGATAGACAACCAGAAAGTTGGCGACGTGCCTCTTGTAGTTGATCTTGCAGCCGCTGCAACTGCAAGTCGCGTGCATTCAATTGTTGTGCCAACGTCAAAGAACGTTCGGCCTCGTCACGTGCTTGTTTCAGCAATTGCCAACGCTCGCGTTCTCGATCACCGGTCAGTTTGGCATTATTCGTTTCGGTTTCGCGCACACGATCTTGGAAATTACGTATGAAATCACGCAATTCTTGTTCTTTATCCTGCAGCGAGGCGCAGAGTTGTTTCACTTGCGTCAGCAGTTCACTTTTATCGGCGCGCAGTTTCTTGCGTTCGATACGAAGTGTCATTATTTGGTTCTTCGCCGAACGTAGCTCAGCTTCGAGACGATCGACACGCTGGTGGGGTATGCCGCCACTGCCGTCGGTCGATTGCGCATCGCCACAGCTATTTGAATCGGAAAGATCCACTCCGCCGACAGCGCCTTCGGGTGAGTTTTCCAACAGTTTGCGGAGGCGGTGAATTTCAGCGCCCAGCCGTTCATTTTCTTCGCGCAGTTTCGTTGGGGAATCTGAAAGCAAGAGAGAGAAGAGCTTTGAGTTAGATAAAGGGGCTAACTTCGTGTAGAAGAAATTTCTTCGAAAAACAACACTCAAAAACTATTGCCGAATTTAAAAATTTGTTGCTCATACTTATAGAAAACTCTGGGTTGTGGCTGGTGTGTTTGAAACATAGATTTTAGCAGGGTGTTCCCCTGTTTATATTTTAAAAGGAAAGTAATTTATTAAAAGGTAGATATCAGTATTACAGCATAACAAGATCAAGGCCAATTTAAGAAAAAAAATATTCCAAACCAAATTTGTTTGATAGCGTTGCCACCTGAATTTTTTTTTGTTAAATATTTCAGTTGAATATAAAGTTATAGCTTTTAAATGAAACGATTTTTATCAGGCCTCAATAAAAAAAGAATTTTTAGCTGGTGTTGCCATATATTTTTTGGGAACTTAAGAAATCGATTGAAGTAAGAATTCATTGTAAAGAAATAAACCATAATTAAATCAATGTAAGGATAAATTAACTTTATTAAAAAAAAATATTTGATAGCGTTGCCACCTGTATTTTATTACAAAATAGTAATTTGTTTATTGAAAAGAAAAGTAATTTATTAAAAAGTAGATAACAGCATATCAAGATTAAGACCCAATATTAAAAAAAATGTTCCAGACGAAATTCCTTTCATAGCGTTGCCACCTGCATTTTTTGCAAAGTAGTAATTTACAATAATTTCAGTTGAATATAAAGTTATAGGTATTAAGTGAAACGATTTTTATCATGCCTCAATAAAAAAATAATTTTTAGCTGGTGTTACCATATATTTTTTGGGAACTTAAGAAATCGATTGAAGTAAGAATTCATTGTAAAGAAATAAACCATAATTAAATCAATGTAAGGATAAATTAACTTTATTAAAAAAAATATTTGATAGCGTTGCCACCTGTATTTTATTACAAAATAGTAATTTGTTTATTGAAAAGAAAAGTAATTTATTAAAAAGTAGATAACAGCATATCAAGATTAAGACCCAATATTAAAAAAAATGTTCCAGACGAAATTCCTTTCATAGCGTTGCCACCTGCATTTTTTGCAAAGTAGTAATTTACAATAATTTCAGTTGAATATAAAGTTATAGGTATTAAGTGAAACGATTTTTATCATGCCTCAATAAAAAAATAATTTTTAGCTGGTGTTGCCATATATTTTTTGGGAACTTAAGAAATCGATTGAAGTAAGAATTCATTGTAAAGAAATAAATCATAATTAAGTCAATGTAAGGATAAACTAACTTTATTAAAAAAAAGTGTTTGATAGCGTTGCCACCTGTATTTTATTACAAAATAGTAATTTGTTTATTGAAAAGAAAAGTAATTTATTAAAAAGTAGATAACAGCATATCAAGATCAAGGCCAATTTAAAAAAAATATTCCAAACAAAATTTGTTTGATAGCGTTGCCACCTGAATTTCATTGCAAAGTAGTAATTTATTAAAAATTTCAGTTGAATATGAAGTTATAGGCATTAAATGAAATTACTTTTATCAAGCTTCAATAAAAACAAGAATTTTTTGCTGGTGTTGCCATATATTTTTTTCGAAATTAAGAAAGCGATTGGAGTAATATATTGATTGCAAAGAAATAAATCGTAATTTAATCAATGTAAAGATAAAATAACTTTATTCCCAAAAAACAAATTTTTCATAGCGTTGCCACCTGCATTTTATTACAAAATAGTAATTTATTTATTGAAAAGAAAAGTAATTTATTAAAAAGTAGGTATCAGTACTACAGCATATTAAGATCAAGGCCAATATTAAAAAAAATGACCCAGACGAAATTTGTTTGATAGCGTTGCCATCTGCATTTTATTGCAAAGTAGTAATTTATTAAAAATTTCAGTTGAATATAAAGTTATAGATATTAAATAAAACGATTTTTATTATGCCTCAATAAAAAAAAATAATTTTTAGCTGGTGTGGCCATCTATTTTTTTGGAAATTAAGAAAACGATTACAGTAATATATTAATAGCAAAGAAACAAATCAAACTAAATCAATTTCAAGTAAGATAATTTTAATCCACTAATATTTTTAAATGGCGTTGCCACCTGTTTTTAAAGAAAATTTAAAATTAATAACATAATTTAATTAGCGCTTAGTATGTGTGTATCAAGTAAAGTGTGTTCAAAAAAATGAACAAACATTTAGTTAAAATTTTTTATCCATGGTGTTGCCACATAACTGTTAAAGCGAAAATCGGCAATAATTGTACAGATTAATTCAGTACTACGATGTGGAGATCAAGAAATGTATGGTTTATAATGTTTGAATTAAAAAATATTTTTTTAATGATGTTGCACTTATTTTTTTATTTATATTTTATTAATTTTTTTTTCATTTTATTTTTATTCTATTTATTTTTTATTTTATTTTTTTATATTGTGTGTATTTTCTTTAATGATTATGAAAATAATGAAAATATGGCAGCATCCGCAAAATGTCTCAACATGAAATCTAGGAAAAAATCTTAAAATCTTTCAGACTTCACGACGGCAACCAAAGTTAAATGAAACAACAAATAACGTGCGCTTTAAAAATGTTGTTGTAAGGAGTGGGCAAGGATGGACGAAATTCATGTGGAACAAACTATCTACGAGTACAACAACAAAAGTACTAAAGACGTCGCCAATTAGGTAAATGCACAGCAGCAATACAAAGTAATCGGAGCCAAGTACGTAAAGGAAGGCTCAGGATCCTTTGTGAACACATCACCACAGACATACAGGTATAAGTGTTTAACAAAGCAATGCGTATAGATAAGTTCAGTGTTTGTATTGGCCCATTTGCACTGCCAGGACATATAGCACACCGCAGACAATAGACTTAAATGATTGCTTGATGTGTGGAATTAAAAGCCGAGTAAACACCAGTAGGCACATACGAGTACAAGGGCATTGAAGCTATGGAATAATCAGTAAGGAGTAATCACCACAATAAGACAATATGTACAGGTTGTTGCTGCCATTGGAGGAGCTTGATCCTTAGAGGATGCGTTCGCAGATGGCGGTCAGGAGAACGTCTCCCGGCAATAGCTGGGTAGTAAGAAAGGAATGAAATACCTGTCGCGTAATAAACAGGCTGACCAGAAAAGGTCGTCCAAAAACCAAGTCAAGTGAGGCCAACAACCTGCTAGAACGTACAACTCAGCTCAGGGTGAAAGAACAAAAGCCTTGTATATAAACCAAAGTAAATATGACGGACCAAGGAATAAGCCATTTAAAACGCACAACACATTTCTATTGGCATGTCGGGGTATAACATCATTCAACAAAACGAACCAAGAAACTATAATGGCACTGTAATGGAACACTATAAAATCGACGACTGTGCAATATTGGAGACAAATCTGAAAAGAAAACGAAACATTCAATATTCTACAGTGGCAGAGATTCGTATTATCACAATCTAAACAATATTCTCCACTTCATGAAATGCGCTGATTGGTTCTGAAATAGTAATCCGGATGCTGTTTTATTTAAACTTATTTGCTACTCAAGCATTGAGCCTCATTGCCGCCGTCTTAGCCCAACTTAGCCTACTATACTAAATAGCAAAACTTTCGTCAGCATATTCGTTTATACGTCTATATAAGGTGTAGTCTAAAATAAACAAGACGGAGCTAAAAAGAAACCACAGGAGCTTTGTTCTGATAGCTTCCAGTTTATTTATTCAAAATAGTTCCTTCTGGCCTCTGGCGGCAAGGCATGGCAAACATGTTCACGGATGTTTTTGTTTTTTGCAGAGGAGGTCGAAATTGAAAATGTCAGAAACATCATCAGAGATGCCGTCACACCAGTGGTATGTGGCGCTTGCTCCCACTATAACACACCTCCCCTCTCGGCTCATTTCATCCTGAGACTGCTTAAAGCAATTTCATCAAGGTGGAGCCGTGTTTATGCCTTTTATACACATCAGGTAACTACGTCCAGGTTCCTCTCTTAATTGCGTATTCGGGTTATACGTTATCGATAGCATCCATTGGTTTGCAATATCGTTACTCGATATCGACTTGTCGTCTGTTTGGGTTCATCTTTAGACTTTACCTCACGTATTCGTGCTTGTCGTTTGTTCGTGAATACAGACACCCTCACAAGAGATGTGTTTCAAAATGTTTTCTTTGCGAGTGGACGCACCTCTTGGGTATTCTATATCGGTCGCATTCGCTTTGCTTCTGCTTTGCGCTCCCATTCTAAGTTTCGCAGTTTTATTAATATCTTTGCTGCAAACTGTTTTACTGCTGCCCATTTCTCTTTCGAGTTCAACATTTGCGTTACAAGGTTTTCTGGTGTGGGGACGACGCCGAGGACATTTGCGAGCTCGAATCGCTCTTTATAAAATCTACGGCAGTGAAAAGTCAAGTGTGGTTTTAGATTAAAACGGTGGAGGTATGCAACAAAGCCACCACGTTCGCTGGAAATTTGGTTAGAAAAATTGAAAAACAGGTTAGATAGTAACCTGTTTCACCGTCCTTTCTGCTTATCGATTCGTCTAGTTTGGGCATCAACTTATAAGTCCATCGGCCTTTGGAGGGGTGATCCCATCTACATAGTTTGCCACTTTGCTATCGTACGTTTGCGGTCGGTTATCTTATCTTCAGGTGTCCGTTTGTGTCCACGCAAGTGATTTGGTTGCTTAAGTTCCTCTGCTCATATATCAAAGAGAAATTTACGCTTCCAACGCATTAACTCATTGCGAATCTGGCGCCATCAAAAACATTTCCATGACGCCAGTCTTTTTTACTTTGGACTTCACCTTGTATGCAGGCATGCGAAGGAGTTCAGCTAAGTTCAGCGAGCTTTCGAGTGTTTGTATTATCAAGAAAGTGATAATAGTAAAGTGGTGGGGAGTAGGTAAGCGAGGTATTAGTGGTGAGCAACCTCTCAATAATTTTGCAAATCTGCCCGCCTGTATGCATGACTGAACTCAACTTTCAATTATCATTGCGCCTGCCATCGCAACTGTTGCTGTTGTTGCTGTGCTTCTTACTGAATACGCTTTTAGCCTTTACTTGCCGTTGCTGTTGTTACTGCTGTTGGTTTACAGCATTGATGGATTTGTTGGCTATTATAAGCTGCTCGACTTTGGTTCTTCCGCCTGCTCGGCCATTATCAATCATCATCGTTGCCATGGCTACGGCACTCGCCATTTCCAAATCCATTAATTTTATATTTGAGCAAATACCATTGGTATTATTTTTTTCTTATTGCTTATTTATAATCATTTTCGTTTTTGCTAGATTTGATTGTTTTTTTTGCTTGCAATAAAGGAAATTTTTGTTGTTATACGAAGGTTGCCTTTTACATTTGGCGTGCAATAATGAAAGTACGATAAAGTAATAAGGAAATTTTGCATTGCATTTTTTCAAAATACTCTCTTTTGCATTCGTTTCAGCCAAATTTCAAAGCACTTTTGTCACTCAAAAGCGGATACCTCAAAAACGAGCTTCCGCAGGTGTTGACACGCATTTCAGTTTTGGATGCTCAGAAGCAAAAAGAAAGATAATTAGGTGCCAAATGAATGCCGAAAAGTGGATAACCCATTAATTCTAGCTTTTGAGTGCCCAAAAACGCTCGTATGTGAGCCGATACGTTAGAGCTCGCACTGCCTTGCTGAAGAATGATTCGGCTGCGGCGATTGTTTTTTTTCTAATTCTCAGCAAACTTCTGGCACACAAATGGTTCTGCACCATTCAGAGTTTACTAACTTTATTTGGTAGTTTTGCTCCTGTCTCATATGCAAAGATCTTAAATTCGTCACCTGTTACTCTCTTGAAGTCGCAGAAGTGCTTTGAACCACCGCGGCTGAATTTCTTCAACATTTCTCTATATTAATCGACACGAGCATCTTATACCTCTTTGGGCAATTGGCAAATCATGCGATATCCAATGAGGACAAATCTTCTTGATAACCAATTGTTCATGCAATATTGAATGTATGCTGATCCCTCTAATACCCAAGCATGCCCCTATTTCGTGATATGTCACGAGATGATCTTGTGTTGTCAATTGACGCACAACAACCGTTTTTTAACGGTCTAAGTGTGGTAAATGTCTATAGCCAACAAGTGCTACTTTGGATTAAGTAGGCAATTGAGTAGTAATGTCCTCTCTCGACGAGCAAAACTAACACTTTATAAGGCGCTCATCATGCGCGCCCAAACGTATGGCGCAGAAGCGTGGATGATGACAATTCCGATGAGACGTTCCTTAGAGTATTTGAGATAAAATTTATGAGGAAGATTTTTGGACCTATGCAAGTTGGGGATGTCGAGTATCATAGGCGATGGAATGATGAGCTGTATTAGCTTTTCGACGCCATAGACATAATGCAGCGAATAAAGATCCAGCGGCTACGCTGGCTCGTTCATGTTGTCCGAATGGATACAAACGCTCCGGCTTTGAAAGTATTCGATGCGGTACCAGCTGGTGGTAGCAGAGGAAGAAGAAAGCCTCCTTTGCGTTGGAAAGATCAGGTGGAGAAGGACTTGGCCTCACTTGATGTGTCCAACTGGCGCCGGTTAGCACGGGATCACACCAATCAAGAAGAAGAAGTGTGGCACTTTAACCCTAGAACCCTACCCAGGGTGCCCAGGGACCCTGCTGTTTAATCAAAGTGGTGTCATATTTTTATTTGGCGATGCACATTTTTTTTGTTTTGCCTATTTTCATAATCACCCGTCCTTGACATTTCATCAGTTTTAAAATAATTTTTTTTCGCCGGTAGGGAAAATGGGTAGGAAAATAAGTTAAATTTTTGTTCTAGTATTTGTGCTGCCTTAAAAGTGCAAACAAAGTGAATTTCCATTTAAAAACTGCAAATAAAGTGGTTTTGAATTTCTAAGCTGTAAACAAAGTGATTTTATTGTTTTTGTGTTACTAAGTACATTTATTTTGTAGATTCAGTGTTGTAAGCAGTAAAGTGAAATGGCGGGTTCCAGAAGACAGTGGAGTGATGATATGATTGAGCGACTTCTCGAGGGTGATTCTGATGAAGACGAATTTGTTGGAGGTGTAGGCTCAGACGCTGAGCCGGATGAAATCATTCAAGATTTTCTTGACGAAGAAACTTTTTCAGAGGAGGACGAAATATTGAATAACTTACTAGAAAGAACAAGTGATTTTCTAAAACTGTTGGATGTGCCCAAAAGAATGTACGGTTCAAACAGATATAAATGGAATGGACATCTGGACGTACTCCACGACAAAGCATTTACATTTTATATTACATTTATATTACACCACGTCCTGCTAAACAAATTTCTACACCATTAGAAGCTTGGTCTTTATTTTTTGATGCTGAATCTCTCCAACGTATTTTGTGTTACACTAATGCTGAAGTCAATTTACAACGTCAACAAAATATAAAAACGATCGCCAAAACTACGACGAAGATGATAGCTCTACAAGTATTAGGCCATCGAACACTCGAAACACTACCATTACTGAAATAAAAGCCTTGATAGGTTTATATTATATGTCTGGAGTTTTAAAGATGAATTCTCTCACGGTAAAAGAATTATTTGATAAAGACACTAGAGTACCATATTTTAGAGCAACGATGTCTGGATCTAGATTTGAGTACCTAACAAACTGTTTGAGATTCGACGATAAAAATACTCGTGAGGAACGTCCTAGAGAAGATCGATTAGCTCCAATAAGAGAACTATTTGATGACATTGTGAAGAAAAGCACCAGTTTTTACACTCCAACAAGTTGTTGTACAATTGGATGAGCAATTGCTTGTGTTCAGAGACCGATGCCAATTTCGAATGTATGTATATACCTAATAAACCTGACAAATATGGTATAAAAATAGTATTGATGTGTGACTCAAAAACATTTTATTTGATAAACGCAGAGGTGTACTTAGGTAAAGAAAGTACACCGAAAACACAACCAGTTGCTGATTATTATCTTCAGTCTCTGACATCTCCCATACACGGATCTAACAGGAACCTGACATGTGATAATTGGTTCACGTCAATACCTTCCGCTACTACTTTACTGGAAAAGAAAATAACATTAATTAGTACTTTGAAACAAAATAAAAGAGAAACTCCTTCACAAATGAAAGATAAACCATCTTTTCAAAGAAATTCTGCTAAATTTGCATATAGCGGACCTCTAACTTTATTAGCTTACTGTCCACCTTAAGGCAGCCAAAAAAGGATAGTCACCTTGTCATCAACGATGCACATTAAACCTGATAAAGATAAATCTGTTGTTTTGCCTGAAATGGCTGATTTTTCCAACAAGACAAAAGGAGGAGTTGATACTTTTGTTCAACTAAGTCACACTTATTCAGTGTCACGTAAAACCCGTCGATGGCCATTGTGCGTTTTCTTTGGATTACTAAACAGCGTTGGTATAAACTGGGTGATACTACTGAGCCTAAGTAACGCAACAAATAAAGACAATGTACCGAATAGACGTATTTTTTTAAAAACTTTGTCTCTCCAACTCATAACATCTTTTTTGGAAGAGCGCCAAAATTGGCGCACTTTGTCGTCCAATATTCGCGAAATGATAAATTTCACACTGAAAACGTCAAGTGAACCTGATGCACCATCTGATGGCATCATAAAGCAAGGGCGATGTAAATTCTGTCCTTACAAGAAAGACAGAAAAAGTAAGACTTTTAGCAGCAAGTGCAAAATATCTATATGTGGAGAGCATCAAATTAAAATTTGTAGCAAATGTCTCTAAAGCATGTTTGTGAATTTTTTTTTTATAATTCAATACAAATTTAATCAATAAACACACTGAAGTTAAAAAAACCGCATTCTTATATCTTATTTGGAAAATATAATCTATAAAAGTTATGGGTGCTCAGGCACCCTGGGTAGGAAAAGTCAATGTAAAATATGGGTAGGGTTCTAGGGTTAATGCCAAAATACGAAGTAAGTTGATCCAAGCAGTCCTGTCTCGATAATCTACATTGAAATTCGTAATAAAATATCGCACGAAAATATTCACGAGTATAAACCATCTTTTGGGCATTTTTATACTAATTATACTAAAAATTATCGCATTAGACTTCATCTCTCGAGGTATTGCAAAGGCGACTCTACTAAAAGGCAGCCCTCGTACTTTTATATGTAAGTATGTAGCAAGAACATCCTTATTGGTTGTGAATATTGATTTTGGATGATTGCATTTATTTGCAATCATTTCGGTTAGCCGCATAAAATGGATTTCCATGTCACTCACTCATTCACTCACCCACTCAATCGCTTCTGTAAATTTATTCCTTAGGTCTTATTGTGGTGGTCAAAATTGGAGTGAAATGTCACAAAAGTCAATTGAATGCATCGGCTCGGTAGTCAGATAAGTTTGCGTTTATCTCGTTAGTCGTTTTTTTATAATATTTAAAAGTTTTCAGTCGCTTTTATAACTTTTCCGAATTTTGAAATTTATTTAAAATTATTCAAAAAAAAATTCTGTTTGCAAAAGAAGTTCAATGAAAGCCAGTGAAAAATGATAGCACATCAAAGAATATACAAAATTCATGAGCGAAAACAGAAATCCGTAGATTAATTTAACAGTGGCCAGAAAATAAAAATAATCATCAAATCAACTCAGCGAATGCGCGCACAAATCAAGAGTTTTTTACTGAATTCATTTGTCCCAATAGTCACTTTTCACCTTTGCATCATTCAACAAAACTGTCAACAATAATTATAAACACCGATTGTCGGCATTAATGCCACCATCAAACAAAAGCGCTGCCTGATTGGGGCAATTTAAATTAGTACTGATAAACCAAAAATACCAGAAAAAACAAATACGAAAATAAAGCTCTGAACTGTGTGTTGCGCGATGTACATAGATACAGAGATTCAGTAAAATTAAAAAAATGAAATTACTGGAATATTTCGTTCTTTTCACAAAAACAAAAAAAACACAAAAAAAAACAAAATCGTTTGTTAGCAGCCGTAATCCGACTTTTACTTGATAAAATGCACAAATTTAATAATTTTCTTTTTTTTTCTTGTCTAACAAAAATCATATAAATCTGTTTTAAAATTGTGTACTTTTCATGCCATTCCCAAAAAAATCTCAATCTTTTAAAAAGAATTCGAATTAGAATTATCTGCTCAACTTTCAGACTACTGTAGCGTCCACCAAGCAGAAGTCTTAGCCAGAAAGGAAGTAACTGTTTACCTTAACGCACACGCCGTAACAAAAACTATCATAAATATCTTCTCTGACAGCCAGGCGGTCATCAAATCAATGATGGCAGTTATACTAAAATCAAAGGTTGCTCAGAAATGCCTGGCAGCTCTAAGGATATTAAGCGCCGTCCTCAAATCTAGTCTCTTATAAGGGTTTCGGGGTATAGATATATTGAAGGAGATGACAGAGGTACTAAAAGGTATTAAAGGGTGGTAAAGGGTACTGAAGGCATACTAATCTTCCACTGCTTGAAAACTGAGGCAATATTGGAGTTCCTATTGCAACCTGCAAATTAAGGATACAAAATAATATTCTCCAGTAGGCCACTAGATCTTGGAGAGAGAAAATACTTGTGTTACAATCAGCCTACTTAGGTCTAGAATAGATAAGAAAAGGTCAGCAGAATAGCTCAACCGCTCAAGAGAGAGTAACTTAAAGACCGTGGCTTATGTCACCGGTCATGGGCTCCTATGTAGACACTCTTCTAAGCTAAGAGTATTTTCGCATAAATACTGCAATAGTTGTAGAGACGAGGTTGAGCAAGAAACAGTAAAACACTTCATCTGTAATTGTCCAGCCTTAGCAAGGAGTAGTGTAAGGTTGTCACTGCAAAGTGAGTTGGCTACTCTAAGCCGACTGCCACAAATATTTTACCGAACCTAACCATCACAATCCCACGTCAGAAAAAAGCGATGTTGTTATTATAGAGAAAATACGCAACACCATCAAAGAAAAAAATTATAAAAAATCAACGCGATTTTCTAGCAACCTCCCGCTCGCACATTTTTATACCAAAATTGAAAAAGTTACATACAAAATAGCAAATTTGTTCTAGAAATTCCAATTAAAAACCATGGAGTTATGATGAAAGGTTTGTGGAATTTTTCTAATTTTGTAAGAAGTTGTAAATCTAAATTTAAAGGATATTTGTTAAAGTAATACTTTTATAAAAAAAGAAATAAGCACTAAAAAAAGAGCAAAATAGTCAATATTGATAAAAATATAGCTGATAGTAAAAATCGATACCTAACCTATATAAATATATTTTCATTAAAAAAACAATTCAAATTTAATCAAATTCTGCTGCTATAGTTATTTAAGATCACTGTTTTATTAGCATGATTTCCAACATTCACTCAACTTTCTACAACATCAAGTTACACACTAAAATGCATTTCATTATTAAGGGGGAGGGGGGTAGGGTCACAAAATCGAAATTGTTTTTCTTCACTCATCTTATAGTAAATCATTTCAAGAATGTTGTGTCAAAATTTTAAGTGGATCGGAGCAGAACTCTCAAAGTTATAGCCTTTGTAGGCACTCTACCTCGAATGCGGAGCATCGATAATTTTTTAGAGTCATTTTTTCAAACGCGTTTTTCCCGAAACGACTTCTTAAAAGTCGGTGGCAATCACAACTCCGAAACTATTCAACCGATTCTTTTCAAATTTGGCACACGTTTTCTAAATCAAAAATACCTCCCCCCCCCCCCCCCACTGTTTTTTTTTTATTTTTTTTTTTAAGGTTGTTTTTCACTTACAAATATGGCGAAATTTTTTGCCAAAAATGCTCGTTTTACGTTTTTTTGCCACCAAAACTACAAAAATGAAAAAAAAAATTTTATTAATGGGGGGAGGGGGGAGCATTACGTCATACTTTAACTGAAAAATTCGACTTTTTTAGTTTCAGATGATTCTACGACGAATGCCGATTGGCACCGCAGAGCACCTCTCGAAAAACATATCTCCAAAAAAAATCTGTCATGGGCTTATTTGTCAATATTTTATTATTAATATTTTTTAAAAACTTATTGAAAAGATGTACAATAACATGCAACTGATTTTATTAAAGTATCTTAAGCCATATTTCTGTAAAAAATTAAAAAAAAAAGTGTTTTTTTTTTCAGCGCTAAACCCTATCACCCCCTTAACATTGACTATTCCACTCTACCTCCTGTGCACGAGGGCGTATGAGTAACAATAAATGCATTATTTGAAGTTACCCTACCGCACGCTTTGACGCTATCGCCACTAATTTAATTCTAATCCTACCGGCGCGCCACAGTTTCTACCCCATTGAACATACAACAAAGCATGCATTCCTTCTCATTTTAATTTTAATTTTAATTAAATTAAGTTGTAGTTTTCCGCATTACGAGGCCCTCATAAATTTCGATTTTGCGATGTTTAAAACAAAACATTGATAAGCAGCCAGCAACCACTGGAACTGCGGCGAATATCGCAACACAATCTCGAACCATGGCGCCAAGTACAAATAGTTCATTTCACACACGCTTGGCTTTAATAGCCGCATTTAAAGCGCATAAAGACTACATGGCGTATGAGTAACCACTTTTTTAAGCAAATACAAGTTTATGGGCTTAAATCTACTTGAAAAATATGAGCATTAAAAAAACATTTAAAAGCTGTATATTTTTTCTGAGGTAATAAAGCATAATAAATCCAACAACAAAAATTAGTGCCACCATTTTTCGGCTCTGCCACTTTTACGCGTTAAATTTGTTATACTCGATTTATTTATTTGTGGTTGGTAGTGAATTTTTTTTTGGTTTTGTTTTCTTTTACAGTTCACTGCTGAAATATTTTTATTATTTCAGTTTATTAAATTTACTTTTTACGTTTTTCTTTGAAATTATAAAGAAATCACATTTCAATTGCGACTTTATTGGCTTTTGGCTTGCACATTTGCAATAATAAATTAACCACAAAACAATTTATTTTCAAATGAAAAAGGAGCCACAAAAGTATGATTCAACTGAAGTGAAATACTGAATGTAATACCTCGGCAATATTTGATGTGGCACAAGTAAAAACGTTATTACTTAATAAATGTGTGCAGCTTTGCATGTTTATACGCATCTACACACGCACTCACACACACGCACAGATATATACTGTGCTCGAGCACATATGCCTACTCATAGGCCATCAAAGTGGGCGAGCAATTAATATTGATTCAGTTTGTTTATGTGGCATTTAAACTGAAATTGCACTCATGCATGTGCACGTATGCGCATAATAGAGTAAGATGAGAAAATATTGAAATGCAAAACTCTGTTCATTTAAACAAAAAACTCACTCTAATGGGAGAAATTGCAGATATTCGTATTTCATTTAGTTTCATGAAAATAATAAATAAGTTATGAATTTCTGGTGTAAAATTGAATTTGGTTTTTCTTAATAAATTTCATATGCGCATATGTATGTGTGTGGGGAATTTTCAGTACTACAGACATAGTAAAGCTCGTATTTCTGCTACGCAGGTTCAATTTATTTTTGTTTTTCTTTTTCAAAATTTCGGTTCATTTCGATTTAATGGTGGACTGAACGCAGAGCCATGAAAATATTACGGCTAAATACTGAAAAATTCATTTAAGCAAAGTAAATATTTCAAATATTAAAAGGGAGTTCGAAAAATGCCGCTGTATAGCATTGCTAAATACGGTGGCGCAAAATTAATCATCGTTTTTTTTAGTGAATAACTTTTTTTCTAAATATAAAAAATTACTCTGAGTGATGAACTTTTTTCACCTTTTCTGACCTTCACGCCCTCCATTGATTGCCTTTTTCTAAAACGCAGCTGTCTAGTTCACAAGCGTCAAGCGTATCATAGACGTACGACGCCATTTGCAAGCATTATACATCCCACATAGAGTGAATATTTTTGCGCCACCTCGAAGTTATACTTACACAAGAGAAGCAACCTGTAGGTGGATTGCGGGTGGAGCACAATGGTCTACTGACTGAGTCCTTGGACTTTTCCAACCGCCCACAAATTTAATCTAATCTAACCATTCGGAATTCAGGCAAATTTATTTTACCTCCTTCCAACTATGACTCGTCTGAAGCAACACACAAGTGCCAACGTTTAGCCCAGTCCTCCATGCACCCCTGGTACGCCGACGAAAGGATGGTCTTCAGCTTCTTCGTCGCATTTTCTTTGATCTCCTCTATCGACTGAAATTTCCTTCTATGAAGTGGTAACTTCGGAAACAAAAAGAAGTCGCACGGGGCCATATCAGGGGAATACGGTGCTTGCTCGATGGTATTTACTTAGTATTTGGTCAAATCAGCTAGCACAATTCGGGCTCGGTGCGATGGCGCGTTATCATCATGCAAAATCCAAGAACTATTTGCCCATATTTCCGGCCCTTTGCGACGTACAGCATCTCTCAAACGCGTCAAAATGGATAAAAAATATTCTTTATTGACTGTCTGGACCAATGGAAGGTACTTATGGCGCACTACGCTTTGGCAACCGAAGAAAACAGTCAACATCGCCTTCACTTTTGAGCGGCTTTGGCGCGATTTTTTCGGTTTCGGCTCGTCTTCCAAGCACCACTCAGACGATTGTTGCTTGGTTTCCATGTAAACTTCATAGACCCATGTCTCCTCGGACAGGTTGGATTACTTTGGGCTTCAGAAATCATCAGAGATCCCACTGAGCTATGTTAACGCGCGGTCGATAAGAGCATTTCGCGCATAATTCATGTTAAGTAATTTAAGATGAAATTCTAATGTACAGCGAGCAAAAGAAGTGAACAAAAATTTGAGAGTGTAAGCGTCCTTATAAGTTTCATGCTAAATTTAGAAAAATTCCACAAACTCCTCATCCCAAATCCACCCTTCAAAAGATTTTTGCAATGCATCCTTTGATTCGAAAATGAACTTCGTCGCTGAAAACAATTTTTCGGGTACTTCTTCGAAGATGCTGCGAATCGTAACGTAACTGTGAATGGTGAGCGCTACCGTGAAACGATATCCAACAGGCGAGTTCGGTGAACATTTCATTTCACGTTCGGGACCTGTCAATTGGCCACCCAGATCGTGCGATACAACGCCCCACATTTTTAAACCTATCATCTGCGTCGCCCTCCGATGATAACAATAATGAATAATGAATAAGGAGTAATGAGTAATGAATAATGAATTATGAATTATGAATTATGAATTATGAAGTATGAATTATGAATTATGAATTATGATTTATGAATTATGAATGATGAATTAAGAATTAAGAATTATGAATTATGAATTATGAATTATGAATTATGAATTATGAATTATGAATTATGAATTATGAATTATGAATTATGAATTATGAATAATGAATATTGAATTATGAATATTGAATTATGAATTATGATTTATGAATTATGAATGATGAATTATGAATTATGAGTTATGAATTATGAATTACGAATTAAGAATTATGAATTATGAATCATGAAGTATGAATTATGAATTATGAATTATGAATTATGAATAATGAATATTGAATTATGAATTATGAATTATGAATTATGAATTATGAATGATGAATGATGAATTATGAATTATGAATTATGAATTACGAATTATGAATTATGAATTATGAATTATGAATTATGAATGATGAATTATGAATTATGAATTATGAATTATGAATTATGAATTATGAATTATGAATTATGAATTATGAATTATGAATTATGAATTATGAATTATGAATTATGAACTATGAATTATGAATTATGAATTTTGAATTTTGAATTACGAATTATGAATTATGAATTATGAATTATGAATTATGAATTATGAATTATGAATTATGAATTATGAATTATGAATTATGAATTATGAACTATGAATTATGAATTATGAATTATGAATTATGAATTATGAATTATGAATTATGAATTATGAATTATGAATTATGAATTATGAATTATGAATTATGAATTATGAATTATGAATTATGAATTATAAAGTATGAATTATGAATTATGAATTATGAACTATGAATTATGAATTATGAGTTATGAATTATGAATTATGAATTATGTATTATGAATTATGAATTATGAATTAAGAATTATGAATTATGAATTATGAATTATGAATTATGAATTATGTATTATGAATTATGAATTATGAATTACGAATTATGAATTATGAATTATGAATTATGAATTATGAATTATGAATTATGAATTATGAATTATGAATTATGAATTATGAATTATAAATTATGAGTTTTGAATTATGAATTATGAATTATGATTTGTGAATTATGAATTATGAATTATCAATTATGAATTATGAATTGTGAATTATGAATTAGGAGTTATGAATTATGAATTATGAATTATGAATTATGAATTATGAATTATGAATTATGAATTATGAATTATGAATTATGAATTATGAATTATGAATTATGAATTATGAATTATGAATTATGAATTATGAATTATGAATTATGAATTATAAATTAGGCATTATGAATTATGAATTGTGAATTACGAATTATGAATTATGAATTATGCATTACGAATTATGAATTATGAATTATAAATTATGAGTTGTGAATTATGAATTATGAATTATGAATTATGATTTATGAAGTATGAATTATGAATTATAAATTACGAATTATGAATTATGAATTATGAATTATGAATTATGAATTATGAATTATGTATTATGAATTATGGATTACGAATTATGAATGATGAATTATGAATTATGAATTATGAATTATGTGTTATGAATTATGGATTACGAATTATGAGTTATGAATTATGAATTATGAATTATGTATTCTGAATTATGGATTACAAATTATGAATGATGAATTGTGAATTATGAATTATGAATTATGAATTAAGAACTATGAATTATGAATTATAAATTACGAATTATGAATTATGAATTATGAATTATGAATTATGAATTATGAATTATGAATTATGAATTATGAATTATGAATTATGAATTATGAATTATGAATTATGTATTATGAATTATGGATTACGAATTATGAATGATGAATTATGAATTATGAATTATGAATTATGAATTATGAATTATGAATTATGTATTATGAATTATGTATTATGAATTATGGATTACGAATTATGAGTTATGAATTATGAATTATGTATTATGAATTATGGATTACGAATTATGAATGATGAATTGTGAATTATGAATTATGAATTATGAATTATGAATTGTGACTTATGAATTATGAATTATGAATTAAGAACTATGAATTATGAATTATAACTTACGAATTATGAATTATGAATTATGAATTATGAATTATGAATTATGAGTTATGTATTATGAATTATGGATTACGAATTATGAATGATGAATTATGAATTATGTATTATGAATTATGGATTACGAATTATGAATTATGAATTATGAATTACGAATTATGAATTATGGATAACGAATTATGAATTCTGAATGATGAATTATGAATTATGAATTATGAATTATGAGTAAACAATAATGAATATGGAATGAATAATGAGTAATGAATACTGAATTCCCATTCAAAATATAAATATTTTTTTTATTTTAGTTTAGAGAAAAAAACTCGAGTTTGATAGACCATCATTTTGGTAGAAAAAACAAAGCAAATTAAGAGATGATGGAAGTAAATTACATTCATGTTCACACTCATCACAGAGAAGCCAAAAGACTACAACGCACAACTGAACACGTACATATGTAGAAATGTTGCCTTCATCGCATACAAATTTGGTATTTATTACGAATCTGAGGAGAAAATCGAAGTCAGCTTTTAAAGCATCCTTCACACAATCATTGCCAAAGCACAAAGTGACACCGAATGTGCAAGAAAACCTCTGTTCCACTCATCCCACTCACGCAATAAAGAAATTTTTGCTCTACAAGCAAACTTTGATGTGTAGGAGGCAATAACATCTTTTAATTAAAAATTCACATTTTCAAATACCAAAAAAAAAAAACTGTCGTCATTGGAGTGAAAACTCACAGATTGCTTGTTGCTGTCAGTGATTCAATTGAGGGTTATCAGAATATCTTTTTCAAACCAGTCTGTATGTATGTACGAGCAGCTATGCATCACAAGCAAAAACTATGTATATACATATGTACGTCGCAATTAGACAGGATTGCTGCTCTTCTCCTAACTGAACCTAAGAAAGCTACTGGAATACAGGTTCGAAAATTGAATTTCCTTCCATGCGGCGCTCAATGAAAATGAATACAAGTTCAAACATGCCCTGGTGCGTGGCGTAGTGTTCGCACGTTGAAACTGGTCTACATATACAAAGGTATATGTTTAGGTGTGTGTGTGAGTATGTATGCATGTAAGCTTACAAAGACATTTGCAGCCTAGACGCAATAGTAGAATTAATAGAGGTGAAAGCAAAATTTTAGCAGAAAACATGTGCCTGCATATTCAAATTGTATGTGCATATGTGCATACAGCTGCGAGCATGAAAATAGCAGTAGCCTTGAAATATGATTTTTATGTTGGGTCAAATACTGCTCCACAGAACAACGAAACAGATTCCGAAATTGAGGGCAGATCGAAGATCTTACACAGAAATACATAATCTTCTTTGATGTTCAGTTAAAATTATTTCAAATGCAATCAAATTTGTGAAAAAGCGCGAAAAAGTGGACGAAAATGAGAATTGTCGCTGCAAGGCAATCGCAGAATTGTAAGGTGCTCCAAAGATAATGTTAAATCTAAAAAGTCAAGCACAGGAGTCCCTTCTGTGCCTCGTTTTAATGGCAAATCAGCGTCTACTCCTGTGGGCGTAGTCAATTTGTTTGCCGATTTTTTCAAATCAAATTTCACTAGTGATGATACGTACTCGTTTTCTCCTTGTCATGATAATCCACTTTCATCCTTGAAGTTTGGCTATTTAAACCTTGTTTCCCTGGATATTGAGAATAGGATTTTGGGTTTAAAGCCTTCTTCGCAGACTGATAAAACTGCCCGGCTACTGTCTTTGCTCTGAAACTAGTTTTTAATAAATCTCTATCTTCGAGAGTTTTTATCAACGATTGGAAAATCACAACTATCACCCCTATTTTCAAGACTGGCAAAAAGAATGATGTGTGCAACTACAGGCCGATCTCGAAGCTTTCTATTGCTTCTACACTTTTCGAAGGAATTGTAAAAGAAAAAATGTACTTTGCAACTAAGTGCTTAATCTCGCCCAATCAGCATGGATTTATCTCGGTCTAAAGGCCTAAGTTTCCAACCTGGCTGCTTTTGGTGAATACTGCTTTGGAACTTTTGCTGAAGGTTTTCAAGTCGATTGTGTTTACACAGACTTTTCTAAAGCATTTGATAGAGTTTCTCATACAATTTTATTACGTAAATTAGCCTCGCTTGGTTTCCATTCTGTTTTCTTTCAATGGTTGAAATCTTTTGTTATCCGATAGACGATGTGTGGTAACGACTGAGGATGAATGTTCAGAACCTGTCATTGCATCTTCAGGGGTGCCACAAGGCGGTATTTTAGGGCCACTTCTCTTCGTTCTATTTATTAATGGTATTTATTAATGATATTAGTACCTGCTTTTCATTTGCCCACTTGATTTTGTATGGTGATTATTTGAAAATATTTTCGGCCATTAGAAAAAATGAAGATGTTCCTATGTTGCAAACGGAAATTGATGCACTCGTTCGCTGGTGCAGTAACTTTGGCATCTCTCTTAATATTAAGAAATGTTTTCATGTCACTTTCGCCAATACTCAAAATGTTTTCCAGTCATCTTACAGCATTGGTAATCATTTACTTCAATTTGTTCATGAATTCAAAGGTCCTTGGGGTGATCTTTGACTCACATTTTCCTTTCCACAGTCACATTAACTTTATGGGTTTTATACGGCGTAATAGCTGGATGTTCTCGGACCCGTACACACACAAACTACTTTTTACTTCCTTTGTTAGAATATGCAACATTTATCTGGAGGCCTTGCCACCAATTTGCTATTGAGAAAATTGAACGTGTACAGAAGGTGTTCCTTAAATATGCCAAAATGCCTGCTTATCAGCAGGAAAATTAACCTAAACACACGAGTCGTAAGGCCAAAAATGGGTTTCGCGCAAATAAGATGGAGTTTATGTAATGGCCAACTCAGTCCTTCGCCCTCAATTCTACAGAAAATCTCTGTGTGACTTATAAAAAGCCTTACACAATGCCAAACCGAGTAACAATCATCAATTTTGGTGAAGTGCGGTGAAGTGTGCAACTTCTCTCTGTCTCTCTTAGCTTCATAGTCTGTGGTGGACCATAGCTTCATCAGCAATCCTCCTCCAATTTAGTCTCTCTCTTGCCGCATTTCTCCAATTACGAACATTCATCGCTTTTAAGTTGACTTCGACGTCATCAAGCTATCTCTGTCTTGGTCGCCTTTTTTCTTTCTCCAATTGGACGCAAGTGAGCAACAGGTGGTCTCAATTACCCACCGTTGTGCTGCCGTAATAAAAAAATTAGGAAAATTGAACCAAATATTAGTTAGAACTTGGTATCTAGAAACTGTTTCAATGCAGCTTTTCTTAAATTTCTTTATAAGCTTGGTCAGAGTGCGTCCGCTGTTTTAGTGTTAACCCTGAATTCCCTCCGCGAAGGCAGGCAGGCACCTTGTCGTGGACCGGGTGCTTAGTCATATCATTGATCAGACCTTATCAGCGGGTCGTTTAATTACATTTCAAAATTGAGTGAGGGCAATCCATTTCTATGGTTCGGGCTGCTTTTTGAATGATGAGCAAGTTCGGCTCTGGTTTAGTCCCGTGCCGAGGTGCAGACTGGCTAGAGATCCAGATCAAAAATAGCCAAGGGTTCCAGATACCTGGCGATCTCCGGTTCTATCTAGTCTTACCTGTGAATATGGATCTCTGTACAGGTGGACCTTCTTTGTTCGACACTCATGGTCCAAAAATGGATTCGAAATTAAATAAAAATATTTCTAACAAGGAAGACGGTTCTTCCAAAAAACCGACGGAGTTGACTCCGACTACTGCCATAGCTGCGAGCAAGTTATTGGCTAGGTCACTAGTAATGACTCTGGACTGGAACCTCCAAGGGAGCAGAGGTCGCGGTCGACCAAAAACCTCTTGGAGAAGGTCAATGTTACGCGAACTAGCAGCTGCCGACATCTCATGGGACGGTGCAAAAACAATAGCACAGAACCGTGTACGATAGAAGAGTCTTGTCGAGGCCCTATGCTTCCAAGAGGAGTGAACAAGGGGAAAAAACCGAGGGGCTTGAGCGAGAGGGCTGGTACCAGTACGAGTACTGCAGGAGGCAGCGGATGGCGAGGAGGCTTGGGAAAACTGGTCTTCAAACGGTCAATGGCAGGAGTTTTGGGGTCAACTCCGCTGAGGGCGAATAATTTATACATTTCAGCTCAACTTTTTACAGGGGGTGGTGGTCAGCATCTACTTGCAAGTCTAACCGGCAGGCTGCCATAGAAAGGCATAGTATCTCTAGGCGGGCTGCCAGTTTAGGACAAGGGGGACTGGATGAGCATGTTCGTCCCTCGAAACAAGGAAATTACGACAAAAAGGTGGCCAATAGGGTTTATTTAGACTTGGAGAGGATCAGCTAACTGGAGAATAGGCTAAATCGCTGTAATGGGTAAAAAGAGTAATATCAGACTTGGGAAAAGTGGTGGGTGCCAATCCTTATAGGCAACGATCATCAGAACAGGCAGTAGAAAGAGTTATCAAAGACCAAAAAATAGATCGCCATGAATCTCCAACATTTAGTGAAGTCGTCAAGGGTGGCATATTGACCGTCAGTGACAAGGGAGAAGAAGGCCTTTCCTATGGAAAAATGAAGGTGGATTGAAGAGGTTATCGCTGAAGTTTATCTTCAGGTCCTAGAAGAACACCCGGGACATCCTCTTCTTTGTCATAACTTTTGTTATCAAACGACTTGTTTTGCGTTATAGAATTGATTTCAATTCATTTGTGTTGGGTTAAAAAATACAATAAAATTTGAAAGAAAATTTCTTTTATTTTTAATTCTAATATTTCTTTCGTACTGCTATTTTCGTGTTCGCAACTGTACTTATGAATACAAAGATGTTTTGCACGCAGATTGGCTTGTCCGGCTTAATAGTTTGGCAAAGCCTTGACTGTCCGTTGAGTTTGCAGCAGTTTTGTGAGTTGTCTTATCGCATGCGCTCGCATGCAGGCCACAGAGCTGCTGAAAATCGACCCGAAATGCAGCTACACGCGCGCACACAAACACACTGGCAAACACTCATTGAAGCAGCAGGCGGCAGGCAGTATCGGCCAAGGACAAAACAGACAGACAGTATTTGAAAGAGGTCAGCCTATGCTGGCCTGTAATGAACATCTACGCTACTCGACTGACTGGCATTAGGGCAAAATGGGATAACCCTGCTTTCTGGGTAATTCCACTCTTATTACGTTAGCATTTGAAGGAGGTGAGTGTGCAGGCACATGCATATCTACATACGTACGTACAGAGTCGCAAATTGGACTGTTTGGAAACTAGTGCCGAAGTAGTCTACAGTGGGATATCAAAGAAATAATTTCAGTCAATTGCTGCTGCTCTGATGACTACGAGATTGGGTGTGTCAATTTCCTTATCCTGCAACGAGTTATTTGCACACCTCCTTCGTTTGAGTACTCATTTATAGTGCAGTAGTTTGGATGATAACGAAATGGACGAGGACGAGGGGAATGAATGAAAGTGTAGAAGAAGAAAATATAAAAAAAAACAGTTGCTTAAGAAAAGTGATAAAAGGAGATGGGAACAGGTAAAGGTACTAAAGATTATAAAATTTAAACGGGAAAGTTGTCCTAGCCAATTGTCCAGAACATATAAAGATATTAGTATTTAGGACCCTTACATTTACTTAAGTTATATGGCCCAATTGTGAAACCTGTTAGGGTTCACAAGAAATCCATTATTTTCTCGGCAGATCGCTATTGTGATCGATAGCTCTCAAAGTATCAATCAGACAATTTAAAGTTTATGCTCGTTGTCAAGTTGATATTTCCATTCAGGATTTTTTGACGTAAAAGAAAATGCTGAAAATGTCGATAAAATCACAGAAATAATCGGTGTTGATCATCACGTTAGTTTTTTGTTTTGTTTTGCTTTGCATTGTACTGCACTCGCATTCCCTTTAGAATTTTCTTTAAACCTACTCGACCTCCGAAGAAATCTGAGTAGATCTTGTGACGCCAAGGAGCCAAGCAGGTCGCTTCTCAACACATCAGTTCCAAAGACCTCAAGCCTGATTCGAGCGAAGGCGGGGTAGACGCATAGAAAGTGGTCCCCCGTCTCACCCTCCTCTCCACAAGCTGGACAGAGTGCACTGTTTGCCATGCCTACCTTTTCCATTTGCTTCGCCCACAGAAAGTGGTCCGTCATTAGTCCAACCAGCTGCCTGCAGTCTTTTTTGCTTAATGACAGAAGGATTTGCGACAGTCGGTCAGACATGACAGGTAACATCAGTTTAGTCCATCTGCAGCCTCTCTCAGCCTTCCAATCTCACTTGTGGGTTCGAGTAACGCATTTGCTAACCGTGGTCCGTCATCAGTCCAACCAGCTGTTTGCAGTACCTTTTGCTTAATGATAGAAGAATTTGGGACAGTCGGTCCGACATGAAAAGTAACATCAGTTCAGTGCATCTGCAGCCTCTCTCAGCTTTTCAATCTCACTTGTGGGTTCGAGTAACCCATTTGATAACCGTGGCATTGATGGGTGCAGAAGGGAGTGGCAGAACGGGCTCCGGGTCAAAGAAGTTGGCCTCAGAGCCCATTATAGCTAAAAAGTCAGAGATCTTGTTACCCGCGATACCCACGTGTCTTGGGACTCATGTTAGCATCATTCTATTATGTCTACCGACATGGTTCAGCCTGGATTTACAGTACTCAACTACTCTTGAAGTAGTCGGGGGCTGTATAAAGCCTTGAGCGCAGCTTGGCTGTCACTGCAGACACATACAGATCTGGGTTTGCATCTATTTTCCGCAACAAAGTTCTTGAACAGCAAACACCTCTGCTTGAAACACAGATGCATGCATTCGAAGAGCAAAGTGCAGTTTTCTCCCGCTGGTTTCCATGTAGATCCCAGAGCCGGAGCCGTGCTCGGTCTTGGAGTCATCCGTGACAATGCGAAAACAGTGTTTGCCGGGCTCATTTTCTTATTTTGACCACAGTTGAGTTTCTGACAACACTACTCTGTATCTCGCTTCAAGTACCACTCTTGATGGCATGGAGTCAAGGGGCATGGAAAGAGTCATTGGGTCGAAGTCCATGCCTACTCTCTGTTTTCCAATGCCGAACAGTGGCCGTACCAGTTCCCATTGTGTTCCAGACTGCAAATGGCCTTCAAAGCCTCTCCTTGGATGAGAACATCAAGTGGTGGTAGACCAACCAGAGCATCTAATGCGGGGCGTGAAGTAGTCGGAAAAGCTCCGGTGCATCAGATGGCCATAGTGCGATGTAGTCTCGATAAGGTCCTCCTGACTCCCACTAGAGAGAGTCTACTCATCCAGACCACTGATGCATAGGTGTGAATAGATCTTAGCATATTCGTGTAGATCCACAGGATCTTGCTAGTTGAAAGACCCCCGTTTTCCCAAAGACACCTTTGCACTGCGAGAAAGCTGTCAGTGCTTTGGATGTCTGTGTTTCAATGTGTAACTTTCAAGGGAGTTTACGAACGAAAATTACTCCAAGATATTTGATTTCTTTGGATAGCTGGATTGTGACTCCTTTTAGCTTAGGCAGAGCGTGCCCATCAAGCTTTCTCCTTCTGGTGAAGAGGACAATACCAGTTTTGGTGGGGTTTGCCGATAGCTGATTAGCACAGCACCAAGTGTCAATCAGATCCAGAGTTTCCTGACCTTTTCTACAGATGTTCAGATAAGCGAATCGCTCGTTAACAAACAGGCCACGTCGTCCGCATATGCTTGTGTGTAGACTCCAGCACCATTTAAGGTGGTGGTGAGTAGAAGATCGATCACCATGCACCAGAGCAATGGAGACAGGACACCACCTTGGAGGCAGCCTCGATTAACCCCGGACGACACCAGGAGATCCTCCCCCGCCAGGACTGTGAAGATTCTTTGGGCTAGCATCGAACGAATCCAATTCACTAGCACCCGGTAGACATGGCTACTGGCAGAGCTGCACATACTGTCGAAAATGGTATTATCAAAAGCCCCCTCTATATCCAATAATATGCCCATAGCTTAGTCCCTCCTGTCGATGGCCAGCTCTACCCTAGCAACAAGGTTGTGCAGTGCCGACTCGCAGGATTTTCCGCTTTGATAGGCATGCTGAAATGGAGAGAGTGGGTGAACCTTCAGTGACTTCTGACGTATGCGCAATTCCACTAGCCGTTCGAGACTTTGCGGCATGAAAGAGGTCATGCTGATGGGTCTAAAGCTTTTAGGGCGGGTGGAGTCATCTCTCCCAACCACGAAAACATTACCTCGCTCCATTTTCGCATTTTTTAATTAAATGAAATGCTTTAAAGTTCACTAAAATATAAAATTGGGAAGAAAATGAGAACTTAAGTATGCATGAGTGGCAGGCTAATCACCCACCCTGTCAGGAATCAAAATAGATTAACGAAACCAACGTAAGACTTAGTCTTGTACAGGCCCTATGGTACCGGGAGGAGTGAACAGGAAAAAAACAACTTTCCAAACTGACGGCACTTGGCAAGTCTATATACAATTTTCGAAATCTTGGAACTAGCGAATGCGACCGTCCTTTCAAAAGAGCAAACAGTAACCCATTCTTGTCTATATCGAAATGGAATAAGTATCTTGGCCATTCGGCCATACTGAACAGGAACACTGTTATCTCTTCCGACATAGACTATTATGTAAGTCTTCCATCACCACCTTTGCTATTCTCCTGTTCACTCCCAACTGGGGAAGAATGGAAGGCAAATCTTACCGAAATCGATGGCCCTCTGATTATATATACAGATGGTTCAAAACAAGACGGCAAAGTGGGATATGGAATCTTTTCCAATTCCCCTCACATCAATCTATCATTTAGATTACCCGACTACTGTAGCGTATTCCAAGCGGAAGTATGCGCTATCTGGTATGCTGCGAAAACTCTCTTAGAAAATAGAATATCACTAGAGGATGTCCGCACTCAGCTCCTCTTATACCCACTCAGATGTGGTTCGATCCTGTCTCTTATCTCTTAACGAGATAAGTGTTCAGAATTCTGTCCAAGTTATCTGGATACCGGGTTACAGTGGATTCGAAGGTAACTGTAAAGCTCACAAGAGCTGGAGCTGCGCAATCAAATGTTAGTAACTTACCAACAATCCACATTCCGCCCTCAACATGTAAAATTATCATTGATCGAGAATTTCACAGCATTGCTGATCGGACGTGGCGAGTGGAAACTACTTGCGTTACGACCAGACAAATCTGACCATCCTACAATCTGAAACAGACAAAAACCCTTATAAGCCTTTCGAAACACGAACTAAGGCATATAACATCTCTTATCACCGGCCACTGTCTTTTGGGCATTCACGCACGTCGGCTCGGGGTTGCTCAAAACGACCTGTGCAGATACTGCGAGGACGAAGATGAGGAAGTATCGAGTAGGCATTTGCTGTGCTCTCCAACAATTGACAATCTTTCAGTACTCTCGGACCTGAAAATCGAATCTCTCATTAAATTCTCGAAACGAATTCATATCTTTGACCAAAATCTACAATAAAAATCTCGGTTAGGAGGGGAAATCATATAATATAATGAGCACCGGGGCAACACAACGGACCCAACTTGCGGCCTGTGTGGCAGTCCGATGCGGGGCCACCCTTAAACCAACCAACCCATTCTTGTATAATAAAATATTCATACACTTTAAACATTAAAAATTCACTTTACTTTCGGATGCATGGAAAATATCGCCTACTGGGCTTAATTATACTTTATACTACCCGTCTGAGTAGCCAAAAACGCGCACAAACTGACCCTATAGATGATAAACAGCAACGCATCATTGTCGCACATACGACGGGGGTAGTCTGGTGTATGGTCCATCAATGATATCAGCCCACACAACTCCCTGCCGGCAGTCAACTCATAAAAGCTCAAACAACTTCCAAGCTGCCTTGAACTAGCGCAGAGCCCACACTGCATACCTGCCGCACACATCTCGTATTCAAATGGAATGCTTGTGCATATTGCCATCGTCGCATTACGACTGACGTGTTGTGTTGCTTAAAAAGTAAAATCTACCAGGCAGCAATGAGAGAGTTGCCAGACCAACATTTTCACTATTTCGACTACAGATGCACAGACCAGTCGTAAGCCAAATGGTCAGAAAGTGATTTGCACTTATCGTTACAAAAAAAAAAAAACGAAAAAAAACTCACCAGACTTTAGTTATTAGAATTTTGTGAAGGACATTGGAATGTTGCTAACACTGCAAATTGGCTGGCAGAGTTCACTATGTATATTCATTGGTGGATGTGCGCCCAAGTCCCTCTTGAATAACTTAGTCTACATGCGCGGTATGGGCGGGCGACCAGCAGCCAGCAATCTGGCTCAACAGCGCCAAACAGCAAACACACAGCCCCGCTCTGAAATAAGTCTGCCTTTGTGGAGCACCAACTCCACTGTGCCGTTTGCAGAAAAATGATTATCCACTACATTTTCATTTTAGGCTATTTCCGCTAACAAGCCAACATACAGCACTCCGGTTGGATTCTGAGTAAGTTTTGCTGTTATTTTGCTCAAATTATCATATCCCCTACCAGGCCACCACCACTCGGGGATGCTTACTATCCATAGTGATTATCTATACGTACGACCACTCATATTTCACTATCCCTGATACGGAAATGGAAAATATTAAATTCCATACTTCGATGAAGTTATGAATTTAAAGTGTGACCGGTGTTACGGCAAAGTTATTTATGTGTATTTATGTGTGTTGGTATTTGTGTTTGTTGCTTTCGGTGAATTGTATAAAGTTGTTTGCTTACCTGGCTACAGAGCCAACCTATCAGTTTACACATGCATTTTATTATATTAAATCGTTAGTGGAAAAGTGCAAATAGTCGGTAGCTTTTTGAATGGAAATGATGCTTTGCTGACTTTTTCTTTTAATTCCTGTTCATATGTAGGTAGACTGTGTGGCCATGTGTTGACATTGTGGAATATTTAATTAGTAGCAAGCTTTTAGTTTCAAATTACTCATACGCCGTGGCAAATCTGCAATAATTAGTGTAGATGGTACAGTCATGCTGGTTGCTCGCACAAAAAGTGTAGAGAAATACGAGTGATTCAATTAGCTTTATTAGAAAATTGGAGCTTCTGTTTAGGTACTGGTAAGTGTTCCTTTTTTTTTTGGACATGCATTCTGTCAAAAAAAATATCGGGAATTGTTCATTAAACAAGCGCGCGTTACACAAATGTCTAAAGTTATTCTTCTGGAATGTTAATACAACTGTCCTCTATAGTGTCGCAGAGTTTGCGCGTAGTTTGTTAATAAGCCTGTTTTTGGCATTTAATTATATCAGCCAACCGCAAGTGCGCTCTGCGTTTTTCACTGTGAATAAAAATATCGAACAAAGAATTTGTCTTAAACTTTATGTTTTGAACGGAATTTCAAGTGCCGAATTGTTGAAAATGTAGCAGGAAGCCTATGGCGAGTGTGCTTTATCGAAAACACGGGTCTGCGAGTGGCATAAGACTTTTGCGGAGAGCCGAGAAGTCGTGGAAATTTGCTCCAATCGGGTCGCCCATCAACGTCTTCAACGGATGAAAACAAAGTCGTCTACAAAATCAAGGAAATGGTGCGGAAAAACCATCACTCAAGCTTGAGAGAGGTAGCTCGTGACCTTAGCGCGTCCGTGTCTCACGAATCAATTCGCAACATTTTACCATATACCATGAAAAAGTGCCTCATAAAAAATATCTGCCATTCAAAGTCGGCTTGAAACTGTAGGCCCCTGCATTTGTGCAACAATATCAAGACGCATGCCACAAATAGGAGCAAGAGCTCTGCCAATTATATGTATATAGATATAACATCTCGCTTACACTGCCCTATGATGTCAACATCATCAGCATATGCAAGGAGCTGGACACTTTTGGTGAAAATAGTGCCCTTTGATGAACATCAGCTCTCTGCAGTACCCCTTCCACGAAGAAGTTGAAGAGGTCGTACGATAGTGGATATACCAGAAAAAAAAGAATAATATTATGGATTTGCTCTCAGTCTGAAGCTGTTTTACAATCCTCTCAGATTACCAAGACTTCTTGACCGAAGAACCCAATTATGGTTGAGTTTAAAATTCTTCACCAGATGTACCATATGCTCAATTGTCTATGGCCAATCCGCTAACATTGAGCCGACTGTTGTGTGAACGAACTGTCTTCGGTAATCGTACATACCTTTCCTTGTGTAAGTCTGGTGAGAAAATCTCTTTACCAAATTATTACATCGCAGGCTTTCGCAAATGATTTCCATTCCCTCTTTGTAGACTTAGAAGGTTCTGAATAGTAGCTTCGACAAGCTATGAGAAGTGTAGTTGGAGCCTCCCTTAAGAACGGTCTAATTATTATCAACTGCCTTTACGCAATGCCTAGGGCATATAGTGGAGTATTAAAAGATTTCTCTTCCTGTCAATTTCTCGGTATTACTTTAGCTGGTTCCCAGATAAAGAACTATCAACTGTTATATACTCGGAGTGGATAGATCTGCGCTAGGATAATGTGGGCTGTCTTAGTTTTCGCAAAGGCCTTGAGGGTTACATTTTAGTGGCATACAACTAAGAAAATATTTCGGCTTTGGAAGCGTGTGCCGCAGCCATCACCACTGTCTTTCTCTGACTTGAGTCACGACATATTTTCCAACGAATCAACCTGCTAGGCACTTTTAACAACAACAAAAAACACACTCTTATTAATTTCATGATATAAGAAAAAAGTAAATGTTGTCATTTTATTCACTGGATATCATTTTATCAATTGGGCATGAGATGTCAAGACGCGTGACTGCTCGACTGGTTCCAAGAGAGTTGAATTTTCTTTAAAAAAATTAATAGGAAGAAGGTGGCTGAAGACATGCTGGAGCAAGTGAATTCGGACCCAACGTTTATCCAGCGCATCATAACAGGTGATGAGACGTGGGTATATGAGTTTGACATGCAAACCAGTCAACAGGTGGCAGAATGGCGCTATTAGCATGAGCCAAAACTATCAATAACCACATCAAAGTTGGTTAAAAGGGAAAGTCATGCAACTCGTTTTCTTTGATTGTCATGGAGTTGTGCACTCGGAATTCATTCCAAATGGTTCTGCGGTAAATAAAGAACATTATTTGAAAGTTATGTGACGTTTGAGAGAGAGAAAGAGAGAGAGAGAGAGAGAGAGAGAGAGAGAGAGAGAGAGAGAGAGAGAGAGAGAGAGAGAGAGAATGTGCGTAGGAAACGGCCGAATTTGTGGAAAGAAAATTCAAGGATCAAAGCACCGTCTCACAAGGCTCATCATATTGTGAACACTTTTTTTACCAAAAACTGGACAAATATCATCGAATAACCACCGTTTTCACCGAATTTAGCCCCCTGTGACTTTTTCCTTTTTCTTTTCTCAAAACTTAAATTGCCACTCCGCGAACGCCGCTTTGAGTCGATAGAGGCCAACAAGGAGAATTCGCTGAAAGAGATCTCTTCAAATGCGTTTAAAAGGTGCTTTGATGACTGCACTAATCGTTGGCAGATGTGAATTGCTTCGAATGGAGCCTATTTTGAAGGCGATAAAATAATTTGTGATGATTAGATACATTTTTTGCATTTTATTGAACGATTCCCGGTACTTTTTTGACAGAATGTATATATGTGTCTGATGGGCGTTTATATTATTAGTTATCACATCTGAACATCTATTTCAAGTAAGTTATCGCGTATCTACACCCACATTGGTATCAAATTACTGCTATATCACGTAGAGTACAAACCCTAGTATATCAGGTGCTATGAGAATTACTCCTACTGCTGCCAAGGAAGCGCTTTTAAAATTGGATTTTTTGAAGTGAAAACTTCTTTAGAATCGTTGGGAGTGATTTGAGGAAAAGTGAAACGAAAAAGCGACCCTCTTGGCTACGAAGCGTTTATTATATGTTGATATAAACGTAGCGACGAACTAAATAAAAATAAATTTTATTTTTTCTTGTGATTCGAACAAAGGATTTTGGATCGGAAGCTCACATTGCTAGTCACTCGGCTACCGCGCCATGCTGTCATCGCTGGCCTTAAAGTTATTTAGTTACGAAGCGTTATAATATATGTTGATGTAAATAATTTTTGTGAGCGTGTAATTCTCAAAAGGTTTATTAGAAAATCTATTGAAGTAGGTAGTGTGGTATCTGTTCGTATCAGCTTAACATCTGATAGATCCTCCATCGGAGGACAACAAATGTTAAACTGATTTTTGGAAATGGGCGGAGTGTTTTAGAGGCTTGCTCCATCTCTGCCACGGGTTGACCCGGTATTGCAGTACCGCCGGGATTTCGGCCTTGAATAAATACAAGAAGAAATATACTAATACATTTAGCTTTGGTGGGAAGAGACATAAATTTTTATATGAATACAAGTAGACGAAAATGGAAGAAATTTGTAAGTCTGTTTCTTCGGTCCGTTTGGGTATTTTTTTTTTTTGACAACATCGAAACCAAAGCATTTGTATCATATTTTATCTATCATAAGCCACTCGTATCATTTGTTGAAACTGAAAACATTGAGGATAATAATAAAATGAAGAAAATAAAATATGAACTTTATAGCAATATTATAATGAACCTATAATTATCCCGCTCCTAATGCTGCTTTCGTCTTATTCTCTCTCAGTTTGTTTTACGGAAGGTTTCACTTCTATTGAGTCTAACCGTTAGACTGGTATTTTTTTTAATTTGCTTATCTTATCTTATCAAAAAAAAAAAAATAATAATAATTGGCGCTTACACTTCTGTTAGGTGTTTGGCCGAGCTCCTCCTCCTATTTGTAGTGTGCGTCTTGATGTTGTTCCACAAATGGAGGGACCTACAGTTTCAAGCCGACTCCGAACGGCAGATATTTTTATGAGGAGCTTTTTCATGGCAGAAATACACTCGGAGGTTTGCCATTGCCTGCCGAGGGGCGACCGCTATTAGAAAAATGTTTTTATTAATTTTACTTTCACCGAGATTCGAACCAACGACCTCTCTGTGAATTCCGAATGGTAATCACGCACCAACCCATTCGGCTACGGCGGCCGCCCTTATCTTATCTTATCAGTCGGCTTACTGCAATCGATAGATATATTATAGGAGAATCTGCCCCCGAAATTAAAAAGCGGAATTCAAAGTGATTTCGAAGTTACATGCCTGTGTACCGTCCCTCGGGTGAGTATACTGGCTACCTTCTGAAAACTTTGAAACACACTTTCTCAAATCCATGTTTTTGAAAATGGCGAATAAGATTTAAAAAAAAACGACGAAAGTTATCGTTTCAAACCGATAATCTATATAAAGATAATTAAAATGCACAACTAATTAACTAACAAAATACAAAAAAAAAATAATTTTTTAATGTTATTTAACACCCTTTTTGAAAAAAAAATTGCGAAAAAAAGCAGAAAAAGCATCTTTTTCGAAACGACGTCAAAAGCCAACGCTTACAAATTTTTAAATGTACTCGCCACTTTATAATACAGAGCCATGTCGAAAAGAAATACACATGTTTCTCCTTATTTTTTTTTGAGTCCCGTTATCCGTTATTCACTTGTCTTTTAGTTTAGTTTGCAATAAGCTCTCTGTTTGACAAAATCTAAGTTATCACGGAAAAAGTTCAGTGTTGAAATATTCATAATACATATAATTTGTATACTTTATAACAAAAATACGAAAAAAGTTGTGGAAAAGTGCATTTCGGTAGGTTTAAATTCCAGTGTACTCGCATGGGTAGATTTGGTAATGGATGTAGATTTGGTAATGGATGTAAAAAAATTTTACGGAAAGAGGTTTCACAACCTTTCTGCGGCCACCGACTATATTGAATCAAGCGACCGTAGTCACTTCGACTTCGCTATTATACCGCCAAATACCCACTGTGACACAGATGAGGAGGACATTGAAGAGGATAATATATTGCGTGATGATATTCCAAGGGATGTTCCGGGCGAAGTTGACTTATTTTTGAGCAGTAACATTGACAGTGATGATGATATTCCACTTGCAAGCTTACAAAAAAGGCAAAAGTTGTCAAAAGATCTAAATCCAAAATGGAGAAAGAGAATAACAAGTGCGGAAATTCCAGAAACGCATTTTAACGAACAATCCCAACTTAAAGCGTGTTCTTTATTGGTAACTAAGAAATTTTTGAAACTATTTTTGACGATGAGGTAATAAAATTAATAATCGATCAAACGAAAATATATGCCTTGCAGCATAACAAGCATGATTTTTGTTTCAATGAGGAGGATCTTAAAATTTGTATCGGAATTTTACTCTATAGCGGCTATCACTCAATGCCAAGAGAACGCATGTACTGGCAAATGGATGAAGATACCAGAGCACCTTTTATAGCCAAAATATAATCGCTTTCAAGAAATTAAACAGTTTTTGCATCTTACTGATAACTCTAATTTAGATTTTAGCGATAAAATGGCAAAGATAAGACCACTCTCTCAAATTTTATGTAAACAATTTTGTCAGTTTGGTTATATGCACCAAAAGCTGCCTATTGACGAATCTATGGTTAGGTATTTTGGAAACTATTCCGCAAAACAATTCATAAGAGGTAAGCCAGTTCGTTTTGGTTTCGAAAATTGGATGATCACGTGTAGCTGTGGTTATTTATATGAGTTCGACACATATTGCGGTGCGAAAACGGTTGAACGTCAGAAAGAAAGTCTCCCATTAGCTTCAAGGGTCGTCCTTGATCTTTTGGCAAATATTCCACATCCGACCGATTACATCGTATTTTTCGACAACTTCTTTACGTCATATGACCTTCCTAGAATTTTGAAAGAACAAGGATTTAAGGCTACTGGGACTGTTCGTGAACGGCGGTCCAAAAAATGTCCTCTGAAAACGAACAAAGAACTACAAAAGAAGCAACGAGGAGAGTTTGATTTTATGTAGGTTTATCATAATGATTTATTTGAATAGTGGTTTTGTAACAAATTTTGTAGGTTTTCTGACTCAGGAATACTTTTTGTGACGTGGAATGACAATAGCGTTGTGACAGTGGGAACAAACTTTGATAGAATTGAACCTTTACATACCGTCAAACGATGGTCAAGACAAGAGAGGCGCAAGGTGAATGCCCATCAGCCGAAGTTGATAGCGGAATACAACTCAGGAATGGGAGGAGTTGACCTCCACGACCAAGCTTTGAATACTTACTATATAAAGTTTAGAGGAAAGAAATGGTGGTGGCCTCTTTTCACCACAATGATAAGCTCGTGCGTAGCAAACGCATGGAAGCTTTATAAAATGGCAAGTAAGAGTCAATGAGACTTGTTGCAATACCAACGTGAAATTGTGCGATTTTATTTACGAAATTGTAATATCCGGGACATATCTTCAAAACGATCGACAACGGCATCAATAGCTGGTTCCTCATATAACCATTTTCCCAAAAGTATATCGAATCAGCTCAGGTGCAGGGAGTGTCACCGAAGAATTCGATGGATTTGCGAGTTATGCAATGTAGCCCTTTGCGTGGAGAGAGAATGTTTCAAAAACGTCCATACTGTTAACCGAACTAATAACCAAGGAAGTCTTTGAAAGTGTCTTTTTATTTAGTACTCCATATTTTCATATACAGGCAATGTGTATACATATTATCCCATTGTACTCGATTGGGTACAGCCCAAAAAATGCATTTCTTTGATTTTTTTTCGTGTTTTTTTTTAAGGAGCTTAATTACACTATTTCAATAAACGTTTTATAAACGCATTTAAAAAAAATATATAATAAAAATATATAATAAAAATTTTATATAAGGTTGGGATTTAATGGGTTAAAGTATAATATCTTTAAAACATTGTGTAAAAATTTGAAGTGAATCCAACAAATACTTTTTGAATTATTCAACAATTAACAAAGGACGCTCGGGCGCTCCAGAGCGTTAAATAAATGTACGCATACAATATTACTGGAACAGATTTCCAACAGGGATATACATCGTCATTTGGAGTTTCTTTTATAATTGCATATTTTACTGGACAGATTCTTGATATAAACATTAAAAGGGCATATTGTAAGCTATGTGAGTATTAAAAAAAAAGCACATACTGTTGAGTTCCAATGGCATCAATCGTATTAAGATGATTGTTCTACTAATCACAAAGGGTCTTCTGCGAAAATGAAAATACTCACGATTATTCTCCCTTACCTGCTGATGTTTACAAAGTTATCAAACCTACTTACGAAGATCTCAGTAATGAAAATTCAGTTTCCAGATGTGTAGGTGGATTCCATCAAAATAATGATGAAAGTTTTAATCAACTGAAACGGTAAATACTAGTCATACTATCGCACAAATTGCTGCATACATAGCCACTTCTATACTCAACGAAGGTATAAATTCTTTATTGGTTATAATGGAAACACTGTGACTTAATTGTGGGCCTAATGCCTGTCGGTATGCTGAAAAAATGGATGCTGCTCGCATGAAAGTGGAAGATAAGCGCGCTAACGCTAACACTCAAGAAGGTAGAATGCTACGTAGGCAAGACCAAATCGATATTTTGGAAGCTGCTGTGACGGCTGCAGAATTATTGTATGGCCGAGGAATAGGTGACACAGTTTAAGTAATTACATAATTCGTATAGCTCTGCACAAATCGATAGCAAAACTTGAAATGCGTTTTATTTTTCAAAACTATGTTTTTTGAACTGGTGATCATTGTAATTTAAAAACCGCTTGGTCAATTTCAATAAAATTTATAGTGCTTTTGAAAAACATAAAAAAGGATCTTCTTTCCAAATATTTGGATTTTTTATTAAACAATTAATTGTCTGTTTTTTTCTCGAAAATCTGAAAAGTATTTGCTGAGGCCGCCATATTGTTTGCACGATTGTTTTGGATCACATCTCTGCCTAAGATAACAAAGGCATACCTGTAGCAATCAATTGCAAAGCAAGTAGCAAGCAGCTTTTATTATTATTATTATTTACTAGCAAACCCGACCCCCTTCGCTGGGCACATTAAAATAGAATAGATATGGTTTAGAACAGAAAATATATGGTTTTCATATTATTTATTTCTTTATTCTTTATTCAAGCGCTTTGGCATAAGCAATATTTTTTGTTTTTCTATTTGATTTTGAGTAAATATAAAATATAAATTGAAAATCAGGAAAAAAGAAGATTGTTTTTAAATTTCAAATCAACGCATATGAATAAACAATCGTATTTTTTCCTGATCATCCATGAATTTTTCGTTTCAATTTATATGTTTTATTAAGCATTGGAGCTTTTTTAACCATTAGCCATTTATATTATATTATTATAATTTCATTCGGATTTCACATTAAATTCTCAAATTTCGTAAGAAATTATTCACTGTTCCAAAATCCACTCCAAAAAAATTCACAAACAATTTTTACATGTTGCACTTACGTTTTTTCCTTATGGCATCCAAATCAGAAAGAAATATTGACACATTGTAACTCACACTGTCAATTTGACAGTTCAGTTCCGCCCCAAGCGTTAAAAAAGTAAGCGACATTATGGCTGGTTCAAAAGAACGCTGTATCCGTTGCCAGTGTTCCGAATTACAACCAAACGTATTTTTTTTTCGCCCGAAAAAATTTTTTTTCAAGAGTTATCGGCAATTTTGTTTTTCGGCTCAAACTCGATTTTTTTTAATAATATAAGAAATTTTTGTTTTTAAATGCTCATAACTTAGTCAAATATGAACCGATTTTAATAATTCTGGGTTCAAAATGATCGTAATTACTTACACGAGCGGCTTCATATAGAAACAATTGCAAAAAAGTGGTTGAAAATTTTTTATTTAGCAAAAAAGAAAAAAAATTGAAATTTTTTCAAAATTCAATATTTCAAAAAGTGTATTTTTTTTTATAACTTTTTCCAAATCAAAAGGACATCTCAAACTTTAATTGAGCTGAATGCCTAGTAGCTGAAATGAGTTGTTTTTGAGTAATGAATTTTTGAGTAAAAACCTGTTTCGCACTTTTTGTTCTTTGGAAAATAAAAAATTTTCAACTACTTTTTTGCAATTGTTTCTACATGAAGTTGCTCGTGTAAGTAATGACGATCCTTTTGAATCCAAAATTATTAAAATCGGTTCATTTTTGACTAAGTTATGAGCATTTAAAAACAAAAATTTCTTATATTATTAAAAAAAATCGATTTTGAGCCGAAAAACAAAATTGCCGATAAAGCTTGAAAAAAAATTTTTTTGGGCGAAAAAAAAATAACGTGTCTCATTATTTTGACCAGAGAGCAACATATTTGAGTTACATCCAAATCGAAGAACATGTCCCGAATAGCCCTTTTGCATTGAAATGGAAAGAATCTATATAAGAAAATTTTTTTTTAATTACTCATAACTTAGTCAAAAAAAAGCCGATTTGAACGATTTTGGGTTCAAAATAATCGTAATTACATACACGAGCGACTTCGTGCAGAAACAATTGCAAAAAAGTAGTTGAAAATTTTTTATTTTCCAAAGAACAAAAAGTGCGAAACAGGTTTTTTACTCAAAAATTCATTACTCAAAAACAACTCATTTTAGCTACTAGGCATTCAGCTCAATTAAAGTTTGAGATGTCCTTTTGATTTGGAAAAAGTTATAAAAAAAAAAAAATACACTTTTTGAAATATTGAATTTTGAAAAAATTTCAATTTTTTTTCTTTTTTGCTAAATAAAAAATTTTCAACTACTTTTTTGCAATTGTTTCTATATGAAGTCGCTCGTGTAAGTAATTACGATCATTTTGAACACAGAATTATTAAAACCGGTTAATTTTTGACTAAGTTATGGGCATTTAAAAAAAAATTTTTCTTATATAATTAAAAAAAATCGAGTTTGAGCCGAAAAACAAAATTGCCGATAACTCTTGAAAAAAAATTTTTTCGGGCGAAAAAAAAATACGTGTCTCATTATTTTGACCAGAGAGCAACATATTTCAGTTACACCGAAATCGAAGAACATGACCCGAATAGCCCGGTTGAATTGAAATGGAAAGCATCACAAACACATTCTAGGGTCCACGTTTTGGTCTCTATCTCGGGACCCTAGTCACGGAGCGGATGGAAATACTCTGAACTAAAGCATTCATCAACAGCTTCCATTTGATACCCATATTGTACATACACATCCGAAGGTTACCCGGGTCCACGTTTTGACCTATATCTCGAGACCCTATCTACCAATAGGTATCCAAACTATACGGAAACCATCTTCAATACCTCTTAACAATGTGTGTAAGTTTGGTTTAATTCGGTGCAAAGACACGGGTCCACGTTTTGGCATATATTTCCAGACCCTAGTCATCAATAGGTATGAAAATTACCCTGTATTAAAGCACTTATCAACAGCTTTCATTTGATACCCATATTGTACATACACAACCAAAGGTTACCCGGGTCCACGTTTTGACCTACGGAGCGGCATAAAAAATACTCTGTACTAAAGCATTCACCAACAGCTTCAATTTGATATCCATATTGTACATACACATTCTAGGGTTCACGTTTTGGTCTCTATCTCGAGACCCTAGTCACGGAGCGGCATGAAAAATACTCTGGACTAAAGCATTCACCAACAGCTTCCATTTGATACCCATATTGTATATACACATCCGAAGGTTACCCGGGTCCACGTTTTGACCTATATCTGGAGCCCTATTTCCAAAATAAAATATAATCCATGTTACTCGTGGATGATGTAGCTTTCGAATGGTGAAAGAATTTTTAAAATCGGTCCAGTAGTTTTTGAGCCTATTCATTACAACCAAACAAACAAAGTTTTCCTCTTTATAATATTAGTGTAGATTAGAATAATATAAAATATTACACTTATTAAAAAAGGTATAGAATAAATGACAGTTTTACAAACTTTCAATTAGGCCGATTGCCTTAATAAAGATACTCGTATATATTTTAATGACATTATCTGTTGTGGTATTTTTCAAAAGTTCGGAGGGGTTTTTGGAACCAAAGGTAAGTACACGTTTAGTATTTAAATTTGCACAGATGTTTATTATGTGTATAAGGTTAAGTTGATCGTCACAGAAAGGATATGTGGGAGGAGACGTAGATAGAAGAAGCTGTTCATGGGTTAGCCTAGAGTGACCGATCCTTGACCGTACGAATACAGAAATTTGATTCCTTGATATTGAGGATGCATGCATTGCTTTTTCACACTCGGGGTTAAAAGCTTTATACGGGTGCCTGTATTGCGCCCACGATACATATTTTTGTCCAAGGAGATAGCTGCTAATGTAAGTTTAAAGGTATTTAGAGGCAAGTGGAGTAAATAGAAAGACTGGGGATTGGTGCATGTATTTGGCCGCTAGATCTGTCGATTCATTTCCCAGAATTCCTTTGCGACTTGGTATCCAGGCTATACGTATTCCATTTTTTATTAAGTAATCCCGTATTTGGGGGAGAATTTGACTACTACCGTAAATGTTGGATAGCCCGTGTATTACTGAAAAGCTACCAGTAAATATGGCAAATTTACCTTTCGATTTCGACGCAAAGTCCACTGCTTCAAGGATAGCGGTTGCTTCAGATGAAAAGCTTGTTTATTACCATTGACCATATGAGTAATTGAGTGAAGGGCCGTGGTTAAGGATCTTATTTTTTTCTTGCCCTAGGGAATTAAGAAGTTCCCAACACCTATTTATGTGGTACTCAGCTTTCGACCAAAGAGTGCAGAGTGTTATCAAAAGCGACCTCTATAACTAGGAAGTATCTTTAAACAAGTTTTTTTAGTGAAGCCTTGAATTGCGGGTGATCCAGTTTTCATTAATTTCTGCACAAACCAAATTAGTGTCTCAGTAATATTGAGATGAATTTCAGAAATTTTCGCTTCAAAGGCCATAAGGTTACACATAAATTCTATCATTTCATATTACAACTTACATAAAAAGGAAAAAAAACCACTTTAAAACTTGCATCAGCACTTACTAAAATTTGTTGCCGCTTTTACAACAACAAGAACTATCTAAATATGAGTTTCATACCAACCCGCTCTAATGAATATTTTGCCTACCGTCATATGGTATTATTTTTTTAGTAAGTAAAGTAAAAAGAGGAATTTACTATGCACAACGTGCGGTTCATTATTTTTACCTTTTCATTTTATTACAATTTATATTAGAAAATTGAATGAAATACCAATTTTCATAAACAAGCAAACAAAGTGTTGCAGCGCAGAATGAACTTCCGTATAAAATTATGCGACCGATAAAAAACATCAACTCCACTCGAGAGCTCTCATTTTTCCGTATATACACTCATATTTTAAATGCTATTGAAATGCCATCATAAAATTCGAAAACGATAAACAAATGTGGGGTGAATGTTGGCAGAAAACACTAAATACTAATATAATCCAAAATGAAAATTTATCACCACACTTGTGTTAATATTGATACGAGCATGAGTGTGTGTGTGTGTTTATGCGTGTGAGTGCGTAAGCAAACAGTTTTAACAAATATAATAACTTATCTGCTGCTGCATGTAAGATGAGCAATTTTAATGTGCCCACCGGGACGTATGAGTGACATTAATGATGTGGCGGCAAATCAATGGCCTGCGCCAAAGGAAAACAAAAGCGGCAAAGTTACGCAGATAGCTGATGCGTATAAAAAGATAACAGTTTGCATATGTGCGTGCACTTATTTATGAAATATATAGCCTTTAACGGTGATATTTATTTAGAGCCTCATAACCGATGAGGAAATTTATTGAAGGGTCTTTCAAGATGTTGTTTTAAAATATTGTAAAACATATAAAAATTTAGAGTAAGTTTTTAAGTACCGCTCGCGATAATTTCATGTGAGGAGAGAAATAGTGAGGCAACCGTCGCCTTTTATGGTTGCAGGGGCGCTATCGGCAAAAAATGGGGCTTCTCGCTTAAAGTCACTTTCTAGCTTTAGAGCAGGATTATAAAACCAATCTTATTATACGGAGTCCTTGTCTGGTGGAACTTACTAGAAAGGATGGCATCAGTTAAGAAGCTGGAGAGGGTACAAAGGCCAGTGGGGCGCTCCGTACCACTCCTACTCTAGCACTCAACGCTATGCTGAATGTGGCATTGCAGAAAAAAATACCGCTGCACGCGCTGTAATCGGATTAAGGTGTTTGGGCCATAAGCTGGAATTAGATATGACACAGCTATGACCCAGACCTAGACTTAGCTACGGACACTCTAGCATTCTTAAAAATTTTGAGTTTATCCCTATGGTGCTGGATCATGGAACACCCACGTTAGGTCCGAGCGGGCCTTTGTCCACTCATATTCCCTCAAGGTTTGGGTGGGCGGTGTTTAACATTGGGCGGCAAGGCATTGCAAACTTGTGCACGGATAGGTCGAAGTTGGACAGAAGGGTTGGTGGGGGAGTATTCTGTAAGGAGCTCCCCATCAAACTTAAATTCAGGCTTCCGGACCACTGTAGTGTTTTCCAAGCGGAGGCAGTCGCAGTTAAGGAAGCAGTGGATTGGTTGCTTACTTCGGTAATTTCCGTTTAGGAAGTAAATATTTACTCCGATAGCCAAGCGGCAATTGAGGACTTGGGCTCGTTGTTTGTGCATTCGAGGTTGGTCGGGGAATGTCTGGCTTCTCTCTCGATTGCATCCGAATACTTCGACATCAGGCTCATTTGGGTTCCCGGTCACAGCGGCATAGAGGGAAACTGCTGGGCTGATGAGCTGGCTAGAAGGGGAACTTTGGAGATAGTTTTGTCGTGAAATGAGAGGATTGGGGTTCTCTTAATAACCTGTGGTCTACTTCTGGAAAGATGGACCTCGAGTCACACCAGCGAGCGCAGGGCTAGGGCGCAAACGTGCACAGTCGCGAGATCCTTGTGGCCACGGGTAGATCGGGGACGCTCGAGGGAACTCCTAAGGCTAACAAAGCCCCAGCTCCCGATTTTGGTGCGTAGCCTTCCCGGACATTGACCGTTATATGTTCATGCACTGAGACTTGGGATTGTCTCAAGTCTGTTCTGCAGAAGCTGTCTTGAGGACGAGGTGGAATCATCTCAACACCTTCTTCTCAGCTGCTCTGCCCTCGTCTGGAAAAGATTTCGACCACTGGGCGCTAAATTTTTTGGGCTCTCTCACATGCAAATATTGCGGGTTTAAATATCATACATCTGGTGAAGTTCTTCAGTAGCTTGGTGCGGCTAATTACGAACGTAAATCAGCCACTGTCGGCGTCGTCAAAAGTGCATGGTCATCATCCACCAATCGCAAGGCTCCGTCTTCCTTCCCCTCTCCTTTCCCACGTATGACATCACAACGGACGAATTTTGAAAACTTGACCAAGTGGACCCCAAGCTAGGGCAGCCATTTAATCTAATCCCTGTTGTGTAAAATTGTATATCTGTCTACTTGTAGCGTAGTACACATAACAGAAGTAAAACTTTCAAGGCATACAAAGAAAGAGGAAGAGACCCGAGAGAGAATGAGAGAGAGAGGGAGAGAGAAAGAATAAATATCTAAATAAATTCACAACATTTGCAGAGAGTACAAATAGACAAAATTTACAAAAAACGGAGAAGGGTCGACCGGTGTAGGTAAACGCGGCCACAAACCGTGGCGCACTACTCCGAGCGTTGATCACCCGCACAAATGCAGCGATTCCAGGGCCGCAGCAACGGCACAAATTACCGCAAGGCAAGAAATTGGACGCCGAAATGGATAGCACTTTATAGTACGCATAAGTGCTAGCCAGGAAAGGAAAATAAGTTCCAAAAAGTAGGCACCAAAAAAAAAGGCCAAGAAAATTGGGACCAAAAAACGCCTCATACAGTAGGCACCAAGTAAATAAAAGACCAAAAAGTAGGCACCAAAAATATATTTCCTACAAGTTTGCACCAACAAAGAAGCGCCAAACGGTAGCCAGAGTTATTTCTCACTAGCAACCGCAAGGAAAAACTCAGAAAAGATAGCCTAAAGTGTGTCTAAGATATATATATATCTATATTATTATATATACATATAAGGTATAGCTCTCTCTCTCCTTTTCCTCTACGTTATATCTGTTTTCTCTGTCGCGGAACGAAAATGCCCAAAACGTTGCTTGGCCGTGAAAGTTTACTCTCCATTCTCGCTCGTCCATCGTAGCCCAAGAAGTTTCACTACAAAAATAAAATGATTCTGAATAGTGGAAATATTTATTTTGAATATTACTTTAAATATTGCTTGTCGGTTTGTATAATGCAGCTGTCTACTTTATCTATATATAATTGGCGCGTACACGCTTTTTGGGTGTTTGGCCGAGCTCCTCCTCCTATTTGTGGTGTGCGTCTTGAAGTTGTTCCACAAATGGAGGGACCTACAGTTTGAAGCCGACTCCGAACGGCAGATATTTTTATGAGGAGCTTTTTCATGGCAGAAACACACTCGGAGGTTTGCCATTGCCTGCCGAGGGGCGGCCGCTATTAGAAAAATGTTTTTCTTTATTTTGATGTTTCACCGAGATTCGAACCGACGTTCCCTCTGTGAATTCCGAATGGCAGCCACGCACCAACCCATTCGGCTACGGCGGCCGCTGTCTACTTTACAAATGTCAAATATGACTGACATACGACGCCGTTAGCAAAAATTATAAGTTTTCCGATAGGGTGATTAATTTTGCACCTCCTTGTGTGTAACAAGTTTAATTACAAAATATTGAGTTTTGCTTGAGTTGTCGTCCGCACGGGCAGATGACCGGATGTATGAGCAGACCTGGCTAAATTTACTCTTCTCATAATCGTAGGATTGTGGTATACATATAGTACATTTATCTCGTAAATACACAACTTTTATGTGGTGAGAATTATAATACCCTTGTGCCGAAGTGCGTGCGGTTAAAAATAAATACTTTTTGTAATAACCGACGTAAATACTGCCATTTTTGCCTACTCATCTGAAATGTAAGCAAAACTTAGTTCAATCAGGGACAGTTACCCCTGCGCTAAAAAAACTTGTCATTTATCAAACTAAGCACAACCCTTAAATGTATTTAAATTCTTGCTATAAATAGGCTACTAGATTCCATCGTACACTCTTAAAGCGAAGAACGAAAAACAAAAAATAAAAATTTCCCCCCACCTACCTGCACTTGTTGCTGTATTCGAGTGATTCGCTGTGACTATCGAGGCCGTCGCCGCATTCACACTCGGATTATTGGCATTCAATGCATTACTACCCGCATTAGTGCCGCCACCATTTAGCAGCGTCGCTGCTGCATTTGCGCCATTCAAATGTTGTTGCTGTTGTTGTGCCATAAGTGTTGCATGCGCCTCGTTTTTATTGGGAAAACTCAGGCGATGCTGCTGATTATCGATCGTCATTGGTGAGATAAGCGTTTGATTACTGCTACTGCCATTCGAACTAAGCGGCGAGACGCTATCAGCGACACCACCACCAGATGTTAAATCTGACGCCGTTGCCGAAGATGCTGTTGCTGTTGGCGTTGCTGACGCAGTCGTCGCCGAAGCCGACGTCGCTGTACCACGTTTACTATACACAAATGCCGCTGATGGTGAGGCTGGTTGTAGCGTAGTAGTGGAGGTTGGTAGATTGGCGGTGGAAGATAAAGTTGAAGCGGCAGCTGTGGCCGAAGCAGCAGCCGTCGTGGCGCTTGCTGGCGTTACACTTTTGGCACTTAGTGCTGCTGTTGTGCCGGTTGTCGTGGTGACCGCACCGCCACTTAGACTGGTGATGTTGCTGGCGCCACCACTGCCGTGGTCCAGCGATAGTATCGGCTTGAGTGGTTTATTATTGTTAATCGTTTTTTCGTTAATCGTTGCAATACTGGAGTCGAGCGATTTGATATTTTTCTGAAAGTAAAGAGATTATTTGGAGTTGTTTAAAAATGCACAAATGAGGGTTTTTTAGGTAAATGCAAAAGTTATCGGAGCGTTAGCGAAGCTGGTGAAGTGGGGTGTTAATTTATTTGAGATGCTCAGTAAAAGACATCAGAAAGCATGCAGAGAGGAGGTGAATAAAATTAGCGTTTGCTTTGTTCAATATTTGTTTGAAAAATCAGCCAAAAAAGTGAACTCGTATGTTATTCGATTTTAGCACTTTTGATTGCGCTGTGATAGAAATGAAAGCCCGCAGATACAAATAATTATGGCACAGCGACTTATTGAGAAATTTTGACCACTTATTTGTTCCACATTTAATTTTTTTTTTTTTTCTTTGTGAAATGAAACATTCTTCTACAAAAGCTATGTCAGTGAAATTTGCAAACTTTGTGCAAATTGCGGAAAAAATCAACAAAATTTTGTAATTTTCAAAAATAAGAAGTGCGAGTAGCGTAGTATACATAACAGAAGTGAAATTTTCAAGGCAGAAAAAGAAAGAAGGAGACACCCGAGACAAAATGAGAGAGAAAGAGAGAGAGAGAGAGACAGAGGCAGAGAAAGAATATATATCTAAAAAGTTCACAACATTTGCTGTGAATACAAATAGACAAAATTTACTAAATTTGACAACAGTTTTAGAAAATATAATAGTACTAATTTAATATATGAAATATTCTATTTAATTATTATTTACATTATTATCGTTTATCGTTAGGTACTTCAATAGGTACAAATGTTACGATTGGTTTATGATAACTAAAATATGATATATATGTCCTTGATTGTAGGTATATTATCGATATTACAAGACAAAACAGACTTGTACTTATATGGGTTCCGCGACACTCCGGTGTTCAAGGAAACGAAATCGCCGATGAATTGGCCAACCGTGGATCAGCGGTGCCTCCACAGGGGCCAGAGCCAATAATCGGAATCAGTTCCGCAGGAATCATGAATTAGATCAGCGATTATGTATGCAATTTATATAAAGAGCGATGATCCGGTCCAGAACGCTGCAGAACTGCAAAGTGTTTTGTGACAAGTCCGAACAGAAAACTATCAAACTTTCTGCTAAAAACTTAGAAGAAAAGACATTCGGTTGAAGGTCGGTATCATTACAGGACACAACCCATGGGGTCAGCATATGACCACCATTGGAATCATTGAGGACCTAATGTGCCTGTGTTGCTTGCAGGAGGCGGATAGCACACTGAGCACTTTCCTGCCTTTGCTAGAGCACGGCTACGAGTTTTGGTTTCGGGTGTCCTGAGAATGAGTAATATTCGTTCTCTAAAACTGGAGGCGATTTACAGATTTACCAAAGAGGCTGGAAAGTTCTCACAGGACTAACTATCTCTATCTCTGTCTCTATTTTTTCCTGACTTTTTCTCTGATACTTTTCTCCTTCCCTTCTTGACTATCCACCCCCTTTCCAGACCTTTAAATACAATGGGCTTTTTTTAGCCTGATGGGCTTTTTAGGAGCCACCAAATCTCTTGGTGCTCCTTGGCTCGACCTTTTCAAATTTCAATTTCAAATCGATATTACGAGAAAAAATTGTATCTATTGTAGCCTAAAGTGTATCTAAGATATATATATATAAGGTGTAGCTCTCTCTCTCCTTTTCCTCAACGTTATATCTTTTTTCTCTCTCGCGGAACGAAAATGTCCAAAACGTTGCATGGCCTTGCAATTTAACTCTCCTTTCTCGCTCGTCCATCGACGCCTAAGAAGTTTCACTTCAAAAATGTCTGTGCATGCAGTTTTATATCACATAGAATTTTGGTACAATAAAGCGAAAATTTAAAGAGCCTCAAAAATTGCGTTGATTTTTGACAATTTTTTTTTACTGGCAGCCTAGAGCATCTTCTTCTCTATTTAAAAAATTTTCGAGCATTTTTTACATGGAGAAAATACACAAGACGAAATTTTTCTTAAAATTTGAATGAAAATTATTGGAATTTTCAGGAAATTTTATGGAATTTGCTTAATGTTTGAAATTTGGACTTATATCAATCACTAAAGCTTTGGATAAATTGGGGGTGCGAGTCAGCCTTATCAGATTTATCTACACAAGGCTTAGCGACAAAATGATGATGGCAGAGTGGGGTGGTGTCTCTTTCCGCCGGCAGGTGGGTAGGGCACTTCGCTAGGCGGTGTTCTCTCTCTCTATTTCTTTGAGTTGTCGTTGTGAATAACTTGCTGACGGAACTGGTGAGAAGAGGCTGCAGGGTGTTTGCTAACGCGGACGACGTGGCACTTATTGTTAGAGGAAAGTTTTTAGATACTCTGTACGATTTGATGCTGGGATATCTAAACGTAGTTGTTCGATGGGCAGCTGATTGCCGCCTGTTGGTGAATCCGCTCAAGACGGAGGTCGTCGTATTCACGAGAAAATATAAATCACCTAGAGCTGAACTCCTCTCAATAGGGGCGCTCCGTTGGGGCTTTCTGACAAGGTGAAGTACCTAAGTATAATCCTTGACAGTAAGTTAACGTGGAAGCTTAACATTGAGGAGAGAGTTAGGAAGGCAACGGGGTAGCCTTGTATAGTATGCATGCAAGGGCATATTTTTGGAACAAGATGCGGTCTCTCGCCTAAAGTTCGATATTGGCTCTATGAAACCAGAATAAAGCCAATCTTGTTACATGGATTCGTTGTCTGGTGGAACTCACTGGAGAGGATGACATCAGTTAAAAAGCTAGAGAGAGTTCAAAAGTCTGCACTCATTGGAATCAGTGGGGCGCTTCGAACTACTCTTACTCTAGCGCTTAAGGCAATGCTAAATGTGGTACATTGCAGGCAAAGCTCCGGCTACAAGTGCTGCGATCAGATTGAAAGGCTCATGCTACAATTGTGCTCTCAATTACGAGCACTCAAGTGTCCTTACGCCCTATAGGTGCATCCCTTTGGCGATTGATTAATGCGCACCCCTGCTTTGTCCCAGCGGAACATTCTGCACTTACATTCCTTCAAGGGAAGAATGGGCGGTATGCAGTATTTGCAGACAGGGCCTGTTCACGGTTGGCTCGAAGTTGGATAGAAGAGTTAACGGAGGAGTAATTGCGAGGAGCTCTTCATCAGACTCAAGCTCAGGCCAGAGCACTGCAATGTATTTCAAGCAGAGGTAGCGGCAATTAATTTGGGGACAGGGCCTGGTGAATCTGTTCACGCTTGGATCGAAGTTGGATAGAAGGGTTGGCGGAGAAGCATTTTGCGAGGAGCTCCCCAGCAGACTCAAGCTCAGGTAGCCTGACAACTGCTGTGTATTCCAAGCAGAGGTAGCGGCAACTAAAGAAGCAGCTGGTTGACTGTTCTCTTGTGTAATAACTGTCACGGAGATTAATATCTACTGTGGCAGCCAAGCGGTAATCAAAGCCGCGGGCGCGATAATACTGCACCCGAAACTGGTTGGGGAATGCCTGATTTTACTTTCGATTGCATCCGAATTTTTCGATATAAGTCTCAACTGGGTATCTGGTCACAGAGTTATTGTAGAAACTGTGAGGCGGCTCGGAGCTGCCTAGATAGGGGACCTGTGGTGGAGTTGCACCATGAAACGAGAGGAATGGGATTCCATCGATTAACTGCGGTTTGCTCTTAGAGAGGTGGACTTCGCGTCAACTCCACGAAAGTTGGGAAAGTACACAAATTTGTAAGATCGCGAAATCTTTCTGGCCATGAGTGGATCGGGGGCGCTCGAGGGATTCTTTGAGGTTGACAAAATGCCAGCTCTCAAATTTCTGGCCGCGAGGTATACATGCTGTCTATGGCTGGCACTTAGTAGCAAGGCAGTTTCCGCCAATATAATCCGCCTTATCTAAGTTCTATACGAGAATTCCGAAGTGGCAGTGCTTCAGAAAGGCGATATCAGTCGCTCCTTCTCTGACCTGCAGAGACCCTGCACAAAAAGCCATCGTATGGAGTTTCACCAGACATCTTGAGGACCTGGACTTCGCCGATGACATCTGCCTGCTCTCTCACAAACTCTCGGGTATGCAAGCGAAGGCGGACAAACTAGTCGCGGTGGCACGCACTGTCGGACTGTTGGTCAACATCGCCAAGACCAAGGCTATGTGAGTTAACCACAATAACGCAAGGCAGATATTGTTAACGGATGCCCTGTGGAATTTGTCGAAAGCTTCTGCTACCTCGGCTGCGTCATAACGGCAGATGGTGGAGCAGATGAAGATGTCAAATGCAGGCTAAACAAAGCAAGGGCGACGTTCGGGCGAATGCATACAGTATAGGTGAGTTCGCAAATCTCCAGGCGCTTTAAACTGCGAATATTCAGCTCATGCGTGAAGGTAGTATTGTTGTACGGCAGCGAAACATGGATGGTCTCTAACACCATCACACAAAGGCTAGAATCTTTCATCAACAAATGTCTCCGCATCATCTGAAGAATATTCTGGACGACGTTATTCTATTCTATAACGACGCACTGTAGGGCTTAACGAATGAGGAACCCATCCTTAGGCAAATCAAATGCAGAAAGTGGCGATGGATAGGTCACACATTGAGAAAACCACCAGATAGAATCACGAGAATGCCACTTGACTGGACCCCGCAAGGCAGCAGAGTTCGCCGTCGGCCGAAAAACCCTTGGAGAAGGTCAATCCTGCGCAAACTAGCAGATGCCGACATCTCATGGGACTGTGCAAACACAACAGCACAGAACCGTGTAGGATGGAAGAGTCTTGTCGAGGCCCTATGCTCCCGAGAGGAGTGAACAAGAAAGAAAAAACAACAACAACAAAAATACTTGCTGTGAAACGCGGCATTACTTCGCGTCGTTTTTGCGTCAGTGGTTTGGAGAATGCGCTGGAATCATCTCAGCCCCTTTCTTTTAACTGCCCTGCTTTTGCCGGGCTATGATTTAAATATCTTGGTTTTCATCTCTTTGTTACGCCTGGCATTATTATTAAAAATCTGATGAGCTTCAGCAGCAGTACGAAGCATCTATCACCACCGTAAATCACTCATCGTTCGTTCGTCTTCAACGAATACCCAACCTGCCGATAGCCCGAAAAATAAATATTGCTGTGCATATAAAAAAGTGAGTGAAATTGTACAAAAACATCAAATATATCATTTTCATAGCGATATTAAGGTGTAAAATACCAAAAAAATACCTCAATAAAAAGTAGATGCGACAAAAATATATTAAATTCTCGTTTACGATGATTGTAACTATAGAGGACACATGCATAGAGGTGCAAGCAAGCTTGAAATAGTTCAGGCGTTTATAAGAAAGATGAAGTGAGGAGGAAATAGCAAAATTTAAAAGCATAAAATTCGATCTTAAGTTATTTGAAATTTGAGAGTTATTCACATACTCGGTTGAGCGAACGTGCACAAAGGAATTTTATAGGCATTACACGCACACACATAAACACACTACTACACAGCAACTACGGGTGAGAAGACAAACAAATATTCTGTAAGTATGTAGGTGAAGAATGACATAAAAAATGGTATGCTATGCGCATGGATGCCAAGGTGGAAAGTGAAGAAAAGAATGCAGTGAAAAGGTTGAAAGGGAAAAGTAAGTTATAGAAAGCATGCAATAATTTTGACTTTTTATATGCTTGCATTTCATACTTCTTCAACGTTTGTGCTTAAAGAAATGTTATGAAAGCGGCACACATACATAGACATGCATTTTAGTACACACACATAGACCTACATACCGCGCGCACAATGAAAATAGTAAGAAAGAAGGCGTTTTTATTTATTTTACTTTTTTTTGTTTGGAATTCTTTGGAATTTTCTTGCGTGATTTTTATTTTTATGCGATTTGCAGAGGAAAATGGGTTTGAAAAATGCATACATGCATGTACTTACAGATTCACTTAGCTTGTGCAGCGAAGCATTAATGCGATCCGGATTGCGCGGCGGCGGTTCTGGTGGCTCAGAGGCGGCCATTGTGGGACAAGAAGGAGTGCCGTTTATTTGCATACTATTCAATGAGTATTAGAGTTGTTGGCTATCCAGGTAATGGTGGTGGATAATGAGTGGGAAGTAATTTGTGTAATAAATTGTTTTTGCCTTTCCTTATTTCAAATTTTATTTGCTATGAGCTTTTTTGAGTTGTGTTTTGGTTTATGTCATCGAATAGGATTTAGAAATTTTAGTGGTGCCCAAAATCTCAATGATATTCAAATTAGGCTTACTTCAAAGTTTTTATGCTTTGAGTACTTGATTTGCATGTTCTTATGCTCTTATGAGCTGAACTCGAAATAGCTTTGGTTAATCACTGCGGCATCTGCAAAAAGAAATAAAAAATTTGGATTTAAGTCTCAGTCAAAGAAATGCATTAGAAATGGAAGATTGGAAGATAAGTTAATTTCAAAAAGTGGTTTTCACATATTCTACTTTTTTTCACGCCGATAGGTTTTTGTTTTTGCAAACAGTTTGGAAGGGGTTATGGGTAGACAGAATTTTCAAAAATTTGAGTTTTTCTGCTGTTCTTAAAGTATAATATCTTAAAAATATTGTGTGAAAATTTGAAGTGATTCAGACAAATAAAAAAAAAAAAAAATAATTGGCGCGCACACTTCCGTTAGGTGTTTGGCCGAGCTCCTCCTCCTATTGGTGACGTGCGTCTTGATGTTGTTCCACAAATGGAGGGACCTACAGTTTCAAACCGACTCCGAACGGCAGATATTTTTATGAGGAGCTTTTTCATGGCAGAAATACACTCGGAGGTTTGCCATTGCCTGCCGAGGGGCGACCGCTATTAGAAAAATGTTTTTATTAATTTTGCCTTCACCGAGATTCGAACCAACGACTTCTCTGTGAATTCCGAATGGTAATCACGCACAAACCCATTCGGCTACGGTGGCCATCGACAAATTCTTTTTGAGTTATTCAACAATTAACAAATGGTGCTCGGGCGCTCCGGAGCAGATAGCAAAACATTTGAAAAACATAAAAAACTCGTACCTGATCGAAGGATTTTTTTTTTAATTTTGGTTTTTTTTAAACAATTAATTGTCGGTTTTTTCTCGAAAATCTGAAAAATATTTCCTGAGGCCGTCATATTTTTAATTTTGAAAAAAAGCTTCGATCAGGCACAAGGTTATCTATTAATAAAACTAATTTCTCTTATCCGATTGCTTTTAGATGAATATCCAAGGACTTGTGATGGTCAGCGCATCCATGGCTTCTGGAGAAACGGGCTCCACACAAACAGCGATAACTTTTGCAATTATTAATTTTTTTTGAAATTTTGCAAAAGTCAAGTCGAAAAATGATGCATTAATGCTATGCTTTTGTTTTTGTAAAATAAAACAAAGGACTAGCAAAAAAATATTTGATTGAAGATCATAATTTTTTCGGGCCTCTGACTACCCCTAACCCCTTAATTCTGTTGCAAGGCGGAATGAACTTGCACTTAGGGTATATGCGTTCCAGGACACTGCGGTGTTCTAGGGAATGAAATAGCCAATGAATTGGCAAAACTGTTCGGAAAGAAAACTATCGAATTTTCTTCTAAAACTTGGGAGGAAGTATGTACGTTCGGTTGATGGTCGGTATTATTACAGGACACAACCCATGGGGCCAGCAATTGACCACCAATGGAATCATTGAACATCTGATTTGACTATTATGATTAGAGGAGGCAGACAGCACCGAGTGAGTGTGTGTCCTGCCTTTGCTAGAAGAAGTGAACAAATTTTAGGTTCCGATGTCATTAAAATGACTCATATGCGTTCACTCAAATCAGAGAATATTCTCAAATTTGCCAAAGAATCTGGAAAATTCTCACAGAACTATCTCTCTCTCTCTCTCTATCTCTATCTCTATCTCTATCTCTATCTTTTTCTCTATCTCTATCTCTATCTCTATCTCTATCGCAATCTCTATCGCAATCTCGATCTCTATCTCTATCTCTATCTCTATCTCTATCTCTATCTCTATCTCTATCTCTATCTCTATCTCTATCTCTATCTCTATCTCTATCTCTATCTCTATCTCTATCTCTATCTCTATCTCTATCTCTATCTCTATCTCTATCTCTATCTCTATCTCTATCTCTATCTCTATCTCTATCTCTATCTCTATCTCTATTTCTATCTCTATCTCTATTTCTATTTCTATTTCTATCTCTATCTCTATCTCTATCTCTATCTCTATCTCTATCTCTATCTCTATCTCTATCTCTATCTCTATCTCTATCTCGATCTCTATCTCTATCTCCATCTCTATCTCTACCTCTATCTCTATCTCTATCTCTATCTGTATCTCTACCTTTATCTCTATCTGTATCTGTATCTGTATCTGTATCTGTATCTGTATCTGTATCTGTATCTGTATCTGTATCTGTATCTGTATCTGTATCTGTATCTGTATCTCTATCTCTATCTCTATCTCTATCTCTATCTCTATCTCTATCTCTATCTCTATCTCTATCTCTATCTCTATCTCTATCTCTATCTCTATCTCTATCTCTATCTCTATCTCTATCTCTATCTGTATCTCTATCTGTATCTGTATCTGTATCTCTATCTCTATCTCTATCTCTATCTCTATCTCTATCTCTATCTCTATCTCTATCTCTATCTCTATCTCTATCTCTATCTCTATCTCTATCTCTATCTCTATCTCTATCTCTATCTCTATCTCTATCTCTATCTCTATCTCTATCTCTATCTCTATCTCTATCTCTATCTCTATCTCTATCTATATCTCTATCTCTATCTCTATCTCTATCTCTATCTCTATCTCTATCTCTATCTCTATCTCTATCCCTATCTCTATCTCTATCTCTATCTCTATCTCTATCTCTATCTCTATCTCTATCTCCATCCCTATCTCTATCTCTATCTCTATCTCTATCTCTATCTCTATCTCTATCTCTATCTCTATCTCTATCTCTATCTCTATCTCTATCTCTATCTCTATCTCTATCTCTATCTCTATCTCTATCTCTATCTCTATCTCTATCTCTATCTCTATCTCTATCTCTATCTCTATCTCTATCTCTATCTCTATCTCTATCTCTATCTCTATCTCTATCTCTATTTCTATTTCTATCTCTATCTCTATCTCTATCTCTATCTCTATCCCTATCTCTATTTCTATCTCTATTTCTATCTCTATATCTGTCTCTATCTCTATCTCTATCTCCATCTCTATCTCGATCTCTATCTCTATCTTCTTCTCTGTCTCCGTATCTATTCTATCCTATCTCTTTCTCTCTTTCTCTGCCTCTATTCTATCCTATCTTTTTCTCTCTGTCTCTATTCTATCCTATCTCTTTCTTTCTGTTACTCCTCTCTGCCTCTATTCTATCCTATCTTTTTCTCTCTGTCTCTATTCTATCCTATCTCTTTCTTTCTGTTACTCCTCTCTTTTCCTTCTTGGCTATCTATCCTTTTACTTTTCAGAGCTTTGAATACAACGGTGGCTCTAGGCTCCTTTTTCAAATTCCAATTCCAAATTCAGGCCACTCAACGTGAGATAAAATCGATATTTTATACACCAAGCTATCGTGTATTAGGCGGCTCGCCGATGTCAATTGGAGTACCGATATCTTCTGGGAGGTGTTCTGAAACATCGATCAATTCAGGAACTTAAGCCGCATATCGAGCCATTCGTCAAGTAGAGCAAAAAACTGTCAGCAGTAACTATGTTAACTGTAACTATTCGGCCCTTGATTATAAAGCATTTTCTACCGAGGTCTGAAATATTTCAACTACTCTTTAGTTATATAGCAGTAGTTTACAACCAAAAACCCCGAAACCCAGACCATTCATAATTCATAAGAAAATCCCACTGCTTCCCGTTTATCCGCTGTCTGAACTAATTTGAACCATAAATATTATTATATTATTTTTTAAACCTCTACCATAGCAGCTCCTGCAAAACATCTTTGATATCGCAATCGAGCTCATAAATTTCGAAAAAACAAAAAAAAGAGGCATTCAGCCTCTCTTCCAGTGCATGTTTGTCCCAAGCCGCTTGCTAAAATCTCCCACTGCTGGTAGTCCTAGGTACGTCTAAAGCAAAGTTCAGCTACGCACTAAAATTTGCAAAGTTTTTGCGCTTCAAATTGCATTAACTTGTATACAAATTTGTCCCGCCCCCACACCCTTTTTGCGTAATCCAATTTCACCTATTAGCAATTTGAAAAATGTTTGCACTTGCGTGAGTTCGAGCTGCTCAATTTCGTTTTATTTTTATTTTTTATTTTTCATTTTTCCGCTATTATTTTATGCGTTTCACCTGCGTTAGCTTCTGTATTCAGATTGCGCTCCCTCTCGAATTTATACACCTGCCGAAAGTTGCAGAACTTTTACACTTTTAGTTAGCGAGCACCCGGCCGGATGCTGCTTGTTGTTGTCAAAACTAAAAGCGCACTACAAAAAATTCATTTTACTTTGTTTATTCGCAAAACAAATAGTTGTTATTTAATTTTTTTTCTTTTTTTTGACATTCGCTGCTTTTCTATCTATCGAATTTCTCATTATTTGTGTAAGTATGTGTGTAAATGTGTATTTTGTCATGAGCTGGGTCACCTTCGATTTGCTGGCCATTCGAATTTTATTTGGGTTATCGGGCAGCAAAGCACGCCGCGAGCTTATTTATATTTTCAGTGACGAGTGGAATGTAGAAAAAAACACAGAAAAAAAAATATATTTCTCGTAAAGCCATATGCCTTCCCCTATGTGTGTGTGTATGTATGTGCGGCACTCGTTTTTGCGCTTTGCGCAGTTATTTCCATGTGTATTTGACCGATTTCGCTTGAGTTGCGAGGACGTTACGCATGAGCGCAATTTAATTTGCCGAAAGTAGAGTTTTTCATAGTTTTTTGTAGTGCCTACATTCGTTTGTTTGTATGCGTGAATACATATATGAATATGTTTGTACTTTTGGCCATATTTTCTCTTTTTACAATTCCTTTGGCATATTTTGTTTTTACACTGCACAGTCATCATTCCTATTACTCTAGTCGAGTGCTTTTCTAAAGCGAGCGCTCAGCGCAGTCAGTCCATTTTGGGACACAAATTTCTTTTATTCTCACTTTTGCTACATTTCCATATGCATCTTTTATGCCAGTTTATTGGCAACCTTTTACCAGTTAACCCGTTTTTTTAACATTGCTGACTTAGAGCATTGCTTTCAACGTAGTCGTTGCGCCCTAGGGAACTTAGTCACTAGTGCACCAAATGTCCAAGCTCCATTGAGGTTTAGTTCGAAATATTTGATATTCAAATATAAAAGCGAAATCAAAAGGAACAGCGAGGAAGAAGCTGAAAGGTGCGAGGTGTGACATTTCAACATGTTTTTGTTTTTGTTTTATGTTTTGTTTTTTTGGTAAGTTGGTTGAAATAAAAATATCAGAAACATTATCAAAGGTGCCATCACGCACATGGTATGCGGGGCATAGCTAATTATGTACCTAATTATGTTCAGTGCATCAGCCGAGATCGGTGCGGCATACAAAAGAACCGAGCTCACTACCCTGCTGTACGAGTATTCTTTTGCTGTGGTTAGGTCCACCGTTGTTCGGCATCATTCGTCACAGACAGGATTGCATACTCGATGCCTGCTTCACAGCATATGCCATGTGCGTTTGGAATTTAATTTACTGTCGATCATCACTCCTAGGTATTTAGTTGCGGGTTTTGAACTAATAGTTACAGTCCCCACATTTACATTTAGAGTTTCTACTATCTTTCTGCTGCTTATTAGGACAACATCGATATTATGCTCAGCTAATTCCAGCTTCAGATACCTTAGCCAAGCTTTGATTCTGCTTACTGATTCGCTGGCGATCCTCTCAATTTCGTGGAACTGATCTTTAAAGAACCCCTGCTGACACGAGATACTCCTCAATGCCTTCGTCATTTCTATACCTAAGTTTACGATCCGTGAAATAGCTCTCAACTATTCTGTTAATATAACTAGGCGACCCTATTTTTGCGAGGGTTACTAGTATACGCGCCCAGATAGTTGTGTTAAAAGCCTTTCTAACGTCCAGAGTGGCCGCCTTAGTCGAATGGGTTGGTACGTGACTACCATTCGGAATTGAGAGAGAACGTACGGTGAAAGACCAAAACGGAGAAAAAGTTTTTTCTAAAGCGGTCCCTCCTCGGTAGGCAATGACAAACCTCCGAGAGTATTTCTGCCATGAAAAAGTGGCTCATAAAAAAATATCGGCCGTTTTGTGTCGGCTTGAGACTGTGAGTTCCTCCGTTTGTGGAACAAATGCGCCATTTCTTGCCTTCAATGGTTTCTGTTGGTATACCTTCTGCTCAAATATGAACGAGACGTTATCAATAAAACGGTCCGCGGATGACATATGGAAAAAATAAATTTTTTGTTTTTTGGTAGGACTGTTATAAGCTTACATGGCAAATTTCAGCGTGATATGTCACATAGTTTGTTTTTTGTGCTACTGTAAACAAGTCAAGCTCGAGTGTGTTCTTCGAATTCTCTTTTATGACTCCAATTGTCTCAAAATGTTTTCCACGGAGCGGCAACTTGAGCTTGGGAAACAGGAAAAAGTCACATGGAGCCATATCAGGCGAATACGGTGCTTGCGGAACGATATTAACATTATTTTTGTTCAAATAATCGCGAACAAGACGTGATGTGTGAGCTGGTGCATTATCGTGATGCAAGGACCATGATTTGTTGTCCCACAATTCCTTCCTTTTAAGACGAATGTTCTCGCGCAAACGCTTTAAAACGTCTAAATAATATTCAGCGTTAACCGATCGGCCTTGCGGAAGCAACTCCGAGTGCACCCCACCTTCGTAATCGAAAAAACAGTCAGCATAACCTTAATTTTTGAGCGACTTTGGCGTGGTTTTTTGGGTTGATGTACGGCCCTCTTTGAACGATTTCTACCACTGGAAAACACGTGCACGCGATAGAGCAGAGTCTTTGCAACATTTTTAAGGCATCTGAAGCCGAAATTTTGTTGGAATAACAAAATTTCAAACAAATTCTTTGCTGAACTTGAATTTCCATCGTTAAATTCGAAGAACGTCTCGTTCATATTTGAGTAGAAGGTATGGATAAAATACCTTTACCTTCAGCGAAAGATGACAACCTGTCGCAAATAATTCTCTTGAGAAATTTTCGCAGACATATTAGTCAGTAAGACTCGGGTTCTCCAGGCTTTTGTTGCCCTTGCCCTTCCTCCACCTCTTTGTGAAAGTGCCTTCGTTAAGGCAGTTTTGGAATACTGATAGAAATATGTCTCGACGTTTGGGCAAAGCTAATTTCAGGGCTCTATTTGGCTTACCATCTGGACCTGGAGCTTTCTTAGACTTTACTTTATTACACGCCGCTTGAAGTTCTTGTTCAGTCCACACGAGGGATGTCACCTGTTTCGTATTGTATGCAGAATGGCAAAATGTTTTCAGATCTTTGAGGGAAGAAACAGACAAGCAAGTGCAGCACTCAGACGCAATGAAGTCCATTGTACTGCACTCGGGTCCCCTTTTTAATTTTCTTTAAATCTACTCGACCTCGGAAATCTGAGTAGATCTTGTGGTGTCAAGAAGCCAAGGTGGTCGCTTCTTAACACAACAGTGCCAAAGATCTCAAGCCTGATTATAGCGAAGGCGTAGAAGGCACAGAGGAAGTGGTCGGCGAGCTCATCCTCCTCTGCACAAGCTGGGTAGAGTGCGCTGTTTGACCCTTTTCCATGTGCTTTGTCCATTGAAAGTGGCCCGTCACCAGTCCAACCTGCCCTTTACAGTCCCTTCTGCTTAATGGCAGGAGGAACTACTGCGACAATCGGTCGGTCATGACAGGTAACATCAGTTTTGTTCATCTGCAGCCTTTCTCAGCCTGCCAAGCTCTCTTGTGGGTTAGAGTAACCTTTGGCTTTGATGGCTGCAGAAGAGAGTGGCAGAATGGGCTCCACGCCGAGGAAGTTTGCGCTAACTTACTGAACAAGTAATTTGGAGTTTGTGTATACTTTTCTTCTTTTTCTATTTCTTCTTCTGTGTATGTGTGCTTTTCGCTTTGGATAATACAAACCGGTATGCAGTGCCCTAGGGGTCGATATCAGCTTGAATACAAAATTTCGTGAAACTTTCTTGCTTGCTAGTTTTAGCGACTGCCTGGCTGATCTAAAATTTTGAACATTTTCAACCAGATCGGGACGCCCTCTACTGCGCTGCTTTTTGCGTGAAGCGCGCATGCATTCATGATTTGATGTTTTCGATCCACCAATGGCATAGATATTATTTGTTTTGGCGCATTATTCGCCTGGGTATGGAGGCATCGCAAGCTTCTCTTAGTCCTTCTACTAAGAGTTTCGTCGTAGTCTCGGCCGAAAAAGTAGGGGATTGAAGTTGCTCAATTATATATTTAAAGACTTTGCTATCAAGCTTCTCGTCCTTCCACTTAACAGTTTGATAAAAATATCTATACACATTGCGCACGTCTTTGGAAAATTGAAAAATATGCGGATGATAAAATTTAGAATTTTTGTTTAGCGGCGCGAAAATTTCGACAAAATATTTGGGCAATTGAGGCAATGTTTCCTTTGCCAAAACTACAATAATATTTTATAATATTTATTTTATGTATTTACATTATTATCCTACCTATACAAGTGCCTACCACGCTTCACATTGTCAGTAGACCCGCATGGTAACTTAAACATTTTTCTAAGTAATATTATAATATGTTTATATATAATTGGCGCTTACACCCTTTTTCGTTGTTGGGCCGAGTTCCTCCTGCTATTTGTGGAGGGACCTATAGATGTATGCCGCCTACGAAGGGCAGATATTTTTTTTATGAGCAGCTTCTTGATGGCAGAAATACACTCGGAAGTTAGTCATTGTCTGCCTAGGGGCGGCCGCTATTTTTATCATATTTTTTTTCATTCAGGTGTTTCACGGAGATTCAAACCTACATTCGAACACACCGACTACGTCGTATAATATACACACATACATATATAGCTTCATATCTACGTGTTGGGGCGGGTTGATTTCAATAAATAAATTATACTCGCATGTGTTCCTTTTTACGCCTCCAATCACTCATGAAATACTCCAATAATATTTATATAGAGCCATACCTGAATTAGTATATGAGCATAAAATTACCTATTGTCCACGAACTCTTAATTATGTACAGTGGGCACTCTATCCACTTATGTATGTACGTTGCACGTAATTGTCATTTGAATGTGACGATAACATCTGTCCACACCTCAATCATGTCACTGGCACAAAATTGTAGTTGATTGCACTCTAATGAAATTAAATAATAACTTGTGGTAACCGAAAGCAAGTTAATGAAAATCGAAATGCAAGCTGGCGTTCATACATAAATATGTGTGTGGACATTTGGTAAAACCACTTATCGAACTTCAACAGGTTGCGTCTTTAGATTAATAAAACATTAGTTTTCACATACAAATTTATTTTTTTCATTATAAATGACTAAAATGTGGGCTGAAGCTAAGGATATGAATGATTAATACACCCTGCTTCAGAATTAGGAAAGCACCGCATATTGGCAAGCTTTGGCTCTGATATTTTGCTTTCTTAAGAAAAAAAAAATTATGTCTCACATAAAAATCTATATAATTCAAGCTTCTTACACTAAAAAAAAAAAATCAACAAATAAAAATTTGAGGTATTTCAGTTAGAGAAAATGATATAAACATCTATTGAGTCATCTCAAAACTGTACAACAGAATAGGTGGCGGAGTTTACTCCGATAAACTCGGAGTTAGCCAATCATTTCGCCTACCTGATCATTGCAGTGTATTTCAGGTGAAAATCACTGCCATAAAAGAGGGACTTACGGTAATAAATACGAGAGTATTATCCACAAATGAAGTCTTCATATACTCGGACAGTCAAGCGGCAATGAAAGCGCTAGAATCTAAAGCACACTCTTCAAAAATAGTAACAGAATGTTTTAAACTTCTAAATGACGTATCTAAATACTACAAAGTGCACCTTATTTGGATGACAGGCCACAGGAATATAGCAGGGAACTGCAAGGCAGATGAACTTGCTCGAACCGGTACAACGCTCGACACCCAAGATTATAAGACGCTGAAACCCATGCCTTTAACCACTTGTAAACTACTGATAGGGAAACTATCAACGAGGTAAATACAACTTGGCAAAACCTCTCAACACGCGAACTAAGCAGACAGACATGGCCGAAATGGAACAGCGGTCGATCCAACAGCTTGTTAAGATTTAACAGAAAAGCTATAAGAAAAATGAAGGGGATATTAACTGTTCATTCTTTAATAGGCAGCCACGCTAGAAGGTTAGAACTCCCGTACTTCGATTTCTGTAGAAGCTGTCTTAATTCAGAAGAAGAGGAACCAGTCAGACACCTTTTATGTGAGAGCGAAAGCTTAGCAATGAGAAGGCTCCGCACTTTTGATATGGCATTTTTAACCGATGTAGCGGACATAGCGCATCAAAAACTAACAAAACTTTGTGTGAAACTCGTGTATAAAAGCTACCGGATGGTTTGAAAAGGAATCCATAGGGTGAGGATAAGTTGCAGTGGTATCACAACGTACCTGCGAAAGGTCTAAGAGTGTCCTTGCGACAGCCACCCTACCTACCTACCTCAGTTAGAATATTTAGGAAATGTTTGTGAAAAATTTAACATAATTCTTTGCAAATTCGAAAGCGAATGCACTTTTCGTTGGTTTGAAGTAATATTTTTCTCTCACGGTGTTGCGCCTTTTTTCCATAGAGGAAGAAAAAGTGAAGCACCGTTAACGAAGAAAATTTAAAAAAAATAACCGTATTTTATAGCTCTTTAAAACTTATATTTTCTTATACTAAAACTCAATGGGCCATAAAAGAAAAATTCTAAAAAAGCTCTTATTATTGAAAAATATAAAGTTTTGGTGAAATTTCGAGGAATTGTGTACAAGGTTTGCAACTATGCGAAGGCGCGCTCTTCTAACAAGTCCTTTTTGACGAAAAGCGTTTTTATATTAAAAAAATGTATAGATTAGAGAACTCTGTATGACTGAACTCTATTATCTACCAATATTAACTCTAAGCATTCACATTGACATAGCGATACACAGAGAATATATCACTCAAAAAAGGACTAAACAAGAGAGGACTAAGGAGAGAACCATGTGGCACACCGGAGCTAACAAAACAAGACGTGGGGAAGCCAGCCGTGCACATTAAGGTTTGAGGTCTTCCTGAAATGTAGCTGATCATAAGCTTGACAGAGCTATCAGAAAATCCAAAAAGGCGATTAAGCTTTTTGCTTATCAAAGGTCATGATTTACCGAAAAAAATGCCTTGTAGAAATCCAGAGGCAAAGAAGAGATAGTCATAGTCGTTGTCAAATTGTGCTCTTATATTATCAAGTATTTTCAACATAGCCGTAGAGCAGCTATACTTCGATCTGCACACGGACTGCAGTGGGTGAATGATGAAATTTGCCTTGCCTTCAGTGACTCGCACACCTTCGAAAAGGCTAGTAAAATGCAGACAGGCCTATAACTACTAGGGCTAGTAGCATTGTCCTTTTTATTTTTAATAGTCTACCTTACAGACTTTAGCTGAGAATTATAGGATGGAACAGGAGACTCAAATTGGAGAGAACGTAGTGCTTGCTTAAAAAAATTTTTTGAACGCGTTCTATTCTATTAATCGAGAGTTGATCGTAAGGTCTCCAAATAATGTGGCCACTGAAGGAAAATTTTGTATCGAATAATACTCCAAGATCCTTAAACTCTGCCACACATTGTAGTACATCATTTGAACTGGTGTAGGATGTGCTAAAAATGCACTGACGCCTCGAAAATGTTAAATGAAAAAATTTTTAATATTCAAAGTCAGAAGCGATCTTTTGCACCAACGATGAAGAGTGTTCAAGTCGAGTTGAAGCTTCTGAGCATCCACTGAGTCCTCATCCGCGAAGAGCAAGAAATTGGAAAAAGTAAAACATTTGCTTATGGCATTGATAAAAATGGCAAAAAGAAGTGGCCCTAAGTTGCTCGCTTGGGGTACACCTGAAGTAGCAACAAAGTGGTTCGATAAAACTCCGTCTATCCGTCAAATATGACTTAAGCCGTTGCAGAAAGGTGGAGTGAAAGCCCAAGCAAGACAACTTGTTTAATAAAATCTCGTGCGACTCTTTGTCAAATGCCTTAGAGAAGTCAGTGTAGACGTAATCAACTTGCAGCCCTTTGGAAAACGATGACATACAAAATTCGCTAAAAACAGCAAGATTAGTAGCTGTAGAACGGCTTGGGTTAATTAAAGATTTAACCGCAAAATGAATTCTGTCCTTTACAATGCATTCAAACGGTTTAGATATGATTCACAGCTTGGAAATCGGCCTATAATTACGAACATCATTTTTTCTTCCATTTTTAAAAAAGGTGTAATGATTATAAACTTCCAATCATTTAAGAAAGTACCCATAGATAATGATTTATTCAAAATAATCTCTAGAGTAATTGCTAACGTTGGACAATTCTTAAGCAAAGTAGCTGAAAGACCATCATCATCTGTACTACAGGAATGATAATAGCCTTTTTTCACTGAATTGAGAAGGATGAAGTTGTGAAGCAGTGGTGCATTAGAGTGCTTAGAATAAATGGCAACACGAGTTTCACAAATTTCAAGGATATGTCATCATCTCTAATGACATTCGTTTCCATGAAAGATATCATCATTTCTGAATCCTATGCACATTGAAATTGAAACTCATCTTTTAAACGGAAATTTGTAATAAAATGTTGAGTTCGTGAAGTAGTAATTGATGCTTTTGCAAGCCTAAAGTGTATCTACGATATATATGTATAACTTATAGCTCTCTCTCTCCTTTTGCTCTACGTTATATCTTTTTTCTCTCTCGTGGAACGAAAATACCCAAAACGTTGCGTGGCCTTGAAATTTTACTCTCCATTCCCGCTCGCCCATCGACGCCTAAAAAGTTTCACTTAAAAAAATTTTTCAGAAGGTCAGAAAGTTAAGAAGGTCTATCATTTGGGAGTTATGAGACGATTACGTGAAGCACTTAGCGAATTTTGTCGAAAATCGAGGTCGAAATATGTTTGAAAAGTTGGACCAAACGTTGGCATAAGTGCGTTGCAGTTGACGAGGAGTACTTTGAAGGCGGTAATATCACTTTTGAGGCATAAACTTGTAATTGGTAAAGTTTCTGCACATATTCCGGTAACTTTCTGATCAAGGTAGTATTCAGAATTAGCGCTTACATCCTTGCTGCTAGGAACACTTGTTTTTATCATTTGGTGTTTCATCCTTGGAAACTCAAATCCGGGCACCACCAGTTGTAGTCACGAATATTTAGATTGTTTAAATTACGCCATACAACTTTGGATGATATTTGGGGACTCAATTTGTATTTGAAGTGCAACTACTTTGCATTTTTTATAATAGCATCAGCTTCATGTGGCGTCATGAAAACCACGCCATCCATGGCTTTGGATATCATATTACATCTGCCATCCCTAGATCACTTCTGCAAATACTCAGACGCCTGTTCCGCTTTAAGAGTCAGAGCGAGCTCACAATGGAAGACTGTCACACGTGGACATTCAACCTTCTTAAACTCCTATACGGATATACCCAGTGATTGTGATTATCATCCTCAAATTCTCTGCTTGAAGAAGATCCATCACCCAACACGTCCGTTAAGATCTCCACGGACGGATCTAAAATGGACACCGGTGTAGGATCAGGGTTATATTGCGAAAAGCTATTAATGAAGCCTTAAGATGGTTAAAGATAAACAGAATTTCATCAACAGATATCTGCATTCTATCAGATAGCCAAGTTGCCCTACGGGCCCTGGATACATTCCAAAGAACATCAAGGAGTGTCTTACATTGTCGCCAATCCCTAAATGAGATAACCAAACAATATCGTATTATCTTATGCTGGGTTCCAGGCCACAGAGATATACCATGGAACCATGGAACTGCAGGGCTGACCAACTTGTAAGAGAAGGTATCTGTATGCCAAACACAAGTTAATTTATGCGGGTCCCTCTCGCAACTTGTAAGCTTCTTTTTAAGGAGGCACTAATCAGTTCTGTAAATCAAAGATAGATTAGTGCCAATACCTGTGAATTTGGTAGGCAAACATGGCCAAGGCTAAATCTACGTATGTCCAAGAGTATTATAAAATTGAGTAGACTTCAAGTTAGGACCTTAGTAGGTGCCCTCACAGGACATTGTCTCATAGAGAATCATGCAAGGAGATTAGGCGTTTGCTTGCATTATTTCTGTCGTAGCTGCAGGAATGAGGAGAAGTTGGAAACGATTCAACTACTTTTTTTACACATGCGCGATTCTAGCCAGAAGCAGGAACCGAAATTTAAGATCCTATTTCTTAACGAATATAAATAATCTTTACACTTTAGGTATCAACAACCTTTTACGCTTTGTCAAAAGCTCAGGATGGTTCTACATACATGGAAGGGGAAATGTAGCCCAGCTCCTGCGGCTCACAACGGACCCATTTCGGGGTCTAAGTGGCATCGCTGTCCCTATGTGCGATGCGACTACCAAACCTAACCTAACCTATCAGCTTCTTGCATTCTTGTATTGCATTTTCCATTCCATATTCTCCATTTTATGTGCCATTTGTTTCGAGTTGCTGAATGGGCTTTATTATTGTACCATGAAAAAGAAGCTATTCATAGCCCGAACGGACTAGGACATGACGACCGAAGTCGAATTTCCCATATCAGCGAACAGATCATTCACATTTACAGACTTCAGACGTTGTAGACGTATTTTGCGTAAACTTCTTGACGCATTCCACTTTAAAAGTCCAAAAAACACATTTTTTTGGCTTCATAAAATCTGCTGCTTTCCAGTATGAAATTGAAGTGTTTTTTAAAGATTAATTCTGTTGGAAAATACCAGCAGTACTTGCACGGAAAATTAAAGTAATCGCAATAAATATTCAACAAACTAATTCAAATTAATCAGTTAATTCGTTTTTGAAACACTTATGTAGGTTCGCATTTACCTCTAATATTTCAAATATATCGGAAAGAACGCATAAATGTAAGGCATAATTTTTCGATGTAATTGCCTGATTTCACAAGTAATTATATTAGTAAGAATTATGTAGATGCACGCAAGGATACGCATACAAAAACTCATTGAAATAAGTTTAGCTGTAAGCACGAAAATGGTCTGAATCCTTAGTGTCTTTAACAAATGCGAGTGTGTACATATTTTTACTTGTATGCTTGTATTGTGACAGAGCACATGAAGCACTGCATCTCGCATGCATACAATTTGTGCTCGTATTTCCAATTTATATAAATAGATTATCATCATACCAACAACACCGTATGCCAAACTGCATAAATTTGGTCACACATACAACTGTGCGTATCAATGCCGACCAATGCGACCCCGTAGGAAAAATCTGAACTACATATCCGCTGTGTACCACTGGCTTAGAAATTGTCAGAACAGTTTGAAGCATTTTGCGATTTTGTTTAGGTACTCTCGGAGTGAAATGGGTATTGTTTCTGTGCCAGAAACTTAACATATTTTGAGACGAGAGACGAGAAGAAGCGAGTTTATCGAACTGTTATTGAGCATGTGATGAAGTTTAAATACCTCGGGATTTTTTTTTTTGTGTGAAGGGAGGATAAAAATATCAGAAACATTCAATTGATGTCCTCGCGCCAATGATATGTGGGCCACGCTCCCACTAAAACAGACCTCTCCTCTTCGGCTGACTTCCACCTCGGGACAGCATTTGCACTACATTGAGGGTGGATAACAACCACAAAAGAAACCTGCGTCCAAGCTCTCTAACCATGACGTATGGAGATTGTACGTCGGTGATAATCTCCATTACTCCATTAAGAAGTAAATGGAACTTTGAAAGGGTGCGATAATGTCATGCGCACTACCTTCCTGCATGCGTATGATATGGTCGTGAGTCATTAACTCAAGCGTCCGTAATTGTTCTCGGTATGTCTGAGTCGACCCCTCTGGAACACTGCTTCATGTTAGCTTTAGCACTTGTCGGGAAGTTCGGTGTGGTCAGATCCCTCACAGGGCTTCAATACTATTTTCCTCTAGCTGGCGGTACAGAAACAGCTCTATTGTTCGCCTTTCTTCGTCCTGCTTGTGTAGCGTACGCAATACTCGCTTGGAAAACTTGCACCCATAAAAGCACCCGTGTCCGGGAGGGGAAGTAGTCCACTTCTCCGTGTCTTCGCCGTAACCACGTGTCAAGGTTAGGGATAAGTTTGTGCGTCCAGCGGTCTTAAGAACAATGATCCCATCTTCGCTGCCATTTGTCAAGTGACGCCATTCGCTGTGCCAACTTTTGGTCCCTTGTAGGTTTTACACCTTGCCTTGAATAGCGACGGTTTAGTTCATGTGCTACTATAGTGGAATTTTTCCCGCAATTACGCCAATTGCATCATCAGATACTGTCCGGTATGCACAGGCTACTCGCAAAGCACTCACTCTATACCTCGGGATGGAGATCTCCAGTGACCGCAGCATTCTTAGGGAAGTGCGAGAAAGATGTGCTCAAGTGGTCAAGGTAACAGGATGCCTTAGAGTCATAAAAAGAGAGGAATAAGTACTTAAGGCAGGTAAGACCTGAATATATAAATCTGTAGTAAGACCCATTCTGTCGTGAGGTGCAGCGGCGGGAGCTGAATATGCAAAGCAAAGCAAATGCTACGCACGACAGGAATGCAAATTTTACGATCTCAGGATCGCAGGAAAAATTCATCTAGATTGCGTAAGAAATGAAGCGATAAGGGAGGAAATGAAAGTTACTGAGATTATTAAACTTCTATGGGCTAGAAGACGAGCTTCGAATGATCACTTAACAAGGGCATTCAGTGACCGGATAATAAGGATGACTAGAGCTTCTAAAACTAAATGGAAGACGGCAGCGGGAAGGCCTCGAAAACAAGGGAAGCAGAGCTGGATATCTACGTCAATCGAAGACAAATAAAATTCTTTTTGTTATATTTTAATTTATTTTATTTTATTTGTATTGGAGCTGTGATTTTAATGAATTTTATGTTTAATCGTGTAATGAAATGTAATTTATATTGCGTGAAGAAACATAGGCAAGAAGCCTATAATAAAAGACAAAGATGAAGAAGAAGATGATGATACAGAAAAAGAATAAGAAGAAGAAGAAACAGAAGATGACGAAGAAGAAGAACATGAAGAAGAAGAAGAAGAAGACGAATTAGAAGAGGAAGAAGAAGAATAATAAGAACAAGAACAAGAACAAGAACAAGAACAAGGAGCAAGAACAAGGAACAAGAATAAGAATAAGAATAAGAATAAGAATGAGAATAAGAATAAGCATAAGAATAAGAATAAGAATAAGAATAAGAATAAGAATAAGAATAAGAATAAGAATAAGAATAAGAATAAGAATAAGAATAAGAATAAGAATAAGAATAAGAATAAGAATAAGAATAAGAATAAGAATAAGAATAAGAATAAGAATAAGAATAAGAATAAGAATAAGAATAAGAATAAGAATAAGAATAAGAATAAGAATAAGAATAAGAATAAGAATAAGAATAAGAATAAGAATAAGAATAAGAATAAGAATAAGAATAAGAATAAGAATAAGAATAAGAATAAGAATAAGAATAAGAATAAGAATAAGAATAAGAATAAGAAGAAGAAGAAGAAGAAGAAGAAGAAGAAGAAGAAGCAAAAGAAGGGAAGATGTACAACATACAAGGTGGCGCAAAATTAATCATCCAATTTTGTTTCTGAATAACTTTTTTAACTATTCGGCTTCTTTTACTTAACAACGATTTGCTTGGCAAAGGTTAAATATTCATTCGATAAAATTCTTTCTGCTATAAAAAACTATGTTAATTGTATTTTTGAGTTATTTAATTTTTTAGTAGTTTCGAGGCTTAGAAATGGAATACCCAAGAGAAAAAACAATTAACATTTTCGACACCTGTTCGTCTTTGCTTTTCATCGAGGTCAAAGAGCTGCCGAAGTAGATGGCAAAGGTTTGATTTGGCTTACAGTGTAATTTAAGGGGTTAGGGGTAGACAGAATTTTCCAAAAATTTTATCTTTGTGCTTTTGCATTTTTTTGAAGTTTAATATCTTAAAAATATTGTGTGAAAATTTGAGGTAAATCGGACAAATACTTTTCGAGTTATTCAACAATTAACAAAGGGCGATTGGACTCTACAGGGTGAACGATATGAAGTGTTACCAACTTCACACTGCTTGTATCTGTAAAACAGCTCATGTCATCAACGTCTAATGACAGTCGTCTAATGACAGTTCAATGTATTGTTTATAAGCGATCAAAAGCATTTGCGTCTCAGTTTTGTTGAATTTTTTTCTGTGCTGGAATTCAAAATAGTGTGACTGCATTATATTCGGCTGGAAAATCACAGCCAGCCTCAAAGTGAATAAAATGTTTGTGTATCGCACTATTACGCGATACTGGTAGCATTGCAAAGCGCTATGGAGGTGGACCAAAAAAAACCGCAACAACGCCAGAAATGGTTCGGAAAGTGAAGGCTCGATTTTAACGAAATCCACGTCGAAGTGGAAGAAAAATGGCCAAAGAACTGAAAATATCGCAAGACAGCATTCGACGCATATTGAAAAATGAGCTGAAGGTCAAGACTTACAAGTTCCAAAAAGCACACGATCTTTCTGCCCAGCAAAAAAAAAGTTCGGTGCGAAAGACCAAAGGAGTTGTTGCGCTTGCACGAACGAGGCGAATTTCCCAACATTGTGTTTTCTGATGAAAAACATTTCCCAATTGAGCAGTTCATAAACACTCAAACGATCGTGTTTACTTAACCGAACGCTCATACGAGAATTTGAGTCTACGTATGGCCACTCGAAGCAATTTCGCATCGCAAGTAATGGTTTGGGCCGCAGTGACCGCCGATGGTGACAAAGTGAATGCGGAAAATGTCGGGAAAATGTTTTAGAAGCTGCTTTAGAGTCGTGGACACGCAAACATTTCGGTCGTAGACCATGGACGTTCCAACATGGACGTTCGTCCACACAATGGCTTTCGAATTCGCCAGACGCAATCCGATGGACTATTCCATCTGGTCCGTTTTGGAGAGGTAGGTGAGTACTAAAAATATGCCAGTATTGATACGCTCAAAAAAGCGATTATTCGAGAATGGGCCAAAATACCTCAAGATCACTTTCGTTCAGCGTGCAACTCATTTTTGACCGTTTGAAGGCTATAGTCAAGGCAAAAGGTGGTTATATCGCGCTAAAGTGAATACCTGTTAAAATTGTAATCATCTTTGAAATAGTTTGTCTTTGAAATCAATAAAAACTAATTTCACACAAAAAAGTTATGGTGTTTTGAATAGGTAACACTGCATATCGTATCATATTACCCTGTACATAAATCGATAGCAAAACTTTTGTTTTTTTTAATTTCAATTTTTTTCTCGAAAATCTGTAAAATAGTACTTGAGTCTGCGATATTGTTAATTAAAAAAAAAGAACCAGCTTCGATCAGGCACAAGATTATCTATTAATAAAATTAATTTCTCTTGTCCGATTGATTTTAGATGAATCTCCAAGGACTTGTGATGGGTACCGCAAGGGACTTCTGAAGAAACGGGCTCCATACAAATAGCGATAACTTTCACATTTATTAATTTTTTTGAAATTTTGCTAAAGCCAAGTCGAAACATGATGTATTAATGCTATGTTTTTATTTTTGTAAAAAGCAAAGAAATTTATTGAAAGTCATCAGTTTTCGGGCCTCTGACAACCCCTAAACCCTTAAAATATCTCGATACCAACGCCTGCCATTGCGTATTTTTTACAAAAGCACATTTTGTTAAACACTCAGAATAGTTTACGAAAGAGTTCAAAACATTTGTATCATTTGACGCGTAATCGCTCCACAATCTTGTTTCTTGAGAAGCGCACGAGTGGATGTTCCTGCAGGACTGCGCCCTCGAGAATACGTAAGTATATGAATTCTATGAATTTGCATATTTCCATTAGGAAACAAATACCAAAAATAGGTAGGAGGCATGAAGTCACAATCAAATTAACATTTATTGGTACTCAATATGCTTTAGATTATGGCAAAGCTGCATACGCAAGCACAAAGTCAAGCGTTCATTAATACACCAGCCTCAATGTATGCAAATGCGCATCGTACATATCGACGTGCACACCAGTCCAAAGCATAATACGCAGCAGATATGGTAAATGTTCATACAAATATGCATAACCAACTATAAATTTGTTAGATCATCAATTCTGCCGAACACCACAAATGGGACTTTCCACTTAAGCGATACTGTGGCAGGCCCGAAATTGTCGGGTTTCAAATAATTCAAAATAATGGTCAACGCCAGGTGCTTTGCTCTAACAAACATATTACACACACACACACACAAAGGCATATGCATGCATATGTACGGATTTAATCCAGTTGCCGTCGTTAGTATCAGTAGCGATATTTAGGTCAAACGCATAAATTTGACATAAGAACTTGAAATGATTAAGATCACATATTGCAAGCGCCCCATGTGCAAACCCATGCATGTGTGAGTGTTGACACATACACGCTCTCAACTAAATACCCTGCTGGGAAAACCTGACCACATTCTTAACAGTTCAAATGTAGCTGAAATGTCATCAAATACGAAGATCGCCACTTAAGTTGTGAAATAAACAAGTAAAACAAAATGTTTGTAAGTAAAGGGTTTTCCAATAACAGGTGTTGTCTATCGCTATCGAGAGATGATTAACGTTTTCTTATGGTCGGAATTTGATGGTATTGATCTGGACAACGTTTACTTTCAACAAGATGGCGCTATGTGCCCCACAAGCAACGAAACCATTGATCTTTTACGGGAAAAGTTTCTGGACCGTGTTATCTCTCGAAGCTCTCGAAGAGGTGATCACAATTGGCCACCGAGATCTTGTGATTTAACACCTTGTGACTTTTTTCTTTAGGGCCACGTGAAAGAGAAGGTCTACGCCAACAGCCCAGGGTCGATTCAAGACCCCAAAGATGGAATTCGTAAGGCTATCGAGGACTTACGGCAGGTACTTTGCAATTCGGTTATGGAAAATTTCATGAAAAGGATATTGTCCTGTAAGCGTGGTCGTGGTGGTCATTTGCCTGATGTTATTTTTCACTATTAACGCCATACCTTCCTCTTTATAATGAAATAAACATCCGATCATTTATATTAAAAAATAGCATTTTTCTTTGAATATCAAAATAACAACTCTTATTGGAAAGCCCTTTATAATTAAATTGATTTCTGCTACGTGACTACCATTTACTATCAACATATGAAGATAATAACCCCTGCAGTTCAAAATACCTTCTTCAGCGTCTGATTAGTGAATAACATAAGAAAGCACCACTCCGTTTGAAAACCCATTTGCCATGACACAGCCCAGATAGTTTTTCCCAAAAAAAAAAAAAAAAATTCCGGCGTAGTTGCGTTATTTTGCAGAGCTGCATAATTTTTGGTCATCCCGCTTACCAGTTTATGTCGAAAATTCACTTAAAGTGCACTGACTTTAATATAAAAAAGTGTAAGCCGAAATCTATCAGACTAATTCTTCTAGATTAGATTATAGAAAGTTTCGGAACCTGCACTTATTTTTGAAATCAGCCCAGACGACTGTCCCCGACCGAAATATCTACCATTATGAGTTGACCAAAGATGATAGATACCAGGTTTGCTTGTTGTTGTTGTTGTAGCAGCATAAACATTCCCCACACTTTCATACGGGGAATACTGCTGGAGTGACAGTCCTTGGCCGGATATAAATCCGGGTCGTTTCGGTAACGAAGAACCGACTATCGTGGAAACGTACAGGTTTGTTCGTTAGGTATGGTGAAAATAAATTTTTTTGAGTAGAACTCTGGATTCTACGTCATTCGTTTTGGGTTTTACAAGATTTAGCTTTAGCTTAGTGAAACACAAAACGAATGACGTCGGCATATCTGTCAAATTCGCTCACATCCGAAGGTAGTGCACCAGCTTATAGGTAGTACACCTCTAAAAACTTTTCACCATTTAAGCTGATGCCAATAGAAAACCCACCACGTGGTAAATACATTCTTATATATTTTTAATTTGGTCACTCAAAGAAATCGCGGTAGAGTTGACTTCCCTTTTCTTTTATTACCCGTAGTGCTTCTTACCCCTCGCACTTCTCTTTTTTAGTAATATTTTATGAATTTATTCGAATTTTATTTAAAAATTTAGAGTAAATACATTTAAGATTTTGTAATAATTAAATAAAAAGGTATATTACATAGTTCCGAATCTTGATGAAACACCAAAATGTAGAAAAAGTTTTTTCTAATATCGATCGCCCCTCGGCAACCAATGGCAAACCTCAGAGCGTACTTCTGCCATGAAAAAGCTCCTCCTCATAAAAATATCTGCCGTTCGGAGTCGGCTTGAAACTGTAGTGGAACAACATCAACGCACATCACAAATAGGAGGAGCAGCTCAGCCAAACACCCAAAAAGGGTGTACGAGCCAATTATATATTAAATTTAAATTAATTGTATGGTGTGGCTTTTGCGGTGCATTGGTATGTCCTGACTCAGCAGGTGGTTTTTAATTCTACTATGGTTCTCTCATTCTTCATTTTTCATCTTCATGCCCATTTAGCATTTCCTTTCTCTTCCCCTCACCATTTCCCTTTCCTTTATTTTTCTGGTTTCTTTTCCCTTACCCTTTCTCTTTCCATTCCCTTTCCCATGCTCCTCACCGCTCTCATTTCTCACTTTTTTGTATTTATCTTTTCAGCCGGCTTCTCCGTTTTTCCATATCTTTTCATCTTTCCTTTTGGTCCTTTCCGTTCTTTTTTCTCCTTTTTTCCATATCTTTTCGCCTTTCTTTTTTGTTTTCCTTTCCATTTCCTTCTCCTTTTTTCCATATCTTTTCACCTTTTCTTTTTGTTTTTCGTTCCATTTTCCTTCTCCTCTTTGTCCATATTCTCTAACCTTTCGCTTTTGTTTCCCCTTCCATTTTCTTTCTCCTTTTTTCATATCTTTTCACTTTTTCTTTTTGTTTTCCTTTCCAGTTTCCATATTCTTTTACCTTTCCTTTTGGTCCTTTCCGTTTTTCTTCTCCTTTTGTCCATATCCTTTCACCTTTCGTTTTTGTTTTCCTTACCATTTTCCTCCTCCTTTTTTCCATATCTTTTAACCTTTCCTTTTTGCTTTCCTTTCCTTTCCCTTCCTTTCCTTTCCTTTCCTTTCCTTTCCTTTCCTTTCCTTTCCTTTCCTTTCTTTTCTTTTCCTTTCTTTTCTTTTCTTTTCTTTTCTTTTCTTTTCTTTTCTTTTCTTTTCTTTTCTTTTCTTTTCTTTTCTTTTCTTTTCTTTTCTTTTCTTTTCTTTTCTTTTCTTTTCTTTTCTTTTCTTTTCTTTTCTTTTCTTTTCTTTTCTTTTCTTTTCTTTTCCTTTCCTTTCTTTTGCTCTTTCTATTTTCTTTTACTTTTGCTTTCTCTTTCCTTACCCTTTTCATTTCTCATTTTCCTTTTTCTTTTCCAATTTAGCTTTCATTCTCCTTCTCTTCCTTTTTTGCAACATCCCTTCCCTTTCTCTTTTATTTTCGGTTCTACATTCCATCTCCTTTTTCCTTCTTCTTCTTTATCCCATTTTCCTTTTCTTTTCCCTGCCATTCCTTATAAGTTTCACCTTTCATTTCCATTTCCTTTGCTTTCTTTCTTTCTCCTTCTAGCTTTCCCCTTTCGTTTTTCTTTATGCTTTTCTTTTCATTTTCATTTTGGTTTTCCTCTTCATTTTCCATTTCCTTTATTCATTTTCCCTCTCCTCTTCATTTGTATTTTCTATTTCTATTTTCTATTTCCATATCTTTTTTCCCTTTCCTTTTACTTGTCATTTTCCACTTCCATTTCTTTTTCCTTCTCCTTCTCAATTTCTGTCTCCTTTTCTTTTCCTTTTTGTTTCTCTTTCCATTTCCCATCCTCTTTCCCATTGCCGTTCCCCTTTTAATTTCTCTTTTTTTATTTTCTTTCATCTTTTAATTTTCCTTTCCTTTTTTCCATATCCTTTCACTTTTCCGCCTCGTTTTCTTCTGCTTTCCCTTTAAATTTTTCTCTTCTTTTTCTTTCTCTTTCTCTTTCTCTTTCTCTTTCTCTTTCTCTTTCTCTTTCTCTTCCTATTTCTCTTTCCCTTTCTCTTAAAAACTAAAGCTTTTTTTTCCTTTTTCTTATCCTTTTTCTTTTCAATATATGTTTCCCTTTCGTTTTCCGAAGGTCTTATTTTCCAAATGCTTTCACTTTCCTTCTCGTTTTTCCTTCTACTTTTCATTTTTTTTTTTGTCTATTTCATTTTCATTTTCCCTTGGCATGCCCATTTTTTTTTCTTTTTCTACGTTTCCGTTTCAGTGTTTCCTCCTTCTTTTTATTTCTCTTTTTTTTTTGCCTTGTTCTTTTCATTTTGCGCTTCTATTTCCTCTTTCATCTGCTGTTCTTTTTTCTACTCCTTCTACTTTTCGTTCCGTTTCCCCTTTCCCTTGCTCATCACCTTCTCCTTTTCCATTTTTTTCCTTCTGCTTTATTTTACTTTTCATTTTCCGCTTCTACTTTCGTTTCCGTTTTCATTTCCTTTTTTCAATACCCCTTTCTTCTTCGTTTGAATTTCTATTGCCAATTCTTTTCTCTTCTTTTCCTTCCATTTTCTTTTTCCACTTCTATTTTTGTTTCCTTCTCAATTTCTGTCTGCTTTTCCTTGCCCTTTTCATTCCCACTTTTCTTTTTCACTTCTATTTCCATTCCCATTTGTCTCTCTACTTGTAGCAAATGTGGCAAATAAAAAAGCATTCGGTTAATAAGAGTTTTTTATCTAAAAACCTTCGTTGATTTAACTTCTGGCTAAGTTTCTGCTTAAGCAGGCCTTAACTTAAAATTTGAGGCAGAGAACGACGAAATGTAGCTGGACATTTGCAAGTTACTTGACAAATGCTCGCACATGCAGAAAGGCATTAGAAAGCACTTGGCTATGAATTTTTATTTCATTTTCAACAATTTTCCAAATATGGACTTGTAGATAATATAAACTTTGACACTCATATCAAGACGTACACGCGTGCATATGCATGTGCATGTATTGGTGCTCATATGTAAATTGCGCATAAAATGTAAATGTACACACACATACACACATATGCCAGAGTGTGTATACATTTTGTATGCGAGCTACATAACAGCATTTCTGAATTCCAGCTGGGAGGACATGCTGAAGAGCGCACAGCATGCGTCCAATGGAGTCCTTTTCAAATGCAAATTTCCCAGCCATTTGCATATGCTATCTTTCAGCCAAACACTTGAAGCCATTGTAGGCGAAGAATAGTTGATCTTTTACTCAAATGCAAAATTTAAATTGAATCTGTGTGCTTTTGTTGACTTATTTTGTGCATAGAAGTACTTAGTATGTAGATAAAGGCCTTTCTTGTATCAGAACAAGCTTTGTGCATGCGGGGGTCACACCTTAGGTTCTCTACTTTTGTTACTTACACACATATATAATATTATATTTATATGTGGAAATAATGTTTTTTTTTTCAAAAGAGTGATACCGAACCGAATTTGTTTAATTGAATCTTTTAAAGCGGGCAAGGGTACCAACTAATAAGAACTTACATCTTTATTTGTAATCTAATTCTCGTGTGTGTGGACTCAGGAGAATACAAAATTATTTTTCGGGTGCTACTGAATGACTTTCGAACGCAGACTGAATACTAAGTTTTTCATTCACTAAACTGGGTGAAATTCTAGCCGGGATATTCAAATGTACTACTAAGTTACGGATATGACAACTATGGAGGGAGACTGTACCCTAGAAAATCTTTTGCATTCCGATATCACGCCCGTAATCTCCAATACCCAGTTCATCTTCAGACTAAATAAGGAAGATTAATGTATTCCTGAAAGTCAAACGTATAGCTTTGATTTTCATAAGAAAATATTACTCTAAATCCAGTCAAGGCCAAACAAAGCCAGCACTTTGTTTCAGGACAGACACATCTGGGGCAGATGCGAGCGTAGTTCATAGCGGCTGGTGTTGTCAGTTGGCAGTCCCACGGCAGTCGGTTCTATGTTACCAGAACGGCCCAGATTTATATCCGGCCAAGGGCTGTCACTCCAGCAGCATTCCGCGTACATGTATGAGAAATGTTTATGCTGCTAAAACAACAACAACAACTACTGATGGAGTAACTTATGAATAGTCTTAAGTCGATCCTTCTCAACTAGCTTTTTTCATACCTACAACCCTACTTGTTCTGCCCTGAGTTTACTAATAAAGCAACTGAATCTCCTCTTGTCATAGCGGCCAGGTATCCAAGTTGATACTAAAATGGTAAATTCAAACATCGTTTACCATCCCAATTTTTAGCACTGGGCTCGTTTTCTAAGGGGTGTTTAAATTTCAAGAGTCGATGTTGAATGTGAACCACACCTAAACGTCAACGACACCGTTGGACTTCTTTCTTTGGGGTTATTTGAAAGAAAAGGTGTACGTCGATAAGCCAGCAACAATTCAAGAGCTAACGGATGAGATAATTCAGCACATTAACGGCATAGAACCTCAATTATGCCTCAGCGTCATCGAAAATTTGGACCATCGGATGGAGGTGTGCTGTCGAGGCCGCGACGGCCATTTGGCTGATATTTTGTTCCATACGTAATTGAGCCATACCAATATTGTCATAGTAAAGAGAAATGATAATAATTTCTTAAACAAATTTTATTTTATTCTAAATCAATACCGGGCCTTGAAACTTAACCACCCTTTAGTTCAGTTTTGAAACAAAGCCTAAAGAGGCTTCAAACTCCAAAATCGTATTAGTAGTCTATTACCGGCGGAAGTCTGCTGTGTACTCAGCAACATGGGCTGACTAATTTCATTCGAAGGAGGTCCAGTGATTTTCAGTGAAATTCTTCTCTCTACAGCTGCGGACAATCCACTGGCTGTTACAACTGCCTGGCAAACCTCTGCCGTGGTTTATATAGTTAAAGGTTAAAGAGTATATAGCGGTAATCCCACTCATAAAGTAAACCCCAATCGAAATGTGTGTTGATCGGTATCTTTTTCCAAAAAACAAAAAAAAAAACACAAAAAATAGTTTATTGGAAGCATTATGGCCAACATTCTTATCAATTCAATGCCTTGAAATAAGAGTACCTACCAGAAATTCTGATAGCTTAAGAGGTCCCGGTGGTGTAGAGTTCGAAAATGTTGACTATTTTCAGGAATTTTTTACAATAAAAAAAATGGAAAACAATATTTAAATATTTCAGGCTTTATATTTAACTTCTTTTACATACAAAAATGAAAACTTTTGAAGTGAAACTTCTTAGGCGTCGATGGTCGAGCAAGAATGGAGATTAAAATTTCGAGGCCATGCTCCGTTTTTCTCATTTTCGTTCCGCGAGAGAGAAAAAAGATATAACGTAGGGGAAAAGGATAGGGAGAAAGCTATACCTTATACAGAGTTGCCCCTATTCGACGGACCCATCTGGCAACCCTGTATCTTTTGGCAGAGACGTCAGATCGCTTAATGATATACCGCGTTGGAAGCGTCAGTCCAAGCAGATTTTTACCATGGAACAGTACACGCCACGTGAGCGCTCCCAAATTGTTGAAATTTACATTCAACAAGAGAAGACAATTGTGAAAAGAAGAAGAAGAAAATAAGAAAATTGTGATGCCAATTATTCGTTGAAAGCGTATGAGTCGTCGTTTGATGTCGAAAAATGGCGATTTTGACTGGCCACCGCGTTCGCCCGATTTAATGCCACCTGACTTCTTCTTGTGGGGATATATTTAAAATCAAAGGTTTATATTAATAAGCCAAAGACCATAGAAGAGCCCAAGAACAACATCCGTGAGGAAATAGCCGCTATTCCAGCCGAAATGTTAGCTAAAACTATGGAAAATGCTGCAAAACGGGCACAATACGCCGTACAGGCTCAAGGCGGCCATTTGAGAGATTTCATATTCAGAAAGTGATGTCAACAAATCTACTTGAACCAAATAAAATGATTATTATCGTCAACATCAAAAAAATTGTATTTTTGTTTAATGTAAAAAAAAAACGCATGGGTCCGTCGAATATGGGCAACCCAGTATAGTATATATCTTAGATACACTTTAGGCTATTTTTCCTAAGTTTTTGCTTGTAGTTGCTAATTTCTGCCTACTTTTTGGTGTTTGTTTGTGGTGCAAACTTGTAGGCAATCTATTTTGGGTGCCTACTTTTTGGCGTTGTAGTTCGATGGTGCCTACTTTTTGGGGGGTTTTTTGGTCCACATTTTTTTGAGTTGTTTTTGTTTGGTGCCTACTTTTTGACGCTTATTTCCATTTCCTGGCTAGTGCTTGTGCGTACTATAAAGTGCTTTGCATTCCGGTATCGGATTTATTGATATTGCCGGAGTAGTGCGCGTTGTTGCCACGGCTTGTGTCCGACGTTTACCTACAGCGGTAGACCCTTCTCCGTTTTTGTCAATTTTGTCTATTTGTATTCTCTGCAAATGTTGTGAATTTATTTAGATATATATTCTTTGCCTCTCTCTCTCTATCTCTCTCTCACTCTCTCTCATTCTCTGTCGGGTCTCCCCGTCTTTCTTTGTCTGCCTTGAAAGTTTCACTTCTGTTATGTGTACTACGCTATACGCATTTTTTTAACAATAGATCAAGAAATAAAATGCTGAAAACATAGATACAAAATCTTTTGTCATTTCCATTTTACACGCTTTCAAAGAAACACTGGAAAAATACATTTCAAATGAGGCGAGCGCTTTAAAACTTTCCCTTTAGTATGGCAAAACTTAATGGGCTATATAACTGCATATTCAAGATTTTTCTATCACATAAAAATATTTTCATAAAAAATGACGAAAAGTAAATTAAAGAAACATGCCAGTTATCAAGCCTTGCTCATACGGCTTAGAGCTGTAGTTAATCAACGCAGTGCATGCAGTTATGTGCGCTTATTCTATCAATTTTCCTTTAAATTCTTTGTCTAATTTAAGCACTTTTACTCGCAAACTAGATATTTGCACAGGAATATGAATTACTGAAACAACACTTGACATCCACTACTTTATGGTCTGCTTGAAGCAAGCACTACTTTCAATTGAGAGAACAATGAGAAATTTATCCGTCTTCATTTAATTTCCTAATTACCTTTGAGCCGAAATGCATTCATCAGAACTCCTATGCATTCGAAGAAGTTTTACAAGAAATTAGCTGCGAATAAGCCCAAAGCAAACCATAAATTAAATGCAGTCAGACAAGACTAATCACACACATAACACGTAAATACTTTTGGACAAACAAAGACCTTACACGGATAACTTAAATGCTCTCAACTACACGTCTTCTACGTACATACATATATACATATGAATTTCTCCTTGTTGGCATTCGAAAAGCCACAGCATGGCAGCTTAAGCCACAGGTGAAGCTATTGCTAGAAATCGTAAATACAGTTGTGCATACTTCGTTTTACTAACACTTATGCAGTTTACGAGTGTCCTGCCATATGTGAAGCTGCCTATTGTGAATAAATACATGGCATTGCTTGCGCAAAGGGTGGTGCAGAAACAATCTTCTCTTCCAAGTTTTCTTATAAATTTCATGACTAATTTTATAACAAGCAGGACACTTTTGATTCCCCAACCCATTTTTTCGAAAATCTATCTGATCTATTTCTCGAAGAGCACAGAAAATATGCCCAGAATCGTTTCCGTTTTTCAAGCATACAGATCAATATAGACTTTAGTATAGAGTTTTAGTTATCCACGAGAACGGAATGGGATTTGGATTCAGTATTCAAAGAAAATATAACTGCATTTTACACAGACGTATCCAAGATGGATTGTGGCGTCGGTGACGGTGGTTATTCGAAAGAACTCGAAACTTCCAAGTTCTTTTAGATGGCGAATTGGAATATCATTTTTCGAGCAGAAGTTCTCGGGATGAGTGAAGCTTACAGGATAATTAAAAACCATCCACTATTACAGGTGGAAGTATGTCTTCTTTCAGATCAGTCAAGCAGCCAAAATGATGGAATGATTCAAAACGAAACTTCATTAGAACCACCCTATATATATATATTTACTTACAAATGAGTTTATACGCAAATCTGTAAATACATTCAGCATTCAACGATAACTTTAAATTCCATTCTTTACTGCATTTACATGTCTACAGATTTCACTTGTCCATACGGACATCTCCATCTTCTGGATTCAATTTTAACAGCAAGCAGAAAAAGCTTCATAAGTTATTTACTTTGTCGGTAAAAAGATGCTTATTAGTACATTGATGAGAGGAAAATAAATATCATGGATAGGATAAGAATAGCCAATTATGGCTGGCCACACAAATTTGTAATAAATACTCGAGTTGAGGAAGAGACATATGAGTATTTGAGTGTGGGGAGCTCAAACCCACCTAAACAGAACTACTCAGTAAGATTTTTTTGTATCTAATTGCAAGCTATTTTATACTATGCAAGAGTGCTTAAAAGATTTAAATTAAAGTCTATGGAAACACATTTGAGGGTGATGAAAGCACGGACTAAATGCTAAGCCTACTAAGTGGATGAACTTATCATACTAACTACTATTAAAAGCAGTCCTACTAATTTGACATAGACAAAGTTAGTATAAACTCTCCACTTACTCGACGAAGTTATTTTTTTTTTGCCTCCTTGTTCACTCCTATCGGGTGCATAGGGTCTCGACAACACACTTGTCTTGCGTTGGTTACGTTAATCTATTTGATTTCTGACTGGGTAGGTGATTAGCCTGCCGCTACCAGTTCTATGTAGTGGGAATGCCCATCTGTCTTTGCTTAGCAATAACGCCTTCTTACTGCTTGTAGCGCCATCTGTGTTTCACATTTCTCTGCCAGCAGGATCGCACAGATGGCTGACATAGTTAGTATAAACTCTCCACAGACTGGACGAAGTAGCTTTTATTTCCAGATTTGATTTAAGCCTAGTTCTACTCAATAATACTAGAAATTTCATTAAAATTCTATTGTTACAAATATTCTTTAAAATGTGCAAAATAAATGTGCGGGACGAACTGTCAATGGAACGATAGTGCGAAAAGAATAAAGATGGATTTCTTCGTCCAGTCAATCAATAATGAGGTTCGATAGAACTTTTGTAGTTTTTAAAACATTTAAATTAACCTTTGGATTTCGATAAATAAATTTTCGATTTTTAAACAAAAGTGCAAATTTGGAATAAAAAATAGCGATAAAATAATATTTTCAAAAAAAGTGAAAATTTGGACTAAAAAATTGCAATAAAATAATATTTTCATAAAAAGTGAAAATTTGGAAAAAAATCGAAAAATGACTAAAAAATCGCGATAAAATAATAGTTTCAAGAAAAGTGCGAATTAGGAATAAAAAATAGCGATAAAATAATATTTTCATTAAAAGTGAAAATTTGGAAGAAAAAATCGCGTGATGAATCGATAAATCATTATTTTTATAAGTAGTGAAAATTTGGACTAAAAAATCGAGATAAAATAATATTTTTAAAAAAAGTGCAAATTAGGAATAAAAAATAGTGATAAAATAATATTTTCATAAGAAAGTGAAAATTTCGAAGAAAAAATCGCGCGATCATTCGATATTTTTAATAAAAAGTGAAAATTTTGATTAAAAAATTGCAATAAAATAAAATTTTCAAAAAAAGTGCAAATTAGGAATAAAAAATAGTGATAAAATAATATTTTCATAAAAAGTGAAAATATGGAAAAAAATCGCGTGATGAATCGATAAATCATTATTTTTATAAGTAGTGAAAATTTTGAATAAAAAATCGCGATAAAATAATAGTTAAAAAAAAAGTGCAAATTAGGACGAAAAAATAGCGACAAAATAATATTTTCATAAAAAGTGAAATTTTGGAAGAAAATCGCGTGATGAATCGATAAATCATTATTTTTATAAAACGTGAAAATTTGGGTTAAAAAATTGCAATAAAATAAAATGTTCAAAAAAATTGCAAATTAGGAATAAAAAATAGGGATAAAAAAATAGTTTCTTAAAGTGAAAATTTGGGAAAAAATCGCGTGATGAATCGATAAATCATTATTTTTATGAAAAGTGAAAATTTTGACTAAAAGATCGCTATAAAGTAATATTTATAAAAAAAGTGCAAATTAGGAATAAAAAAATCACGATAAAACAATATTTTCATAAAAAGTGAAAATTTGGAATAAAAAATCGCACGATTTTTAGTACAAAATTTCGCCGGCGGCCTTTTTTTTGTTTTAAAATACATATACATATATTATATATGTTATAAAAAACAAAAACAAAATTTATAAAAATAATAAATTTTTCGCCACTTATAAATTTAACGATAATACAACCTTTTCATAAATTGTATGAATTATAAAACCGAAGCTAAATGCTTGCTGGGTTAAAAATTGCTCCATACATTTCTTTTCGACGATATTTCAGTACAAGCTGCAAATACGAGCGTAAAATACCTAATTTTTAAGCTTTTCCTGGGGGTTCTATAGGGACCCTAAAAGGTTAAGACTTTCATCGTAATAATGGTGTGATCTTGCTTTTTCTATTTGGAGTGATGGGTGGCTAGACGCCCCCTTCCCCTCCACCCTCCACTTCCAAATATATCGGGGTAGTAATGAAAAGTTTAGCCTTTTTGCTTTAGAATTATAGTAAAAATAATTAGGAAAGTTAGAAATGCATTAAAACTGTTGGAGCGGCTTCAACTTGGAGCACGATTTTTTTTATTACATTTTTTTATTTTGATTGCAATATATATTTGGCTTGTGAACGTATTATATTTATTTTAGAAGCTTACAAAAAATTTATTGTCACTACACCCATCTGTTTGGGCGCTACAGAAAGTTACTTGTACGCAAATTTCAGTGCACCTTGCAATACGTTACAATTACAACGGTGACTAGACTGAAATTCAGAATTTTCCTGAAGTAGATTTAATTTTATGCCTGTTATTTGCACCACACTGACTGCACTGGAAAAGGTGTTAATTTATATAAATTATAGTATAGACACTTTGATTTCGACATCATCACGCCACACCGCATTCATGTCTTATCTGCCATACGTTATTTAAATGCTATGGCGGACTACATACTTATATACACACTTGTGCTAGTGCAGTGCTAGAAACTAATTAATGGTGCGCTTTTGTTCGTTATCGCACCTATTTTAGTCTGACAAGACGCCTACTAAAATTTGTCCGGGAATATTTTTGTGAAAGATTATCACCCTCCATCGACTCTACAAATTTAATATTTTTCAGATTTAAAAATATCAGGGTGAAAATTACCCACATGGGTACGTAAAATTAGAAATGTTCTACAAAAATTTGCGCCATTAAATTTTACTATAGACCCTTAAAAATAATATAATATTAGAGATAAATATATTTTTATGCGACTTTTTTTTATTTAAATAATTTAGATCAACTTGAGCAAAAATTAGGAAAACTTCAGTCAACTCTAAAATAAATTCCGATGTTCGGACGTAAAACGGCAAGTGGTCCAGTATTCTGCAGCTCTACTCTCTTTTATAAATGCTATGGCTCATTATTGGCTTTTTTTCGTCCCATTTTGTCACATAGTAATGCGACCGCTAAGATCTCTGGTCTGGCATGTTCCATGTACTCGTATACAACTATGCTCCGAATGGTAAAAACAAAAATATGGTTATTCTGCTCGCGTTACAACAATAACAGTAATAACAAGCCTGTTTAAGTTCTGCCAGCCTACAAATTTTAGATCTCTTAATTATTGAGGCAAACCAACTCGCTTCGGGTTTTAACTACCGAACTATCAACTCGAATGGTGTGCACGTAGATTCACTAACACTACGGTAGGTCGGAGTAAAAGCAGAAGCAGAATTGTTTTTGGTGAACGAAAAAAAAGCAAATAATAAATAACATAAACATTTCACAATTTTTGACGTCATCATCATTCACCTTCCAATGACAACGATTGCTAATCACAGAATGCGCTGGAATAACTACCAAATAACATAGAAGTTATGATGACACAGCGTTTTTTGTTTGTAGATCTATCCCTTATTAAAATCTTAATTGCTTATGTTGGTATCGCAAAATCAAACAAAATCTCTCAGCAATCGATGCTCACACACATACGCACCTGTACTCGCAAATTAGCACGAGTTCAAGAGCGTGTTTCCTTTCAAGTGTGTGTTTGCTGATCTGCCACTACAATTAACTACTCCCAAATTTATAATTTACTATCTCGGCGAAGTGAGAGTAAGAGAAGAAGAGAGTGTGGGTGTGAAATTGTTTGAGGTAGATAACAATATTCTGTTATCGCGTCGCCGCGGTACGAGTATAAGTCGACTTAGTATATCACCAAATTCGAATATTTGCGTTATTAAATTGTTGTTTTATTGCTAATTAAGCAATTAATGCCAAATGTAGTTAAGTTTGTATTTTTGCAGTTTATGTATGTAGTATAAACAATTTATCTCTCCCATGGAATATTATGCGTTGTAAATAAGATGGCGTAAATAGGGAGCCATAAACCTGGGGGCAGATTTTAAGTATAATTGAGATATACATTGTCACGGCAAAGTCATGCTAAATAATTGAATTAAATTTTAAAAATAAATTTAAAAATTTAAAAATAAAATTTATAAATAAAATTTAAAAAATTTAAAAATACATTTTTAAAATTTAATTTGCAGAATAGTTTTAAAAATTTTAGAATAAATGTAAAAACTTAAAAATAAAATTTGAAAGTTTAATTTAAGAAGTAGTATGTCTTTTTAGCTATCCAAAAAGGTAAAAGAATTTTAAAAATAATTTAATTGGCTAAACTCAACAGGTAGTCCCACATAACCAAATATTGTAGTAAAAGTAAGTAGTAAGTAAATATATTTTAAAGATTAATAAAAATATTTAAAAAAATATTAAAAACAAAATTTTAATTTCTAAACATTTATCAAATAATGTGTCATTTATTTATTTATTAAAAACATTTTATATATTTAAAGCAAATATTATTTATAATTTTTTTTTCTTACTGGGCGTTTACTTTTTTAATGTTATTAAGGGCTCTGGGTTTTCTTCTATTTTTACATAAACCGAGTGGGATTTCTTTTTCCCCAAACTAATATTTAGGCAATTTCTGGCACAAGATTAAAAATATTCAAAATATTTTAAAATAATAAAAAACTATTTATGAAAAAATGTCTGTGTGTCCACGTTTTTAACGTTAGTTAAGGGAACCCAATTTTTTCTGTTTTTAGTTAAAATGAGTGGGACTTCCTTTTCCACAAACTAATATTTTGGTAATTTCTGTTTAATTTGGTGATATAAAAAAATATTAAAAATAATAAAAATATTTTAAAATAAAAAAAAAATATTTATACAAAATTTTTGTAAAAAACCAAATTTTTGCTGTGAATTTTTTTAAATGTTAGTTGAAGGCTCTGATTTTTTTCTGTTATTAGTTAAAACGAGTGTGAATTGATATCAATAATTATTCAATAAAATTAAAAAAAAGCCGTGCCTATTAAAAAACGATTGTTAAAAAAAATATTTATGAAAAATGTTTTAAAAAAATATTTGTAATTTTTGCTGTTAACCTTTCTAAAGTGATAATTTTATAAATATTTATATTATTTATATATAAATATTTTTTATTTATTTATTTTTATTTATAAAAAATTATTTTATATTTATAAAAAATATTATTTATAAAAGAAAATTTTTTTTGCTGTTCTTCCATTTTTCAATGTTAGTTAAAGGCTCTGATTTTTTTTTCTTTTTAGCTCAACCGAACGCCAGTTGATAAAATTTATCAATAAAATTTGAACAAAGCCGTGGCGGGTAAAAATGGCTACCTGATAAAATTTTGAATTCACGATTTTTCACTAAGTGCTTTCTACTTCGTATCATAAAGAAGTTTTTTTTGTGTAGAAACTAATCTGCAAGTTATTTTGAAAACTAGTATATCTTTCTGGTTATCCAAAAAGTTATAATACGAGAATTCAAGAGGTAATCCGAAGGAATAATGGCGGCTCAACGGCATCTCAATGGCGGCATCTTTTATTTTTTATAATTTTTTCTCGGCCGTCCCTATTCTTGATATAAATTCTCATTTTTTTCCGTAAATTTTCCTTCCATTTTTTCCGATTTCTTAAACAATATTTCGTTATATGGGACAACCTGTTGTGTTTATGCAATTAAATTGTTTTTAAAATTCTTTCACCTTTTCGGATAGCTAAAAAGACATACTAGTTTGCAAATCAAATTTTTAAAATTTATTTTTAAGTTTTTACATTTATTTTTAAATTTTTAAAACGATTCTGCAAATTAAATTTTAAAAATTTATTTTTAAGTTATTAAATTTATTTTTAAATTTTTTAAATTTTATTCTAAGTTTTTACATTTATTTTTAAAGATAAATTTGATTATCTAGCATGACTTTGCCGTAACTCTGTATATTCAGGTTATTTTTAAAATCTCCCCAGGTGTTTATTGCTTATGCCCCCAGGTTTATGGCTCCCAATTTACGCCATCTTATTTACAACGCAAATATTCCATTGAAAAAGATAAATTGTTTATACTACATACATAAACTGCAAAAATACAAACTTAACTACATTTGCTGTTAATTGCCTAATTAGCAATAAAACAACAATTTAACACCGCAAATATTCGAATTGGGTGATATACTACATAAGTCGAATATTGTTATCTACCTCAAACAATTTCACACCCACACTCTCTTCCTCTCACTCTCACTTCGCCGAAATAGTAAATTATAAATTTGGCAGATCAGCAAACACACACTTGAAAGGAAACACACTCTTGAACTCGTGCTAATTTGCGAGTACGGGTGCGTATGAGTGTGAGCATCGATTGCAGAGCGATTGTGTTTGATTTTGCGATACCAACATAAGCAATTAAGATTTTAAAAGATCTAACAACAAAAAATGCTGTGTCATTATAACCTCTATGTTATTTGGTAGTTTTCCAGCTTATTTTCTGATTAGTAATCGTGTCATTGGAAGGTGAAAGACGATGACGTCAAAAATTGTGAAATGTTTATGTTATTTATTATTTGCATTTTTTTGGGTCACCAAAAACAATTCTGCTTTTACTTTGATCTGCCGCTGTGTTAGTGAATCTACGTGCACACCATTCGAGTGGATAGTTCGGTAGTTACAACCCAAAGCGAGTTGTTTTGCCTCAATAATTAAGATACAGCAGAACTTAAACAGCTTTGTTTTTGCTGTTATTGTTGTAATGCGAACAGAATAACAATATTTTTGTTTTTACCATTCGAAGCATAGCTGTATAGGAGCACAATGGACATGCCAGATCAGAGGTTTCGGCGGTCGAATTACTATGTGGCAAAATGGAACGAAAAACAGACAATAATGAATCATAGCATTTTTAAAAGAGAGAAGAGCTGCAGAATACTGGACCACTTGCCGTTTTACGCCCAAACTTCGCAACTTATTTTAGAGGTCACTGAAGTTTTCCAAATTTTTGCTCAAGTTGATCGAAATAATTTGAAAAAAAAGCCGTATACAATCATATTTATCTCTAATAATATTTTTAAGGGTCTATAGTAAAATTTAATGTCGCATATTTCTATAGAAGATTTCTAAGTTTACTACCCATGTGGGTAATTTTGACTCTCATTTTTAAAAATCTGAAAAATATAAAATTTGTAGTGTAGACGGAGGCTGATAATGTTTCACAAAAATATTCCCGGAAAAATTTTAGTAGGCGTTTTGTCAGATGAAAATAGTGTCTGATAACGAACAAATAAATATTTTCTTTTTTCAATATTTTCCTACAAATAAGTTTTTTAAATATATACATATACTTTTTTATAAACAAAAAAATGAAAAAAAGTTTGTAAAAAAATATTTTAATATTTTTTTTAATATTTGTTTTTTTAATTTTATTTAAATATTGTTTTAATATTTTTTTTTATGTAAATAGTTTTGTTTTAAATATATTTATTTTTTTCAATATTTGTAGTAAATAATTTTTAAAAATATAAATCCTTTTTTATAAACAAACAAAAATTAAAAGATTTGTATAAATAAAAGCCAGTTTTTAAGCATATATATATTTTTGTAATTTTTATATAAATATTTTTTGTTAAATTTTTTTTTTTTAATTTTAGTTAAAGGTTTTTTTTATCATTTTTGTTTTGTGTAAATAGTTTTTTTTTTAATTTAAATATTTTATTTTTATTTTTTAAATAAATATTTTTTTTAATATTTTTTTTATATGACCAAATTAAACAGAAATTACCAACATATTAATTTGGAAAAAACGGAATCCATTATTTTCTAGGTATATGGCTGTAGTGAGCAATATTTCATAAAGTATAGATCAAACAATTTAAAGTTTGTTCTCGTTGCCGAGGTGACAATCCATACTAAAAAAAATTCTGTTGCGCGAAATTAATGGATTTATTTTTCCCCAAACTCATAATGTTGCCCCTAAGTACCTACGAGGACTTTCTCGTATATGCGAAGATATTTTTTCTACTACAGTGGCATCCCTATCTCGCAAAAGTTATCGATCAAAACGATGCTTTGTCTCGAATTTAGGAATTTCGGCTCAGTAACTTATTGCTGTGGGCCTCAAAAATACGGCTGTTTTGAATGGTGAATTCTAAAAGATTTAATCAAATGCAAGATAAAACTAACAGGTGGCGCAAAATTAATCAATTATGGAACGATTTATAATATTTGCAAATATCGTCCTACGGCAATCATATTTGACACTTGTGAGCTAGACAGCTGCAGCATACAAACATACAAGCAATGGAGCACGTAAGGGTCAAAATAAAGATTTCCGTCATTCAAAATAATTTTTTTTTTTAGTAAAAAGTTGAATGGTTAATTTTGCGCCACCCGATTAATTTTTCGCCACCCGCTATTTAGGTTAGGTTTGGCAGCCGCATTGCACATAGAGGCAGCGATGCCACTTAGACCACGAAATGGGTCGTTGTGAGCTATTTAAGCAGCAGAGAAATGATTTTAAGCTTTTAACTATTTTCTTGAAACTACGTTTTCGAAGTCGTTGAGCGGTGACATTCAAGAAACGCTCGACAGATTTTGAGTGATATTTATTTTTATACAGCTTATTGAAAGTTTACGAAACTAGTATGAAGATTATTTTTTTTTGTTGTTTGATATCTTCCATTTTTTTAGCCAATAAATTATGGTTTTAAGGTAGTAATCTGGTAACTTACACCGTTTTTGAGGCCATGTTTGGGACATTTTTTGGAAGGGAAAATAAAATTCAATCGGTTTGATTTTATGATATGTTATTAAAGGTATCAGAAGGTGTACAAAAAAAGTTTTTTTTTTAATGTTTTGATACTATTTTTGTACACTGCAGCAAGCGGCAAAAAAAAAAAAATAAATAGAGGAACAGTGGCTGGCCGGCGTGATTTCGTCACTTGTGGTCATCTGAAACAGAAAAAAAAAATTGCTTATTAATTAGTGTGCTTGTCGTTCTGGCGGGTAGTAAGATCAAATGATTTTGACAAAAAATAACAAAATGGCGGACTTCGTAAGAAAATTACCTTGTTTTAAAGTGGAAATCGGACTTAAAAAAGGAAAGTTAGGGACTAAATAAATTAAATCTACTACCCGCCAGAACTATTGATGTGTAGAAAAACATATCTAAATTTCAGCTCAATCCGTTAGATAGAAAATTTGTTTTCACGACGGCCATCTGGAAAAACGCGTTTAAAGTTTTAGCGGCTTAGCGCGCGCAAGTACGAGCCGCTCTGATGTATGTGCTATAATTTCGTCAATATTTCGAATTTCGGTCTAAAATTTGTACAGTATATTACCAATATATCGCACTTTCGAAATATGTAAAAACCCGAAATTCGAAATTTTCAAAATAAGTTACCAGACTACTACCTTAATAGCGAACAGAGGCCTCCATTTTCGTTAATTTCCAAGGTAAAGCACTTTAAGTACTGGAATTACTATAAATTTGAAACCTTAAATCTTGCATCCCAAATCTACTTTGAATCCAAACTCGTCATCTGCTCTAGAAAATTTGAATGCCAAACACAATCACGCATTTCCTCATAACGACCCATGACGACCCAAAACGACGCATTCCAAACAAAATCATGCAGCAAACGCGTGCAAAAGTGAAATATTTTTTCGAACACACCATAAAACCAAAAGCTCTGCCGAAAGCTTTCATTTTTGCTTGACATTTAAACTGTTTGCCCAACAATAAGTTTGTTTCTTCAAAAATATTCATGCAAGCTTTTGTTTTGGCTACTCGCGGTTTTTACTCGCTTTAAAGGTTATTGGCAATTGTTTTATTTTTTCCTTTGAAAAATATTATTTAATTGCCCTGTTTCACCAGCTGCAATTTTTGTGTGTTTGAACAATTGGAAAAATCTACCTAAAATACTTTTATTATAACACTGCTTTGCTAGGGTTGCCGATAATGTTTTTTTTTTGGTTTTTTTGGTTTTTGCGAATATTATTTAATGAGCCAATTTTACAAGCTGCGTTGACAATATTTTGTTTTTCGAAAATTTGGTGAAATCAACTTAAAGTATATTTTAATAACCCTGTTTTACTAGATTGGAAAAATGTATTTTTTATGTTTTCTATATTAACCCTATTTTACTAGCTTTGTCAATAATTTTTTGTTCATTTTTTTTTTTGTTTTTGAAAAATTGGCTAAATCTACCAAAAATATTTTCATAGTAACACTGCTTTGCTAGGGTTGTCGATAATGTTTTTTTTTTGTTTTTTGGTTTTTGCGAATTTAATTTAATGATCTAATTTTACTGCTTTTCTAGGGTTGCCGATAATGTTTTTTTTTTCGAAAATTTGGCGAAGTCAATTTGAAATATATTTTAATAACCATGTTTTACTAGTGTGGTAAAAATTTTTTTTTTTTTTTTATGAAATTTAAAAATAAATTTTAATTTTTTAATTTTTTTTATTAACCCTACTTTACTAGCTTTGTCAACAATTTTTTGTTAATTCTTTATTTTTTATTATTATTATTATTTTTTAAATTGGTGAAATCTTCTTGAAATATTTATAACAAACCTGTTTTATTAGATTGGTAAAAAAAAATGTTTTTATTTTTTTTATTAACCCTACTTTACTAGCTTTGCCAGCAACTTTCTGTTAGTTTTTTATTTATTTATTTTTTTTTTAATGGGAGAAATCTACCTGAAATATTTATAATATCCATGTCTACTAGGGTTATCGATTTTTATCAGGTTATCGATAACTTTTTTTTTGCTTTTGCTAATATTATTTAATAACCCTGGTAAGCTTCGTCGACAATATCTTTTTTTTCGAAAATTTGGTGAAGTCAAGGGGAAATATTTTCAAATAACTTGGTTTTACTAGCCTAGTCAGAAAAAATTTATTTGTATTTGTTTTTTATTATTTTGTCTTTGAGTTTTTTTTTGAGCAATTGCTGAAATCTTACTAAAATGTTTATAATAACCCTGTTTTACTAGCTTTGAAGACAAAAAAAAAATTTTATTGTTTAAAATTGGAAAGTCTACTGACAATATTTATAGTAACCCTACCTTAGTAGGGTTGCGAAGAATTCGTTTTTGTGTTTTCGCAAATATTTTTTAAAAACCTTATTTGACCAGCTTCGTCGGCGATAACTTTTTTCGAAAATTTGGCGAAGTCCAGTTGAGATATTTTTTAATAATCCTTTTACTTTGTTTAGTTTGGTAAAATTTTTTTTAGTAAAATTTTTTTATTGTGTTTTTCTTTCTTTTTTGAACAATTGGTTAAATCAACTCTAAATATTTGTAATAACCCTGCCTAAACTAATGTTGTCGAGAACTTTTTTTTTGTTTGTGTTTTCTCAAATATGTTTTACTAACCATATTTTACTAGCTTCGCAACAATATCTGTATATATTTTTATTTTTTTAGAGAAATTGGCGAAGTGAAGTTGAACAATTTTATTTTATTTTATTAAAAGTGGGTGGTAAGACGGATAAATTAGTTTAAGGTCACTCTTCCACAAATCTCTTGGATTCATTGATGAATCTTAAGAGATCCGGAAGAGGAAGAGTATGAAATTTATCGATACTCAGTATATCGCAACCCAATATCCTAATTCTGATTCTACAAAATGCAAGACAGCTACAGAGTAAATACTCTGCAGTATCGTCATCCTCAAGACAGGATAGCCATATCGGGCTGTCTACGACCCCCATGACAGCCATATGCTGACCACAGACGTTGTGCCCTGTGATTACACCCGCCAATGCTCTCAGGTCCTTCCTGCTCAGTTTTAAGAGAAAGGTCACTGTTTTCCTGTTTGGTTCTTTCACAAAGCACTTAGCAACTCTGCACGAGTTTAACTCAGACCAACGACCTCTGTAGGTAGACCTCACGAAGTCCTCAATCCATAGTTGAATCGATGCGGAATTGACACCTAGAAAGGGTTCAGGACCTAGTGGCATACTTGCAGAGCTTTCATTAGCCAGTTTATCAGCTAACTCGTTCCCTGCGATACCTCAATGTCCAGGCACCCAAATAAGACTAAATTTGTTGTGCTTTGCTAACACTGTTTAGTTTTGTCTTACATTAACCGACTAACTTCGAAGAGCAGCGTGGGTGAGCAAGGGTCTTTTCCTCTAACTCTTTATCGAGAAATAACGTTTTAATACAAATACAATAAAAACTTCTTCATATTCACTTCTGATAGTCAGTTAAAAAATTACTCCGCGTTTCTGTATTTCTAAAATAGAAAAAGATGTAAGTAATAAAAAATTGTGATTTACTTTGCTTCTCCATTTACAGCCAAAATCAAAAAGACGATTGCTACATTTAGACAAATTTCTTCAACAATTGAAAGCTTTCGTACTTATTTGAAAATGAAAAACAACATAGCAAACACTGTACTCGCTTTTCTTAGTGTATCAAAGATTTTAGTTGAAGAGGAATTATGCAAAAATGTTGTTTAAAACGAAATAATTGATTACTTCAAATAGAAATAAAAATAAAAATAATATTTTTAGTAATTCGCTTTTTTTTGGGATTTTTTTTGGAGATGAAAAATATATAAATATTCTTTAATAAAAAAAAATTGATTACCTCAAATAAAAATAAAAAAACACCATTTTTTATTTCTGATAATTTTCGGTTCTTTTGGGACTCATTTTTAAAGACGCTTTACTGTAGATAATACAATTAAGTTCACATTGACAAATTCAATGACGATTCGTATCTGCGTATCTGGCAAGCCTCAACATAAAGTGACAAACGCTTATCTATGGAACCGATTAGCTTATCTAAATGTACTGTAGCGCACTGAAGATTGTTTTGCCTGACATTCGCCTATAAATATAGAATGCCAACTCAATTGTGTTCAGTCGCTGGTGATTTACAAAAGCATACGATTTCCTAGTGCTAATAAAAATTCTACACAAGGTATGGACGAACGAAAATTAATAACAAAAGTAGCAAAAGTGTAAAGCAAACCAAGTATTGCAAAGCTGTAAACCAATTAAGAGTTAAACTGCTGATTGTAGCTACACATTTGTGCATACCTCTGTACAAACACACATACATATATAGTATAAATATATTATTTTTAAACATATTACACTCGAGTGTTGTTATCAGTGCTTTTTAGTGCAAAGCAAGCGAAAAATCAATCTGCTTTGAAACCGGGCATCCCACCTAATTAAGTAAAGCTTAATTTTACTAAACAAATTGCTTTGTTTACAAACAAATTATAGTTGATGTGCTTACAAAATACTCGTATTTTACTATTTTTTATGGTGTTTAATTATTAGTGGGGAATTACCGGCGCGCGTTTAAATAGCGACTAGATGTATTTCGACTGCTCATTGTGCTTTGAAGAGACATTAAAAAAAACGTGCGTCGCATAAATTTCTTTGTGTCTTCCGCTTGAACGGCCAAGTTTCGCAAAGCACGCAGGCAAGTGTAAAACACTTAGTGAGCAGAAAAAGCAAATTGAATACCTGCTGTGGAGTGTAACTTAAGTGGGCTCACTCTAAGGCAAAAGTCACTCTGAGCCTCTTGCGGTGGGTAGATTTCGAATAAAAGACTTCACAATTTGTTTAGAACAATTTAAGATCAGATTGATAATAAAGGGTAACAGCGATTTCTTGGAAGTGAAAACAAATAATTCACTGTCCAGTGTACGAAAAATAAATAACAGCTGAAGCATCATAGGCAGACGGAGCAAAACCCGTCAAGTAGATCGATGAGATGGTGCATTATCATGCAATAAACGTCAGCTTCCTCCTGAATACCGTGATGCGGTAGCGGTCTAAAAACTTTTTCGATTCGATTTTAATGAAATTTGGTGAATTTGCGCTAATATTTAGTGGTTTAAATAGAGCAAATGGAAGAGAGAAAATATTGATTGGTTGCCGAGTTATAAAAGTTCAAAATTTTGAGTGTTTTAGTATTTTTTCATATTTTATTAAAATAATTGTCAGCGTAAGAGAAAAAATAAAAGGTTTCTATAAGATTTTTTGTTTTTGGATTTTCCGTTGCAAATTTAAATAAAAATAATTTTAACAATTTTTTTGGTAAACAAAAGTCGTATTTTCCGATAAAAGTTACAAAAAAAATTTAGCAATTTTTTTGGAACACAACAATTTTTAATATTTCGACATTTTTGATTTATACAGACCTTTTTTTCGTATTTTCTGATACAAAATTTACAAAGTTTTCTGGAACACAAACATTTTTTGAAATTTTCACATTGTTGATTTCTATAGAATTTTTTTATTTTCCGATAAAAAATTTAAAAAAATTATAATTTTAACAATTTTTTTGGTAAGCAACATTTTTCAAATTTCGAGATTATTGATTTCTATAGAACTTTTTTCGTGTATTTTTCACACCCAAAATAAAAAAATAAAAATTAATTTAAATTTCTAAATAAAATAAAATAATAAGCAAAATAAAAAAAAATTATCTATAATTTTAATTTTTAATTTTTTTTTTAACTTCCATATTTTTAATTTCGTATTTTCCGACAAAAATTACAAAAAAAGATTTACAATTTTTTTGGTAAGCAAAAATTTTTCAAATTTCGACATTTTTGATTTTGTATGAAATTTATTTATTTTCCGATAAAAAATTACGAAAAAAATTTTTTTTTAATATTTTTGGAGCACAACATTTTTTTGAAATTTCGATATTTTTGATTTCTATAGAATTTATTTATTTTCCGATAAAAAATTAAAAAAATATAATAATTTTAACAATTTTTTTGATAAATAATTTTTTTTTTCAAATTCCGGCATTTCTGATTCAATAGAATTTTTTTTCGTACATAAATAATAAATTTTATTTTTTTATAATTTTTTTCTAATATTAATTTCGACTCTTTTGGTTTCTATAGAACTTGCTTTCGTATTTTCCAATAAAAAATTAAAATAATAATAACTTTAAGAATTGTTTTGGAAACGATTTTTTTCAAATTTCGACATTTTTAGTTTTGATAGAACATTTTTCGTATTTTCCGATAAAAATTAAAAAAGAAAAAAATTGGAATTCTTTTTGGAAAAGATTTTTTTTTTTAATTTTGACACTTTTGATGCCTATAGAACATTTTTTCGTATAAGAAATTAAAAAAAAGTTAAAATTTTTTTAGGAACACTCTTTTTTCAAATTTCTACATTTTTTGATTTTTATAAAACTTCTTTTCGTATTTTTCGATAAAAATAAAAAAAAAGTTACCAAGTTTTTTTGAAATTTCGACATTTTTGATTTCTATAGAACTTTTTTCGCATTTTCCGATAACAAAATACAAAAAAAAGTTTTACAAGTTTTTTGGAACACAAATTTTTTAAAATTTCGTCAGTTTAGATTTCTACAGAACTTGTTTTCATATTTTCCAATAAAAAATTAAAAAAATTGTAATGCTAAAATTTTTCTAGAAAACATTTTTTTTTTTAATTTCGCCACTTTTGGTTTCGATAGAACGTTTTAGTATTTTCTGAACAAATTAAAAAAATATAATTTATTAATGTTTAGAAAAAATTTATTTTTTCAAATAGACTTTTTTGATTCGAATTTTCCGAAAAAAATGAACAAGTTTGTTTTTAATTTTCGAAATTTTTTGATTTCTATAGAATTTCAGGAAACATTTTTTTTTTTCAAATTTCGACAATTTTGGGGCGATAGAAGGTTTTTTGTACTCCGATGGAAATTAAAGAAATATAATTTTAACAATTTTTTTAGAAAACATTTTTTTTTTTTTTCAAATTTCGACATTTTTTATTTCCATTAAACTTTTTTTCATACTTTCCGATAAAAAATTAAAAAAAAAAATTAAATCGCACAACTGGTAAACATTTTTTAATATTTTCTGTTTTGTAGGTATTTTTCGATACAAAATTAACAATAGAATTCCAAATTTTTTTTGGCAAACATTTTTTCTTAGTTTCGACATTTGTGATTTAAATAAAAATTTTTTTGTTTTGAAAATAATAGATTTATATTGCCCCAAAAAATATTTCCATTAAAAGTGTAACAATACTTTTTAATCAGAATTTTTAAACTAATTTCAGGTATGCAGTTTTATAGAACATTAAATTTTGGTCTAACAAAGTGCAAATTTCAAGTAGATCAAAATTTTCGTTGATTTTTGAAATTTTTTTTTTTTGCGGTGTTGGGTTTTTCTTCCATGTGACCAAAAAGCATTTGTCGCTGATTTTTGTCGCCACTACGTTAGAATGCTAAAGAGAAGGTTGGGTAAGATTTGCGTTGCTGTATAAAGCAATAAGCATTTGAAGCCCCTAAGTGAGCTTTGAGCATTTTATATGTATTCCCAAGAGTAATTCCCAGCGCGCTAAGTCGCTTTTTCTATTTTCAATCTGCAATTTTTCAAACTTTACTCCGGCAGACGACCGTTAAGGTCTTCCCAACAGTATAGTATTTATTTATTTGTTTACTATAATAAAATAATATAAATGAAGAGCTATTCTAGAGGAACATTGTTTCCAATACTATACATCTGCACAATATAAGCGCTTGTGTATGTCATACCAGCAAGCAACCCGAAGTCTTTGTTTGTTTCGTTTTTTTTTTCATTACCATGAAAAGGCTTGTCAGTCACTCAATAAAATTGTGAGTTGTTTATCACTATCACCCCCGCAATGAGTAGCCAGAAAGTTTCTTTTGGAAGTCAGTAAAAAATTGCAAGTCACTTTGGTACTTACGGACATTTTTATAGATAAGTTTGATGCTAAGTTTAAATGATAACCGCAGGTGGTTTGCCTTCGATTGCCTAAGGAAAAAATTAGCTACTTAACTTCTGGATTTCAAATAGCTGTGGAATTTTATTAGTAATTACATAGTTACAACAAACAACAACAACATATTGTATTTGATAACGAAAAGTGATAAGAACAATTGGCAATTGGCAACTGAATGGAGAAGGGTGAATGCTTTTGTTTTCGCTTATGCTTTTTTTTCGAATATTTATTCTTTTTGTTATTTCATTTTTAGTTTTTTTTTACTTCAATCAGTTTCATACAATAAATATTAAGAGCAAAATAAACTAGATTAACTAAGTAACTAATTGGAAAAACCTCTTCACAGTGGAAATTTTATTGCATTGTGGCGGTGCGCAAGTACTCGTATGATGAACAGATCTAAGTGGCTAAGTAGTAGATAGCGCACGAATGTACTCGTATGTGTGCGGTGAATGAATTGACACCTCTTGGGTATGCACTTTCATGTGTACATATATAATAGGCATTTTATTGTGCAATTAAGTTGTAATATGATTTTCATTGGTGACAATCTCCACCACATACGATAATACATATACCGGAATTGCGATATGTTCGAGTCGCGCTGCTGGAAGCTAAGACGTATTCGGTGTAGAATTGTCACCAGCACAAATCAATGTGGTAACAAATTTTTAATAAGAGAAAGTGGAAAAAAATGATGGGAAAGGTTTTTAGCTGCTTTGTGACTAAAAAAGATATTTTCGCATGGCTGGTTAACGAATTTCTGTCAGCTAATTTCTGATACAATTTGACGAAGATGCGCTGCCGGATTAGCCGTCAACCAAAAAACCAGCAACAACCAAAAACAAAAACTAAAAGTGCCACCCAAACTGCCGCAGAAAAAAAAATGTCTTCGTTTGAATCGTTTGGAAGTTTGCAAAGAGTTTGTCCAAATAAGTGCGCATTTGAGGTTCATTCACCTGCCACCGGACCCTACGAGATGTATTAAAAAAATAAATTGGAATTTAATTTTTTTTCAAAAAATATGTATTTCTCCATCAATTTCTCCTTCAAAGTAGTCTCCCTCAGATATAATACATTTTTGCCGGCATTTTTTCCAATCCTCGAAGCAGTTCTGATATGCACTTTTTGGTATGTCCTTCAGCTCTCTCAGCGACTCGGTTTTTATCTCCTTAATCGTCGCAAAACGCCGACCTTTCATGGGTCTCTTCAATCTTGGGAACAAGAAAAAGTCACAGGGCCACAAATTTGGTGACTGACGCATGATAAACGCTGCTGTGTTTGGCCAAATAATCTCTCACAAGCAAAGTTGAGTGAGCAGGTGCAAAAGCCATGCATTTTTTCCCACAATTCCGGTCGTTTTTTTCGTATTGCTTCACGGAAATGGCGCATAACTCCAAGACTTTACTCCTTATTTATCGTGCGACTTTGTGGTAAGTACTTCTGATGCTCTACGCCATGGTAATCGAAGGAAACAGTGAGCGAAACCTTGACATTTAATCGAGCTTGGCGTACTTTTTTTAGTCTTGGCTATCCTGGACTCTTCCATTGAAACGATTGGTCTTTGGTTTCGATGTCATAACCAAATACCCATAATTCGTCACCAGTTATGATCCTTTTCAGCAAATCTAGATCATCTTGACGTCATTCAACAATTCCTGCGCGATGCTCATGCGACGTTTTTTTGGTCAAAAGTCAGCAGTTCAGCGAACCTCACTACCACACGCTTCATGCTCAAAATTTCAAATGACTGCATGGCATGATCCAACCGATATGCCGACATCTTCAGCAACTCCTCTAATTGTGATTCGACGTTTCTCCATAAAAATTTTCTTCACTTTCTCAACATTTTTATCGGTTGTTCGGATGTGCTGGGGAGTCCAGAGCGAGCGTTGTCATTCACAACTTCTCAGGAGGATAGGTAAATAGATAGAATTGGCAGTCGGTCTCTAAAGCAACTCACTTAGACCATTGCCGATCCATTGTGATATCCTAGTACCAGTTTATCTGCTATTCCTCGTTAAACTATTTTGTTTCAAATGCAGACGCATTGATCGGGCTGACCCTCATACCCCTAAGGTCATTAGTATCCTGCAAGAACGATGAGCTAAAGTTTCTAAACCTGGTGGTATGCCACGCGTGACAGTAATAGGGAAGATGTCTCTTCAGACTCCTAGACACCTTGTCCACCTCTTCTACTAACCATCTTTTCACATTCCTCATCAAACCTGCTCATCTGATACCTACTGTTAGATGAGCTAGACGAAGACGACGGGTAACTACATTGGACTGACATGGTTTAGGAAGCTGATACCGCAACAACAACACATTAGCAGGCATTGATTTTTACTAATCCAGGAGCTTCCTTAGCCTAGCTATATCGGGGAAAGTGCGAATGAACCTGCATATATTTTTGACTATCACAGAAAACAAATACACCCGACATTCAATTGATGTTGACAGATCTGATGATGGCTCCTTCACGAAGCGGCAAAGTAAGACACTCAGCTTGCTGATGGAATCTCCCTTTCCAGATAATCAGATAAGCGTCAGTCGGCAATAGCCCTTATTGATAGAGGCGGTTGTCAGACTACACCTTCTCGGCATGACTGGTACGTTACCAGATCTGTGGTGACTGAGGCCGCCATTCGATTTGCCATCATGGCCTTAGACAGCGCCCCAACCACTTCAAGGGTAGTCGCGAGTCCTGTAAATCCAGGCTGAACTATGTCGGTTGATATAATAGTCTGTTGCTATATGGGTCCCGGGACACGTGGGTATTGTGGGTAACGAGATCTCTGACTCCTTAGCTAGAATGGGCTCTGAGGCCAACCACTTTCTGTACGTCTGCCTAGCCTTCGCTCGAATCAGGCTTGAAGTCTTTGGCGCTGATGTGTTAAGAAGCGACCACCTTGGCTCCTTGCTACCACAAGATCTACTCAGATTTCTTCGGAGGTTGAGTAGATTTAAAGAAAAGCTTTAAAGCACTTGCTAGTTGTCTCGACAAAAAAAAAAACAAAAAAACAAAAAGATGTTGACTTGAAGAAGCTGACAAGGGCAAGAGTAAAAAAATTGAAAATGTTAATAAATTTACGTATAGAAGAAAAACATTGTACCAATATTGATACTCGTAGATTTTGTATTTAAGTGTGCAATTACTGCTATTTCAAATGCATGCTAATCATTCACCGATTTTCATCTTCATTTTAGATGTCCTACAAAATCGAACCTCTACCTGGTGCAAGCACCTTGATCGGTGAAGGTCCCCACTGGGATGTTGAAACACAAAGTCTATACATGGTCGATATCGATGTCGCCCGCCTGTTGCGCTATGATTACAAAGAAAATAAAACCTATACCGCCGTACTGGAGGGCGAACAATACGCCTCCTTCATTGTACCCGTCGAAGGCGAAAGCGGCAAATTCGCTGTGGGTTGCGATCGTCGTGTGGCTATTGTCGCCTGGGATGGTGTATCGCCCACTGCTAAGGTGGAACGTGTTGCCTACGAAGTGCAACCGGGTGAAGAGTTTACGCTCAATCGCTTGAACGATGGTAAAGCTGATCCACGTGGACGCCTTTTCGCCGGTACTATGTACAATGATCAAAAAGATATCTTGAAATATCGTAAGGGTGAATTGTATAACTTTGAGAAGGGCAAGCCAATTGCGTTGATTAAATCCGATGTTGGCATTTCAAATGGCTTGACATGGAATGAGAAGAAAAGTAAATTTTATTTCATTGATTCAGCCGATTTCGATGCCAAGGAATACGACTACAATTTGGACACCGGCGTAGCAAGTAAGTAGATCTAGATCTATGTTAAAATAAATTGATTTATGAAGAAGTTTGAATGCATTCAGCGCAAAGACAGTCTTCTGGCGCGGCCAGCAGCGCCGGAGTATGAACTTTTTATACAGTTTCCTTTGTGTGTTGAATGTTGAGTCAGAATGCGTGCTTCATAAAATCATTTTTTTCTTCCTATATTCTACTAAAAATTTGTATTTTATTTATTAGGCAACCCTAGAGTCTTCTTCAAGCACGCCACACATTTGCCTGACGGTATGACGATTGATGCTGACGGCAATGTTTACATCGCCACATTCACCGGACATACTGTCTATAAAGTCAATCCCAGGTGAGTGAGTGAATGTCGAGTAGTAAACAGACCTGTTAAGCATTTCTACAGCCAAAACTTGCTCGTAATCGAAATCAAATAAGGCTCGTTTTTTTCAATTCAGCTCTAATTTTTTGTGTTAATACTAAGTTTCTGGAATGAAAATGACAGCTACTCGGTCTCACTCGAAATTGATAGAGAAAAAAATATACAAAAACGAGCAGGAACTGCCTAGAAATGCATAGCAGAACTCTCACTGATTTCCCTATTACATAAAACTATTTTTTACTCTTTTATGTATTCATGAATAAATATTTTTCGCTTCCAGCACCTCTGAGATTCTGTTGGAAATCAAGTTCCCCTGCAAGCAAATCACATCGGTGGCGTTTGGTGGCCCCAATTTGGATATTTTGTATGTGACCACCTCGCGACTAAACGATCAGCCAGCACCAGCGGGTGAGACTTTCAAAGTGACTGGTTTGGGTGTGAAAGGTCTACCGATGACAAAGACGCGCATTTAAATGTGTCATGCCAATCAAAACGCTTAAAATTGTAGTACAGTAGTTACTCTATTATGTGAACTGACTATAAAATTACAACTCAGATAAGAAGATGTCCAAAAAATCTAGCTGTTCATATAATTGAGAGATAAATTAAGTTTAAAAAAAAGTAATTAAAGTTGCATACATAATTCGTATATTAATTTTTTGTTTTTTATACATTAATTGTGTCGTCAGTGGGCTCGTTATTTGGAGGATATTTGCTGGTGTTTTGGCGTCCATAGCCCATAATGGAGTTAGTGTCCGTACATCCTGCGACAAATCAAATTTTTTTGCTACATACCTAAGACAATTTTCCCAAGCTTATGAGACTACAGGTTTAATATAGGAGGTGGCGCAAAATTAATCACCCTATCGTAAGATTTATAACTTCAAACAATTTTTTGAAATAAGCAGAAAAAAACTCAAAGATGCACTAAAAATATTGCGGAATTAAAAAAAAATTCATTAAAAAATTATGAGCTAATGGGTCTTACTGAAGTTCATTGTGGAAGACCTACAAAAATAGCCACCCGAACTTTCATTCAGATTCCTCCTCAATCGACGCCAACTTTGTGTGCATTATATTAAATGAAGCGCGATGATTTTTTTCTGCTTCGCCCTCACAATCTTTGGTATAATGAATGGAGGAAGGTAAATTAACCACTCTATTATTTTTTGGTTCGTAAATGTTGATTGTAGCAGGCGGAGTAGAATTGTGGGACCTGTCGGTTGCGATTCGAACTGCGTGGTATTTCCGGTGTTGGCGATGATAAGCCGACAGGCTATGGCCCCAACGATTTAGTCTTCACGACGTGACCAGCAGTACGTGATCAGATGACTGGAATGTGCTGGCTTCGACGTCTTCAATTGACAGTATTACGCAGTCGGAATCTTCTGATGCCACACGACTACGAACCCGGTTCTGATGTCGTTTAATGACTCTAGAGTTGTTCAACCGAACCTCTTAAGATACAGGCCCAGTCTGATTTTTCACGAGGCCCGGGAACCATCTCGGCCCAGTCGGATGATTACGAACACATACTGGACTGCCTGAAATGATAGGTTCAGTACTGACAGGGTCGGTAACCTTACCGTACACTATTTAGTGAGGTTGAATTTTGTCGAAATAAGTTTTTAGCTTACGATTGAGCAGTAGCTCTGCAGGCGAGCGGGTCGTTGTTCGTTGTGCGGGATGGTGTGTTGCTTGAACAAATATCTAGCCAGGCTGAGATCGATATTTGTGACGGGCTCTGCTTTCTTCAAATAACTTTTAGTACTTTGAACCATTCGCCCCAGCTGTCCGTTTGCAGAAGGATGGAATGGCGCCGAACGGATGTGTCGCATTCGATTTTTCTCCATAAAGTTCTTGAACTCCTCAGACGTGAAAGCTGTTCCGTTGTCTGACACGAGCTCATCAGATAGTCTATGCGTGGTTAACTCGGTGGACAAAAGAAATAACCTCGTTACGAAAATCGAATAGGAATCTATTCAATTTAGCCAAGGTCACGAGAGGGTCCGTAGACTGGTTAGCCTATGTACAAAAAAGCAGTAAGAAATGCGCGACGCGAATTCTAGCAAAAAAATTGTAAGGAAATTGGAGAAACTATAGAAGCGGGAGGGAGACGAAAGAGACACACTAATCCTAAAGACTTCAGACCTATCACTCTCACGTCAATCAGCAGGTACTCCCTGTCACAACACGCCTCCATAAAAGCCAAATATATAGAAACTGGTTTACACTCGCACGCCGGATTCGCGGAAAACAGTTTGGCAGAAAAATAGTTTGCTTTGGTAACTTTTGTAGACAGGGAAGTAGCCTTTAACAATATTAATAGAAGCGTCATAACGGGTGCTGTAGATGTCTAATCTTCCTACTCTGATCGAGGCCATACTTGACAGAAGAAAGGTAGCTGCAAGATTAGGCAACACAATAATAAGCAGACTGGTCTGCAGAGAAGGCAGTGAACTTCTTGCTGCTGACACTAAAGGGAGGGGACTTACGCTGACGATTTGACAATCGCGGTTAAAGGCAAGTATCGCAACAAGCTCATGTATATTCTGCGCTCTAACATGACCACGCTTAGTAACTGGACAGAGAATAGGGGACCCGGAAAAAACCCCTATAAAACTGAACAAATTCTCTTTACAAGTAAATATAGACTGACCACAGTCTCCCCGCTAATTTTCAAGGGAGTGAAGATTCCTTTGAAAGAGAAAGTCAAATACTTCGGACTCATTTTCTTTTCTTGTTCACTTCTCTCAGAAGCATAGGGCCTCGATAAAACTCTTCCATCGTAAACGATTCTGTGCTGTTGCTTTCACACCGTCCGATGAGAGGTCGGCATCTGCTAGTTCGCGCAGCATCGACCTACTCCAAGTGTTTTTTGGTCGATCGCGAACTCAGCTCCCTTGCGGGTTCCAGTCAAGTGCCATTCTCGTGATGCGATCTGGTGGTTTTCTCAATGTGTGACCTATCCATAGCCACTTTCTGGATTTGATTTGCCTAAGGATGGGTTTCTCATTCGTTAATCTCCACAGTGCGTCGTTCCTGATGGTGTTTGGCCAGAATATTCTGCAGATGATGCGGAGATATTTGTTGATGAAGGATTGTAGCCTCTGTGTGATGGTGGTAGAGACCATCTACAGAAAAATAAAAATAATATTCTCCAAGAGGTCAATAGGTCATGCAGAGAAGAAAATACGTATGTTACCGGGCTAATTTGACAGGAAAGGTCAGGAGAATCGTTCAACCTCTGAAGAGAGAACATCTCCAATGTAGGTATGCACTCTTCTAGGCTAGCAATATTTTCGCATGAATACTGCAGAAGTTGTGGAGACGAGGAAGAGGAAGAAACAGTAGAACACTTCCTCTGCAATTGTCCAGCCTTAGCTAGGAGTAGAGGACTCTTTTGACTCTTTTACGGAATCACCAGCTATTGGGATAAAACCTATCCGACGCTTCATAAGAGAGTCTAACTGGTTCCATGGTGCACACATACTGAGGCTCTCGTATTACACAGTGATACCACAACGGGCCTACAAAGTGAGTTGGCTATTTTTAAAGCGGACTGCCACAAAAACTTAGCCCAACCTTATATTTTGATTATTGGGGAAAAAGACACTAGGATGATACTTTGTTGATTGACTTGTAGTACTTGAATGTACTTAACATTCCAACAATCAGACTATTACTAATACCCATAGTAAAAAAAAGCAAGTAAGCAACTCAAATTATCGCTTTTTTCCACTGGTACGCTAATCTGTTACCGGCCATGAGTCGAGTGTGGTTCTATGTGATAAACCGTCTCCCCCGCCGAATTTCCGTCATGAAAAAAGCTTCTGATAAAACAGCATGGTACAAAAGTCAAGAGCTCTCCATAATAATTTCACAATATTTGTTTAAAGGTCACAACCTTCTCTAAAGAGTAGCGGAGACCTCTCTGCTTTTGAAGGGCAGTCAAAAATTGCAAATCAGTATGGCACTTCTGCACATTTTCATACATAAATTGAAGTGTTATATGAGTACATAAATTCGTATATCTAAAAGTACGTGATAACCATCGCGGCGCATTTTCGATTGCACTCGAAATGAGTTGACTACTAAATGTTTGTCTATAAACTCCGTGCAATTAGGCACAAATAAATATTGCAACAAGCAGTAGGAATCTTAATCTAATCCGATTTATAGAACATTTTAAATTTAAGAATAATTTTTGTTTCTAGTGTTGCTACCGAGATATCTTGAATAGAAATAGAAACATTTTTAGAACCCATTTTCGGATTCTTTTTAATCAAATCATATGGACGAACAAATTATAAGACTAATGCCATACTATTGGGTTGGCAACTAGGTAATTGCGGATTTTTTTAGAACATCAAAGTCAATTTTTTCATAGAACTAAATAACTTTATTCTGTAATGTATTGCCCATTTTGATCAATGTCCTTTTGCCATCTTTCAGGCAGCATCATAAGCCCACGCTCATAAAACTTCTGGTTTTTATTAGCAAACAACTGAATCAAGTACGATTTGAGATCATCATCATTATTGAAATTTTTACCATTCAAGGAGTTTTGTAAAGATGGAAACAAAAGTAATCAAATGGTGCACGGTCAGGACTATACGATGGATATGGCAAAACATCCCATTCAAGCTCCGATAATTTTTGCCGAGTGGCCAAAGATGTGTCTGGCCTTGTATTCTCATGATGGAAGACAATACCTTTTCGATTTGTCAATTTGGGCTGCTTTTCTTCAACTGCATTTTTTAATTTTTGATCGTTCGGTTGGGTAGTAAGAGTTCAAAGTGAACATTTCTTTTGTAATCCCACCAAACTGATAGCAAAACCTTCTTTTGATGAATACCAGCTTTTGATGTTGTTTGAGTTGTTGCACCTGACCTAGTCAACGATCTTTTCCGCTTTTCCGCTTTGTCGTATTGTTTTAAACAACCCATTTTTCATCGCCAGTCATCAGTCGTTTTTAAAATGGATCATTTTTATTACGTTTCTTAAGTAAATCGCAGCTGTTAATGCGTTGTGTTAAATGCATTTCTTTCCGTTCGTGAGGAACCCAGGTATCGAGTTTTTAAACATAGCCCAGTTGTTGTGATTTTCAATGCCTGTTTGTGATCCATGAAGCTTCTCTGTACTCTCACGTGTTGTACTGTGACGATCCGAATCGATTATTGTTTTGATTAGGGCGTTATCAACTTCAACTGGACGACCAGAGCGTTTTTCATCTTTGAGTGAAAAATCACCAGAACGAAATTTGGCAAACCAATTTTGACACTGGTCGTTATTTTAAAGCTTCGTCACCATAAACAGTACTTAACTTTTTATGAGCTTGCGATGCGGTTTTCCCTTTGGGGAAATAAAAAAGCAAAATATGACGAAAATATTCATTTTGATTTTCCATTTTTCAAGGAACGCCAAACGAAAACTACGCAACCGATTAAAAAAAACTTTTTCTACTGATTGACAGCTGAATTGCCAACTATCAAATAACAAAATGTGTTTTACATTTGTACTATGTACGCCTGCAAACCTAAAAATTCAACTGAGTGAACTATGAGTGAAATCCGCAATTACTTAGTTGCCTACCCAATATTTATAATAAATAGATTTCTTTTTAGAATTTAGTTTATAATATCGAGCTTAGTAATTTGTGTTGGATTCTCGTTGGTTTATAACTTCTTGAAGTCGTCGAGGCATCGATTTGATTAAGATTTTTATAACATTTTGATACATTTTCTACCCTTCGAAATTAATCGCACTTCTAAGCCTTTTAGCGCTATTGAATTGTCTTCCGTTTTTGGAAACGGATTATGATTGGTTTAATTTTCTATTGGATTTATGGGTCAGGGATAGTCAGAAGCCCGAAGAAATGAGGATTTTCAATCATTTTTTTTGCTAGTCAATTGCATTATTTTACAAAAACAGAAACATGGCATTAATATATGATGTTTAAACCTGACTTGGCAAAATTTCAAAAAAAAAAATAATAATTGTAAAAGTTATCCCTGTTTATGTGGAGCCTGTTTCTCCAGTAGGCCCTTGCGGTGATCATCACAAGTTCTTAGAGATTCATCTAAAATCAATCGGACAAGAGAAATTAGTTATATTAATAGACAATAGTATAGAAAAAAATTAACAATATGGCGGTCTCAGGAAATATTTTTCATGTTTTCGAAAAAAAATCCGACAGTTGATTATTTAAAAAAAATCGAAATTAAAAAAAAAAAAATCGAAATTAAAAAAAATCGAAATTTTTGAAAAAAGATCGAAATTAAAAAAAAAAAATTGAAATTAAAAAAAAAATCGAAATTTAAAAAAAAAAAATCGAATTTGTTGAAAAAAAAATCGAAATAAAAAAAATCCTTCGATCAGGCACGAGTTTTTTATGTTTTTCAAAAGCAGTATAACTTTCATTGAAATCTAACAAGCGGTTTTTAACTTACAGTGATCACGAGTTCAAAAAACATAGTTTTGAGAAAAACACATTTCAAGTTTTGCTATTGATTTATGTAGAGTTATACGAAGTATGTCATATATTCCTGGGCCATATAATAGTTCTACAGCCTTCATAGCAGCTTCCAAAATATCGATTTGCTCTTGCCTACGTAGCATTCTACCTTCTCGAGTGTCAGCGTTAGCGCGCTTACCTGCCACTTTCACGCGAGCAGCATCCATTTTTTCAACATACCGATGAGAATTAGGCCCACAATTAAGTCCCTGTGTATTCATTATAACCAATAATGAGTTTATACCTTCATTGAGTATACAAGTGGCTATGTATGCAGGAATTTGTGCGATAGTATAACTAGTACTAGTTTACCGTTTGTGGGCATATTTTCCATACTAATTGATTAAAGCTTTCACCATTATTTTGATTGAATCCAACTACACATCTTGAAAGTAAATTTTCATTACAGAGATCTTCGTATGTAAACTTTTAAGAGATCAGGAGGTAAGGGAGAATAATCGTGACTATAAGTAGCAAGCACACCTAATTCTCTTTTTACACGAATTTTTTTCAAACGAATTTGATTTAACACGAGTTAAAAAGAGAAAAAAAAAATTTTTTACACGAATTGTTTTGTTTTAACACGATTTTCAATATTTTATGAATTTTTCTTGAATCTCATAGAGCAAATCGGATTCATTGTTTGGGATTTTTGTTTTAGCATATCGGTTTAGGTTATTTGTTTAGGATCTTAGAATATCAGCATGTAATCGCATCTATACAGGATGAGCGGCTTTGGGCTGTTATCGTGTACAGCTGTTGCTATAAAAATATGTGTATATGAGTGGGATTCCCCGAATTATGCATAGAGTAAAGACGTAATGTACTTTTTACGCAATTTAGTTTGGTTTTGAGAGTTGAAAAGAAAAGACGCTTAGTTGTTGTGAGTATTTAAAACATTATAAGTAAAATAAAGTTAGTGCTCGTATAGATTTATTAACTCAATAACAGGTAAGCTTTAAATAATTTTCAAATCTTTGCATTATTAATATGAAAAATATTTTGGTAGCCTTAACACAATGTCACATAATTCACCTGTAATAAAATCCAAGAGGAAGGCGATCAGTTTAGATACTAAAATTAAAATTTTAGATCAACTTACAACAGGACAAGGAGCAACGGCTGTAGGAAAGCATTTTGGTATTCATGAAGCTACCATAAGAACGATCAAGAAAAATGAAACTGCGATTAGAAAATCGGTATGTTCTGGAATGAAAATAAGTGCTAAATCATCGTCATACATAAGAGATGTTGTCAAAGAGAAGATGGAAAAAGCTTTGGTAATGTGGATTAAAGATAAATCACAAAAAAGAATGCCCGTAGATGGAATTGCTATCAAGCAAACTGCATTAAGAATTTATAAACGTATTAAAGAAGTTGAGCCAGGCACTTCATCTCAGTCAAAACAACCCGAATTTTCTGCAAGTACAGGTTGGATGACAGGTTTTCTTAAACGACATGCTCTCCATAATGTAAAAATTAAGGGAGAAACTGCGTCTGCAGATGAATTGGCTGCCAAAAAATTTCCTGAAAAACTTAGAAAAATTATTGAAGATGGAGGATACACCCCAGTTCAAGTTTGGAATGTAGATGAAAGTGGCCTCTTTTGGAAAAAAATGCCGAGCAGAACTTATGTTGCAAAATCGCAGAAAACTGCCGGTCGTTTAAAAGTAGCAAAGGACCGTGTAACATTGTTGTTTTGTTCCAATGCTTCAGGAGAACGTATGTTAAAACCACTGCTAGCAAATCGTGCTTTAAGACCACGCTCGATGAAAAGTGTAGATTTCAATAAACTGCCAATTCACTGGGCAGCAAACAAAAAGGCATGGATGACCAGTGCAATCTTTACAGAATGGTTCCAGAAATACTTCATTTCAGAAGTTAGACGCTACATGAATGCCATCCGCTCTTGGAGCATCCAAATGTGCAATTTTGCTATCTTCCGCCTAACACTACATCCTTAATACAACCGGTAGACCAAGGGATCATTGCTACTTTTAAAAAGTACTACATAAAAAGTTAATTCCAATGCGTGGTAGACAAACTAGACCATAATGAGGATTTAACAGTCATTGATATGTGGAAAAAATTTTCTATTATGGACTGCATTAATCAAGTTGGGTTAGCGTTAGATGACTTAAAGCCATCAACCTTGAACTCATGTTGGAAAAATATTTGGCCAGAATGTGTCAAAAGATCCTGATCCTGTCATCCATAATAACGCTGTTTTTACTGGCATCACAACGCTGGCACATACAATTGGTGGAGATGGATTCGATGATCTATCATTTGCCGATATAGAGGAATTATTAGCTGATAAAAGCTTGAGCGAAAATGAAATTATAGACCTCACCCTTGAGACTCATCAAGACAGAGAACATAGCGATAATGACGAAGAAGATCCTCCCATTTTAAATGCAACTCTAATTAAAGAAGGTCTTGATCTTGCCAGAAAATTAGGTAATCATTTTCAACAACATGATCCTGATGAGGAACGAGCTGCAAAATTTTAACGTGAACTGAAATCATTAATGGCATCTTACAGGGAACTTTATAAAGGTTTATCACGAAATCAAACACAATCTTTAATGACTGATTTCCTTCTAAAAACTACTGAATTATCAACACAGGAGCCTAGAGATGATAATCCAGAAACAATTTCACAAGATGATGAACAAAATAGTTATAGTGATGGCAGTGATTTTCTAGTCTTACGCAAACGTATTCGTTTATTGTCAGAAAGTGACAATGCAAAAAAGTTGTTTATGTTTATATTATTTTTACTTGTTTTATATTAATGAATTTCAGATATTATTTTCTTTTTTTCAAAGTATAATTTATTTCTTATAATATATTTAAAGAATTAAAATGTGTAAACACGAAATAAATTCTTTAGTGAACTCTAAAAAGAATTGTTTAGTATTGTTTTCACCTAATTCTCTTTTTACACGAATTTTTTTTTACACAAATTCTTTGGGAACGTATCTATCGTGTAAAAAGAGAATTAGGTGTATATACTTATATAAAGGGTGGTTAAATTTGAAGGGCCGATGTGGAATGTGAACCACACCTAAACGTCAACGACACCGTTGAACTTCTTTATTTAGGGTTATTTGAAAGAAAAGGTATACGTCGATAAGCCAGCAATAATTCAAGAGCTAAAGAATGAGATAATTCGGCACATTAACGGCATAGAACCTCAATAATGCCTCAGCGTCATCGAAAATGTTGACCATCGGATGGAGGTGTGGGGCCGAGGCCGCGGCGGTTATTTGGCCAATATTTTGTGTCATTCATAATTGAGCCATACCAATATTATTATAATGAAGAGAAATGACAATAGTTTCCTAAAAAAATTCTAGTTTATTCAAAATCAACACCGGCCCTTGAAACTTAACCACCCTCTAGATAAGAAACTATTTGCATTTAGTGGTCTTTGGAGGTGTGCCGCCGAGGTCGCCACGGTTATTTGGCCGATATTTTGTTCCACGCGTAATTGAGCCATACCAATATTATCATAATAAAGAAAAATGATAATAGTTTCCTAAAAAGATTGTATTTTATTCAAAATCAATACCGGTCCTTCAAACTTAACCACACTTTATATTAAAATGTGACTAAGAAATCTCACATTAAAATAGCAAATATCTCGTAAAAAATTTTTGGACGCGCCGATTTTTGGACTTTTGGGTGTGACATGACAATTGAAGTAATTTTTTTGGAGTTAATTTGTTGCAAAATAATGAATATCTAAATCCTCGAACTAAACGCGAAATCTCGGTATTATAATAATCTCATATCAAACCCGTTATCATAAAAAAAAAAAATAAAAAAAAAAATTTACAACCACAACTTATATTTGTGACTCGACAAATTACTTGAGAAAATTATCTATTATCACCACCAAAAATTCCCAGATTTTATGATAAAAATGTCCACATGCCAGTGCAAAAATAAAAATCAAAAATGCGCCCATTGAAAACTCTGTTAGTTATATAGTCTACACGTACATAGGTATGTACTCGTATACAACTTTTGCGAATATTCTTATAAGAGCATAAAAGCTAAGCTCAAGCTTCCCTATCGCAGAGCACGACAAGCTGTTCCTTCAAGCTGTCTATAAATAAACGATACAGCAGCACAAAGCAGCTCAGACAAGCCGGTGATTGGAAGCGCGCATTTAAGCAGAGTAGTGGGCAATTGAACAAAAGGTGCATAAAATACAAAAGGTAATCGAGTTTCTTAAAAGAATTTTGAATAATTGGTTCAAAGAAATGTTGTTGTAAATGAACAAAAAAAAAAATTAAATAAATAAATAAATAAAGCTAAAAAATGCATGCACTTTAGAACCTGCATTCCAAAACTACTAAATCAATTATTTATAGTAGAAACACGAAAAACTAGTTTTTGCGCCGAAGCGAAAAAATATGTGAAAAAGTGCTTTCCTTTGCTACTTTTGGATGTCTAACAAAAAAAAAGTGTATTTTCAATTAATACTAAACAGGCGGTGGGATGGCAATAATTTTTGTGTTATATTAAATTAAGAAAAAATATATGTTGGCGGTGATGCATTAGAAGTGTTCAAAAAAAGTCTAAGTGCTGAATATTTATTATAATTTTCCACCCTTTCTAATTCTTCTTCATTGAGAAAACACCAAGACCTAGGATCGGTCTAATCGTAACATCCCATCTCACTGTGACGGGTCTTGAGGTTCACTAGTCTCGTGAGGTTCTGTGAACGTCAACTTCCTTGGCTCGGAGCCAGTTCTGTCACCCCTTCTGCAGCCATCAAAGCTACGGTTGGAGCAAACGGGTTACTCTAATACACAAGTGAGCTTGGCAGGCTGAGACAGGCTGCAGATGGACAAAACTGATGTTACTTGTAATGTCTGATCGACTATCGCAGTAGTTTCTTCTGTCTCCCTAAACAGGGACATGGAAAAGGTGGGCATGTCAGACAGTGGACTCTGCCCAGCATGTGGAGAGGAGAAGTAGACGGCGGGGACCACTTTCTGTGTGTCTGCCCAGCCTTCGCTCGAGTCAGGCTTCAGGTCTTTTGCACTGTTGTGTGAAGAATCGATCACCTTGGCTCCTTGGCAACATAAGATCTACTCAGATTTCCTCGGACGTCGAGTAGATTTAAAGAAGGGAGTAAACAATGGAAGTCAACAGAGAGAAAGTTCAGTAGATTTTATAGCTTTTCTTCGGTAAAGGCGAAAGGGGGAAATGCAAGCTCGGCCGCTGAAATTGTGAATTGTGAATGGTGTTTATGGTGCCAATACGTGCAATTTTGATTTCGTCGATTCTGCTCAAGCATTTTTGATGTTAAAATGCCGATAAAATAACAGAACTACTCAAAGTTGACCGGTCTGTTAGTAGTCGTAGCATCGCCCAGAAGCTAAAGATGGGCCACAAAACAGTTTTGAACCATTTACACAAAGCTGGGTTCAAGAAGAAGTGCGATGTTTGGATTTCACACCAATTAATACCAAAAAACATGACTGATCGAAGTCATCTGCGAAGCCCCGGCCAAACGCCACATATGACAATATTGTGCGAAAACGATCGTAGACAAAGCATCGTGATGACGCAAGTCAACGGTTAAGAAGGTTCTACTATGTATTTGGTAGGACTCTTAAAGGAATCATTTATTATGAGTTGATTCCGTATGGCCAAACATTAAATTCATATTTCCTGTGTCAACAATTGAACCGTTTAAAGCTACCGAATGGCCAGAATTGATCAATAGAAGAGGTCGCCGTTTTAATGCATCCACCATCTAGTCCGGACCTGGTACCACGCGGATGGTGCCTACTCATTAGTAAGTGTATACTTGGAGACAACAGCTCATTACAAAAACACTAACGAAGCTATAAATCAAGATGATGAAGTGATATAGAAACAAGTCAAACCAGATCATAAATGCATTTTGTTCAAATATCTCTAGAGGGGACATGCATTTGTAATAGAGCTTCTTTTTAATTACATTAATTTTGAATATCTAAGGGGCAGATGTCAAAGTAAATTATTTAAATTGTTCATATAAATTTTTAATATAATTCAGGTTTTAATTGCACTTCTCTCCATAGGCAAATGCATACCTCGGTTCGTAATCAATGGACTTGTTTGCTTTTTTGTTTAGTCACCTAATGACCCAGCGAAAATGAATAATTAAAAATATGCATATTAATAAATATTTGCTTTGAAATTTACACATTCATACACAGATGTATGCTTATCTCATACGCACGACACCGAAGTCAACTAAATTTAAATTTAGTGCATTTATTTGGTCTGCAAAAAACGAATTTATTCGAATTTACCTAATCATTTTTTTAAATTCCATCTAAGATAAGCTTAACTTCAAGCCTACCTGACTAAGTGAAGACAAGTCAATTTAAGTTAAGTCATGTTAAGTTAAGTTACGCCCATTTCAGAGTTGATTGTTTTTCCTATGTCATTTTAATTCCTAAAATAAGTAATTTCAGAAAAGTTTAAGGCCACACTTCAATTGCGTATCTCAGTCTAATAAATTTTTGTTTCGGAGAGCTTCCAGAAAATGTGATCTCTTAGATCAAGAAAGATTGACAAAGTTGATACAAGATATGCAATCAAATAATAAATATCAAAGAAACAAAGTGGCAGAAAGCTTTATGGCAAACATATTTTTAGTAGAGTTGCCACCTATCCCGAAAAATAAAATTAACTTTTATCTAAATTAAATCAAATATTACAAAAACGGTATCAATTAAAAAGTATTTTTTATTTTTTTACTTTTTAATTCAGAATTATTTGTAAGTAGGGTTGCCTTGCGATTCAAATTTATTATTTAATTATGTCGAGTAAGTAAACAAAAAGATTAAGAGAGATTTACAATAATGGCTTCAAAGAAACAAAGTGGCAGAAAGCCTTACGGCAACATATTTTTTAATAGAGTTGCCACCTCTCCCGTATACTAAAATTGATTATTATCTAAATTACATCTAATATTACAAAACCGGTATCAGTTAAAAAGTATTTTTTACTTTTTAATGCAGAATTATTCGTAAGTAGGGTTGCCACGCGTTTCAAATGTGTTATTTAATTATGTCAATTGATTATTATCTAAATTAAATGAAATATTACAAAACCGATATCAATTAAAAAATATTTTTTACTTTTTAATTCAGAATTATTCGCAAGTAGGGTTGTCACGCTTTTAAAATTTATAATTTAATTATCTCTGTTAACTACAAAAAAAAATTTAAGAAAGATGTACAACAATGTTGCCGAAGAAGCAAGTTTGCAGAAAACTTTAGTAGAAACATGTTTTGGAATAGAGTTGCCACCTATTCCAGAAACTAAATTTAATTAATATGTAAGTTAAATTGGACATAACAACACTGCATCAAGCGAGATGTATTTCAGACTTTTCAATTCAGAATTATTTGTAAGTAGGGTTGCCACGCTTTTAAAATTTATTATTTAATTATCTCTATTAACTACAAAAAAAGTTTAACAAAGATGTACAACAATGTTGCCGAAGAAGCAATTTTGCAGAAAACTTTAATAAAATCATATTTTGGAAGAGAGTTACCACCTATTTCAGAAACTAAATTTAATTAATATGTAAGTTAAATTGGTTATAACAAAACTGTATCCACCGAGATGTATTTCAGACTTTTCAATTCAGACTTATTTGTAAGTAGGGTTGCCACATTTTTTAAATTTATTACTTAATTATCTCTATTAATTAAACAAAAAGATTAAGAAGCAAAGCTTAAAAAAGCAAGCTTGCAGAAAACTTTAATATATACAATACCTATTTTTGAATAGAGTTGCCATATAAGCCACCGCGAGTTTTAGGTTAGATATTTTCTGCTGCTTTCTTCTGAAAGGTTGCAACCTTTCTAAAAAATATGGGTAAGCCATCTCAATCCCGGTGTCAGGGATGCTTTGATTTAAGCGAATTGTAGAGTTGCCAATTTTTACAAAATGCTTCTATAGTCTGCACAAAATACAAAAGCTATTTCAAAAGAAAGATTAAAAAAAAACTTTAGCTATTACAGGTTGTCATCTTTTTTCTAAACCGAGATGTCCTACAAAATCGAACAGTTACCCAACTCCTATGGCTTGCTTGGTGAAGGACCTCATTGGGATATTGAAACACAGAGTCTATACTTTGTAGACATCGACAATGCCAAACTCTTTCGCTATGATCACCAACAGAATAAAACCTACTGTGCAATAGTTGAGGGTGAAAAATTCGCCTCCTTCATTATACCCGTCGAAGGAGAAAGTGGGAAATTCGCTGTGGGTTGTGCGCGCCGTGTCGTGGTTGTTGCTTGGGATGGTGTATCACCCATTGCCACGGTGGCACGTGTTGCCTATGAAGTGCAACCGGGTGAAGAGTTTTCTAAGAATCGTATAAATGATGGAAAAGCTGATCCACGTGGACGCCTCTTTGCTGGTACTCTGTATGCTGAGGAGTTGATGGCGAAGCGTACTGGTGAACTTTATAGATTTGAGAAGGGCAAGCCCATTGCAATGGTTAAGTCGGACATTGGCATTTCAAATGGTTTGGCATGGAATGAGAAAACAAAGAAAATGTATTATATTGATACCAGCGATTTCGAGGTCAAAGAATATGACTACGATTTTGAGACGGGCGCGGCAAGTGAGTATTAATACTATTCCCTGTATTCTTAACACGTTTGGAATATATTCATATGTGTAGGTAATCCGATTGTGGTCTTCAAGCATCCCGAACATTGGCCTGACGGCATGACAATTGACTCTGAGGGCAACATTTATATTGCCACATTTACGGGACACACTGTGTATAAGGTCAATCCAAGGTGAGTGAGCAAGTAAGGAAGTTAATCAAGAAACGTATAACTATGGCACGAAAAGTACAAGCCCTGTTTCCGATAAATTTAGACACCAAAACCTCAGGTCCTTGAACTAACGATAATAAGACAATGGATTCAACGATCGTCCCGGTATTATATGAGCAAGGAATGGAAGTTCGAAGCTGTAACCAACTTTAAGAAGAGGCTATGTGTGATAAAGAGTAAGACAGATAGAGGAAAATACTGCAATTCAGTCGCAGGGGTCGAAGGTTGATCTTCTAGGGTCAAACAAGCTCAGGGATTACAGTCGCTTTTTTCAAGCCGTGATTTACAGAACTCAAATCAGTTGAGCGTTAGAGCGTTCCCTGGCGTTTGCTCCGCGAACTTTTTGATCAAGGTGGTTTGCGCAAAAGTCTCATCGTCATCATCAAAATAAACCCCTGAACTTATCTCAACAGACAGATATTGTCGGAACTTCTTCTAAATACTTCATATCTTCTTTTTTCTTTGGTTTTATCTTTTTAACTTGCATCCAAATATCATCCTCTAATTAAGATCCCTTCCTGATCGCCAGTACTGCTTCCGCTCTAAGTTTACCCACTCCGTTATTGTAGATTTGGAAAATAGTTTAGGTCGTATGAAGATGTTTGTCGATCTAGTCTTTTTGCCAGCTCGCAGGTGACCTCACTCGCTCTTCGATTCATTCTTTTGACTTTTGTTGTCGGAATGTTGACCTATTTGGGTGGATAGGAGAGATTTGGTGGCCAATTGGGTATCTCAAAATATTACTTTAAATAAGCCGTTCAAACCTTTTATGCTGGTGAAGGTAGCGTTCTTGTTTGCATATTGAAATATTGGGAGCCATTTCCTCTTTGTGATGGAAAATTTGGTGTCACCTCCATATTCGCCCGCCTGTGCAACGACGATTTATATACTCGTATTTAAAATTAAGATGTGGGAAGCTGATTGTTGTTGTTGTAGCACCATAAACGCAATGAATTTTTGTGTTCTTTTTTTGTTGTAGAAAGAGCAAAAGTAGGTGAATTTGGAAAAGTGCCAGGCCCGTGCTTTAGGTGGGATTCAGACCCTCAACTTCTTGGGATGGCAGGCTAGTGCACTTACGCTAGACTACCGAGACCGCTAGCAACAATATCTGATCGATTTATTTCTTAATATTTTACTTGTTTTTGGTACTAATTTCTTACCAGTTTTAAGTTATTTTTCCTTTCATTTCGTAATAAATTTTTTTTTAATTTAAAGATTTTCTATTTATTTATTTATTTATTTATTTATTTATTTATTTATTTCGTTATTTATTTATTTTCTTATTTTTCTTCAGCACTCGTGAAATTCTTTTGGAAATTAAGTTGCCCACTAAGCAAATCACTTCCGTGGCCTTTGGCGGACCTAATTTGGACATTTTATTTGTGACTTCTTCGGCATATTTCGATGAACCAGCGCCAGGCGGAGTTACCTTCATGGTGACTGGTTTGGGAGTTAAGGGGCTGCCAATGTCGAAAGTGCGCATTTAAATCGAGCCTAATCGAAACCCAATTTCAGATAGAATGGTTTTGCTCTGCAGGCGATTATAATTTGAATAAAAATTTGTAATTATATTATGTCGAAAATTAGAAACTTCTTTTTTCTTCTTTTCTTGCCCTAAGCACAACTTTTTATTAGTAATATAGTTTCAGCATTTTAATAATAAAAGAGTAGAGAAGTTATTTTAAATTAATAATTAAACAACAAATAAAAGCACATTTGAAACAGAAATAAAATATTTTTTAAATTTTTTTATTCGTTTTACCTTAATAACCTAATTAAACCTCTAATCAAAACAAAATACAATCACTAATAAAATAATTAATTACTAAGTTTCACCCTTTTGATAAAAAAAAATATGGAAAGGAATTGTCAAAATAAGGCACATTTGTCTGCTAAATACAAACTAAGAAAATTTAAAAAATGAATGAAAAATTGCAGTGCTAAGTTATGAGTGACCGCCAAGGTAGAGATTTCGCTGCCTTGATTCAATTTAGATGAAAGGTAGAGGTCGCCATTAAAGTAATGCAGTTTGCTTGGTTTATATGGCGAATAAAATATTCAAGTTTCAACATTATTTTCAGGAGCTTCTTAAACAAATTCCCAATAAAAGTTAAAGAATGAAAGTAATCAGCTGCTGAGTGTTGCGTTGGCTGGGTGAAGAGGTGACTCATCTGGCATCCAACTAGCGCTCCGCACCGTTTTGTTGCCACATCCTCGTTACCAACTTGAAGAGCTGAGTGCGGAAAGAAATGGGCTTTAGTCGGCAATTTGTTCTCACTTAAACATTCTCTGTAGGGAAGACTATTGAATATTGATGATTAGACTAGGTTTTCTTAGTGAGTAGTCCGATTTGTTTGTTATTTGCAATTAATAATCCGGCACATGCCCGAACGACCGCGCTTGTAACCAAAATTGTTCTGACAAAATTGTATTTCTGTAACTTAATTAAACATTCATATTAATATAAAATTTTCAATATAATTGGAATATTCTAACAATAAAATTTTTGGAATTGTACCTTAATTAATTAAAAATTATTAATAAAATTATCAGGTAATAAAATTTTATTTTTTTTGGAATTGCATTTTAATAACTAGAGCTGTGATAATCATGCAAATGCATGTTGCATGCATATTTTGCATGTTTCGTCCATAAAAGCATATTTCGATTTAAAATGCATGTTTGAATATTTTTTGAGTAATTTTAAGAAATGTAAATCATTCTTCTAACCAAAACATAAAGAAAAGAAATTCGCAGCTAATCTTTCGTTTCACGAACAGATCTACATATAACATTTTATGCGCCCATCTGTTTCAAAATTTTTTTAATTGCTTTCTCCAATAAGGCGACAAATTTCTTTATAAAAATGAGACTCGAAAATTTCCACGAAATGAGTTTGGCGCAATTATTGGTTACTATGATTGCTGAAGCCGCCGTAGCCGAGTGGGTTGGTGCGTGATCACCATTCGGCATTCACAGAGAGATCGTTGGTTCGAATCTCGGTGAAAGCAAAATTAATAAAAAAAAAAAAAAATTTTCTAATAGCGTTCGCCCCTCGGCAGGCAATGGCAAACCTCCGAGTGTATTTCTGCCATGAAAAAGCTCCTCATAAAAATATCTGCCGTTCGGAGTCGGCTTGAAACTGTAGGTCCCTCCATTTGTGGAACAACATCTAGACGCACACCACAAATAGGAGGAGGAGCTCGGCCAAACACCTAACAGAAGTGTACGCGCCTATCAATTATTAAATTATTATGATTGCTGAAGAGAGCACAACGACAAGTGCTCACTGTTGCCAACGCCAATAAATCTGAGTCGCTAGGGCCAATATCAAAAGTCGCTAGAAAGTCGCTAACTCCATCAGGGGCGGATCCTACATTTCATTCCGAGAGGTGCACAAGAGGCCATCTGTGGACTTAAAATTTTTATATGAATAATAATTAAACCAGTAATACCAACTCTACTGAAATTTGAGATCAACGGAAGTTAGTTTCAATCTCCTGAAATACTGTTTTTTTTTATGATGATTAGATAAATCTACTAAATTTTCTAACGCTTTGTTAATTTGTGTCTTTAAAATATCATTGGAAAGCATGAGTGATTCAAAAATGTTGAAAAAGTTATTTACGAAGTCGATCCAGTACTGGATTCAAATGGAAATTTGAAAATTTATAAAATTAATAATATTAACTATTACGCTTTTATAATAAAACCAGGCAAATCATATAATAATTTACTATATTATTATTAATTAAATCTTGAAATGGATTTATAAAATATATTTAAGCATAGTAAAGAAAAAGTGGCATATAAAAGCTACGCTGTCACCACTGTGACAGCCAAAGAAATAAGTGATTTTTTTTACGGATAATCTGGAATTAAAAATTGAAATTGCTTGTTAATTTGTATAAATGTAGTTATCGTTGTACGTACGGAATTTCGAAAATTTTCATTTGAAAAAAAATGGCGACGGATTGAAAATCAAAATTCTCAACCAATAGGTAGTGCGTTATTTTATCTATAGTCAGTAAATTGTTACTCTAGAGTATGCAAGGTAAAGGGCATTCACGGGTAATCAAGTTGACAGAAAAGTATCTATTGCTTAAAATGGTTTTGATTTGCTCTCCAAAAGTCGCCAGATAAGTCGCTAAATCATTTTTGTCGTCAAAACTTTTTTTTTGTCGCCAAGACTCAAGCAAAAGTCGTCAATTCTAGCGACAAAGTCGCTAAATTGGCAACACTGCAAGTGCTATGCGTCACTTGTTAGTATGAAATGCATAGTAAAAGCAGTACGTTCCACCATATTCTTCTCAGTTATTGCATGGTATTTGAAGTAATCGGTTGATAGAAAAGAAACACCGGGTGGATTTATTGCGGTCGGACAAATAAGTTTTATTTTGTTCACATTGCAATTGTTTGGTTTCTGCGAAAAAAATGTTTCAAGTCAAACAGCACATTTATTCAGTGAAATACAATGATGCTCAAGAAAGAAAAAAACAGAATTCTGAACATGAAATGAGCCAATTGTTAATATCAAATCATATCAATTATGTAAAACTTTAATCGAAGCCTATACTCCATTAAATAAAGTGAATCATCCGAGTGTAGTACAATTCATAGAAAAATACACTTCACAATCAGTTCCAGATTAAATGTTTTTGGCATATTGGATGATGAAAATGAGCGCAGAAAATCTTATTTGTTGAACGTTAAAGAATTAGACAAATGCAACGCTAACACGATCGCAACATTTTTTACTGAATCATTGTTACTTTTATGGCCTAAAGGTATGTAAGTCTTTACCTAGACACCTTTTTTTTGCGTTTCTTTAGTATTGAAGGAATTCAATATGAAAATGTTATGCTCGTTACTACCGATGCTGTTGCATATATAATTTCGGCAATGAAGTCTATTCAAGTTTTATTCCCAAAAATGCTACACGTTACATGTTTTGCCCATGGATTGCATCGATTGGTAGGATTTATTCGGTCAGAGTTCCATGAAGTACAATAAATTTGTTCATATCACAAGTAAAGGCTACCTTCGTCAAAGTAAGTATTGCTATTTTTATCTATAGTTCAAATTCTTATATTGAAAAAAACCATTAAATTCCTTCACAGTCAGCAGCTCGACGACAGCTGTTTAAGCAAGCAAATCCGAACATTCCAATGCCACCCGAACCAATTGTCACTAGATGGGGAACTTGGCTACAAGTATGTGATTACTATGCTGACAAGTTTGACGCTGTAAAATCGGTTGTTGGTTATTTGAATGATGCAGATTCGGAATGTATTCGAGAAAAAGCGTTTAGAGCGTCCCATATTCGACAAGATTTGGCATTCATAAAAGTTAACTTCATGTTCATCGCAGACAAAATCAAAATATTAGAATCGAAAGGACTTGAATTGATAAAGTGTATAGAGCTGTATGAAGAAGTGTAGTCTACCTTAGGCACAATGACGGACGACCGTTTTTTGAAGAAGTTCGAAGAAGTGTTATCTCGGAATATTGGATATAGTTCTTTGCTTGAAATTAATGATATTTTGAATGGAGATTCACGAGCTAGCGCTTCAAATGAATATATAACAGCATTGACACCATGTGAAATAACAATTTTTAAATTTTCTGCTGCTACATCGGTGGAACTAGAACGTTCCTTCTCAACTTACAAGTCAATTTTAACTGAAAAACGGCGGTGTTTCTCGTTCGATAGTCTGAAACAACATCTTGTTTTGACTCGCAACAATGAATTACTATAAGTATATGGCTAACTGAAATAAAAATGTTTACTAGTCCAGGAGAAAAAACTACCTTTTTTGCATTTTCGGTAATTTCTGAGAGATTTGCGAATATTATTTTGGGCTTTTTTTGCATTTTTTCGTGCATATTTCAGAGTTTTTCATGCATATTTTGGCCTTTTATTTTGCATAACTATCACAGCTCTATTAATAATTTATTTTATATTAATTATTAAATGTTTGAAATAAAAGAGTTTATTTTTTTTAATAGAAAATTTATAGTAACATTTTTTGTTTTGTTTTGGAATTGCATATTACTTTATTTTAAACAAATAATAACCATTAACAAATAAAAATAGTTTATAAAATTGCCATTATTTATTTTAAAAGTTAATTTTTTTTTTTTTCAATTTTGTTGAAAATTTATTTTCAATTAATAATGAAACATATCGACCAGAATGCTTTCCAAAACAAAAACATTTTTTGTTAGCATTTTTAGTCTAGTTTTTTTTTTTTTGTGTTTTTGAGCAGTACTTATATAATGTTAAAAAATAATAGCAAATTTCTAATAAAACTTATCGAAAAAAAATTATTACAACTATATTTTTTTTATTTTAGCTTAGTAATTAAACTCATGAACATTATGAACATTTACAAACAATTTTTATCTTTTAGTGTAATTTCAAACTACTAAAATAAGCTTATCAAATTGTAAAAAATTTCCAACACAATTTTGTGTTAGAATTTTAGAAATTTAGAAATAATAAAATTATTTGTTCTAAATTAATAAGGAAGAAACTAACTACCAAAAAAAATATTTCATTTGGAATTTTTTTGAATTTATTTTGAATTAATAATTAAAGCAATAAAAGAAAAAAAATATTTACAAATATTTAGTTATTTTTAAAAATTAAACATATAAAATATCGATTAAAATTATTTGTGTTTTTTTTTTGTGAGTTTGTTTTTACTTCAAATTCCAACTACCTAAGCACCTTGTAAACTAATAAACTTTTAACATTATTTCCTCTTAGTCAAATGGCGTGAACATCTTAAGTATTGCGAAGCCACAACGACTCACTTGACATTGGCCAGTATTGAACGTAGATGAAAAAAAGCGCGTCATTACACAAAAATGTTAACTTTTCAACTTGCGCTTACAGTCTCGGCATAATAAATTAGCAAGCGAACATTTCTTTTACGCTCACCAAAGCATAATTCTATGCACCTTGAAATTGCCTGTAACCCCTTACATTTGACCTGAACGCGAAAACACTTTGAGTGCTACGATTGGCACGTTCGCCCTTTTATCGATATTCGGTTAATTAAAAGTTTGACTTAACGTAGCAAATTCAAAGACACGATTGGCAGCGCAAGTTTAAAGTAAACGGCACAAAGTGGGCGAAGAAGGAAAATACGAACGGCAGCAGCGAAACGTAAGTAGAGGAAAAAGAGTGAACTAAGGTATTGGGCATAAGAAGAAGGTGGAAAATATTCTGTATAGAAAAGCAATTTTCAAAGTTGTATTCCGACGCACCACCTACACCTTACAGCCACTCTTAACGTTGAACTTGCAACGTAAGTGTCGAATGTAGAATTTCCCCAGGCAATCCACTTTCTGCGTCATTAAAATTCTAATGACCCACAATTAAGTATCATTTAATGAGTGTTTCTGTTGGATGGTTTCAATGCTGATGGAATACCAAAGCATTGGAGTACAGGGTGGGGCAAATATACCAGTATTTTTTTGTTTAATTAAATAAAATTAACTAAACATAGCTCCGTTTGGTATATTGGAGCTTTATTGGAAAGTAGTAAGAGAAATCATTTTGTGGATTCTTTGACACCTTTTTGGAAAATTTCTGCATTCTGAGATTTTTCATTACTTTCTGCTTAATTCGAAAATACTAATAACATTAACTATCATTTTTTTAACTAAAATTTCCAAACCTAATTTCGCAACAATTAAAAATTTAAGAAAATGCACCCAGCCTATTACTGAAGAAATAAATTTTCATGCGATATTGAATTCATGTGAGTAAACCTTATTCCCAACCAATCAATCTCATGGCATACCACACGATGGTCTTGCAATATCTGTTATTTATTTTTAAATTTTAATATTATTTTTTTTTTATAAAAATATAACATTTTATAACAAAGACCATAAAAATCCAGGTTTCAAACTTTGTATGCAATTTATAAAAATTCGACAAATATTAATCAAAATTTAAAAACTTTTAGGCTGCTCTATGAAAAACACAGAATCAAGGATCACAACCAGTTACCGGATTAAGGCCCACCATAACAAGGCTCGCCAAGCGTCTCTGCTTTGCGCGTGCCTTCTCCAATTTATTACACCAAGCGATGATAGGGTTCCCTCAACTTGAACCGTCCATCGGAGGCATGGTCTTCCCCTACATCGCTGTCCTCTAACTTGCCATCCGAACACCTTCTCCATCAGCCATACGCTCGACGTGGCCCAGCCAGCGCAAGCGCTGAATATTAATCATACAGCTCGTGGTTCATTCGGCGGTAGTAGTTATCGCCAGCATGAAGAGGACCGACGATTTTGCGAAGAATCTTTCTCTCTCGAGTACCTCCAAGAGCTGCTGCATCAGTCTGCGACACGCGACCCATGCTTCAGCGCCATAGAGTAGCACGGGAAAGATGAGCGTCTTATACAATGTTAGTGTTGTCGGGCGAGAGACGTCTCTGCTATGCATTTGCTTACTAAGACACCTTTTAGCAAGCGTGATTCATCGCTGAAATGCTGGATTCAAATCCTGCATTATCTCCACATAAAAAACAGCTGCATTCCTTATATGCGTTATAAATAATAAGAAGCGAACTATGCCAAAAAAGGCCTTCATAAAACCTTGGCCTGGAAAAGTAATTTTTCATACATGGCAAATAAAGCTTTGACAGCAATACTTTACGGTAAAATATAGGGTCTGTGGCCAAAGAAGATGGCATGGTCTTATAAGGCAATAATAGTGCCAATGATCACCAAGGCTTCTCTGGTATGGTAGCCAAAAGTAGGCAAAATTAAGACTCAGATGACACCTAAAAAGGTATACAGAATAGCCTGTCTGAGCGTAACGGGAGCAATGCGAACTTGCCCCACAATGGCTTCTGCAATGGTTACTGGACTCATTCCACTTGAACTTGCAGCCAAACGGTCGGCAGTTAGTGCAGTTCTAAGGCTTCCTAATCTATTTCCTCATCTAAAAAAGGCAATCTCACAGGGCATGTAAGAATTCAGGGTTCAATTCTGAACTCTCCATGCCTGACGGTCTGCGACAAGATGGAAAGAAAACTAGAATGCTCCAAGAATTTCAAGATGTTCATCAGTGATCGCTCAGCATTGAGAAACAATGAAATATCTTTGAAATAGGGCGCACAGGTATGGTTTACTGATGGATCCAAATTGGAAGACAGCAGTGTCGGGACTGGAATTGTCGGACTACATTTCAAAAAAGCAATGGAAATGGGACAAACTACTTTCATTTTTCAGGCGGACGTCTACGCCTTAGAGCTGTGTGCCAGAGAATGTTTACGGAGAGGCACGAGTGTGATGCCAATATCAATACTCTCTGACAGTCAAGGAGCTCTAAAATCGCTAGATAGCTTCTAATATCAATCGAGGTTGGTCTGAGAATGTTTTAAAAGTCTCGTAACTCTAGCATTAAGAAACTTTAATGTGGGTACCGGAACATTAGGCGCACGAAGGGAATGAAATTGTGGATTCTTTAGCGAATCCTCCCTTCTTTGTTCTGGACACTGGTAATGAATCAATTGTTAAAGAATATAGAGAAAAGGAGGATACACGTAATGTCCTACGCAGATGATGTTGCAATATTTGTAAGAGGAAAATTCCCAGATACCCTCTGCAATATAATGCAAAATGCTTTGAACGATGTAAGTCGATGGGCTGCATCGAGTGGTCTTGCGCTAAATGTGAATAAAACAGAACTAATCATGTTTACCCAAAAACACAGGATACGTGTCCAAAACCCCCTACCCTTGGGGGAATCACACTATCAATTGGGGAAGAAGTAAGCTACGTAGGACTAGTATTATATAGGAGGCTCTCGTGGAAACACACGATTAATGATAGATGCAAAAGAATTAGGGGGCAAAAAGGGGCCTAACCCCAAAAATAGTACACTGGCTATATACAGCAGTGGTAAGGCCTATCATGACATACGGTGTCTTAGTTTGGTGACCAACACTCCACAAAAGAACAACAGTAAAACGCCTAGAAAGTATTCAAAGGGTTGCTAGTCTCTGTATAAGCGGAACACTAAAGGCTACACCCACGGCAGCGGTGAATGTCATGTTAGAACTACTGCCGATTGAGGCCAGCTGGCGGCGAAATCGGCACTTAGATTAGGATAATCTTCTAACTTAGCTACTAACAGAAGGGATCACGCAAGAATACTAGACGAATACCTCTCCTTACATCAAACGACAGACTTTTGTAACTCAGTAGAGCTGCATGTAAAAACATCGTTTACCGAAACTTTTCCAACGAGAGAAGATTGGGACAATAGGGTAATGAACAATAGAAGTGGAGTCAGTATATAATATATATTGATGGTTACAAGCTCAATGAACAAGTAGGCGGAGACCTTCACTCTGAGGAAATGAGTGTTAACATCTCACTCCGGCTACCGGATTACTGCAGTGTATTTCAAGCTGAAATTCTGGCAATCAGGGAAAGCCTCTTAGCCCTAAAGAAAAGTGTCCTCACCACAAGAGATATAAACATATATTCAGATGACCAATCGGCTCTGAAAGCATCACACTGACCTAATATTAACTCGAAGACAGTAAAAGAATGTACCGACGTTTTGACAGAACATCACTGAACTTTACAATAAACCTGCTCTGGGTGCCGGGTCACAGTGACATAGCAAGCAACTGCAAAGCAGATGAACTCGTGGGATTGGGTACCACCATATCGATCCAACCAGATAAAGTGAACATACCCCTATACCTTTAGCAACTTGTAAGATGCTTATAGACGAACACACTATCGGAGCTGCCGACGGGCTATGGACTCAGTCTCTTACCTGTTAAACAAGTAGAATAACGTGGCCAGAATGGAGCATGGACCACACAAACCGAGAGTTGAAATTGAACAGGAATGACAAGGAAAATCTTCTTGGGGTTCTACCAGGGCACTGTCTGATTTGCAGGCATGCCAATAGATTGGGAGCACCCTGTAACGACTATTGCAGAAGCTGTAACGACATTGAAGAAGAAGAGACTATAGAACACTTTGTATGCGGGTGCATGGCTATGGATAGAAGAAGATTCAATATTTTAGGAAAAAGTTCCTTGAATAACTTGGCAGAAGTAGCCAATTTGAAAATAACAAGTCGTGTTAAATATATTAAATTAGGTTGGTTCAATGAGGACAATGTAGAGTACGGAGAGGAGACAGTCTTGATGGTATCACAATGGGCCTACAGCGGACCTAGGTGTATCAACCGACAACCACTATACCTACTTACCTACCTCCCTTCATTGGCCCTGAACCTTTCTGCGAGGTAAGCAACAGCTTCAAAAGTGCCTTTCTGCGAGAGCGGGAACAACAAGGCCTGATCGTATACTGGAAAGCTCAAACGGGTATGCGGCAATCGAAAAGACTCATTGATCCAGGGCGTATAAAGGTAGAGGCAATCCTTAATATCAGCAGAAGAGACATAAAGCTCTACACTGAGCTATTAACAGGGCATTGTAAACTGAAATTCCACATAAAAAAATTGGTGTGGCAGAAAATGTGGCTTTTAGACTCTGCACAGGGGCACAAGAAACAACAGAAACAAAATGAAATAATAGAAATTTATTTCGACAAATGTTGGAGTTTTTTTTTTATACAAGAATATCTGCAGTCTTATGGAATCACCCTGCACTATGAAGTGCCTATACAATATGTAGTTTAACTTGATTTGGCTACCGAAAGATGAATGAGTGGTAAGTGGAATTTGCATTTGAAGTCAACTTCAATAAAAAGTACGAATACATACAGACAAAAATACGCACATACGCCCATATAAAGGCGAGTAGTTTATGCTATCCGGAGAAGCAGAAAGCCTGAATCAAAGTAATAAGGAAGTGCAAAAGCATTACAGTGCGGAAATAGTTATGCAATAGCCTGCCTGGCGAGCAAGCGAATGAATCCAATTTTTTATTTTTTACTCCAACAGCGATTCGTTTGGGGGAGGAGCAAAGCTAATTGCAAATTAAGAACTAATTAAGGTGTTTCAGTTGCATGTGCGAGGTGTGTTCAGAAGTATCACGAATTTTGTGTTTTTTTCAAAAATTATTTATTTATTTATTAATATCTATTTTGTCCCTTTCAAAGTAATCCCCATGAGATATTATGCACTTGTGCCAACGTTTTTTCCAATCTTCGAAGCACTTCAAAAAACCTTTTTTTGTATCTTGTTCAACTCTTCCTTCCTTGCCGTCTTTATCTCGTCCATCGTAGCGTAGCGTCGTCCTTTAATGGGCTTCTTCAGTTTCGGGAACAAGAAGAAGTCACAGGGGCCAGATCTGGGGAGTACTCCTACGATGGCTGTGGCATCATTAGTGTGTTGGTTTTGGCCAAAGAGTCGCGCACAAGCAACGATGTGTGAGCAGGGGCGTTATCGTGTTCATCCACAAATCCGGGCGTTTCTGGCGGATTTCTTTGCACAAATTGTCTTGGTTTGGGCGGCAGCTTCCATTGAGATGATTGAGCTTTGGTTTCCACGTCATAACACCATAAACTCACGATTTGTCACCAGTTATGACCCTCTGGAGCAAATTTGGGTTGTCGCGGACAGAGTCCATCATCTCATTAGCAATGTTCATGCGATGCTGCTTTTGGTCGAATTTGAGCAGTTTTGGTACGAATTTTGCGCCGAGCCGTCTCATACCCAAATAATTGAAAAAAAATCGAATGGCACGAGCCAATCGATATGTCTAGGTCCTCAGCAACTTCTCTAACGGTGGTTTGACCATTGGCCAATACCATTTTCTTCACTTCATCAATTTTTTTGTCTGTCCGATAAACTTTGCTTTGGTCCAAAGTAGCTTCTCCGTATGACACAGTCAAAATTCGGAATGCATCTGCGCACCTAATTTCGTTTTTCACACAAAATTTGATACAGGCAAAGCAGCTGTCATCAATTAACTAAACATTCAAATTGGCCGAACTCGTCGGCATGAGTGAGAGACATGAGTACACCAACATATCGCCACAAACAAAATCGAAATTCGAGTAACCTGCGAAAATTCAAAATTTGCCATACTTTTTGAACACAACTCGTATTTGTGTAGGTACCAATAAAATATAGAATTTACAAAACGAGTTTCTGGGCATCAAAACAAGGGTGAGATAGATCCGTTAATGGGTGAACTCGCAAATGGTTGATTTTTATTTTAGGCTTGAAAAGTGATTTTAGACTCATTTTTGATTAAAATTAATGAATTTTAAATCCGTTTTTTTATTAGGCTCTCACGTAGCTACACCGTCTTTTGACGCTTAAATTTTTCAAGTGAATAATTTTTTTGTTCTGCTATAGTAGGACTAAAATGTGGGTATCAAAAAATTAAATTAGACAAAATGGCGGACGTTCAAAAATGAATAACCGTTTTTTGACTCTTTTTTTGACATAAAAAGTCTGAAAAAAATACTACATTCTTTTTTCCGAACGATGGTAGTTCACACGATAACGACATTAATTCTACGTCATTAAAATTTTATTTCATCAAAATCGGCTCAGTAGAACCGGCTATATCTGTATCCATTTTCCATGCGAAGATAATTTTTTGAAGGGTGACAACGTTTTGAACAAACCTCGTATGGCCAAAAAAAAGTTTTTTTTTTTAATAACACTGTGCGACAGTGAAAATATACTTTTATAGAGACCTAGCACAACTTGTAGGTATAGTAAAACTAAGAAACATGGTATAGGAGAAATTTCCAATACACCCCCAAAATCTCATTTTATGGCCATAAAACCGTTTTTCAGTAGGTTGATGTGAACAATCACTCCTAACTTCGCCAATTTCCATCCGATTTCGAATTTGTTTTTTTAGTTCGAAAGAACAAAAACAAGCCTTTTTGACAGTGTGTTGACAATTTTTCTGAAATGACAACTGACGAGACTGTAGACGGAAGTATTTGGAATTTTTTTATTTTTTCTCTATTTTTTCAACTTTGACATAATTTTTACGGTATTATCCGATATTGAGGATTCTTTTTAGTACACTGCTGTTATAGTAAATTTAATTTTGCGTCGAATGAGCTATATTTGACTGTAATTGAATTAAAATTAATAGAGTTGTGTGGGTTTTAAGATTTTTTCTTTTTTTTTACTACGAGATTTGGTATGCGTTTCGAAGCATGAAAATGATAACAAGTGTCATTATAAACACATAATATTTATTGGAGTATTGTGCAGCGCAGCACTGTACGGTATGGTACGGTGCGGTACGGTGCAGTACACAACGGAACTGGTTCCAAACTTAAAAATGCATTGGAAACGGCCCTTTGGAGTTTAGTATGGTACAGTACATTTGTCATTCTCTTCATCAGTTTTGAATACTTCTCTGTAAGAAATTCGATCATCATCATTCATCTTAAGTCGTCATCAACTAAATTCCAATTCCAAATCGAGAAGCGAGCGTTTCAGATTGTCTTTCCGATAGAAGTAAATCACGAGAAAGATCCTGAAAATCTGAATTTTATACAAAGTGTCGTTCTGAAGACTTAGAACCAGACGGAAAGTACTCTTCATCATCAGGTTTATTGTTATCAGTTTGATCATCATCAGCAATGAGTTGAACTTCCTTCAGTTCATGACTTGCAGTTGAGTCAATCATATCGTCCAAGACTACGGGGTTCTTAACAGTTGCAACATCAGCATACTTTATGTGCTTTCGAGTTTTATAATGATGACCGTTTACGTCCGTTTTACAAAAATAACAATCATCTGGTTTATGATAAGGGTGATGATGCCACATCATCGGAGAATATTGAGAAATTCGACTTTTCTGGCAACGTTTTGATTTATATCTCTTGAATTTCAATGAAACAAACAATAAAACTTTCACGTTTTAATAAGGTTAAACTATAATAACAAACATCTTTTGTTAATCAATGTACAGTGTGAACTTTGGTACACTTGGGAGCTTTTTCATATTTCTATTGAAAAAAAAGTGCTATAATATGTCAGATATTTTCGTAAGTTCTAACCAGTTCTGTTGTATGCAGTACAGTGTACTCTTATGTATACATAAACACTCCAATAAATATTACGTATCTATAATAACGCATCAAAACACGTCCTTATTCCCATTTAGCGTAAGCTATACCTACATACCAAATTAGTAAAAAAAAAATAAAATCTTAAAACTCACACAACTCTTTTAATTTAATTTCAATTACAATCAAATATAGCTCATTCGACGCAAAATTAAATTTACTATAACAGTAGTGTACTAAAAAAAATCCTCAATATCGGATAATATCGTAAAAACTATGTCAAAGTTGAAAAAATAGAGAAAAAATAAAAAAATTCCAAATACTTACGTCTACAGTCTCGTCAGTTGTCATTTCAGAAAAAATGTTGACACACTGTCAAAAAGGCTTGTTTTTGTTCTTTCGAACTAAAAAAACAAATTCGAAATCGGATGGAAATTGGCGAAGTTAGGAGTGATTGTTCACATCAACCTACGGAAAAACGGTTTTATGGCCATAAAATGAGATTTTGGGGGTGTATTGGAAATTTCTCCTATACCATGTTTCTTAGTTTTACTCTACCTACAAGTTGTGCTAGCTCTCCATAAAAGTATATTTAATTTTTTTTTTTTGTCACACCGTGTAATTGATCACAAAATAAAATACGACAACAAAAATAAAAAATCTTATTTCGCTTTTGTTTTACAGTTGGTTACATAAGAGTCTGGCCACTTTTACACGTAGATAAAAAATCAGACCGTCCTGTTTCTTTTTCTATGACATAGAGGGCACCGCAGTCCTTCATGCTTTTTGTAGTCAGCTGTCTGTCAAATTTAACCTTCAATTGAGTGGTTTTTCGAAATGTGTGCTGTTTATGCCTCTCGCTTTGAGGCAATTTTTCTATGTTTGCATGAAAAAGGACCCAAATTAACGCAAACTAACGCAAATATATGGGAAAGTCGAAGCAGTTCGTTAGCGAGTGGATAAATCGCTATAAAAAGGTCGGTAATGTTGATGATTTTCCTGATCGCGGAAGTGCAAGCAAAGTCTCAAAAAAAAAACCAAAAAAAGATTTTCGCATTCGAAAGATCCAACTTTGACTTTACGTGGAGCTGCCGTGAAATTGAAAGCAAAAGGTGTTGACATATCTTACGGAACGATTCGCAGGCACTTTCTTGCCAATAAACTGAAATATTGCAGTACTTTGGAAAAACCAATGTTGAGTGCAAAACACATTGAAAAACAAGTGGAATGGGCGAAGAAAAACTTGGACCGCGAATTGAGCAACGCAATTTTTTCTGATGAATCCTCCTTGTGGGCGTTTCCGAGCATCAAACACGCTTGGACAACCCCCACCAGTAGGATACTTCAACGGACTGTTAAACACCCCGTCAAGGTCCATGGGCTTCGGTACTTTGTTCTTATTTACCGAGAATTTAAATGCCGAAAAAAATTAATAAAATATCTCAAAAGGCTTTGTTACTACCATTTGCTAAGCAATGGAATATCAAGAAAAATGAAAGCTGGATCCTTTAAGGCGACAACGATCCGAAACATCGGAGTTGAGCGTGTAGCGAGTGGAAGCCGCAAAACGGAGTTGTCACTTTAGATTGGCCATCTCAGTCAGCGGATGCAAATCCTATAGAAAATGCAGCTTCGCAGACGCAAGCCATGTAATTGAGACCAACTTTTTCGACAAATTCGGACAATTTGGAGGTCTTTTCCAGTAGCATATGCAGAAAAACTAGTGGAAAGTATGCCCGGACGGTGCCAGGCCATAATTGACAATGCAGGAGATTGGATTTGCTACTGAGGTATTTGCATTGAGTATTCACGACCAAATTAGCACTAAATTTGCGAATTTTCGAAAAAAACATTGTTGTTATTATTTAACAGTGAGCACGCTCTTATGTAACAGACTGTAGACACTTTTAAGGGGACAATATGTAAAAAAAAATTTTTATACCGTAAATTTAAATATTTCTTATATTATAGATCGTCAACCGTGACGACTTTATTCTTTGCGTTCGAGCGCTGGGAGAGGTATAGTTACGTTGTGTTCAAACTTTGGACGAGTTTTTCTCATAAAAAACTATATTTTTCGAATTGGCGTACACGACAACTCGAAAAGATATTAACCGATCTCCCGGAAATTTTGCACACATCTTTTCTATGATATTACTTTCTATGTGAATTTACCACTCGAAAATTTGTCGAAAAAATAATTTTTCGAAAAAAAGTTTTGGTGAAGCAAAAATAGTAAGAAAATTCGCCCCGAAATTAATTTTTTTTTTTTGAAACATTTTATTTCGCGATTTTTTTTTCATTTTTTTTTTATTTATATGGAAATTATGACATTAATAAACAAAAAAATTTTTGATTTTTTGTATTCAGGTCACTGACGCCGATGCTACAATGCCCGCCGATTGAGAAGCCCCGCTGCGACCTTCCTGGACGAAATGAGTGTACATCCGCCATTTTAAATGATTAAAATAAAAAAAAAATTTATGTTATTTTAATGTATAAAAAAATTGTATGCCAATTTTGAAAAAAAAAAAAATATATATTGACTTCTTCATTCTAAATAATTCTAATGAAAATCAGGGAAAACATGGTCGTTTACAGCTGTCTATCGCCTTAAAGAAACACCTAAAACACATCGTTTCAAAACAGCGAGGGCCCGTGACTGCAAGTGTAGAATATCCACTGTGGAACTCCCTAGGCGTAGACTGAGCGCTCTACATGGTGGGATACACACAATAATGTTGCATAAAAAACAGGCAGCAGCTTTAAATATAGGGTGTTTTTTTAGAGGTTAGGTTTTCAAGTTGGCACTACTTTTTTCGTAGATGGTCTTTTTGACAGCTGTCACTTGATTTATGCTCAGTTTGGTTTGCCATTTCATAATGAATAGACTTACACCTGAACAACGTTTGCAAATCGTGCAAATTTATTACGAAAATAATGGTTCGGTTCGCGCGACGCATCAAAGAAAATTTTGTTCAGCGATGAAGCTCACTTTTGGTTGAATGGGTATCATTTTTAAAACATAATGGCAAACCCTTATCTTTATAATGAAGCTAAATTCTTGGCCATAACATTAAATTATATACGTTTTATTTCATCTTGAAAACCTAACCTCTAAAAAAACACCCTATATCATTGCCTGTTTTTGCTTAAATCGCAGCTTCCTCCCCATAGAAAATTGCCGCTTCATTTGATTCTCCACTTGGTTTTACTCTGAACTTTCCACATTCCAACCGCTGCCATTTTTTCGTACACTTCACTATTCGTACCAAGCAAAAAGCCATCTCTCATTCATAAGCTTACATTTTTGTTGAGTTTTTAAATTAATCCGCAACTAAATTTCGGTGAAACAAAATTGGGAATCTGAAATATGAACTTTAATCTTGGCATGCAAATCATCTGGGCACAACGGCGACCATTTTTCATATCCTTCCTTCCGTTGCATAAATACGAATTTGTTTTCATTATACCCATCACTGCAACAACAACAGCAAAAGCTGGCACATAAGCGCATACACACACATAAATTCGTAGACATATTAACTTTCCAAGATTGTGTGTGCGTGTGTGTATGTGGTATGAAAATGGTAGAGTTTAAAATTGTATACCAACCATTACCATGAAAACTTTATTCAAAGTAACTTGAAAGAAAACTCTAGACATACTTTTATAAACAAATTACCAAACAAGGCAGGAAGAACAAGCAAATGGCCAACAAATACAAGCAAAGTAGAGAACAGCGTTTGGTGAGGGGAAGAGGGGTGTTGTATGTAAATGATAGGGCATAGTAATGGCCAGTTGTTGGCAGTAGCAGCGTCAGTTGTTGGCAAAGTCAAAGAAGCTCTCAGCTACAGCTGAAGCCTTAAGTGCGAGCAAAGCAATGCAATAAGCGGAAATGCCTGCACTCTCGATTTTAAAGCACAACAAAGAAGTGGGTAACAGTAAAAAAAGGAAAATAAAACAAGAATAAAATTGTTGTGAAAACAGCAAACCAGCAAAGCCAAAAACAACAACCATCCATATAAAGCAGTATTTTCACAAAAGTGCAATACTATAATCACTAAAGCCAACATTATGCCCATTCAAAGCCACAAAACAAGGTTTGTGCTTCCTTTACACCTGAGCGACTACACATCCTGCTACTGTTGTGAACGGAGCCGCATACCTGCATACCTACACACACACACAAAATGCATACTACAATCACACTTAGTTAGGAATAAACATAGTTACGGGAATGCATAAAGGTCGGTCGGTCGGCTTAGCTCACAAACAACCAGCTTTCCGCCTATCCACCTGCTTACCCGCTTTGCTGGACAATGAAAAAAAATATTATGACTGCACTAGGAGCACTCGCTTTTTAGTAAGGATAAGCCATAAGAGCAAGCGAGAGTAAGAGGGAAAGAATATTGTGGTCGGTGGAAAAATGACCGAAACTGCGCTGAAACTGACATTAAAACCCCAAAAGGCCAACATAAAGGTATTAAAAAATCAGAATTTCCACAAGAAAAATTGTGCATGCAGCTACGGCATTGTTGTTGCTCCTTCTTCCTGCACAATATTCAAAAGGAAGTATGAAGCCATGGTTTGTTGGTTGGCCGGCTGGTTGGTTGGTTGGCTGGTTGGTCGGACGGCAGGTATGCTACTCAATTGCAGGCGCTGTTGCAACGCTTAAAGCGGAAACAAGGCAGAAAATTCAAAGAAAGCGAAAAACAGGAAGAGAAAAGTTTGTTCAATTGCAAGAGTTGTTATGCGCGCGCTACGTTTATATGTATAAGTGTATGCGTAAGTATATGTACGAGGTGTGTTCAAAAAGTTTCGCGAATTTTGAATTTTCGCAGGTTAAGAATATTGAATTTCGATTTTTTGTGGCGATATGTTGGTGTACTCATGTCTCTCACTCATGCCGACGAGTTCGGCCATTTTGAATGTTCAGTTAATTGTTGGCAGCTGCTTTGCTTGGACGCCTTTCGGCTCGTCTTCGATTTATATATATATATATAATTGGCGCGTACACCCTTTTTGGGTGTTTGGCCGAGCTCCTCCTTCTATTTGTGCCGTGCGTCTTGATGTTGTTCCACAAATGGAGGCGACTACACTCTCAAGCCCAACGGCAGATACTTTTATGAGGAGCTTTTTCATAGTAGAAATACACTTGGAGGTTTGCCATTGCCTGCCGAGGGGCGACCGCTATTTGAAAAATGTTTTTCTTCGAGATTCGAACCAACGTTCTCTCGGTGAATTTAGAATGGTAGTCGCGCACCAACCCATTTTACCTATTCAAAAAGATGGATCAAAGAACCTGTATCAAATTTTGTGTGAAATGAATGAACGAAATTAAGTGCGCGGAGAAGCTACGTTGGACCAAACCAAAGTCTATCGATGGTATAAAATGTTCTCAGAAGGCCGAGAGGATGTGAATGACGAAAAGCGTGCCGGATGCCCAAACACTACTTCAACAACAGACGAAAAAATTGATGAAGTGAAGAAAATGGTATTGGCCAATCGTCGAATGACCGTTAGAGAAGTTGCTGAGGACCTATGGTAGACATATCGATTGCCTCGTGCCATTCGATTTTTTTCAATGATTTGGGTATGAGACGGCTCGGCGCAAAATTCGTACCAAAAGTGCTCAATTTCGACCAAAAGCAGCATCTCATGAACATTGCTAATGAGATGTTGGACTGGTGACGAATCGTGGGTTTATGGTTATGACGTGGAAACCAAAGCTCAATCATCTCAATGGAAGCTGCCGCAGTAACCAAGACCGAAAAAATCGCGCCAAGTTCGGTCAAATGTAAAAGTTTTGCTTACCGTTTTCTTCGATTGCACGCACTTTGTGCATCATGAGTTCTAACCATAGCATAAAACGGTCAATAAAGAATATTACCTGCAACTTATGCGCAATTTGCCCGAATCAATCCGCCAGAAACGCACAGATTTCTGGAAGAACAAAAATTAGCCCTTGCATCACGATAACGCCCCTGCTCGTTGCTTGTGCGCGACTCTTTGGCCAAAAACAACTCACTAATGATGCCACAGCCCACGTATTCCCCAGATCTGGCCCCCTGTGACTTTTTCTTGTTTCCGAAACTGAAGAGGCTCATGAAAGGACGACGCTACGCCACGATTGACGAGATAAAGACGGCATCGAAGGAGGAGCTGAACCAGATACAAAAAAAGATTTGTTGAAGTGCTTCGAAGATTGGAAAAAACGTTGGCACAAGTGCATAATATCTCATGAGGATTACTTTGAAGGGGACAAAATAGATATTAATGAATAAACAGGTCAAGAACAAGAACTACTCCTCAAAAGAAGCTATAAAAAGGAATATCGAAGCGTATTTTGGCTCCAAGGACAAACAATTTTTTGAGCAGGGAATTAAAAATTTGCCTAAACGTTGGGAAGATATTGTAAATAATGGAGGAAAATATGTTATTGATTAATAAATACTTTAAACATCTTTTTTATTAATTTTAAAACCACCTTTAAAAAACGCACGAACTTATGGATTGTCCTGATAAATAATTTTTGAAAAAACACTTAATTCGCGATACTTTTTGAACACACCTTATACTTCTGTGTCCGCGTATTTGTGCCACTCATGGCAGCTGTGCGCAAGCATGCCATCAGGAATGGTAAATATGAAAATAGCCATGAAATTGCGAGTTTTAAATACATCAAGCGAATCTACAGAAATACGCAATGCATGCACAAACATGCACAAAATGGAAAAGAATTATTGGTTTCTTGCAACAGAAATACACATCGGTTTGCTGCGTCAAAATGTATGAGTTGGATATTTATGTGCGTGCATATATTTGCTACGCTTTTCCGTTCACTGTCCTGCCAGTGCGCATCGAAAGCCATACTCACTTTAGCACACAGACACAAACACATATCCATATATATCAATCCAATTGATCCTTGAACTATGCATGACGTCACTTGACCATTTCGTATAAAAGCATTTATTTACCACTTCGATGGGTCAGCAAAAATTAATAAAATAAAAAGAGGAAAATGACTGAGGTAAACGCTTTACAATATTGAATATAAAGACAAAGAGCAAAGTTCATTGTGAGTATTACACGTAAAAAAGTTTTACCCAAAAACTGATAGTGCTTAAAGGGTACAAAGTAATTGCGAGAGTTAATATTGCAATGGTGCACAGTTTTTTTATTTGTAAATAAGTAGGTTGTAGTCTCAAATAAAGTAATTTAATTTTTCTATTTTTTTTTTTTTTGTGGTTCATTAAACAAATTAGGGTATAAAACAAAAGCGTAGAGTTGTCACTAAATTTTTTAATCCAGTTGTTGCACAAGGGGTGAGTGAGTTCGGATATAGATACCTCTGTTTTCACTGACGGATCCAAGTTGGAGTCTGGAGTGGGAGCGGGGGTTTACTCTAAATCAGCCAGCATTTCGGTCTCCTTTAGACTGCCGGAAACAAGCAGCGTTTCTCAAGCGGAGGTCTTCGCGATCCTATTTTTTCCGACAGTCAAGATCAATGCCCTGTCGTCGCCGTATTGCAGCTCTCTTCTGGTGAACTCCTGTAAGAAGGAACTCAAACGTCTCGAACGTGCAGGAAACATTTCCTTCTTCCTTTCTTTTTACAGGTAGTGGTCCACATTATGGTATCAAAACCGCACGTAAGTGCTACTTGAAGTGTACCTGGGGTACTCTTGCCATCTCACCTACCTGCCTGTTGCACAGCTTTCAAATTTGGACACTGCAGTTTAGTTCAAGAGAATCACACAACCGTGTAATGCATAGAAGACGTGAAATTTTATTGACAACTAGAGAGGAAGGAAATACCCAAAAGAGAGTATAACAGCGCGTTGGTTAATGTGGTAATTTATCTAGAATCCAACTAGCGCTTCCGCTAGTGCAATGCGTACTTTTTCAAAATTTTACTTGTGCTGAATTTATTTTCTTATGCTCATCGGTGTACATTGACGTACTAAATTTGAGTAATTTCTCTTTAATAATAAAAGAGATATCACTATTTTTTCCTTTTTGAAAATTGTATTTTTTTATTATTATTAATTTTTCTATACGACAGGTAGGCGTGGTTTTTAACTGATTTCACTCATTTTCAATGCCAACATAGAGTAAAAAGTGTATCGAGTTTCATTGAAATACATTCATTTTTCCTGTAATTAACACAAGCAAGAGAGACGAACGAACGGACTTCCTCATTTTATGCATGTAAACAAACTGCTTCGACACATTAGTGATTTTATTTTGGTATCATACACTTTTGGTTTTGTGAAAATGTCTGATTTTTTGCTGAATAATCGTCATTTGCGGGAGCTGTTGATTTTCCTCTTTCATTCGAAAAAAAACGGCAGTTGAAGCGCATCAAGAGCCACAAAAAGTTTATGAAGATGCTGCTTGAAGTGAAACAACATGCCGAGATTGGTTCCGTCGCTTCAAAGACGGTGATTTTAATGTTGACGACCGTCCGCGTGAAGGAAGGCCAAAAACCTTTGAATACGCTGAATTGGAGGCATTGAGGATCAATGAGGATCCGTGTCAAACACAAAAAGGGCTTGCTTCAGTATTAGGAGTTACCCGCCAATCTATTTCCAAGCGATTGCATGCTTTGGGAATGATTCAGATAGAGGGGACTTGGGTTCCTTATGAGTTAACACCAGTTTTCTCCTGAGAACAACTGCTCCAGCGGCAAAAAAGGAAGGGTTTTCTTCATCCCATTGTGACGGGTGATGAAAAACGGATTCATTACAGTAATCCAAAGAACAGAAAGTCATGGGGACTGCCCACTCATGCTTCTACGTCTCGCCTCGGCCGAATATTCACGCTGCGAAGGTTATGCTATGCATTTGTTGGGACCAAATTGGTGTTATTTATTACGAACTGTTAAAACCAAGCGAAAAAATCACTGGGGTTCGGTATTGACTTCAATTGATACGATTGGGCCGAGCACTGCGCGAGAAGCGGCCGCAATACGCGGAGAGGCATGAATAAGTGATTCTACAGCATGACAACGCTCGGCCTCACGTTGCCAAGCCCGCTAAAATCTACCTGGAAACACTGAAATGGGAAATCCTACCCCATCCGTCACACTCTCCAGATATTGCTCCGTCCGATTATCACCTGTTCCGATCAATGGCACATGGTCTAGCTGACCAGCATTTCCAACCATATGAAAACATCAAAAAATGGCTTGATCCGTGGATAGCCTCAAAAGACGAACAGTTTTACCGCGACGGTATACGAGATCTACCGGAAAAATGGGTAAAAGTAGTAGCCACTTGTAACCATTTTTTTCACAATCAAGTTATAACTTATAACTTATTTGCGCACCTAGTAAAGGATGATTTTTTTAGTTATTATCTTTTTAAACAGTTGGTTTAAACAGCTGAAGCACGTTTGGTGTTTTGTTTCACTGTTAAACATCTTCAGTTTGGTCTATAATTTAACCATGAATCGTCTTACAAACGAGCAACGCTTGCAAATCATTGAATTTTATTATAAAAATGCGTGTTCTGTTAAGAAAGTTTAAGATCCCCTTTTGACGTGATAACGTCTTATAATTCGATTTAACAGGCTGCACGCACGAAAAAATGTGTCGTTACCTTGCTCATTACTGTTCATATGTAGTTACCTTGCTCATTACTGTTCATATGTAGTTACCTTGCTCATTGCCGTTACCTTGCTCATATTAGTGTTACCTTGCTCATTGCCGTTGCCTTGCTCATTGCATTGAATGAACTGCAAGCGAAAGGGCGGAACGAACGACAAAGCAAACAAAGCAAACGAACGGCAACGTTCGATATCTTGCTCTCTCCTACTTAAGTGAGCGTATATATGTATGTATGTATAGGCGCAAATGTACATATATAAATTCACGTATTTGTATTTGCATATGCCTTCTTATTGATTATTATTAATTTGATTCACTTGAAGAATTTAAAATAAAACCAAGTTTGTTAATAATACCTGTTGTTTTAATGTTATAATTATTAATTTTTTTATTATATATGAAGGAAAAAATGTATGGTAATATTTACCATATACCTTATAAGATATGTTGTCTATACTAATATTATAAAGAGAAAAACTTTGTTTGTTTGTAATGAATAGGCTCAAAACTACTGGACCGATTTTAAAAATTCTTTCACCATTCGAAAGCTACATCACGAGTAACATGGATTATATTTTATTTTGGAAATAGGGCTCGAGATATAGGTCAAAACGTGGACCCGGGTAACCTTTGGTTGTGTATGTACAATATGGGTATCAAATGAAAGCTGTTGATAAGTGCTTTAATACGGGGTAGTTCTCATACCTATTGATGACTAGGGTCTCGAAATATATGCCAAAACGTGGACCCGCCGTGTCTTTGAACCGAATTAAACCAAACTTACACACATTGTTAAGTAGGTATTGAAGATGATTTCCGTATAGTTTGAATACCTATTGGTAGATAGGGTCTCAAGATATAGGTGAAAACGTGGACCCGGGTAACCTTCGGACGTGTATGTACAATATGGGTATCAAATGAAAGCTGTTGGTGAATGCTTTAGTACAGAGTATTTTTCATGCCGCTCCGTGACTGGGGTCTCGAGATATAGGTCAAAACGTGGACCCGGGTAACCTTTGGTTGTGTATGTACAATATGGGTATCAAATGAAAGCTGTTGATAAGTGCTTTAATACGGGGTAATTTGTTATGTTATGTTATGTAATGTAATGTAATGTAATGTAATGTAATGTAATGTAATGTTATGTTATGTTATGTTATGTTATGTTATGTTATGTTATGTTATGTTATGTTATGTTATGTTATGTTATGTTATGTTATGTTATGTTATGTTATGTTATGTTATGTTATGTTATGTTATGTTATGTTATGTTATGTTATGTTATGTTATGTTATGTTATGTTATGTTATGTTATGTTATGTTATGTTATGTTATGTAATGTTATGTTATGTTATGTTATGGTATGTTATGTTATGTTATGTTATGTTATGTTATGTTATGTTATGTTATGTTATGTTATGTTATGTTATGTTATGTTATGTTATGTTATGTTATGTTATGTTATGTTATGTTATGTTATGTTATGTTATGTTATGTTATGTTATGTTATGTTATGTTGTGTTGTGTTGTGTTATGTTATGTTATGTTATGTTATGTTATGTTATGTTAAAGTATATTATGTTATGTTAATGTTAACTCATTCTCTATATCCATACAAAATATCTATCAAACAAATAAAATTAAAATTTTCTTTTGAAAATGCAACCATTCAATCAGTATTTTCTTATGACGTTATCACGTTAAACTATCGTCAGTAAGCCGACTTTACAGACAACCTCTTTTTTTATCGAAAAATTGTGTTCAGCGGCGAAGCTCATTTTTGGATCAATGGGTATGTAACTAAGCAGAATTGTCGATTTTGGAGTGAAGATCAGCCAGAAGAATTGCAAGAGCTACCAATGTATCCAGGAAAGGTCACAGTTTGGTGTGGTTTATGGGCTGGAGGTATCATTGGACCGTACTTCTTCAAAGATGCTGCGAATCGTAACGTAACTGTGAATGGTGAGTGCTACCGTGAAATGATATCCAACTTTTTTTTGCCCAAAATGCAAGAATTTGACTTGCATGACATGTAGTTTCAGCAAGACGGTGCCACATGCCACACAGCACGCGTAACAATGGACTTGTTGAGAGGCAAGTTCGGTGAACATTTTATTTCACGTTCGGGACCTGTCAATTGGCCACCCAGATCGTGCGATATAACGCCTTTAGACAATTTTTTGTGGGGCTATGTCAAAGCTCATATCTGTTCAGACAAGCCTGCTTCATTCACGCATTGGAAGACAACATTAAAACATTTCTGTATGAGATACCGGCCGAAACATTGGAAAGAGTATGCCAAAATTGGACTAAGCGGATGGACCATTTGAAGCGCAGTTGCGGTCCACATTTGCATGAAATAATCATCAATCATTAAATTATATGGACTGTACTATCGATTTAAATAAAAAGTTCATGCATTTTTCTGAATTTTACGTGTGTTTTTTTGAAAATATTTTTTGTAGCACTTAAAAACTCACCCTTTTGGTAAAATGATTGAAGTTGTTTTGATTCAGTTATGAGACCTCAAACAGGCAGGAATCTACAGCCAATCAAAGCTGTAGATATAACTGAGAAGGTTGACAGGGCTTAGGTTGTCTCAAGCTGTCGAAGAAAGGAGCACCTAAAGACCTTAAGTTGCCAAGCCCGAACATTTACAGAGAAAATGCACAATAGTATCCTTCTCTGAAAGATCCCCATAGTTTCTGCAATGGGGCTTAAATAGTAAACCTAGCTTTTCCGCGTATATGCCTCTCGTCCAATGCCCTCTGCTCGGCTGGTTAGTGTCCTCGTGAGAGTATACGCTGACATCACTGCCACTCAAGAGATGCGATGGACAGGACAAGACAAGAAAAGCATAGACGTTTACGACGTCTACTACAGCTGACATGTAAATAAGCGCACGTTCAGTGTTGGACTTGTTGAGGGAGATAGACTACGTCGACAAGTACATATATAATAAATATTTTCAAACCAAACACTTTCAGCTTGGCATACAACAAAAAAAATTACTCTTTTGCAATAAAATTTAGATATATAATAAACACGCAAGATGATGTGAAGCTGCATCCACGAAGGAAGTAGAAAACTCTTCTATAGACATTCGTGATTATTGGCACATACGTGCATTAAATTTACTCACGAAACTTGATAAGAATAAAAAAAAAACACCTGTACGTACTTAAGTTGATTGAGTCAGGATCTTTGCTAAGTAGTAAAAGGAAACCATCTGCAACTGACACCTGCCATCTCTTACTTATTATCATTAATTCGTCATGTGTCACTTACCCTTCACATTCTGTGTGCTTCCCGGCAGATGTGAGTTACAATTCGATATAAGAAAGACATTTTGCATTTAAAATTACCAAACGTCCATTTTCATGGCAATTTCACTGATGAAGTATTGGAAAATGTACTCAAGATGCGCGGAAAACGGATATCTTGGAGTTTGTAGAACTCTTACCTGCAAGGAAAAAGAAGGCAAATAGGGTAAAATATTTATTTATAAAAAAAAAAAAATTTAAAATTAAAAAATTTATTTATCATATTTTCTTAAGTTAATTTTTTTCTCAATATATAGTTCATTCTACAACAAATATTATATAAACCAAAGTTTCAAACTTTGTATACGATTTATAAAAATTCGACAACTGTGCATCAAAATGTCTAATTTTTTAATAAAAATTGAAAAACGATGTTTGCGCGGTTTTATATCCCATTAAATTTTAGTATTGGGAAGCTTCAAACGCCACGCTCAGGAAAAACTTGGCACAATAAAGACCACTAACAGCAAAGCATGGATCTCTGACACGACTTGGGGTATCATTCAGTGCAGAAACGAACTTAAAAGGCAACTTATCAGCAATGGCTCCCTTCGGCCAGCCTACAGAGAGGTGGTGAAGCAAGTAAAAAAATTGGCCAGAAATGATATGAGATAGTTCGTTGAAGACCTTGCTAGTGATGTCGAAGCGGCAGCAGGAGTAAACAACATGAAACAGCTGTACTGCATAGTTCGCCGCCTAACCAACCAGTGGAGATAACAGCAACCAGGCGATCAAAGATCTGAATGGTGCTTTGCTGACTTCCAATTATGACTGGATCCGCAGATGGAGGGAAGACTTTGAAGCAACTAGCAACATTGCTCTTAGCAGTATATCTAGCTTTAAAGTGGGCACCACAACAACAACCAACAGCAAAGTAACAATATCTTGCCCCAGCCTAGCGGAGATTAAGGATGCAAGTAAGAAGTTGAACCTCAACAAAGCGGCGGGCGAGGATGGCATACAGCCTGAACTAATGACAACCGACTCGCAAATATTAGCGGAAATTTTTCATCCCCACATCACTGCCGTCTGGAGCAATGAAAAACTGCCTCCCTCCTGGACAAAAGGCATCATAGTGATGCTGCCCAAGAAAGGCGACCTGCCTGACTGCGGCAACTGGCGAGGAATAACCCTACTTAACACCATCTACAAAATTGTAGCCGCAATCACACAAAGTAGGCTCAAAGATATCGAACGCTTCTTAAGAGACCGACCAAGCTGGTTTTCGCACTCAACGAAGCTGTGTTGATCAAACCAACACACTTCGGATTATAGTAGAACAATCAGTTGAGTGGCGCTCTCCGCTCTACATCCTGTTCGTAGACTTTAAGAAGGCCTTCGACACAATCAAGATAATCCGCCTCATCAAAGCACTCAATCAAAGCACTCAACGACAGTTTCGAACTGTCAGTGCTTCACCAATGCGATATCTGCGACCCATTCACTACCAACGCAGGCGTTAGGCAAGGTTGTCCCCTGTCGCCCCTTCTCTTTGCCATCATCTTTGATGACGCCATGAGTCAAAAAAGGCATCGTATGAAGATTCACCAGACATTTTGAGGACCTGGACTTTGCCGAGGACATCTCCTCCTCTCTCACAAACTCCCTGACATGCAAGCGAAGGCGGACAGGCTAGTCGCACTGGCAACCATTGTCGGACTGGAGGTCAACATCGCCAAGACCAAGGCTATGAGAGTTAATCACTAAAACGCAAGGCAGATATTGGTTGACGGATGCCTGGTAGAATTCGTTGAAAGCTTCTGCTACCTCGGCTGCATCATCACGGTAGATGGTGGAGCAGTTGAAGGTGTCAACTGCAGGTTAAACAAAGCAAGGGCGACTTCGGGCGAATGCATACCGTATGGGGGAGTTCGCAAATCTCCAGGCGCACTAAACGCGCGAAATATGGCTGGTGTCTAATACCGTCACACAGAGGCTAGAATCCTTCATCAACAAATGCTTCCTCCTCATCTGCAGAATATTCTGGCTAAGCACCATCAGTAACGACGCACTGTAGAGATTAACGAATGAGGAAGCCATTCTTAGGCCAATCAAACGGAGAAAGTGGTCACACATTGAGAAAACCTTCAGATAGCATCTCGCGAATGGCACTGGACTGGAACCCACAAGGGAGCAGAGGTCGCGGTCGACCAAAAAACACTTGGAGAAGGTCGAACTAGCAGATGCCGACATCTCATGGGACGGTGCAAAAACAACAGCACAGAATCGTGTACGATGGGAGAGTCTTGTTGAGGCCATATGTTCTCGAGAGGAGTGAACGAGGGGAAAAAAAGTTATGGAATGCACCTGATTTAAATGAAATTTTTTCTTCTGGCTAATCTTCAATGCTCACTCCGTATTCACTTTTCCATCAAGATAATGAAGAAGATAATCGCTTTGCTATTATTATAATTTTAGTATAGGAGAGGTTAGGTTAGGTTACAGCGGTTGCCAAACTCCAGAAGGGTATAAAGAGGCCCCACACCAAGAGGTTGCTCAAAAAAGAGGTCACAGAGTTTCTTCGTGATGCCTAGAAAATATGCTTTGGCAACACACTGCTCAAATCTTTGCTTGCCACCAACACAACTTCAATACTCGTGCTATAGTTGGAATAGTTCGAGGTGACACACAGGTGATTTCAGTAGGGTCAGTTTTTTTCTATATAGATTTAATTGGGGGAAAAAGCAGCTATAGCTACTGCAGCTGTTCAAAATTTGACGCTTCGAAAGCGAATTGCAAATTGTTTTGATTTATTTTAAATTGCAATAAATAAATTTTACGTCCGCCTAATTGCCAAACGGTTATAAAATTGGCAGAATTTTGTATTTGCCATTTTCTGCTTGTTTGTTTGTAAAGGATGTTTAATTAAAATTGCATTGCAACGGGAGTGCAACAGAAGTGGCAAGCCATTAGAATGCGATTTAATTTTTGTTAGAAAATCGCAACAAATGAAGCAATTAATTTTGGGTAATGCAATTTCACATTCCAAATCAAACAAATATACAAGTAATAATAAATTCAAAAATTAAACACAAACAAAAACAAATGAGCGCTTATTTGACACAGCCACCAACAAAAACCACAATACTGTGCACATCCTTTCGCATCATTTCACTGTGCCAATTTAAAATGTGCAACGTAAAACAAATTCAAGTGTGTGCGTGTGACCGTATTTGTGTTCGTATTTGTATTTGCTCAACTGTTTGTTTGTTTGTACGTACATGTGTATGTGTGTGTGTGTGTGTTTGTATGTATGCGATAGTGTAATAAATTAATGCCACTGCTGCTGTTGCAGGGATTTATTTGAATAATGACCCGCATGTGGCGGCGGGTCGACTGACTGTCACAGCCAGTGCGGTCAAGCGCAAGCAAAATACAGTGGCATGCCAACTGGGGCCGGGTGATATGGATGAGTTTGTTGTTGCTTGTTGTGCTATCCCAAAACCATACACACATACATACAGTCATATGAACACAATGTTGTTGCACCGCAAGTATTGACTGTGCGTCAACATCAAAAGAGCAACTAATAAAGTTACGCTACGAAAAATGTACCCTAGGGGCAGTTCAATGCGACCTTTCCGCTTTCCATATATTTATAACTGGCGAAACTTGCATGAGCAATGACTAGAAATTGTCTGCTGTGTATCCAATTATGATTACCTGCTTGGCAGGTAATGTTTGGTTGGAGATATTAAATAAAATTCTTTATGCATTCCTGTCCCAATATTTTCATGTATTCCTTGCCAAAAGAAAATGCCGTTGTAAGACCGTCGTATCTGTACATTGGAAATGAGTATACAAAAAACAAATATATTTTAGGATGAAGTGGAGAGGACAACATCATATGAGACTATCGGTTTTAATAACTTTGTCTATCTTTGTCTTTATGGGGGTGTTCTAGTGTGGAGGCATGGATTTCGCCCGCGCGCTGTACAAAGGAATACAAAAAAATGTTTACCATCCAATTTTTTAACATTTGTTTAGTGATTATTCATTATTACATTAAAAAGTTACCCAAAAACAAAAAACCTTGGCACAATAAAGACCACCAAGAGCAAACCATGGATCTCTGACACCTCTTAGGGTATCATTCAGCGCAGAAACGAACTTAAAAGGCAACTTATCAGCAATGGCTCTCTTCGGCCAGCTTACAGAGAGGTAGCGAAGCAAGTAAAAAAATCGACCAGAAATGATAGGAGAATAAATAAAATTAAAATTGACAAAACTATGCGCAGTCAAAGTAAAGGATACTAAAAAAAGATAGTGTCCTGTCGTGCATGATTCCATTGATTGAGGCGCCGCTATTAAATGAGCTTTGGACAAGTTGAAAAGATGTTTTTCACAATATGACGGCTGTTTGAAAAAGAAATTTTTTTTTGCATATTTCTTCAACAAATTTGCAATTTTTTTTTTAAATACAAATTGAAACGTTATAGTTTCGAGCTAAGAAATGTGTAAGGAAAATCCTCTCCAAATTTTAAGATAACCATACCGCCAGCTCGAAAAAAGTTTTTTTTTCCTTGTTCACTCCACTCGGGACCATAGGGCCTCGATCAGACTCAGTCTTGCGTTGGCTGCGTTAATCTGTTTTTTGATTTCTAACTGGGTAGGTGATTAGTCTGCCGCTACCAGTCCTAAGTCGTGGGAATACCCATCTGTCGTTGCTCAGGAACAACGCCTTCTAACTGCTTAGAGCGCCATCTATGTTTCACATACTTTCGCCAGAAGAATCGCACAGATGGTTGAGGACTTCGCTAAATTTGGTGTGTCTGCGCTATTACCGCGATTGCCCGATGCAATGTATAACTGTGTCTTTTTATGTGTTTTTATCGCTTGATTTAGCGTTTTTTAGCGTTTGTTTTAGAAACTAGGAAGGCAGGTAAGTTTTGGAAAAGTGTGAGGGCCGTGCTTTACGGGGGATTCGAGCTCACAACTTCTGGGATGGCAGGCTAGTGCACTTACGCGAGACTACCGAGACCGAAAAAGTATTATAGTTTAAAGAAAAACGCGTTCAAAGGCGAATCGGAACCTGTTCCATGTCACCCAAAAGGTTATAACTCATGAAATAATAGAAATTATAAAAAATCCTCTTAATGACTTAATCTTAAATGTCTAAACTTAGAAAATATGCAAAAAAAAATTCGATTTTTTTTTTTAATTTTACACTAGAATACCCCCTTAAATACAATAATCTCCGGAACCAGAGTTTGAAGAGACTTTCACCGATAAATAGAGGGGAACTTTCTGAACTAACTATAGGTTAATGGTAAACTAATAATATTACTCTATAGTTGGCACTCGTGTCGAAATATTGTGAAAAATTCTACTTACTTTTTTATTAATTTTTTCCACGTTATTTACTTATTTTTTTTTTTTTTTTGGGATTTTTTTTATATTTTTTTCACCTTTTATTTTAATTATTTCTTATAACTTATTTGCTCATTTGATTTATTTTTTTCGCTTATTTATTTTTCCCATTTAAAAATTTTAGACATTTTTTTATTTATTTTTTTTATCTTTATTTTTTTACGGCTTATTTTTTAGTAATTTCCTTTCATATATTTTTTATATTATATTTACGTTTTTTTTTTTTAATTTTTTCATTTCAGAAGTCATGTCAGTTTCTACATTTGTGCCAGTTATCAACTAACGGGTTTTCCAATAACAGGTGTTAGGTGTTCACCAGGAGAGATGATTAATGATTTTTTATGGCCGGAATTGGATGGTATTGATCTGGACAAGGTTCATTTTCAACAAGACGGCGCTACTTGCCACACAAGCAACGAAACCATTGATCTTTTACGGGAAAAGTTTCCGGACTGTGTTATCTCTCGAAGAGGTGATCACAATTGGCCACCGAGATCTTGTGATTTAACACCTTGTGACTTTTTTCTTTGGAGCCACGTGAAGAAGAAAGTCTACGCCAACAGTCCAGCGTCGATTCAAGACCTCAAAGATGGAATTCGTGAGGCTATCCAAGACATAGGGCAGCCACTTTGCAATTCGGTTATGGAAAATTTCATGAAAAGGATATTGTCCTGTAAGCGTGGTCGTGGTGGTCATTTGCCTGATGTTATTTTCCACTATTAACGGCATACCTTCCTCTTCATAATGAAATAAACATCCGATCATTTATATTAAAAAATTGCATTTTTCTTTGAATATCAAAATAACACCTCTTATTGGAAAACCCTTTACATAAACGCTGGGTATTGGGCCGAGCTCCTCCTCCTATTTGTGACGTGCGTCTCGAGGTTGTTCCACCAATGGAGGGACCTACAATTTTAAGCCAACTCCGAAAAGCAAATGGTTTTCTACTCATATGAGGAGTTTTTTTATGGCAGAAATACACTCGGAGGTTTGCCATTGTCTGGTGAGGGGCGACCGTTATTACAAAAAAATGTTCCTATCTTTTGATGTTTCAGGCGGCCGTCGAAATATAGTGGTTCTTTCGTAGCAAACTTAGCCCGTTCCTCCGCTTGACTGCCCCACTTTATGCCCGCATGACCCGGAACTCATATGAGCTTTATGCGGTCGCCATTTGTTAACAATTCGCGCCGGACTCAGTAGATGATGTGAGACATATTGATTGTCTATATAAACGAAGGCATTTGCTAGCGAGGATACCCACCGTGATTGCTGCTCCTTTCGAGTTGACAACGGCGAATCAGGTGCTAGTAAAGAGTGATCAGATTGGAGGTTCGCTAGTGTGATTTCTACCATATTTTGCCTAGTTTAAAAACTTAATTTAAACGTAAAGAAAAAAAAATATAGTCTCACTTTAATAATCCTCCACTAACAATTATGTTGTTGAATGCTGAGCGCTTCGAATATAACGCAAAGCAGCTGGAGATTATTGTAATATAGGGGCTTAAATTTGCGAAATTGGTGGCAAATCTTCTCGGCTGCTCAATTCAGGTGATTCTAAGCTGATAAGCTCCCAGATCACATCCACCCTTCTATAATAATACAGGTGTATGTTGTGTGTGTGTAAGCGCGTACGGGCAAATGCAATTTCAAATACATATCTACAAATAATCGCTTTTCATTAAATGCATAATTGGAAGTGGTGACGGTCACTGCAACACCGCTTGCCTAGAACAAATATCTATACATATACGCAAATAATTGGATGCATACACACACACACACAAATGATTATCTATAAGCCCATCACTACACTACTATCGATATGTGAGCTTGTTTGTTATCTTTGCAAAGCGTTTATTTGTTTTATGGCGAAATATTATCGCTAGGCAGCCAAGCTTTGAATAGTAGATGCCGCCAAACAATCAAATTTAAATCGACACACGCACGCGCACGCCACGCAGTCGCATTGATAATTCTATTTGGCGTATTCGTTACAAATTCTGCATTGCCAAAAGGCGGCAGTGTATGACGGCGTAAACCACATGTTGTTGTACATAGTTGTTGGGCATAAATAGATTTGTTTGTTTTTACTTATGTGGACTGTTTTGTTGCTGCTGTACAACTCACTTACAATGCATGGTCTGATGCGCAAATCTAATAGAGTTGCCAACTTAATTTGTTTTTAACACTAATGTAATTTTTTAATAATTAAGTTTCGGTTCAAATTTGTTTAAAAGCGTAAACTCATATTCGTACACAAATTTCTATGCGTGCGTGCATGTGTGTGTGTAATGTATAGACCAAATTTCTGAAGGGGTTTTTATGAGGTGTTATTTAGATATTCAAAGAAAAATGCAATTTTTTAATATAAATGATCGGATTTTTATTTCATTATGAAGAGGAAGGAATGCCGTTAATAGTGGAAAATAACATCAGGCAAATGACCACCACGACCACACTTACAGGACAATATCCTTTTCATAAAATTTTCCATAACCGAATTGCAAAGTGGCTGCCCTATGTCCTCGATAGCCTCACGAATTCCATCTTTGAGGTCTTGAATCGACGCTGGACTGTTGGCGTAGACTTTCTTTTTCACGTGTCTTCAAAGAAAAAAGTTACAAGTGTTAAATCACAAGATCTGGGTGGCCAATTGTGATCACCTCTTCGAGAGATAACACGGTCCGGAAACTTTTCCCGTAAAAGATCAATGGTTTCGTTGCTTGTGTGGCACGTAACGCCGTCTTGTTGAAAATGAACGATGTCCAGATCAATCATCCAACTCCGACCATAAAAAATCGTTAATCATCTCTCGTTAGCGATAGATAAACCCTGTTATTGGAAAACTCTTTATGATATCTTGCATCCAATCTTTCGGGAATGATGCGGTATTCCAGAGTTTCGAGAACAAATTATGTAGTACTGCTGCTGAAAGTTCCGGATTTGTTTTAAGCATTTCTGATGTTAACTGGTCTATACCGGAAGCCTTGTTTGGTTTCATTGCCACGATTGCTGCTTTGATTTCCCGATGGGTTAGTGCTTCTGGGTTAACGCGAGATATACGTCGAACCTTAGGCTTGTGATCGGGTGCAGGGCTTAGGTAGGGAAAAGGAGAAGATTTTAGGAGTTGTTCATAGTGTTCAACCCAACGTGTGAGTTGGTCTTGTCTGACTGTTAGGATCTGTCCAGCTTTTATTTTAACAGGCAGCTTTGGCTGCGGGCCTTTGCGGCATAGCCGACGCCAGACATTATACAATGTTCGCATGTCCCCGGATGCAGCAGCTCTCTCTCCTTCACTAGCAAGCTCATCTATTCAAGCTCTCTTGTAACGTCTGCATGCTTGTTTTATTGGTACTTTACAATGTAGGCAATTTATTTTAGATGAATAATATTAGGTGCGCAACTAAGTTTCCGCTGTTTGTTAATAGATGCCGCTAGCAGTGTGTGCTAGACGATTCCAGCATAACCTAAACGTCATAGACCAAGCTTAGACATATGGTAAACAAACTGCTTCGACACATTAGTGGTTTTGTTTTGGTATCCTATACTAAACACGGCGGCTGATGCGCATCGAGAGCTACAAGAAGTTTGTGGAGATGCTGCTTTAAGTGAAAAAACGTGCCGAGATTGGCTTCGTGGCTTCAAAGACGGTTATTTGAATGTTGATGACCGCCCGCGTGAAGGAAGGCCAAAAACCTTCGAAGACGCTAATTTGGAGGCATTGAGGATCATTCAGAATCCGTATCAAACGCAAGAAGAGCTTGGTTCTGTATTAGAAGTTACCCGCCAATCCATTTCCAAGCGATTGCATGCTTTGGGAATGATTCAGAAACAGGTGACTTTGGTTCTTTATGAGTTAAAACCAAGGGATGTTGAACGTCGTTTTTTCGACGTTTCGTCTGTGAACATCTACCAGAAAGATGGGAAAAAGTAGTAGCAAGTAGTAGTTTCAGTGATTTACATGTAACCATTTTTTCAGAATAAAGTTGTATTTTCATAAAAAAGCGAAAACTTTGTTGCGCACCTAATATATCAGGCAGTACATAAGTTCGTGCGTTTTTGAGGGTGGTTTTAAAACTAACAAAACAGATTTTTAAAGTATTTGTTAGTCAATAATATATTTTCCTTCATTATTTACAATGTCTGCCCAACGATTAGGCAAATATTTAATTCCCTGCTCAGAAAATTGTTTGTCCTTGGAGCCAAAATACGCTTCGATATCCCTTTTTATAGTTTCTTCTGAGGAGTAGTTCTTCTTGCTCATATGGGGTTGAAGTCCACGGAAAAGGTGATAATCACAAGGTGCAATATCCGGAGAGTATGGTGGATACGGTGGATGCGGCATTAGCTTCCATCCCAGCTCGTTCAGCTAGCCTAATGTGTGCCTTGCGATATGAGGTCTTGCGTTGTCGTGTGAAACAAAACTTTGCGTCTATTCACTAAAGACGGTCGATTTTTTTTAAGTGCCTCATTCAGGTTTGATAGTTGATGGGAATAATAATTATTATTATAATCAACAGTTATCGTCTGGTTTGGTTCCAGAAGTTCATAATAAAGAATACCGGGCATATCCCACCAAATAGACAGGAGAATCTTCTTGCGGTGAAGGCTATCTCTAGAGGCCGGTTCTGGTGTTTCATCTTTATCGACCCATTGGCGTTTGCGAACAGGATTGTTCTAAAGGACCCATTTTTCATCACCAGTAACGATACGGTTCAAAAAACTTTCATTTTCAAGCCGTTGCAGCAGCTGAGAACACACATTCACTCTCTGCTGAAGGTTGGCGACGGAAAGTCTATTCGGAACCCATTTTCCCAGCTTTGAAACCTTTCCCAACTGAACCAGGTGCCTGTGAACTGTTCCATGTGATGAATTTAACCTCTGAGCTATCATATCGACTGTCAAATTTGGCTCAGCTTTCACGAGTTCGATGAAGGCGTCCTAAGTTTTGCGCTGCCTTTGAAAATAATTCTTGGTTCAACATTTACATTATCATAAAATAAAATTGGAAAACTCTAACAAGCTGTCATTTGCCGAACGTACTCGTTAAACAAAATGTTGTATTTATCAAAAATGTTTATAAATTAACTACACAAAACTTTCTGTGTCACAAATCAGAAATTTTATCACTTCTAAACTCCATTATAGGCCAAAGTTTTGAACAATTTTCATAAAATTGGCTTCTTGCACTTTCGAAAATGAAATAAAAACACAAACTTTATATAGCAGCGACAAGCCGAACTTACTCACTCAACGCACTCGTCTCACTCATCTACGTAAAATAAGCAGCAGCTGCTTGTGCATATATGCGAGTAAGTAGTTAGTATAATTGTGAGTACTCCAAGAAATATTCATTATTTGTTTTGAAATTTCCAAAGACATTTCGGCACAAACTACCACCCAGAAGAAACCAAAGTTGCACGAAGGAAAATTGCAGAAAGAGTTTGAGCAATAACAGAGAACTTTGCTGGCAAGAGGCTAAAGAGGAAGTATAAGGAAGATGCACAGCAACGAAAGTGAAGCGGAAGAGCAGCAGCAAGTGCAGCCTGTAAGGGGAAGCAGCAGTCACCCTATTGCACCACAATGCGTTGGATATAAAGAAAATGCACTCTGCTGTTAAGCAAACGTGCGCTTGCACAAATATCTGTAACAGTTGTGCGTGTGTGTGTATACACATACATATATACATACATATATTTATGCTTTTCCCTGTCACTTTTACCACTTTGCTTGTTTGTTAGCTTTGCCTGAGCCTTGCAAACATTTCATTTCCTGTCAACTCAGTTCGCCTTCGATTTGCACGAGTTGTGTGGGAGTTATGTTTATGCACACACACACACATACATGCATGTGTGTAAAATTTAGTGCATGTCTGACGAAGGTGCGTTTGCCTCAGCATTTTACCTCTGACAGCTGTCAATTTTTTATTCACTACTTTTTCCAACTTTATCAGCTGGCTGTCAAGCAATTTTGCATGTGCGAAAGCTCGTTTGCGGAAGTTTTACGTACGAGGAATGCGTAATATAATCACGCATACACGCATGCACGTATAGCTCGCACGCATGGGCACCCACTCGAGCGTTGAATACATATACACATATGTGCGTATGTATGCAGTTGTCCTGCAATAGGAAATGGAAAAAATGGCACTGCACATTCCGTGACAACCTCGAGCTAGCGGGTGAAATAAATGCGGATGAAGGCAGTAGGTGTTCGATTTTTCAGCGCTGCTGCGCTGTATACTAATTACCTTTGCCATTACTATTCATACCTGCTATGAATGAGTCCAAGACGAAAATCAAAAATATGTTAAAATATCGGTATCAAACGAAAATTGCTTGGGAAAGCAATAATTTATCTATATTTTTGAATAGAATTACCATCTACATAAAAACAAGTAATAAATAATTTAAGTGAAACAAATTATTAGTTCAAAGTTCTCGCTGTTTTTTTGATGAAAATACAACTTTATTCTGAAAAAATGGTTACTAGTGAATCATTGAAGGTATTGCCCATCATTGGCTACTACTTTTACTTATCTTTCTGGTAGATCTCATATACCGGTGCGGTAAAACTGTTCATCTTATGAGGCTATCCACGGATCAAGCCATGTTTTGATGTCTGCATATGAATGGAACTGCTGATCGGCTAGACTATGTGCCATCGATCGGAACAGGTGATAATCGGACGGCGCAATATCTGGAGAATATGGCGGGTCGGGTAGGATTCCCCATTTCATTGTTTCCAGGTAGATTTTAACGGGTTTGGCAACGTGAGGCCGAGCGTTGTTATGCTGTAGAATCAGTTGTTCATGCCTCTCCTTGTATTGCGGCCACTTCTCGCGCAGTGCTCGGCTCAATCGCATCAATTGAAGTTGATACCGATCCCCAGTGATGATTTGGCTTGGTGTTAACAGTTCATAATAATTAACACCAACTTGGTCCCACCAAATACATAACATAAGCTTCGCACCGTGAGTATTCGGCCGAAGCGACGACGTAGAAGCATGACCAGGATGTCACCATAACTTTCTTTTCTTTGAATTCTTGTAATGAATACATTTTTCATCACCCGTCACAATGCAATGAAGAAACCCCTTCCTTTTTTGCCGCTGTAGCAGTTGTTCACAGGGGAAACGTCGAAAAACCGACGTTCAACATCCCTTGGTTTTAACTCATAAGGAACCCTAGCCCCCTATTTCTGAATAATTCCCAAAGTATGCAATCGCTTGGAAATGGATTGGCGGGTAACTCCTAAGACTGAATCAAGCTCTTCTTGCGTCTTCTTGCGGATCCTCATTGAGCAATGCCTGCAACTCAGCGTTCGAAGGTTTTTGGCCTTCCTTCACGCAGACGGTCGTCAACATTAAAACTACCGTCTTTGAAGCCACGGAACCAATTTCGGCATGTTGTTTCACTTAAAGCAGCATCTCCATAAACTTTTTGTGGCTCTCGATGCGCTTCAACTGCCGTTTTCTTCGGATGAAAGAGGAAAATCAACACTTCCCGCAAATGACGATTAATCGGCACAAAATCAGAAATTTTTACAAGACCAAAAGTTATGATACCATGTCGATCAGGTCTTTTCAGTCGAATGGCCTCTTTCACGCGCTGTAGTTGGGCAATGTAGAGCCCATTGTTTTGACCGTGGTGTCCTTTTCGAGCATTTTCTAGTGCACCATGCCCTCACTGCCTCAAACAACATATATTATGAGCATCTTTGGATGAAGGACCGGCTTGACTCTCGGCTTTTGCGAGTCTTCTGGAGCCACCCACTCCTTTCTTTGATGAATTGGCACTATTTCTCATGTCGATTCGGTACAAAAAGCGCTGTTTATGACCGCGTGTTGCTCGATGGCGGACGAGACGCTGAGAAGCAATTTGAAGGCGACTTCCTTTGTTTTTTTTTCGTAGAGCTCGTGAGGCACCCAGGCTTCCAGGCTCCCAGACTCCCAATTTTTCTCTAAATCCCATTAAACGAAGGTGATTGAGAATCGTGATTTGAGATGTTCTTCACCGAATTAAGAAGGATTTCCGCTGCGGAACGTGTCATCGACGTCAAAGTCGCTATTTTTGAACTTTGCAAGCCATTTCCGTGCTGTAGACTCGCTGTAGACACCTTCCCTATACACAAATGTCCCGAGCCACTTCGGCAGCTTTTAGACTTCGATGAAAAACAAAGAAGAGCTGCTGTCGGAAATTGATTTTGGTCTCCTGGGTATTCCATTTCTAAGCTTCAAAATGAATAATGAATAACTCGAAAATCGAACTAACATAGTTTTGTAGACAAGAAAGAGTTCTATCGAATGAATACTTAACCTTTGCCAAGGAGTAAACAAATCATTGTGAAATAAAAGAAAATTTAAAAACGCTATGATGAACTTATTCCCCGACCAAATATAATCGTATTACAATATTGAAAGAAAAGTTTGGGAAATGTTTAGTAAGTATTGAAGAACATTGGAATTCAGAAATGCTTTGAAAAATTGTTACCTTTATCTAATTTTGTAAATTTGTTTCTTTGTTAATTAATTCCTTATATTTAAGTTTCTATCGTTCTGCTAAGAAGAAAGAGGCCGTAACAAGTCTTCTCCAAGCTGTTCTACCATTCGCATGAGTTCTTATCTCGTTTCAACTTAGCTGGAGATTTTCCATTTCGATTTCCAGCTGCCTTTTCTAGGTATGAGCGGGTTTCCTTCTACGTCTGCTGCCTTGTACGTTCCAAGTAATGGAAATTTTAATGGGAATTTCAAATTCAAAGCAATCAAAATTAGTTAGATATAGAGAAAAAAATATTTGTGTCTAATTTTCTTAGGCCGGAGTCACACTATGCGTTTGCACCGCTGCGTTGAAAACGCTCCGGCGCGAAAGGATGGCAATGACGTACGCGTTTGTATGACAGTTGTCACACTATGCGTTGTCGCCGCACCTACCGGACGGTTGCCGCAACTTGCTGCGGCGATCCGGCTAGACCGTAAGACCGGAAGACATCGACGACACAAGTATTCTTACGAATACCGTCACACTGTGCAGTTCAAACGCAGCGTTTTGCAATCATGTTCGATACGGATAAATTTATAACTTGCATTCAAGAAAAGCCGGCCCTTTGGGATAAAAGTGCAAAAGAATATAGTGATAAGAATGCAAGAGAAAAAGCGTGGATAGAAGTTGGCGAAAATTTTTATCAAGAGTGGGCGGAATTGGATGTTAATGAGCGGGAAGAAAAAGGTAAGAGATTTTTTATTTTCATATATGTATATATTTTCAATTGTTAATTTATCTATATAGTTAAACAAATTATAATCTTAATACATATATTGGGCCTGAAAAGGCACGGCTCCGGGACCCATAAAATAATTCGCGAAATAATCACGAATTTCTAATCCATGTCCACGTGGACATTGCCCAACTTCATCATAGTCCACTAAGGTGCATGTGTCACTTTCTTCGTAATTAATCCCATCTCTTTTACGAACAAAATTATGCAAAATGCAGAAAGCTTTAACGATTTCATCAATGAAATCCGGTTGTACGAGAATAGGAGTATGGAAAATTCGCCATTTGTTGGCTAATAGTCCAAATGCACATTCCACGGTGCGTCGACATCTCGTAAGTCGGTAATTGAAGACCCTTTTGCATGGATCAAGGCCACGGGACGGGTATGGTCGTAAAAGATTTGTGGAATTTTGAAGGCCTCGTCCCCAACCATTACGAATGGTTGAGGATTTTCGTCCGTATTTGGCAATAATTGAGGAGGTGGTAAATTTAATTGACCTGAGTAAAGTTTTCTGCCTAATGGACTGTCCCTAAATACAGTAGAGTCTCCTTCACTTCCATAGGCGCCCACATCAATAGCAATAAACCTCAGGTTAGCGTCGACTACCGCCATTAACACTATAGAAAAGAATTTCTTGTAATTGAAAAAATTGGACCCTCCTTGTCGAGGATTTTAATTATCATGAAATTTATTGATTTTTTGATATTCTTACAGGAAAGGAAATGAAATGCAAATGGCGCCATATCAGGGAAAACTTTTTAAAATATCTAAATAGAGGAAAAAGTGGCGATCCAGCAGCAAAAACAAAAAAATATATATACGCTGATGCTCTTCAATTTCTATTGAATACAGTAGAAAAACGTAGGACATCAGGCAATATCGAAACCACGGATAGCAGCGAAACCCAAGGACCATCAGGAAATACTGTTGATGAGGAAGAGGACCATCAGGTGCAACCACCGTCAACCAGTTCTGGTAGCGGATTGCAAACACCATCACGATCTGCATCTCGTCAGCGACAAAATGAGCGATTTACACCATTTCAAAGTGCTCTATTACAAAAATTAGACTTGACAAATACCGACCAAGGCGATGAAGATCCAGATAAAATATATATTCTGTCACTTTTATCTGATTATAAAAAATTAAATGGCGATGAAAAAATGGATTTTAAATTTCTGACGCTGGACTTCTTTAGAAATGCACAACGCAGGCGAAGCTCGCACTATTCTGGAATTAACACATCCATGCAAAATTTTCCACCATCAACTCAATCATCGATGTATGTTTTTTAGCAACCGGGATCCAGATCGACTGATTTTTCTTATCAATTGCCGCCGTCATCATATCCCATTCAAGGGCCATATCCAACGCCATCGCCAAATTCTATGCAACCACCATCGCCCATGCATCGATCGTCGCCATCACCGTCACTTCTTCCACTGCAACGTCCAAACCCAATGACAACACCATCACCAACTTCAGTGCAGTCACAGCCAGCAAGAGAAACAACACAACATTATTTTCATGAAGAATCTTCAGAATCCTCGACTTCCTTGGACTTTTATTGCCATCATTAATGTAGATTACTTTTTACTTATTCATTATTGATGTTATTTACGAAAATAATATATTAACGTATTATTATTTTGTGATGATATTATAATTTAATATACATATATCGATTTTTTACATACCTGAGTGTAACTGTCAATCTTTCTTCTGCACTTATGGAGTTTCGAAATTGTGTATTTTCTCTTGATATCTGAGGTCTTAAGATTTCCAGCAACTCGTCAAAAGATTTTATTGACATTCGATAATATTTAAAAAATTTATCACTATAGAGGCGAATATTTTCGAAAAACCGTCGAAATTTCTCAGTTGATTCACGATGAGAAAAGAATGGATGGACCCAGTGTTGGCGATTCACTGGCTCTCTCAATAATCCTTCCGCTTCCAATAGCGAAATTGCAATTATTTTTTTTCTCAAAATTTTCCGGGACATCTTGTTGTGCTTACAGAATGCAGCAGACTGATGCAGATTGACGCTGACTGACCGTACAGTGTGACCGGTCGATCCGGTGCGGTGAAAACGCACAGTGTGACCCCGGCCTTAGCCACCTAGGAGTAACGTAAAATAAAAAAAATTGTTTGGTGCGCCATTCTACGGTACGAAGGTATGGACAAAAATGCTCGGAATGATGGTAGGAATCGATTTTTCCACGCGTATTTTCAGGGCCATCTATCACATTTAATGTAAAGAAATATAAATAGGCTAAACGAACCATATAAAGGTCTATATTTCCCGTAACACTCTCTTTCAAAAATACAAAAATGCGATATTTCCGTAAATATTGAAGAGAAATTGCTCTAATTACCCCCTTTAGGGGGTTTTCTGGTCTAAAAATATGAAAAAATGGAATTTTTTTATTTTGCATATTTTCAAAGCTTAGACCTTCAAAAATATGCACTTCGACGGATTTTTCCAAATTCGAATTATTTTCGGAGATACAGCGGATTTTGTGACGTGGCCTCTTAGCCGGCCGAGTGGAACGAGTCGCACAATGAACGGCAGATGTTACCGGACGACTTGAGGACTCGTTCTTTCTAGAAAATCTTTTGTATCCCACACAACCTTTATTTATTCTATACATATACACATATATACTTTATACTTCTATAATATATACCTGGAAATATATCGCCGATTAATCCAGAGTGAGTAGAAAGTATTATGATCTAAGTTATTCTATTGGAATTGTTGCTCAAACTACAAACGTGATTTTCTCAAAACTACGTTTTTTGAGATGGTCGTCATGCTATCTCAAGTTCTACTTGACCGATCGCTTTGAAGTTTGATAAGAATTTTTATGTCTATCGCACCTGTCTGGGATTTTGAAAGTATTTTTAAAAAATTTGAAAAGGTAAAAAAATTTTTGTTTTTAAGTTGACGCCATTTTGTGAACTTTTTTTCTTTGGTTTAGCGTATCACTAATAAAGAATTTTTTAAATTTGTTTGTTTTAGGTCACTACAAGGGTTGCCCCCACTCCACCGGCCTGTAATTCTACGATTTTTTTATTTATTGTTTTTATTAATTTTTTTTATACTTTTCCAATATTAATAAAAACCATATAAAAATGGATAGTACACATTTTTTTCATTTTTTTTATCTTAGTTTTAAAAATACTTAAAATTAAGGCGTCTAGACCAGAATACCCCCTTAAACTTAACCTTAGCTTCAATATTAACCTTAACCACAATTTTTGTATCAAGCTAAATGTTAACCTTAAACTTTCATATTAACTTAACCTTAGCCTTAACCTTATCACAAACGTTAACTCTAATCGTTTGCCGTGAGTTCCGACCAGTACGACATCCACATAAATAAATTCAACGCTAGTCCAATATATTTACAAGCACGAATCGTATTTTGCAGAGCGAGCGGCATATTTGAAACCCGCTTAGCTTAGCTGCTTGCGCTCGTATTTCCAACGTACCTTACAAGTGCAAGCATTCAAATAAATACACAGATGTCTGTCTGTATGTATGTATGTATATGTATACCTTCCTGTTGCGTTCTTACGTTTTATGCGTTTTTAAGTGCAATCGTACATTGGTGCCCTGTTTTTTTTTTTTGTTTCAAGCTTTGCTTGCATTTCTGCTTGTATGCTTGCGTGTGTTCGTGCACGCGCGTACGTGAGTATGAACAAAAATGCCATTTAATGTTGGTATGAGCATTCACGTGCCGCTAGTTAAACACCGATCAACAATTTCCTGAGCAAAGTAAATAAAACAAAAAGGTTGAAAGAAGATGTAGAGTAATGAAATTTGTTCGGACAACACAAAATGTTTTATTAGTTGTTTGCATAGGCAGCTTTAAATTTTTGCAGACATTTTTTTTTGGTACATTTTTAGAAAATTACATACTTCGTTTATATTTACATATTAACATTAACATTAACATGGAGTCGTCTGTCTGTCTCCCATCGGACGGGTCCCCAGGTGACGGATGGGGGAAGGCTCGGCATCATGCAGGGTAAGTGGGAAATAAAATATCATTCGCGGACCAAAAATAGAAAAACACCTGCTTGGAGGAGCGGATAGTTCAACTATCACCAAGCTAGGGTATGAGGGCTACCAAACCTACTTCCACAAAAAACCAAAACCCAGAAGCGTCTGTCTCAGATTGAACGGCTCCCTGGTCAGCGTCTGTTCTCCATGTAAGGAGCGGCTGTAATAAACGCGTAATGCGAAATAGCTGGGGCTGTGAGCCTCTGTTACCTGAATATGCGGAGTGGAATCTTGCAAAAATGGCTTTCAGAAGGGTTCATGGACTCTTCCGTCCCGTTAAAACCTTGCAGGTCTGTCAAAGCGCTCAAAGCTCAGGAGGAGCTCCGTGACCCCTCCACAAGCTGCAGCAACAACAGGCAACACAACGGAGAGCAGCTTGCCGACAATGACTACCCAGCGGCGAACAGGTGTATCAACACTGGAGATGAAAAGCCGAGATGGCACGGCCGAGACGCCGACAACCCATTACCTCAAAAAAGTCACTGACGCTCCTAAGCCGCAGCAAAACCCGACTTCCTGCAGCACTGATACAAAACAAAGCAGACAATTTAAATTGATTGACATACTTGGAAAAGAAATTGATGGACTTATCCAAAACGTGGATTCAGGCCGTAATGTTCACGGTGACATAAGAAGAATGGGCAGTGTTATCAAAAAAGCTCACACAGGCGTTCTCATTGAAACTGTCTACCCCTTAACAGGTGCAAATTGTTTCGACAGCAGAGAAAAACACTCCTCAGTCGGCTAAGAGAACCCGAGAAAGCCCAAAAGCTGCAGGCAGATTGCAACAAAGTCTCCAGTTGCTAAAAAGAGGAAAAGCGACTCTGATTCCTCTCGGCCACAATTTGTAAATTAACCTATGCAGAGGGAAGAGTGGAAAAAGGTAGAGAAGAAAAAGAAATCGCTGAAAAACAGAAAAGGCACCATCAGGTCAATGTCGGACGACATTATTATCGAGAAAAAGGCGGACGGTACATCATATGTGGATATGTTGCGAGCTGTTAGGCACAGCGAAGAACTAAAGAACGATGCGACCTATAAAAAAAGGAGACCTCCTTATAGAATTTAAAAAGAGAAACGATGTTGAGGCCAGTAGTTATCAAATGGCTATTGAAAAAGCACTGGACGGTGTAGCATCGGTTAACCTGAAGGCGCATACAATCACAATCCAATGTAAAGGCCTTACCACTAACCTAAACACGGAGGAGGAGCTTTATGAAGCGATAACTCAGCAGGTGCAGGTGAAAAATCTAAAAAAGTCGGCGATACGAAGCACATGCACCATTCCAGGAGGTACACAGTCAATGTATTCATCGCTGCATGCAAATGATGCCAAAAAGGTGCTGGAGCTAAGGCATCTCAAAGTAGGATGGGTAAGATGTCGAGTAACAGAAGTTACATCACCGAGACGGTGCTACAGATGCTGGGCATACGTTCACATAAACATTAACATTAACATTAACATTAACATTAACATTAGCATTAACATTAACATTAACATTAACATTAACATTAACATTAACATTAACATTAACATTAACATTAACATTAACATTAACATTAACATTAACATTAACATAACCATTAACATTAACATTAACATTAACATTAACATTAACATTAACATTAACATTAACATTAACATTAACATTAACATTAACATTAACATTAACATTAACATTAACATTAACATTAACATTAACATTAACATTAACATTAACATTAACATTAACATTAACATTAACATTAACACTAACACTAACACTAACATTAACATTAACATTAACATTAACATTAACATTAACATTAACATTAACATTAACATTAACATTAACATTAACATTAACATTAACATTAACATTAACATTAACATTAACATTAACATTAACATTAACATTAACATTAACATTAACATTAACATTAACATTAACATTAACATTAACATTAACACTAACACTAACATTAACATTAACATTAACATTAACATTAACATTAACATTAACATTAACATTAACATTAACATTAACATTAACATTAACATTAACATTAACATTAACATTAACATTAACATTAACATTAACATTAACATTAACATTAACATTAACATTAACATTAACATTAACATTATAACATTAACATTAACATTAACATTAACATTAACATTAACATTAACATTAACATTAACATTAACATTAACATTAACATTAACATTAACATTAACATTAACATTAACATTAACATTAACATTAACATTAACATTAACATTAACATTAACATTAACATTAACATTAACATTAACATTAACATTAACATTAACATTAACATTAACATTAACATTAACATTAACATTAACATTAACATTAACATTAACATTAACATTAACATTAACATTAACATTAACATTAACATTAACATTAACATTAACATTAACATTAACATTAACATTAACATTAACATTAACATTAACATTAACATTAACATTAACATTAACATTAACATTAACATTAACATTAACATTAACATTAACATTAACATTAACATTAACATTAACATTAACATTAACATTAACATTAACATAAACATTAACATTAACATTAACATTAACATTAACATTAACATTAACATTAACATTAACATTAACATTAACATTAACATTAACATTAACATTAACATTAACATTAACATTAACATTAACATTAACATTAACATTAACATTAACATTAACATTAACATTAACATTAACATTAACATTAACATTAACATTAACATTAACATTAACATTAACATTAACATTAACATTAACATTAACATTAACATTAACATTAACATTAACATTAACATTAACATTAACATTAACATTAACATTAACATTAACATTAACATTAACATTAACATTAACATTAACATTAACATTAACATTAACATTAACATTAACATTAACATTAACATTAACATTAACATTAACATTAACATTAACATTAACATTAACATTAACATTAACATTAACATTAACATTAACATTAACATTAGTATTACCCTTAACTTTTACTTTACTTTTAATCTTAGCACAATGAAGACGTCTCTGTTAAACGCAAAACCTCTTACCTTGCCATGTCGCTCCAAACCCATTTTTATACCTACTTCCAATTCTAACTTGCAACGTGTTGGTATTCAGCGTTTGCTTTATTTGGGCGCCTCCCTTTGGCTACCAGCCTCCTTTTAACTTCAAACAGCCATTGCTGACAACACTTCTGATAAACATGTTGACTACAACAAACACATACACACACACTTTAATCCCGCATTTAATGATAATTATAGCATCGAGAAACGCAAACATAACCATTACGCCCTCTCTTTTCCCTTGATGCAGTCCATTGATTGTCAGCATCAGCAGCAGATTTGCTTTGGTAATTTAGCTTGACCCATTTATTTTTATCAGATTTTGCAGATTTTCCTTTGTAGATTTCAAAAAATCGCGCATTCACATTCAGTTGCACCAACCTTCCGCTCTTGCTTCGCTCCACGCCAGCTGCTGAAAAGTTCCATTAAAATCGCTTCATTTATTCATTTGTTGAACTTTGGCGCACCATTTCTTCTGTGCTGCTGCGCTTCTTCAAACATGAACAACAAATCCCTTCACTTCCGCGCTGCTTGCCATTTTCAGCCAATTTCCAGAAAATGTTATTAAAGTAATAAATGTGTCCCTACCGTTACGGTTGTTTTTTTTTTGTTTTTGTTTTGTGCTGTTGCAAGCATTAGTGAGCGCGTTAGCCGCAAGCAATTCGCAATTGAATTTTTTAGTTACAATAAAGGAAAACAAGGAAATCTCTAAATAGAATAAAATTTCTGTTCTTGCAAACTACACCAGCAGCAGCAGCAACAGCAGCAAAGAACATTTAGCAGGAGGAGCGTTGGGCGTTGCTTGATGGCAGCTTCGGTGTTCAAGTGCTCGAAGCGTTAATTCTGCGCTGCTCAGTTTTCCCAATCGCGAACAGACACTTTCTCAGCGCATTGTTTTGAATATTAAAAATTCATGGTGGTCAGTGAAACGTACATAAAGTCGCAAAGCATAGTAGAGAAAGGCAATGGGCAAAGGGAGGTGAAGCAATAATGCTGTGGAGGCAACAATACTGTGGTGGTACCATCAACAGACATTGATGATACTAAAGCTGCGATGGTGTTTGTCCTGCGATACAAAAGAAACAAGTTTTAGAGCGAGCTTTTAGAGGGGGCAAAAATATAAAAAACAATCACTGAGCCCAGAGGCGACATGCATTTTTGTAGGTACGAAGAAATTTCAGCGCAATATTGCATAGATATAAAGGCTACGGTAGACGCCAAACAAAGTGCCACAAGTATTGCGATCAAAATCGGGCAATAATGCATGCACACAAAATCACTGTTAACCTAATTTCAATGCAAAAATAGTTTTTGTTTTGCTGATGTGGAAAAGCGTTAAAAGGTTTAATCGAATTGCAGTAACTTCCCTTTTCAGTGGTATGCAGGCACAGGTTGAGAATATTGATTATCAGCTGCTATTTCTCAGCAACATCGATTCGCAAATCGACTTTTCAAATTTTGTGCCGAATTTGTAATTTTCTTTTCGTGTTAGAATTTCCCAGAGGAATAGCTGTTGGAGCTGCTGTCCGCTGTAATTGATAGGCAGACATTCTATTCATTTGTATTTAGATTAATATTCTCCAGGCTACGATAGAACTAATGGACAATTTATAAAGAATCTACCCGACAATCGAATTTAGTATCTAAGGAATATAGTTAACTCGTCAATAAGACGCAAATATTTCCCTTTGCCTTGGAAAGTTTCTGATATAATTGCTCTGCCAAACCAAATAAAGATGACAACAAGCCTTCATCATACAGACCGATAAGTCTCTTGCCTATTTTGTCGAAGCTATTTGAACAACTGGTTTACGACCGCCTTGATCGTCTAATACAATTATCACTCTCTCTCATCAATTTGGCTTTCGACGAAAACATTCAACGATACAACAGATACATAGTTTAGGTTAGGTTAGCTTGGTTGGCAATAAGCCACGCATAGACCTTTTCGTCGCAAGCGATACCAGATGGAGACCGACCTCTATGAATACTGAAAGTAGACATTCATGTAGGATGTCAGCGCTTTTTGCGAATCTAAGCAGCGCTGGGAGATCCGCTTTTGAGACGTCCTCCTGACCCTCAAACAATGGGGCTCCCAGGCATTTTAAACACGTTTTTAATAATGCCGGACAAACGCACAGAAGGTGTTCTAAAGTTTCCTCAACATCTTCTCTGCATTGCCTGCATTTGTTTGTGTTAGCAATCCCTATTTTGTGAGCATGTGTCGCTAATAGATTATGACCTGTTAGCATACCTATGATAGTTCTGCAGTCCTTTCGCGAGAGCGTAAGTACGAATTGAGTCAGTTTTTTGTCTTTAGTTCTACACATGACTTTTGCTTTTTTGCATGTGATCAGATTGGTCCACCTAGCTTCCATTCGCCTTTTCATGTAGTCGTCCATTTCGTTGTATACTGTATTTAGCGGGTTTGGTATGTCTTCAGAAAGTGTGATCCACAAATATTGACTATAAATAATAAAGTCATTAAATATCATACAAAAGCCAAATATTTACGCATTATAATCGATGCAAAACTGACCTGGAAGACGCATTTACTACTTCAAAAGAGAAATTAACTTAAAAACAGATTCAGGCAACTCTACTGGCTACTACGAAACGACTCGCGACTTTCACTTGGTAATAAACTGTTAATCTATGATACAAAACTCTTATAACTGCATCTGGAAATATGGCATCGAACTATGGGGAACAGAAAGCAATTCAAACCTTAAAATAATGCAACGACTACAATCAAAAATCCTAAGGACTATCACAAACGCAGGCTGGTACATAACCAATGGCGATACACACAGGGACCTCAAAATTAAATTTATGGAAGACGTCATTCGAGAATGAAGTACAAATCATATTTACAGACTATGTACTAACACACACAAACGAGAAGATGCTGAAAATTCCCCATTTAGAATTGCAAAACGAAGACTAAAACGAATAACTCCGACAATCCTAGCAGATGATTCATCAATAAAATAAATATCAACCTGTTCTATGCTTCATGTCATATAATTCTATATTTCCATAATTGTTAACAAAATTACTAAGTATCCAAAGTTCACAGCTGTAATAAATTGGGAAAAAACATATTAACATTAACTGCGTACTCTGTAAGAATTATTTTGTATTCCAAGACTTGAAACAAATAAAAATAATTAAATTTATCGAAGGTTCTTGCAATCATAGACTTAAATAAATAAATAAAAAAATATAATTCACCATTTCAGCATGGTTATGCTAAGCAAGCAATTCGTGGCACTGTTAATGGATTTTTTAGCACATTTTCTCCTCTTGAAAAGTATTTTTCCAGACGACGAAGAACGAAATTTACTAAAAATTGAGTTGGCCCTGCTACTTGGTCCGCCAGATCAATTGACTTAACACCACGCGTTTATTTTCAGCGGAGATATGTTAAGCCAATGCTGGACGCTACCAAATCAACAACAACAAGCCAATAACAATAAAAATGGGACTGATAGATTAAACGTCGTTAAGCCAGCCAGTGCCCCTTGATTGTCAACGTATATATTTAGGTTGGAGTTGTTCGATGTCCTTGCTAGTGCTATTTCTGCAGCCTTTCCTACAGCAAAGACTTCTGCTGGAAAGATACTACAGTGGTCAGGAAGCTTAAGTGGTTGCTTGATACCTAGCTCAGCGCAATAAGTCCCTGCACCTACTCCATCCATCATTTTCAAGCCGCCAGTAAATATATTAAGCTTATTGGAGCTAAGTCTCATACCACGGGTGGAAACCCTCTTCTTATTTTGTTGTTCGGAATCTCTTAACCCAATTATATTTCGGAGTCAGTTTTCCTAATAAATCTGAATAATAAATATAAATAAGTAAAAATGCGACGCAAACGATGGTCACTTGGCTTCAATTCTTGCACGAGCTGTACTTTACAGGCACAGGCCAAGATCCTTCCGTACAATTTTTGGCGTAGTCGAAGGATGAAGGCCAACAGCTTGAGAACGACGACAAATCATCGACATTCCAACGTATTTTTGAGCACTTCCCTATATGAACTTAGCGTAGAGACAGAAAAAAAGAATACCCGATATAAGAAACTTTTGCTTTTTTAACGAAGTAATTCATTGATCCTCTAACCTTAAAACGCAGTTGTTAAAACCTCGTAAGATAACCTCTTGAGTATGGAAGGTTTATATAACATTTGTTTATATATAAAATGAGGGAGTGCTCAAAAAAATTTCACGAGATTTTCGCTTCATCAAATGTTCTCACTTGACTCTATGCCATCGTACAATCTTCGGGGTAGGATACTTAGCCTAGGTTGTCTTAAAAGCAGTATAAATATCCAAAGTATTTCTTTCAACTCAAAAAGTGAAGAAGTGACTTGAGCGAATGCCCCGACGAAGTGCCAATCAAATGGTAAAAGCACTGAAAATATTTGACCGTAGCATCCGCCCCATCTGCCGCATACTGAAAAATTATCCCAAGTAGAGCCTTACAAGATCCAAAAGGCGTCGGATCTCACACCTAAATAGCAACAAGTCAGACTTGAGAGGGCGAAGGAGTTGCTTCGCTAGGCTGAAAACGGTCAATTTCCGCACATTTTCTTTTCTGACGAGAAAATTTTTTAAATTGAGCAATTCGTAAACTCCCAAATCGTTACGGTTTATTTGAGACTAGACTACCGCGGCCACAAACTAATTCTTAATATTGTATTATCTTCACGCATTTTTTTACTTTGAATTGAATAAAAGAAATTTTCCAAACTAAATTCATGGCATTTTTAATTGGTTACACTGTACGAGTGCCGGACCCTGTATATAAAGGGTGGTTAAATTTAAAGGGCCGCTGTTGAATGTGAACTACACCTTAAGGTCAAGTTTTTTTCTGCATTTTCTTTGACATTTTTCAATTTCAGACTAACTCAATTTGAACCATAGAAAGAGACACAATCGAGCAATGCGTTAAGTTATTCAGGCTTATTATGAAAACGGGCGTTAAAATCAAAATGCATATCGCGCACTTCGTGATTTTTTCGGTCAATTTAATCGTCCAAATGTGCGTACAATCGGAAAAATTGTGCAAAAGTTTGAGCAAACCGGGAGATGAGTAAGAGATGTGAAAACACCAGTGCATGCTCGTACAGCTCGTACTGCAGAAAATATTGCCGCTGTTCGCGATAGTGTGGTTGAAGAGCCGTCCACCTCAACTCGTCGTCGTGCCAAACAATTGCACCCCTCACGCTCGCCGTTGATGAACTTTATGCATAAAGACTTGCATTTACACGCTTACAAGGTGCAATTGACTCAAGAACTAAAGCTTCTTGACCAGTTCACGCGTCGTCAATGGTCAGAAGGGTGGCAGGAAATGGTACAGTGAATGACCAATTTTCGAAGAAAGCCATCTTCAGTGATGAGGCACATTTTCACCTCAGTGGATTCGTCAATAAGCAGAATGGCCGCATTTGGGCGAATGAAAATCCAAGAGTGATTGCCGAAAAACCAATGCACCCACAACAAAGAGTGACTGTTTGGTGCGGTTTATGGGTCGGCGGCATCATTGGGCCGTATTTTTTCCAAAGTGAGGCCGGTCATGCAGTTACTGTGAATATTGTTCTCTATCGTGTGATGATAACGAACTTTTTACGGCCCGAATTGGAAGATATGGATGTGGACGATATGTGGTTTCGGCAGGAGGGTGCCACTTGTCACACAGCTAACGAAACAATGGCTTTTTTGCGCGAAAAATTTGTTAGCCGAATAATCTCACGTTGCAGTGATGTCAATTGCCGCTCAGATCATGTGATTTGACACCGTTGGACTTCGTTCTTTGGGGTTATTTGAAAGGTGAAGGTGTACGTCGATAAGCCAGCAACAATTGAAGAGCTAAAGGATGAGATAATTCGACACATTAGAACCTCAATTATGCCTCAGCGTCATCGAAAATTTGGACCATCGGATGGAGGTGTGCCGACGAGGCCGCGGCGGCCATTTGGCCGATATTTTGTTCCATGCGTAATTGAGCTATACCAGTATTCTCATAATAAGGATAAATAATAATAATTTCCTACAAAAATTGTATTTTATTTAAAATTGACACCGGCCCTTGAAACTTAGCCACCCTTTATATGTATTCATATACAAATTATTTGAATGCTCTACTACTTGAAAGTGTGCGAGCAAAGCACGGCAGATTAAAACCGAATAAATAAATAAATTGTAGATTGACGCCATTTACTACTAGTCAACTTAAGTGAAATATTTAATGGATTTTATTTTCTTATTTTTTTTCAACTTTCATATTGTTCAAATTACTTCTCCAGCAACTCCTTCAATTCTTCTAAATACATGCGAGTAGTTTGAAAGCAGAAACTTTCTAGCTTTTCTTAAGTGTTGAATGCTTCTCACATGTCAAACAAACTTTACTACTAAACTGTCTACTCATTTCACAACTTCACTGCACTGATAGCTCAGGAGTAAGTAAGTACCCAAGCGCATGCCAATGAATGTGTAAAGAAATTTACATCTGCTGTATGTACATGCAAACATATAATAGTAAAGACGTTGAACACATCTCAAGAAGTTCTTTTCTCCCATGCGCGCATGCATGAGCGCACACATACACTTGCACGAGTATAACCTAATTCGGTGAGTTACATCTGTACAACAGTAAAATTAACATTAAAGTATTTTTATTGCAAGTCAAGAGTACTACAAACTGTCAACAACATCAGCAGTGAGTGAATGAGTGCTGAAACCTCAGCCAAGACACACTCGTACACACACACACACACATATGTTTGATCACATATGGCAGCATATACAGCAGACTACAACGTCGGCGTGTAATATTAAAAAGAAAAGGAAATTTGCATCTCAACTAGTAACAACAAGTCAAAAAGTCCCCCCTCGTGCCGTCTTTTCTCTTTTTACGCCACAAATACTTCACCTCCATGGTGCGAATGTAAGTGCATGCAACAAATATTTTCATTCAAAACCATCAACCGCATTCACGCATACATATCCAGACATGGCTATACACATACATTTTATTATCATTATTACAATTATTATTGCGCATACGCCCCGCTGAGCAGCTTGCAATAAATTCTTGAATGCGAATGCGAAGAAAAGTAACTATAAAATGAATGAGGGAAAATTAACAAAAAAAAATAAACAAAAAAAATGTACAAAAATGTAAGACAGGAAGACGAAATGCTCGTGGTGGGAAAAGAAATATGTTTTTGATTTCAAAGCAAGTTTTGCCGGAGCAACTATAAGTACAGTAGCTGCAGGGCTAAGTGTACTAAAAAACGCAGTGCTACGAAGAAGTATGAAATAGAAATATTTGGAAAGTGACGTTATTTATTTTTCAGTCATTGGCGAGTAAAATAATAATCGAAATAGCAGAATAAAGGAAAATAACCAAACAACTGGTAAGAAGAAGAATGGGATCGTTCCCATGATAAACGGTTCTACGTAACCGGAACGACCCGGATTTATATCTAGCCAAGGACTGTTAATTCAGCAGCATTCCTCGTATATGCATGGGAAATGTTAATGCTGTTACAACTACAACAACAACAACAAAGAAGAAGGGGATGTCGACCAACAGTGGCTAATTATGTTCGTATTAATCGCTGCAGGCTACTGCTTCATTTCACAGGGTATGCGATAGTTAAACCCGCAATAACCGCAGGTGTGAGAAGCCAAAAAATTAAGAGCCCAGATGTTTAAACCATTACCCGATGAAAGCAGGGCAGCTGAGAAGAAGGTGCTGAAATGATTCCACCTCGACAGCTTCTGGGCTAATCCCAAGTCTCCTCGCATGAACAACTAACGGTCCAACATTGATATCCAAAAAATTTGAGAGCTGCGGTTTTGTTAGACTCAGAAGTTCTCATGAACAACCCCAGTCTACCCGTGGCCAGAAGGATGTCGTGATTTTGTGCGTTTTACGCACTAGCCCAGTGCACGCTGGGTCGACTGGGATACCCATCTTTCAGAATTTGAGTCCTCCACAATACTCTCATTTTGCAATGAAGCCTTCTCCAGGCTCCCCTGTCTAGCCAGCTCATCAGCCCACCAGTTTCCTTCTAGGTTGCTGTGGCCCAAATTAGCCTTATTTATTATAAAAGAGTGTACATGAAAATTTGGCATACCAAACGGCCAAGGCGTCTAAAGAATCTGAAAAACGAGTTCAAATTCTCAGATTCTGAAAAACAAATTCTGTAAACTGTACAAAAGGAATGGTGCGATGGACCTAAAAAAGACTTTTGATACTGTCAGCCACGCCACGCTACTAGATAATATTTTACAGCCGCCAGGGCTATCCACCTCGCAAACTACCTGAGTGGTCGTCATTCGTGGGTGCTATTTCTCTAAATAGAGCAAAATAAAGCAAGGAGTTCCGCAGGGTGATGTTCTTTTACGCTTGATTTTTAACTTTTATATCTCAGCCACCAGAGAAAGTCTCCCTGGTCTCCTACGCCGACAACTTCACGATATTGGCATCGGGCAATGGCATTGATGGCCTGTGCGCCAAGGTAAACTACTACTTTGCCTGCCTTTCTCAATTCATCATTGCGAGGAACCTACAACTTTCCCCCCATGAAGTCCACGGCGATCATCTTTACCACTTGGACAAAGGAGGTTAAACTGCAACTTAAGGTAAAAGTCGACGACACACCAATTCCGACTGTTAATAATCCTAAAACCTTGGGAGTTACCTTCGACAGGTTGCTCTCCTTCTCTGCGCATACAACCGTTATTGCCACTAAAGTCCAAAATCGCAACAAGGTCCTCAAATCGCTTGCCGGCAGCACTTGGGACAAAGATAAAGAAATGCTGCTATCGACATTTAAGGCAATAGGCCGGTCGGTTTTTAACTATGCTGCGCCAGCCTGGTTGCCTGGAACCAGTCATTCGCAGTGGACGATGCTACAGACTTGTCAAAACACTACCATTATGACTGCGACAGGATATCTTTTGATGTCCCCACTCCAATACCTACACAACGAGGCTCAGATGGTCCCTGTGAAAGAGCTCAACCAATTGCATAGCAGTTGCTGTTGGGGTGTTACCGCAGGTACCATCCATGCAGACACCTGCTTGACCTTGAACCGCCTCACAGGCACGTCAAGACGCACAGGCAGGAAAAAACAGACCGACAATTACTGGATCGGGCGGTATGCAGACAGACAATTAATTACATTCATCGGGAGACTCTTACTACCTTCTTAAGCTCCCGACTCCCGAATGCTGTTCTCGCAGTCTATCCACCACCCATTGCAGACGAAGAACTCCAACTTCCCCAAGGGTCCCGCGTAACCTTGGCACAATTACGTTCTGGATAATGCAGCAGGTTAAACTCCTACCTATCCAGAATCGACCCCGACATTCTAAACATATTTACTGCGCACGACCCACCCTAACTAACTATTCACATGCCCCATCCAACACCCCTCTCCCTCTGGTCTCAACCTATCGAAACAGCTTGTTTCCTGAGCCTACTGTTAGATGAGCTAAACAAAGATGACCGGTGATTTACACTACACTGACAGGACAAAGTTACTGCTACAACAACAACAAGAACAAAAACTGGTGACCGAGTGCAGTATTCTAAATTTCAGTGCCATTTAAGGCAACTTGACTATTTGAATAAGTTCTTATACAGAAATGCCATCTTGAATTTTGAAAGCAACATTATTTTGAACTCGCCTGTGCCAATTCAACAATTCAAACAAATCTTGTTCGACGTTGCAAATAATGTCTAGTAAATGTGCAAATTCTGCCAATTTATTTGCTGACTTTTTTGGCCCTAATTTTGAACTTGTCTTGAACTTGGATTCTAGTTTGCCCTCTAATAGTCATTCCTTGCCTAATTTCGGGTTATTGTGCCCATCTGTTAGGGATGTCGTCACTGGTATAAGGAAGCTCACGCTCACATCTAAAACTGGACAACTAGCAAGTAAGGCACCAGACACCATTAAGTCCATTGTACTGCACTCGGATTCCCTTTAAATTTTCTTTAAATCTACCTGACCCCCGAAGAAATCTGAGTAGATCTTGTGGTGTCAAAGAGCCAAGGTGGTCGCTTCTTAACACATCAATACCAAAGACCACAAGCCAGATTCAAGCGAACGCCAGGCAAACGCACAGAAAGTGGTTCGCCGTCCCATCCTCCTCTTCACATTGTCTCAGATTCCCACCTTTTCCATGTACTTCGTCCACAGAAAGTGGCCCGTCATCAGTTCAACCAGCTGTCTGCAGTCCCTTCTGTTTAGTGGCTGGAGGAGGATTTGCGACAGTCAATCGGACATGACAGATAACATCAGTTTAGTCCATCTGCAGCCTCTTTCAGCCTGCCAAGCTCGCTTTTGGGTTATAGTAAGCCTCTTGATAACCGTGGCTGTGATGACTGCAGAAGGGAGTGGCAGAACGGGTTCCGGGCCAAGGAAGTTGGCCCCAGAGCCCATTCTAGATAAAGAGTCGCAGATCTCGTTACCCACGATACCCACGTATCCCGAGATCCATGTTAGCATCGGGATATTATGCCTACCGACATAGTTCAGCCTGGATTTACAGGACTCGACTACCCTTGAAGTGGTTGGGGGGCTGTCTAAGGCCATGAGCGCAGCTTGGACACATATAGATCTGCCTCTCCATCTGCTGTCCATAACAAAGTTCATCGCTTCTTGAACAGCATACACCTCCGCTTGAAACACAGATGCATGCATTTCAAGAGCGAAATGCAGTTTTGTCCCGCTGTATTCCGCGTAGATCCCAGAACCGGAGCCGTGCTTGGTCTTAGAGACATCCATGAAAATGCGAAAACAGTGTTTGCCGGGCTAATTTTCTGAGTTTGACCGCAATTGAGCCTCTGGCAGCACTACACTGCATCTCTTTTCAAATACGACTCCTGATGGCATGGAATCAACGGACATGGAGAGAATCGTTGGATCGAAGCCGATACCTTCTCTGTTTTCCAATACCGGACAGGGGCCGTCCCATTTTCCATTGTGTTTCAGCCTACAGATGGCATTCAAGGCATCTCCTTAGATGTAAGCATCAAGTGATGGTAGACCAAACAGAGCATCTAACTCCGGGCCTTAAGTAGTCGACAAAGCCTCTTACAATTATGTTACTTACTAGCATCTTTGCTGATGAATGCAAATTGACATCCATTACCTTTATATTTAAAAGTGGAAATAAAAACGATGTTCGCAAATACAATCCGATTTCAAAGCTTTCGACTTTCTCAAAACTTTTTGAGAGAACTGTGAATTAAAAGTGATATTTTGTTGTATTTGTCTAAGGCCTAATATCCACCAAGCAGCAGGATAGATCGCACTAGTTTCTAGATTCTAAAAGAAACTAGCATTTTAGGTGTCACATCAGAGCAATTCCGCTATCGAAATGTTTTGCGTTGCCTGTTTCGCACTTTTTCTTACCTCTACATTTGCAGTGTTCACATAAATCGCGCGGCAACTGTACCTCATTTTGAATCAGGTCTTAATGGAGAATATCAGTAAGTCGCTTTATAAGCACTCCTTACTTTTACTATTATAAAAAAAATATTTTAAATATAAATCTTCTGTGTTATGCGCGCGATCATTGCCTTCTTAGTTGCTATTTTTATTTTTTTCTGTTTTTGCTGTACTTTTTTTTTAAATACACAAATACACACATCCAATTTAAGAAGCATTTTTTTTACAATTTTTTTTTGCGCATACTTTTACGAATTTCTATTTATGCACCTTCTTTATATTGCAACATTTGCTAGTGCGTAAAGTAGCAAGTTTTTCGTCACTATCCTTGTTAATGCTTGTGCAGAGGCGTAAAAGATTTATTTGGTTCCGTGCAATAATTTTATCTACAAATGAACATCAAAACAGGAGCGCGCAGAAATAACTTTTCCTTCAGCGACTTTTGTGCGCTTAAATGGCAGGTTCATAACGGCGCTGGCTTAAGTTGCCGTAACCTGCGTGAATGTTTATGAAGGCGTGATTGAAGGCCAGTATGGGCACACATACACATCTACATATATGTATATATACAAATCACATATGTATGCATGCTAAGTAAAAGATGAATGTGGAAGTAACAGCAAAGTAAGAGCAGCAGTAGATTTAGGAGTTTAGAAGTTAATGTTTTTTTGTTTTTGTTTTTTTCAAGTTGGAAGAACAAATTTTTGTGGGAATGAGAGGTCAAGGCGGAAATTGTTGCCGAGAATCTTGCGTTATATTTAAGTTGTGGCAAATTTAATATAGGGTTAAGGAATAAGTTCGTAGCGGTTTTACCGTAGACTTTTATTTAAACAAAAACCAATTTTTATATTAATAAGTTAATCAATTAAACCTAACAAAAATAAGTATATGTGCAAAAGTATTTTCAAATGAAAAACTATAAAGAAGCAGGAGAAAAGTTCAAGCAATAATTTTAATACACTTCTCACAAAAATTAAGGGAACAGGAAAATTTCCTAAATTTTCAAAAAATAAAAAAAAATTTCAACTGGTCGTTTTTTAGTAAAATGTGGATATCTCAGAGAGAAATGATCGTAGCGAGAATTCCAAAAGAAGGAAATTGAAGCTAAGTAATCACGCAAGTTGACTGTATGGTTAGTTTTGGTCAGAAAAATTTTGCCAAGCCCGTGCAATCAAAAAAACAAAAGGAAAAAATTTCGAAAATGCTTGTGTCGCTCTTTAACTGACGATTACAAAATAACCATTAATTAAAAAAAATGTTTGCTCAAAGATCTCAAAACTAGAAATTTAGAGCTTGAAATTGCTTTTTATCGGAACACCGTGCGATCATTTTTCACCGAGATACAGCTTTTCAAAAATCACTAAGAAATTTAGGATATTTTACTGTTCCCTTAATTTTTGTGAGAAGTGTATATATCAGGTCAGTCCATAAGTTCGTGCGTTTTTTAAAGGTGTTTTTTAAATTAATAAAAAAGAAGTTTAAACAAATTTTTAATTCCCTGCTCAAAAAATTGTTTGTCCTTGGAGCCAAAATACGCTTCGATATCCATTTTTATAGCTTCTTTTGAGGAGTAGTTCTTGTTACTCATATGGGATTGAAATGCACGGAAAAGGTGATAATCACAAGGTGCAATATCCGGCGAGTGTGGTGGATGCGGTATCAGCTCCCATCCGAGGTCGTTCAGCTTGCCTAATGTTTGCCTTGCGGTATGAGGTCTTGCTTTGTCGTGGTGAAACAAAACTTTTCGTCTATTCACTAAAGACGGCCAATTTTTTTAAGAGCCTCATTCAGATTTGATAGCTGATGGGAATAATAATCAGCAGTTATCGTCTGGTTTGGTTCCAGAAGTTTATAATAAAGAATACCGGGCATATCCCACCAAATAGACAGGAGAATCTTCTTGGGGTGAACGCCATCTCTAGGGGTCGGTTCTGGTGTTTCATCTTTATCTAACAATTGGCGTTTGCGAACAGGATTATTGTAAAGGACCCATTTTTCATTACCAGTAACGATACGGTTAAAATAACTTTCATTTTCAAGCCGTTGCAGCAGTTGAAAACACACATTCACTCTCTGCTGAAGGTTGGCGACGGAAAGTCTATGCGGAACCCATTTTCCCAGCTTTGAAACCTTTCCCAACTGCTCCAGGTGCCTGTGAACTGTTCCATGCGATGACTTTAACCTCTGAACTATCATATCGACTGTCACATTTGGCTCAGCTTCCATGAGTTCGAGCAAGGCGTCGGAGTTATAGACTTCAGGACGACCAGCGCGCGGGGCATCCTCCACGTCTCAGTTACCACTTCGGAATTTTGAAAACCACTTTTGCGCAGTCCTTACACTCACGGTATCCTCTCCGTGAACAGTGTTTATTTCTGCAGCAGCAGTTGTTGCATTTTTACCACTTTTATAAAAAAAATACAGCCGTATGGATTGGGGCGTTGTCTTGCTGGAAAGCCCAGTCATCTCCGTATATGTTTCCCGCAAACTCAATGAAAATATCCTCTAATATTTCCACATAAAATTCTGCGTTGGTTCTTGTCGGAAGAAAACAAATTAGGGACTGTCCACCATGTCCGAAAACGGCCCAAGCCATCAAAGACCCGCCACCGTGGTTCCACTTACACGCGCGTTTGCCGTGGTTGCCTAAGGTTCCGCCAATATTTCTGGCAACCAGCCAAGTTGACCTTTTTTTCATCCTCAAATACAATTTATATTTTCCGGTAAATGCTAAACGAGCCTTCACGTTGCGTGCCAATACATAGTCTTGGTACCGGCTCCCGCAAACAATATTTAAGTGTTCCGTCCTCGACCCAAATTTGATGTATTCATCTATCGGTGATCTTGAGACTTAATTTTTTGCAAGGCATTTCTTTTTGAGCAGCCAGATGACGAATCTCTCGTTTGCATCTGCTGTTAGTTGGCCTGCCCATACGTTTGAGTTGACTATATGTTTCTGGATTTTTAAGAAAGTTGCTGATGATATGCCGATTTACTCTAGCAGCAATTTCATGAATACTTTTGCCCCTTTCGCTTAACTAGCAAACGAATAGGAATTGGAACTGAATTGAAAAATTGGACTGCAAATACGGACTTTGGCATACCAAACAAAAATGTACCATTACTATCAAGAAAGATATCGGTATAAAAAACTTTGCACATATACTTATGTCTGTGAGGTATATTCGCCGTTGCTGTACACAACCTCTTCCCAGCTCTTGATCAATTTGTTGACGCCGTTTGGCTAAAAATCGCCTGGTCTGGTGTCAATGAAGTTGTTGAGCCAGTTTCTATAAGACCTCTTTGCTATTGAAGGTAACGCCCTTCATATGGTTTGACAGGGAGCGAAAAAGATCCAGAGAATACGGCGGATGCTGGAGGACCTCCCATCCGAGCTTTTGGTGCGCGGCTTTGACGACGTGTGCAACATGGAACCTGACGTTATCGTGACGGAGTACGGTTTGACCATGTCGATCAGGTCTTCTCAGTCGAATGGCCTCTTTCACGCGCTGTAGTTGGGAAATGTAGAGCTCATTGTTTTGACCGTGGCATTTTTTCGAACATTTCCTAGCGCAGGAGGGTACAGGGTTTGATTGAAAAGTAATGAGCCTCATTTTTTTTAAGCAGTTTTATTAAACCTTTTGGCTTATTCAACTAATATTCTTCAAAATAGTATCCTTGAGCGTCAATACACCGCTGGTAGCGGTCCATCCACTGCAGGAATCATTTTTTAAACTCATCCGCCGGGATCGCATTCAATTCGGCTGTCACAGTTTCCGATGGAGTCGAAACGCCTCCCCTTCAGCTTTCTTTTCAGGCGCGGGAACAAGAAGAAGTCCGAAGGGGACAGGTCTGGGCTGTAGGGAGGGTGGGGAAGTACCGGAACCCCCATCTTTGCCAATGCAGAGGTGCAAAGGAAGGCGGTGTGTGCCGGCGATTGACGTGATGAAGAGTCAAATTGTTGACGAGGTCGGGCCGAACCCGAGCGACGCGGTTTTTCAGCCGAGGGAGCACTTCTTTGTAAAATGCCGCATTTACAGTGCTTCCTGGAGGTACAAACTCCTTGTGGGCGATTCCTCGAGAGTCGAAAAAGATGATCAGCATGGTTTTGACCTTGTATTTCGACATGAGTCTCCCGGCCTTCCTTGAACGGCTTGTGCCACCGTTTCACCTGGGCACTGGACAGAGATTGGTCCCCGTAAGCCTCCTTGAGTAGACCAATGGTTTCGGTACTCGTTTTGTTTAGCTTTACGCAAAATTTGATCGAGTAACGTTGCTCCAACGATCGCTGGATTTTCGCCACTACAAATTCCTAACACAGTGGAAGGGAAGGTCCAACGATCATTTTCCCCCACAAGCCGATTCGGTTGATCACTTGGCTTTTCATGAAATTTTCTATAACCGAATTGCAAAGTGGCTGACCTATGTCCTCGATAGCCTCACGAATTCCATCTTTGAGGTCTTCAATCGACCCTGGGCTGTTGGCGTAGACCTTCTCTTTTACGTGGCCCCAAATAAAAAAGTCACATGGCGTTAAATCACAAGAGCTGGGTGGCCAATTGTGATCACCTCTTCGAGAGGTAACATGGTCCGGATACTTTTCCCGTAAAAGATCAACGGTTTCGTTGCTTGTGTGGCACTTAGCGCCGTCTTGTTGAAAGTAAATGTTGTCCAGATCAATGCTATCCATTCCCGGCCATAAAAAATCGTTAATCATCTCTCGATAGCGATAGATAACACCTGTTATTGGAAACCCCTTTATATACACCATTTCTCCCGTGACAATTCGGTACAAAAAGCGGTTTTCATGACCGCGTGTTGCTCGTCATCGAGAGATCTTGAAACGTACTTTGAAGGTGACATTCTTTGTGTTTTTCGTTGAGCTCATGAGGCACCCATGCTCCCAATTTTTCGGTAAGTCTCATTGAATGAAGGTGATTGAGAATAGTTTAATGATCGCAGTCTATTTTTTTCGCAAATTCACGACTGGTTTAACGTTCGTTCCCCTGTAAAAGTGATTTGAGATGATCTTCATCGAATTCTGAAGGTCTTCCGCTGCGGGATGTGTCATCGACGTAGCAGTCGCCAGTTTTGAGATTATAGCTTTGGACTCGCCTATGACACTTTCTCTATTCACGTCGTAAATGTCTTGGGCTGCTTCAGCAGCTTTTTGTCATCGATGAAAGGAAAAGAAGCGCAGATGTCGAAAATGTTGATTCTTGCCTCCTGGGTATTCCATTTTTAAGCCTCAAAACCAATAAAAAATTGAAATAAATAACTCAAAAACCCAATTAAGATAGTTTTTTAGAGCAAAAAGAGTTCTATTGAATGAAAACTTAACCTTTACCAAACAGCAATCAAGTCATTGTAAAATAAAAGAATTTTTAAAAACGCTACGAACTTATTCCCCCTACCAATATTTACCTTCCATACTTGCCAGAATGTTAACGCAACGTACCAAGTCGAATGTGTGAATTTTTAATGTTGCCAACATTTCGCTGCTGCGTATTTTTTGTCATTGCTTGTTTTTGTATTTCCTTTAAAATCGTTAAAATCGTTAGCAAAGTAAGGCAAAAAGCGACGAAGATGAAAAATTATAGCAGTCACAAAAGGCAATATAACAGCAAAAAGTACAACAACAACAAGAGAAAACAAAGCAAGTGGCGTGTAGCATATGCAAAAAGAAGAAGAAGAATGGGAAGAAGAAAAATAAAACGAAAGCAAAACCAGCAAATAAACAAGAAAAGTCTGCGCTGCGCATAACCAAAGTAGGGCATAATTTCAACGTACACTCATCTTGGCTCATGGATGTAAGCGAATATTGCATGTTACGTATACGCACTGTTGGCAGGCGGCGGTTGAAGTGCTCGCGTACAGGTGAAAAGCATATGGGTGTATGTGTGTGTGTGGCTTCAAAGAAGTGCAAGCGCCCACCTGCCCGGGTGACAAGTGCACACACAGATGGGCATATTTAAATATGTATTTATTTTATTATGCATTTCTTCTCGTCTGTGTTGTGTTGGTGTGGCTGTGTGAGCCCCGCTGCAGGTGTAGCGAACGCCAACTTAGTTGTTATTTATGAGGTTATTGCATTATGGTGGCGGGCGCTATATTTTTCGCTTTTGATGGCTTGTACTTTTAATTTTTTGTTGTTGCAATTTTTGCTATTTTTGTTGTCCTTCTCTATTTATAATCACTTGGATGGCAAAAAGTAAGTTTCTCTGCAGGGCATAAAAATCTATGACTCCATTTAAGTGAGTAAAACTCTATGTAGGTTTTTATGCTTAATTTCGTTTTTTTTTTTATTAATTTATGTTTGTATCTTTATTTCGCATTTCATTTGTTGTTGTTTTTCTCATTGCAATACTTGTTTTTGCTTCCAGCACAACATTACAGCAAAATTTTAATGAAATGTCGTGCGTTAAATGAAGTAGGAAAACATTTCAGTGGCCGTTTTGGCAAAACAACTTAAATCGACTTTGCATTTGCACTAACAGGCGTTGAAGTAATGAGCTCTAAAGCACTATCTGAAGTATTAGTAATCCACAAACTCAGCCAGATGATCCCTCTTAACGAAAGCCCGAGAGAAATATGCAATTTGTATATCAAAACTTATAATTTATTGACCCCGAAGCAAAATCAACTGAAGGTAGTTGTGTTGTTTTAAAGTCTTTCATTTTATGAGTTTTAGCACGAATGCTTGGGCGCCCACCCAAATGTGTCTGCGGAATTGTGAATGCTAAAATACATGCAAATAGTGGGTTGCTGTTGGTTGCAAATGCCATTTCAAAAGTAATGTGACGGCGCAACATTGATGAGCAAAAAAGTGTAACGGAAATCAGTTCACGTCGCTTAACAAGCCAAATAATCCTTGTAGCAGGTAATCTGAGGAGCTGGAAAATTTATTTTATTTCTGCATTTATTTAATCTGTGTTGCGCTGTTTTTTCTATTCACCTTAAATTATGTGTAATTTTAAGCCAAACTTTTTTTCTGCTATTTCCACTACCCGGCTTTCATTTCGATTCTCATTTTACATTATAACTGAGTCTTCCTTTGATGATGCACATACCTATTTGTTGTTGCTTTTTTATTTTAATAAACGTTCCACATGTGCAATAGAGGCTCTAATCTAAAAAAAACTTTTAAATTTTGGCTTGTGTATAGAAAACATATCCACAGGAAATTTTACTAAACCTTTTTGTTACTTATAAAGGCTGATCAGATTGGAGGTACTTCATCCAAAGAGTTTTTTGACAGATCACGAGTGACTATTGCAAAACTAATTACACAATTTTTTTCAGTATTCATTGACATTTCATCATAGAAAGACTTACGCCTCAACAAGGTTTACAAATCGTAAAATTTTATTAGGAAAATCGACGCTCTACGAAAAGTGTTCATCGCGCGCTCAGGTCAACTAAGGGCGTTCAGCGATGAGGTCCATTTTTGGATTGATGGCTGCGTCACTAAGCACACTTTCCGTATTTGGGGTGCAGGGCAACCCGAAGCTTTTCAAGAATAGCCATTCCATCCATTGAAAACAACCGTTTGGTGCGACCTATGGGCTGGGGTGATATGCAGTTCACTAGACAGGGCTGGTATACTGGGGCGGCAGCCCTTGGTCGGGAGAAATCCGAGTCATTCTGGTAACGTAGAACCGGCTGCCATGGGTTGGCGGCATGTGAAGGCACCCCGCACGACACTAACCATCTTTTCACATGCCCTCTAAAACCGACTCATCAAACACCCCTCTCGCTCTAGACCCAACCCGTCGAAACAGCATGTTTCCTGGGCCTACCTTTAGATGAACTAGACGAAGACGACTGGTGATATGCCCTACACTGACGGAGTTTCCACTACTGCTAAACAAACAAACAAAAAAAGCTATGGGCTGAAGGAATCATACTCAAAGTACTCGTCAAAGATTTCCTGTCGGACCATCGTTTAGAGTTAAGCTTGCGGCCGAGATAACTTCGACCCCAGCAGGCCGTAATCCCCGAAAAGTGGATTGGACACGAAATGAGGATCTCACTAAAGAGGAAATCCTTAACGTTCCCAAACTCCGAACAATAACTGCGATTGAAGAACCCACAAACTCATTGGGCCGAACTTTAATCGAGTGTTATAATAAAGTGTGCCCGGACTGTATATATACCTATGAAATGAGACTTTCAGCTATTAGTCCATAGATGTTGCTAGTAGTATTTTTAAATTTCTCAAATGTCTTGTTTCTTTCGTCTGTCATCTGTCAACAATATTCAGTTCATGGGTTTGTTACCACCTAGTCATGCCGAACTCAGAGTTGCCATTCAGCGGCTCAAGAATAACAAAGCTGCTGGCGCTGACGGCTTGCCCGCTGAATTGATCAAGACTGGCGGCAATGTGCTGACAGGGAGCATGCATCAGCTCATCTGCAAAATATGGCTAGCAGAAAGCATGCCCGCCGATTGGAGTCTCAGTGTTTTTTGTCCTGTACTGAAGAAGGATAACCCGATGATCTGCACCAACTACCGGGGCATCAGTCATCTAACCATCGCTTACAAGGTCCTGTCTAGCGTCCTTTGTGGAAGACTTAAGTCATTTGCCAACATACTGATCGGACCTTATCAGTGCGGCTTCAGAAGTGGTAAGTCCAGCATCGACCAGATTTTCTTTCCGAAAAGCAGGTGTGCATCGTGCGAGGTGCGCCGACGCAGAGGAAGACCATTGCTCCGGTGGAGAGACCAGTTGGAGGAAACCCTATGCTCGCTTGGTGTACAGAATTTGAGAAGGCGCGCGCGGAGCAGAGGCGCCTGGAGAGAGCTAGTGAGGTCAGCCGAAACTCGGTAACGGGTTGTTATGTGCTTATGTGCTTCAGGCGGTTTAAATCGTTCCGGAGTCGTGATTTTAGCGTGGAGAACGAGGACCGAGACCGGCCACCGAAAAAGTTTGAGGACGCCGAATTGCAAGCACTGTTGGATGAAGATGATGGTCAAACGCAAGAAATGATGGCAGAGCAGTTGGGAGTGACCCAAAAACCCATTTTTAAACGTTTGAAAGACATGGGCATGATTTTAAAGGTCGGAAGATGAAGGCCGCATGAACTGACTGAAAGGCAGCAAGATAACCGAAAAACCACTTGTGAAATGCTGCCCTCCCGGTTCAAAAAGAAGTATTTTTTGCATCGAATCGTTACGGGTGATGAAAAATTAGTGTATTTCCCCAATCCCAAGCGTAAGCCGCAAGGCAATGCTGTGTGTTTTCTGGGATCAGCGTGCACTTGAGCCACTGTGCATATAGTAATATATATTTGTATATATATTGTATGAATTCCACTTTTGACTCCACTTTATTTGGGTCAAGAAATTTAATTACATTTTAATGGAAAGCCACGTCAAAACACCGAAACAAACGCGCGTGCACAGTCAAACGCTTCGCTTGCGGGTGTTGCACCTAAGTGGGGAAAGTGAAAGTTTTCACACAACTCGCCAAAAACTATTTGCAAATTATTTGCCAAGCGCAAAATAGCTCTATAAAGTTTCCGCGTGATGAAAGTTTAGCGAAGTTGATTTTGTGTTGCTGATTTTGCTTCCGTTAAAACGGCTTCTTGGCTTTTAGCTACGATGGCAGTCGCTGCTGTTCTGCTTTGGTGTATCGAATATTAGAAGCAAAGCACTCGAATGGCTAGAAAGTACTCAATCACTTCGTATTTCAATCTTATTCATGACCCTCGCGCCCTTAAACTGTTTAATTATTTATGCTTTGCTATACTATGGCACAATACAGGGTGTTTATGCTAGTTGAGGAGTTGCAAATGTGTGGCTATAACTTCCCGAAATCATTATTTTTCTTTTTTTTCTTTAGATTAAAATCTAATTTAAATGTTTTTTTTTTAAGATTAAAATTTTATTTTCTAATCTTCAGTTTAGACATGACGTTGAGACTACAACTTAACAAACACAGTTCAGAGACATGCAGTTTTCGTCGCCATATGCACAAATCACAGCGATTTAGAAGTCGCTAATTTTTTTAAGTGCGCCCGTTCATTCATTCGTAAGGTTCGCCGTGAATTGAAAGTATTAGGCGGCGATGCAAAATCTGTTGCAGGCTACACAAATTCAAAAAATGTATTTTTGTGGAAAGTATTTCCTTCGCTGTTTCAGTTTGGTGTGAAAACATTCAAAAAATTAGTTTTTCTTAAAAAAATCTCTTTTTGCAGTTTCATATTTTGTTTATATTTGTGGTATAATAACCTTTAAAAAATAACTTTGAGTGAAAAAAAGACATTTTTTACAGTTGTGGTGTTTTTTACATTTTTATGCTATTGAAACCTTAAAATTTGTTTTTTTGGTGAAAAGACATATTTTTGTATTTTCTGATTGTTCTAATTGTTTTTTTTTTTTGCATACTAAAACCTTACCGAAAATTTTTTTGGGAAATCTTTGCAATTTCTGTTTATTCTATTTTTTTTTTGTTTTGTCATATTAAAACTGAAAAAACATGTTTTTAATGAAATATACGCCTTTGTAGTTTAGCATTTTTTAAATATTTTTTTTTTTTTGTACCTAATAAAGCCTGACAGAATACTTTTTTTAGTTTTAATTTTTTTTTTTTTAATTTTTATGATATTAAACCTTTAAAATATAAATTTTTAGTCTAAAAACTCCTTTTCGAATTTGTTTTTTTTTGTGCCATTGAAACCTTAAAAAAATTTTTGCGAAAAGACATATTTTCATGGTTTCAGATGTTACACAAAATAAAACAAAAATGTGTAAAAGGACGGGTTTCTACAATTTCTGAACATTTTAAAGTTTCATATACTAAAATCTTAATATATAAACTTTTTGTGAAAAAATACTTTACCAGTAGATTTTTTAGATTTTTTATGGTATTTAAACTTTAAAAAAGAATTTTTTAGTAAAAAAAAACTCTTTTTATAGTTTTAGATTTGTTTTTACAATTTTTTGTACTGGTTTCGTGTTTTTTTTTTATTTTTGTGCCATTGAAACCTTATAAATTTTGTTTGTGTATATATATATTTTCATCGTTTCAGATGTTAGAAAAATTAAAAAAAAAAATTTTAAAAGGACGTATTTTTGCAATTTCTGAATCTTCTAAGGTTTTATATACTAAAACCTTAATAAGTAAATATTTTGTGAAAAGATACTTTACTGGTAGTTTTAGATTTTTATTTTTATTTTTATGGTATTAAAACTTTAAAAAATAAAGTTTCATTGAAAAAAATCTTTTTGTAGCTTAATATTTTTTTTTTATTAAAACCTTAAAAAATAAAATTTTTAGTTGGAGATAGTCTTGTTGAAGTTTAAGATTTTTTTTCAATTTTTTTGGTATTAAAATTAAGAAAAAAAAAATTTATGAAAAAACTCGTTTTCTAATTTTAGGTTGTTTTGAATTTTATTATAGGTACTAATTCCTTAAAAGAATTATTTTTATTAAAATACTCCGTTTGCTGTTTTAGGTTTTACATTTTTTGTAATAAAATCTTACACACAAATTTTTAATGAAAGAATAAAATTTTTGCAGTCCTGGCTTTTTATTTTTATTAATGCGATTGAAATTTTAAGAAAACATGTTTTTTGCCAAAAAACATATTTTCATCGTTTCAGATGTTATATTTAGTTGTTAGTTATAAAGTCTTAAAATAAAAGTTTTTTTGTGAAATGTATTTTTAATGGAAAATACTCGTTATGGAGCTTTAGCTGTGATTTTTTTATGTATTAAAAGTTTAAAAAATATATTTCAAATGAATAATACCTTTTTTGTAGTTGTAAATGCTTTTATTTGAGTGATTTGTTTTAGTGAAAAAAATTCGTTTTGGTAATTTTGACTTTTTTTGATTTTTTTATATTAAAACCATAAAAAAACATTTTTTTGTGAAAAAAAAATTATTTTTTAGCTTTACATTTTTTTATTGTTGTTATACTAAAACTTTAAAAATTTTATATTTTTTTGTTTTATATTGTATTAAAACCTCAAAACAATTGTTTTTGTAAAAAAAAACCTCTTCTTTAAATTTTAGATGTCCATTCGTTTAATTTAACTCTTAAGTCAAGGAAAGCCTGATTTGCGGTTTGAAATTTTGATATGTGCACTTCCGACTTCTATTTGCATTTACGTTTTTGCTTTCACCTTCCTCAACCACCAACTAATTTAGCGCAGTAGTTTGATACGAGTGGCATACGAGAAATGCAAATTTGTCACCATTGCCATGCCTCAAATGGCATATAAAAATTAATTAGCATAATGATATTTCAGTTTGCTTTTAATTTGCCCCTATTCAATGAAAGAATGGAAAGTTAAAATGTTAAAAAAAAAACAAAATACACAAATTAAAGAATAAAAAACTTCTGCATTTTATGACCACCACCGCAGGCTAAACATTTTTTGTTTTTTTTTTACAGCGAGAGAGGTGAATCGCTGGAAATGATGGAATAATACTCGGGGCATGTTGTTGTTGTTGTTGTTGCCGGAGCTGAGTATCTGCATTTAATGCGAAATTTCATAGTTAGTAATTAAAATACAGTTATGGCGAAAACGACGCCGACACTGATGACAGCTGGCGACAAGCAGCAAAAACACTTGACATAAACTGGCAGTGGCTCATGGGTTGATTTGTGAGTGGGGAACGGAGTGACGCAATGAGAGTTTGACTGACATTTCAAATTACAATGAAACTGCCAAAAATAATTGGCATTTAATGTTAGCAGAGGCTTCCGTTTGCAGTGAAATTAGTGTACGCACACACACACCCATACACAAATACATAGATGCACACATATAAGTACATTTTCATTGTACGTACACACTTGCGGTGCTGCAACTCCAATCTCACTTTTCATTTCAAGGAAAGTCAAAATATTGGTTTGTGCGGAGGTTCTCGTTCTTACTCGCAGCAATAATTAAATTCACATAACCGGAGGGCTTATTTGAAAAAAGAATGTGTAATATAAAAATATGCGCAAAAACCTATTCAATCAGTTTCCTCACTGCCCGTCGAGCATTAAGTGAACTAATTTTCTTGTGTGTTCGTTCGTGTGGCAAATATTTAATTTCTGTGTTTTAGAACTAATTAGATAACCTTTTAAGTGTTCAACGCGACTAAGAATCTGTATATATGCAGGAGGAACAATGCCATACATTTCGAAAATGCTTTCTTCTATGTTTCATATATAAAAAATTGCTTGTAGGAGGAGCAGTGCACCTATAGGTGGCGCGTAAGTCGATATATTTTTGCACGATTTAGTATTCGTAACCCATCTGTATCATTTACGTTAGGTTTCAGCAGCTCCCCATAAAGGAACGCAACTCACAGACACATAACCCATTGTAATGCCGCATGAGGAACTTATTCACATCTTTCCTAAAACCAATGCAAACATCATCGGCCTTAACCACCGCGCTGTTACTTCTGCCTTCTCCAACCTGGATAAAGAGGTAAAGCGAATGGGTCTGGTGGTGAACGAAGACAAAACAAAGTACCTCCTGTTATCAAACAAACAGTTGGCGCATTCGGCGCAGCAACGTCGCTGTTGACCGATTTGATTTCGAGGTTGTAAAAGACTTCGTTTATTCAGAAACCAGCACTAGAACCGATAATAAAGTAGACCTTGAAATCCAACGTAGAATCTCTCTTGCCAACAAGTGCTACTTTTGACTAAGTAGGCAAATGAGTAGTAAAAGTCCTCGCTGGACGCACAAAACAAACACTCTACAAGGCTCTCATCATGCCCGTCCTAACGTATGGCGCAGAAGCTTGGACGATGACAACATACGATGAAGCGTCCCTTGGAGTGTTTGAGAGAAAGATCTGCAGAAGATTTTTGGACCTTTGCACGTTGGCAACGGCGAATATCGCAGACGATGGAACGATGAGCTGTATGAAAGATCCAGCGGCTACGTTGGCTGGGTCATGTCGTCCGAATGGATACAAATGCTCCGGCTCTGAAAGTATTCGATGCGGTACCAGCTGGTGGTAGTAGAGGAAGAGGAAGACCTCCTCTGCGTTGGAAAGATCAGGTGGTGTAAGACTTGGCTTCTCTTGGTGTGTCCAATTGGCGCCGGTTAGCAGAAGAAAGAAACGACTGGCGCGCTTTGTTAAACTCGGCCGAAATCACGTAAGCGGTTATCGCGCCAATTAAGAAGAAGAAGAATGAAAACTAAGCAAAAACTTTAGCAGATTTCTGATTTCTACGGTGCTGATATCTCCCAACTCATTAAAGAATTGCCTGTCTAGAATGGCGAATTTTCGTTTAGATAGAGCAGGACAGTAGCGCAGGCGGTGTTATCTTTTCTATTTTTTTCATTTCGAAAGCTTCCAAAAAATGTCATGTGCGTGCACGTCCAACATCTGGCCGCATCTGGCTATTATATAGGTTCCCGTTCTAACAAAAATTAGTATGAGAAGACCATGCCTATTTTGGCTTAGACGGAATTCTTTGAGTTTAGCATTGAGAGTCGGTCACAATTTTCAAGCGATTTTCTAAAAAAAAAAATGAGTTCCTTGCATGTCTGTGAGGATACACCTATAACTTTGCCTATATAGCCGTTTGGAGGTTTGGTTAATGTTGTTGTTGCAGCAGTATACTTTGCCTTCCCTGTGTCGTGTAAATCACCGATCCTCTTCGTCTAGCTCATCTACCAGGTGGCCCAAGAAACTTGCTGTTTCGACAGGTTGGCACCACAGGGAGAGGAGTGTTAGATGAGTGGCATTAATGGGGCATGTGAAAAGGCGGTTAGTGTCGTGCGGGGTGCCTTCACATGTTGGACATCTGTTTAGTATGTCGGGGTCAATTCTGGATAAGTTTGAGTTTAACCTGCTACAGTATCCACAACGTAATTGTGCTAAAGTTACGTGGGACTCTCGACGAAGCTGTAGCTCTTCGTCTGCAATGCGTGGTAGCTGGATTCCGATAACGGTATTCGGGGGCGGAAGTTTAAGAAGGTGGTAAGTGTCTCCCCATGAATGTCGTTTCTCCTCTCTCAGTACGTTGTCGATCAGTAATTGTTGACCAGTTTTGCCCTGCATCTCAGCGGCGTAATTGAGGAGGTGCCTCTGACGCGGCTCGGGCTCAAGCAGATGTCTGCATGGGTGGAAGCTACGATAGCCCCCTAGCAGAAACTGCTTGCTAAGCAGTTTGTTATGCTCCCTTCATAGGGAGCATCTGAGAGCCTTGTCGTGTAGGTGTTGAAGTGGTGACATCAGTAGACATCCCGTCGTCGCAGTCCGAATGGCAGTGTTTTGGCAAGTCTGAAGCTTGGTCCACTGCGAAACACCAATTCCAAGCGACCAGCATAGTTTAAAACCGGCCGGTCAATTACATTAGATGTCGATAGCAAAATTTCTGTGTCATTGCCCGCAAGCGATTTGAAGACCTTGTGACGATTTTGGTCTTTAGTGACAATTTGAATTTTTTAAATTTATTAAATTTCAAAATTTATAATCACTAGTCTACAGACAAAGCAGAAATCTGCTCTTCGATAAATGTGAAATATTGGCCACCTCACAATTAGGCAGTTGCGAAAATGTGCGAGATGCAAAAGTGGGAATTTTTTCCAGAACAATATTTGATGCCAGTACTTGATTTTAACAAATGAATGTTTTTGTTTTTGCATTTATTTTATAACAAAATTGTATTTTTGTATTTTAAAGGTTTTTTTTTAAGTCATATCAGTATTTTTGTTTTTTTTTTTCATTTTATACAATTATTGCAGGCTTATATTGGGGCATATCAACGTTTTCGTGTTCACTATGACGGATATTGTATGTATGTATGCATGTATTATATGTATATGTGTATATGTGTTTGTTTGTATGTATGAATGTTTGCATAAAACATACAAATACGTGCACTTGTGTGTGACCATTTTCCTTTATTTCGCATTTCATTCACGATTTTTGTTACTGCCTTCTCCTGCCACACTGCCCATATCCATATGCGTTGTTGGTTAGTTGTGCGTGCGCCATAAAGTATGCAATGCCACGCTCTACTAAGCAGCCATGTACCTACAAATATTTGTTCTACTCAATAGCCCGTCGCATTCGCAGAATTGTTGCTATTTCCTTTCATACACATCCACACATATTTATTTATTTATTTTTATTGTTGTGTGTGCTTGAAAGCCAGCCGTCTTTCAGCCTCAGCCTCAGTCACACAGCCACAGCAACAACAGCTACAGCTGCAGCCTCTTGTTGGTTCAGCAGTCACTTGACACTTTTACGCGATGGATTACTTGGATTGGAACTCCTTTTTCTTGCGTTTTCCACCATTTCACTGCTCGCCTGTCGTCCTCTTTAGTTCGTGTTGTTGCGTAAGAATTACGAACTTTTTAACGCATTTCAATTGTTGGTGTGGCTGTGTTTGGCTGTTTGTGCGCGAGTTTTTGCTGTCGCCGTGCGAGTTCTTTATTTCGGTAGTCGTTTAAGACTTTTATTAGTTTTACTGAGACGTTGATGCTGGTTTTGCTTTTTTTGTGTTAGTGGATTTAATATTGGCGCATGTGGTTTATTGGCCGGGAAATGCGAAACTTGATTACGCATTTGGCGATTCAATATTTAATTAAATTTTTTCGTTGAGTTTCATTAGCGTAATAATGACGGTTTTACTTAAATTTATTTTTCAACAATTTTGTTTGCATAAAAAAGAGATTTTATTTCAGGTGTTTCATTCATTCAGAGTTTAGCGATTTTCATGCTTTCACGCCTCCTTCAAGTGGCTTTTGCGCCTCCTGAAGGAATGAAAAATCCTTTGTTTTTATCTGTGTGCAGTTGCTTCTTACCAGCGTGCGAGGAATAGAACCATGGCATACTTTCGAGATAAAAAATTCCCTACAATGTGCCCTTAAAATGCTTCTTCTTGTATGTGAAAAAAAGAGGTTGTCTCTAAAGTCGGTTTACTGACGATAGTTTTACGTGATAACGTCATAAGAAAATACTGACTGAATGGTTGCATTTTTCAAAAGAAAATTTTAATTTTATTTGTTGGATAGATATTTTGTATGGATGTAGAGAATGAGGTAACATTAACATAACATAATATACTTTAACATAACATAACATAACATAACATAACATAACATAACATAACATAACATAACATAACATAACATAACATAACATAACATAACATAACATAACATAACATAACATAACATAACATAACATAACATAACATAACATAACATAACATAACATACCATACCATACCATAACATAACATAACATAACATAACATACCATACCATAACATAACATAACATAACATAACATAACATAACATAACATAACATAACATAACATAACATAACATAACATAACATAACATAACATAACATAACATAACATAACATAACATAACATAACATAACATAACATAACATAACATAACATAACATAACATAACATAACATAACATAACATAACATAACATAACATAACATAACATAACATAACATAACATAACATAACATAACATAACATAACATAACATAACATAACATAACATAACATAACATAACATAACATAACATAACATAACATAACATAACATAACATAACATAACATAACATAACATAACATAACATAACATAACATAACATAACATAACATAACATAACATAACATAACATAACTTAACATAACATAACATAATCTAACATATCATAACATAAAATAACATAACATAACATAACATAACTTAACATAACATAACATAACCTAACATATCATAACATAACATAACATGCTGTTCAAGCAAGGTAACGACGCATGAGCAAGATAACGACGCATTTTTTGGTGCGTGCAGCCGGCTACATAGAATTATAAGACGTTATCACGTCAAAAAATAATAATAACATTAAAACAACAGGTATTATTATCAATCTTGGTTTTATTTTAAATTCTTCAAGTAAATCAAACTAATAATAATCAATAAGAAGGCATATGCAAATACAAATACGTGAATTTATATATGTACATATGCGCATATACTACGCTCACTTAAGTAGGAGAGAGCAAGATGTCGAACGTTGCCGTTCGTTTGCTTTGTCGTTCGTTCCGCGTTTTCGCTTGCAGTTCATTCAAGGTAACTGCAATGAGCAAGGTAACGACAAATGAGCAAGGTAACACTATTGAGCAAGGTAACGACACATTTTTTCGTGCGGGCAGCCTGTTAAATCGAATTATAAGACGTTATCACGTCAATAAATAAATAATTGGCGCGCGCACTTCTGTTAGGTGTTTGGCGAAGTTCCTTCCCCTATTTGTGGCGTGCGTCTTGCTGTTGTTTCACAAACGGAGGGACCTAAAGTTATACGCCGACTCCGCACAGTAGATGCCCTTTTTATGAGGACCTTTTTCATGGCAGAAATACAGTCGGAGGTTTGCCATTGCCTGCCGGGGGCGATCGATATTAGAAACAACTTTTTCTATAATTTTGATGTTTCATGCACGGACACTCGAATCTACTCACTCCTCATAAAAAACTATTTGCAATTATTTATTTATTTTATTTTTAATTTTCTCTCAATTTGCAATCAATTCCTACCTACACACAATGTCAGGCGGGTATTAATAAATGTTCGACTGCTGCTTGACCTCATCCCAAACAGCGACCGAGTTCTAGTAAGCTCTAAATAAACTAGCCAATAAATAGAGATCCGTGTATATAAGAAACTGCCTAGCGGATGGTTTGGTGGGAAAAGAAACCTAACAGTCTCGCATCATTTCATTCCAGTGTTCAGGCGGATCGCTTAGCTTTCACTTAGAACTAATTTCTTTGAGCAAGCAATAAATATATGATCGGCAGAATCCACGACAAAGAAGAGATTTGATAATTTCATTCACCTCGAGTGTTCCTACCTTCGACTGGAATTAACACTGGTTACTGTTTGGAAGTAAGTACATGACAGTAAATTAGGTTTCCACCAAATAATTCATGCGCTGCTATTGCACAGTGTAACGCGTGTGGCCAAAATTAGTAAAATTTTGTTGAGCACTGGTCATAAACACTCAAATTAAACGGAGGCTGAACTGTTTTTCACTACTTTCGCTTTTTAATTGAAGAACTTCCAGCTAAAACTAGAATCTTAAAACAATTTTTTCTGATTTTTTTTAGCAGAAATACACGCGTAGGTTTGCCATTGCCCGTCGAGGGGTGATCGCTGTTAGAAAACCCAACCCATTTGGTTACGGGGACCTCAGACCATTAAAAACGAAGCAGGTTTACTATTTTTGGTCGTAACTTACGTGGAGAAGTTACGAAAGAAGTTTTCCCAATTCACCACTTCTTGCAACTTATTTAGTTGTCTAATCTGATTCCAATAAACTTCTATACATTTTCAAAGTTTACAAAATTTATGAACTGGCTATATTCATTTTATTTCTAAGAGTACGGAAAGCGCCCAAAAAAGCCGCAAAAATCACAATCATCATCAGCCAGCCGGCGTTACAGCTCGGGTTGAGCTTTAGCTTCATCAACTTGCCTTTTCCAAGTCATACGATTCAAGGCAGCAGAGCTTCAGTTATGTAATTTCAGTTACTTGGTATCTTCGACGACGTCGTCGAGTTTCTAGGACTTCCTAAGACTTCCTTTACATCTGGTGGGCAGTGTTTTCATAGTTTAAGAAGGTTTTTTGGCAGCGTTCTTTATTCATACGCATAACTTGACTTAACCACTGGAACTTAACGACATCTTCGCCTTTGCAAATCTACGGCAGCTCTTGGTCATATCTGATTCTATAACAGCCGTCCGCCACCCGGATTGAGCCACACACTTTTCGTAAGACTCTTCTTTCGAAAGATCGAAAATTTTGTTCAGCCTTGATTGACACTAGATAGATTCTTTATGAGGTTCGCACTTCGACCTCACGGTGATTGACATTACCCATGACTTACAGACATACGTTGAAACTGGTCCTATTATTGTTTTGCCAATGCACTGCTCTTACAGCTGCGCGAGGGTAGTCTGAATTTTAGTAGTTTCACGTTGAAGTAAAAAGCACTGTTTGAAGCAACAAGTCGGTCTTAGATTCAGACACTTTTGTCAGTTTTTAGTAATACCCTCAGGTATCTGAAATTCTCTACTTCTGCCTTCAAAAATGCACTGTCCAATTGTTATACTTTCGGGCCTCCGCCTTTCAACTCGAAAATAGGCTCAACGCAATCAGGATGCCGCAGCTACGTAACTCCTACCATATGGAATATAATTCGATTTCAAGTTTTAAGCGGAAGTGCAAAATAAACTTCGAATACTCTCTCACTGTGCGTACTAAGAAAGAAGGCTGCCGCATGCGTACAGTCTGTTACATAACAGCATGGTTACTGTATAACAACAATTGATTTTTCGAAAATTCGCAAATTTATTGATAATAGGGTCATCAATACTCAATGCAAATACCTCAGTAGCAAGTCCAATCTCCTGCATTGTCAATTATAGCCTGGCACCGTTCCGTACCGGCCATACTTTCCACTAGTTTTTCTGCATATTCTACCGGAAAAGACCTCCAAATTTTCCGAATTTGTCGAGAAAGTTCAACTACAGGCTTTGATCGAGTAACGTTGCTCCAACGATCGCTGCATTTTCGCCACTGCAAAATCCTAACCCCCTTTAAAACAGCTTTCACGCGCGGAGCGATGTTGACTGCACCGCTGTTGCCAGCGAACTGGGGCCGGTTTCTAGTGGAAGGCGAAGGTCCAACGATCATTTTCCTCCACCAGCCGATTCGGTTGATCGCTAGACAGACGCATTTTCATCAGAGCTCACACATTTTCTATGGGACTTGCATCCGCTGACTGAGATGGTCAAACTAAAGTGACAACTCTGTTTTGCGCCTTCCACTCGCTACACGCTCGACTTCGATGTTTCAGGTCGTTGTCCTCTTGAAGCATCCAGCTTTCATTTTTCTTAATATACCATTGCTTAGCAAATGGTAACAAAGCCTTTTGATATATTTTATTCATTTTGTCGGCATTTAAATTCTCGGTTAATAAGAACAAAGTACCGAAATCTTTGTTTGAGAAGGACCCCCAAACATGAACCTTGACGGGGTGTTTAACAGTCCGTTGAAGTGTTCGGAAATGCCCAGAAGGAGGATTCATCAGAAAAAATTGCGTTGCTCCAGTCGAGGTCCAATTTTTTTCGCCCATTCCACTCGTTTTTCAACGTGTTTGGCACTCAACATTAGTTTTTCCAAAATACTGCAATATTTCAGTTTATTGGCAAGAAAGTGCCTACGAATCGTTCCCTAAGCTATGTCTACACCTTTTGCTTTCAATTTCACTTCAGCTCCACGTAAAGTCAAAGTTGGATCTTTCGAAAACAATGCGAGAATCTTTTTTTCGTCTTTTCTTGTTTTTGAGACTTTGCTTGCACTTCCCTGATCAGGAAAATCATCAACATTACCGACCTTTTTATAGCGATTTATCCACTCCCTAACGAACTGCTTCGACTTTCCCATATATTTCGCAGTAGCAGTTTGCGTTAATTTGGGTCCTTTTTCATGCAAACATAGAAAAATTGCCTCAAAGCGATAGGCATAAACAGCACTCATTTCGAAAAACCACTCAATTGAAGGTTAAATTTGACAGACAGCTGACTTTTTACAAAAAGCATGAAGGGCTGAGGTGCCTTCGATGTCATAGAAAAAGAAACAGGACGCTCTGATTTTTTTATCTACGTGTAACAGTGACCACGCTCTTATGTAACAGGCTGTATAATACGAATTTATAATTAAGTTTTTCTTTTTTAATTAACTCAAATCGACAAAGTTCACTTTTAAGAAATAAATAGAATTTAAACGAAAAGTTCATAGAAGTCTTTAATGAGTTTTCTTCAAACATACAGAAACCTGTTACATATGAGTATTCAAAAAAAATGCCACTTATAAATATAAATATATTTCATCCGTTACAAGCACATCATACCCACCTATTCACAAATACCAAAGTCCGTGAACACTGTAACAAATATTAGATTGTCTTACATTCTTGAGTAGCCTGCCTTGAGCGACGCATTTCACTGTCCTGCTGTGCGTTTATTTGCTCTCGATTCCTTCTGTGTTTTCATGTTTTTCTTTGCCTTTGTATTTTTGTTTTTTTAATTTTGTTTTTGCGTTGAGTTTTATAGTTTCTTGCACTGAGTGGGTGGTTTACTCTCACTGCGTGCGGCCTCTCTGCCTCATGCCATGACACTAACCGTTACTGGCCGAATTTACGTTGATTTTGTTATTGTTGTTTTGCCATACTATGTTTTATCTCTCTTATTTGATTGTATAAATTTCAAAGTCGCATCAAGCGAATAATCCAAAGCAAACACGAAAACTGACAGACGCCCAGCGAAGGCAGCGAGAAAAGCACAGCGCGAATGGAAGCACACAAACACGCACGCACACATACATATGTATATAGAAACAAACGCGCAAGCACTGTTGTGAGAATATTTTAAAGTATTGAGTAGAATTGGAAAGACTTACTTGAAATGCGTTTTTTTTTTGTTTTAGTGTGTGTTTTTTTTTTTAGAATCCACACTATGCACACAATTTTAGCAATTCATTTGAGAAAATGCGTTCAGCGTATGACACTCTACAACTAAATCTGCCCTTGCACTGAGGAGACCTTGAACATTCATGACTTTAGCTTATCTTATTTTCATATATTTTTTTATCTACGTTTTTCTTTTTCTTGCACGCGATTTTCTTAACACAAACACTACACTTCACTAATCACAAATTTATTTATTTTTGCGCTCATAACTTGATTTTGGATTTAAATTCTGCCATAAAGAAAATACAATAATAAAAAAAATGTATATGTTTATTTGTATATCCAATATTTATTTACAACACGCACTACATTTTCCGGTCCTAGCGTCTCTCTTTGTGAATATCCGGCGAAGCACTAAGGATAATTTTTACTAATAGCAATCAGAGTCCTTGGCATTAAGGTTTTGCGCAAAGTGTGAGGCGGTAAATAACGACGACAGTGAGCCCAACGACAAGCTGAAGCTTTGACGTCATCAGAAAAAAGAGATATGTGGGAGAGCAAAGCGGGAGTAAAGCGAAAGAGCTTTTCGATATGTGCAGTGCTGAAGAGCGAATTAGAGAGCATGAAGAGTAAAACAGGGTAGTTACAAGTGGCAATAGTGAGTTGAAGGGTGGTTGCAATAAAAAATAAAAACAAAAAAATAACAACAAAAAATTGGAGAGTAAGTTTTCTTAGCAAAAATTTTCGAAGAATCATCAAGCGCTCGTCTTGTTTACATTGAAATATGTTGAGTAGGAAGAAAACCTCAAAATAATGATATTTAAGTAATACTGAAAAAGCTATCATTTGTCAGCTAAGCCCAAAATATTGGTTGAAGTACTGACGGGACACTATTTCACGCCACATGACGCAGCCAAAATGGGGTTAGTCCAGAGCGATGCGTCTAATAGGTGCAACGAAGCGAATGCTAGAGGTACTTTGGAACACTTACTTTTCCACCAGCCCTGCTCTTTGTATTACTCGACAAATGTGCCTAGGCTGAACATAATTTTCCTCCTTGAAGTATTCATATTGCTGACAAAAGGCGAAACGAATTGCTAAAACTCGCGAAGAGGTGCATTGAGAATTACATGTAGGTAAAATAATATCTTCGACTCCAAATACAGAGCACTGGCAACACAATGAGCCCTAGAGGTCTAAGTGCGATCCTTTTATAGATCAGCCAGCACTACCTAATATTATATAAGCTGAACCCAAATTATAACGACAAACAGGCAAACCTCTGCGAGTATTTCTGACGTAACTAAATCTAAATCTTTTCATAAAATAAACATCTGTCGATCAGGGACGGCGTAAAACTGTAGGTCCCTCCATTTGTGGAAAATATCGAGACGCTCGCCATGAATTGGGCGAGCAGTGCGGCCTGAGAGCCATGTAATAGTAAAATATATTTTATAATTATTATTTTATATATGTTTTATTCAAAGTTATTATCAGAATTATGTCAGATACTTAAATAAATTAAAAAAAAAAAAATGAGTGAACCAAAAAAAATTCCAGTAAGAAATTTTGTAAATTAAAAAAAAAAATTTTTTTTATTTAACAAAAATTAAATTCTATAAATTACAAAAAAAATCTATTTTAACATTAAAAAAATTATAAAAATTACGAAAAACTCAATAAAAAAAATTTTTACATAAAACTATTTAGTTGTTTAGTTAAATTTTTAAATTTCTTCAAATACTTTTAACGCATTACACGAATATATTAGGACGACCTTAAATTTATTATCAGAAATATGTCAATTACTTAAATAAAAGTTAGAAAAAATTTGTGTGAACTAAAAAAAAATGCGAAACAAAATTTTCTATTTTTAACCAAAAACCTAAAAAAAAAATTTCATTCAAAAAAACAAAATTTAAAAAATATGTACAAAAAAATTTTTTTTTTCATTAAAATTTTAAATTTCTGCAAAGCGTTTTTAAGCATTACACGAATATATTTAAGAGGATCTTAAAGTTATTATCAGAAATATGTCAGTTACTTAAAAAAACTTAGAAAAACTGTGGTGAATGAGAAACAAAATTTAATAAATTTTTAAATTAAAAAAAAAAATTATTATTTACATTATTATTTTGTATATAAAAATAATATGAAGTATTTATTTAAATTTTTTATTTTTTTATTTTAATTTTTTATTGCAACTAGTTCATAAATATTTACAAATGACTAACAAGCAACTTAATTATGATAACATTACACAATTTTCACTCTACATGACCTAAAGCATTTCTATGAAGGTATGAGATCGCTAGGTTTAGTGCGTCTGAGCCTTCGTATTAATCCGTTGGTTTCAATTGAATTAAGTGCTTCTTCATTGATGTGGTTTATTAGTCTTTCTTTATGGGCGACTGCAATCTTTGCGATTTCAGTGTTGACGGAGTTTATTTTAAGGTCGCGCTCAATGTCGGAACTTCTGCAGTACCATGGTGCTTTGACAATGCACCCAAGGACCTTATTTTGGAAGTGCTGGATTTGGTTTTTCGTACTTTGACTGGCGCACCCCCATAGCTGCGCACCATAACTCCATACTGGCCTTAGTATCTGCCTGTAAATTAACAGCTTGTTTTCTATCGTGAGAGCTGATCTGCTACCCATGAGCCATTGCATGTTTTTGAGTTTGATGTCCAATTCTTGCCTCTTTTTCTCGACATGCTCTTTCCATCGAAGTTTGCAGTCAAGTGTCATACCTAGGTACTTCGCATAGTTTGAGTATGGGACCTGTTGATCATCTATGTATAGTGGTATATGTTGTATTTTAGTGTTTGTGAAAACTACGTGTACAGATTTTTTTTGGTTTAGTTTAATTTTCCATGTATTAGTCCACAGGCAGATCTTATTTAACGCGGTTTGTAATGTGGCTGTCGATTCGTGTTCAGTTTCACCAACTGCAATCAAGGCGGTGTCATCTGCAAACGTTGCTGTGATGAATTTAGGATCAGACGGTAGGTCACGTGTAAAGATAAGGTACAGCAGAGGCCCAAGAACGCTGCCTTGAGGTACTCCAGCATTTATTTGTCGAAGATTTGAATAAGCATCATCTTGCTTGACTCGAAAATAGCGATCTGATAAGTACGACTCCAAGATTTCGCAGTATTGCTTAGGAAGTATTAATTTTAGTTTAAAAAGCAAACTTGTGTGCCAAACTTTATCGAATGCCTTTGCCACATCGAGGAATACGCCAGAACATACTTTTTTATTTTCGAGTGCTTTTTCTATTTCGTGCATGATCTTGTGTAACTGGTCTATTGTAGAATGTTTTCTTCGAAAACCAAACTGATGTGTTGGAATTATTTTTTTTCGTTCTATTATTTTATTGAGTCTTTTAATCAACAGCTTTTCAAACAGCTTTAAAATCACTGGTAGGAGTGATATAAATCTATACGATGAAACTTCTTGTCCAGGTTTGCCTGGTTTTTGGTGCATAATAACCTCCGCAGCTTTCCAGAAAAAAAGGAACCTAATGAAACTTAAAAGATGCATTCATTATGCTAGTGAGAATTTGGTGCTTTTAGGGGGAAGCTGCTTGGGTATTTCTGCAGTGATTATATCGAAACCAGGGGATTTTTTATTTTTTTAGCATTTTAATTTCTCTTTTTAGTTCGGCGCTCGTGACTCGTGGAATTTCTTCAAACTCTTGGAGCACGGATGTAGACAGGCTTTCGGATGTTGCCTCATGAGGTGTAAAAATATCAGCTAGATAATCTGCATATAGTTCTGCTTTCTGGGAATTGTTATTAGCCCATTTTTCTTCTTTTATCTTGAGCGGGGGACAGTGCATTTGTGGCCTTTTTAAGTACTTTGTGCATTTCCATAAAGAGTAATCCACACGACGATCGTTGGACAATGAATGCAAGTAACGAGAAAACCCATCATTTTTAAACTTCTTTATTTTCCGACTGAGGTCTTTGGTCATTTTGTTTAGCCTAGTTTTATCTATTGGTGCCCGAGTTTGATGCCACTTACTGCGAAGTTTTCTCTTTAGTGAAATAAGATCTCTGATGTCCTTTGGGTATTGAGTAGTGACTGCGGTTTTTTAATAGTTGGAGTACTTTTCCATGCGGCAAGTTGCAAACGTAAATTTTTGAACTTCACTATCTAATTGTTCCTCATTAACTATTTGTGCTGCATTATTTTTTATATAAAATATTTATTTAAATAATTTTTTTTTTAACATTTAAAAATATTATAAAAATTCCAACAAAGAAAAAAAAACTCTAAAATAACAAAGTAATAAAATATTGTTTTTTTATTAAAATATTAAATTTCTTCCAATCCCTTTTACGCATTACATTTATCTTAAACTCTTCAAGTAAACATCTACTCAAACTCCACTGTGCTCCATAACCCAAGCACTTTTCGCCCTCTTCAAACTTATGCTCAATATTTTCCTGTCATTGCAGCGATGCAGAGAAAATTTATGAGCTGAAACGTGTGTTCGCTCTCATATCTCGTATCGGATTTCAGCTTATACTCGCTCTCCGCTATTAACACCCACACAACATTTTTTTACTCCATTGAAGTAACTTGCAACGGTTTCTCAGGTTCTCTCTCAGGCTTACACTCAAATCAAAATAAGTCTCTCAGATTTTTTTTTACCATTATTTTTCTTAATGCCGAAAACATTACTCTACTGTCGCTCGCCTATTAAGTGCACTCCACGAGTGGCACCCACGCAATAACTATTATTTGGTTTGGTTAAGCTAAATCGTTATGATGTTTTAAAGATTTTCACTCAAGCAAAATAGCAGTATTTTTTTATTTTTGTTTATTATAACCATTCAATACAGGTATTTATTATGACTTAACCGCGTATTTCCCTGCTGGGTGTATAAACCTTCTGCGAATTTCTTTCAGAGTTTTCCTATTTGCATCTCTGGAACTCAAAGCCTTGCGTACAGCTCTTGTCCTCTTTTTTTCTCAAATACAAAGACTTATATTTTTTATTTTTAAAAACTTTCCGGAGATTTTTATTTTTTTTCTGGTGCATTACAGTACAGACCCTTTGCCATAGCTTTGAAAGCCGCCCGGACTGCTTGAAAGGATTTCCTCCATTTACTTTTGCCATAGGCAAATTGAGTAGTTCATTTTTAAGTGTCTCGAGCTGCTTTGACAACTCCTTCTGATTTTGATTACCGAAGTAGGCTGAAAAAATAGTGTTTTTATTCCGATGCGAGAAGTTGCTCCTTTATATTATATTTTATATTTTCCAAATATTTAAGGTTTAAGAAGTGTGCCAAAAAAAAAACTTGTTCTATACGTATTTCTTACAATAAATGCAAATTTTTTCTATTTAATTTTTGGAACAAAAAAATATTTTTTTAAGTTAAAAAAAATCGAAAATCGCCTTCCTATATATTTCGATTTTGTTTTTTAATTAAAAAAAAAAAATTTTTAGGTAAAAGATTTCGAAAATCGTTTATCTATATAAATTGTTTTTGGATATAATCCAACGTTTCTCTTTTTTTAATTTTTGGAATAAATTTTTTTTTAAGAAAAAAGAACCGAAAATTGTCTTCCGTATACTTCTTACAATATAATCCAATTTTTTTTTTTTTTTTTTGAACAAAAACATTTTTTTATAAGTTAAAAAAATCGAAAATCGTCTTCCTATATATTTCAATTTTGTTTTTTAATAAAACAAATTTTTTAGGTAAAAGAAGATTTCGAAAATCGTTTATCTATATACATTTTTTTTTGGATATAATCCAACGTTTTTTTCTTTAATTTTTGGAATAAAATTTTTTTTAAGAAACAAACCGAAAATCGTCTTCCCATATACTTCTTACAATATAATCCAATTTTTTTTTAATTTTTGAAACAAAAAAAACTTTTTTTAAATAAAAAATTGAAATCGTCTTTCTATATATTTCTTACAATATATTTCAGATTTGTTTGTAATTTTTGGACCAAACAAAATTTTTTTTTAAATAAAAAAAAAAACCGAAATATATAGGAAGGCAATTTTCGGTTTTTTTTCTTAAAAAAAAAATTTATTTAAAAAATTAAAGAAAAAAACATTGGATTATATACAAAAAAATTATTAAACGATTTTCGAAATCTTCTTTTACCTAAAAAAAAATTTGTTTTAATTAAAAAACAAAATCGAAATATATAGGAAGGCGATTTTCGAATTTTTTTACTTGGAAAAAAAATTTTTTGTTCCATAAATTAAAAAGAAAAATTCGGATTATATTGTAGGAAATATATAGGAAGACAATTTTCGGTTTTTCTTTTCTTAAAAAAAAACAAATTTTTTTCAAAACCTAAAGAAAGAAACATTGGATTATATACAAAAAAATTATATATAGATAAAAGATTTTCGAAATAAAATCGAAAATCGGCTTCCTATAAATTTCTTGCTACATAATCGATTTTTTTTTTAATTTTTTCAAAAAAAAATTTTTTTTAAGTTATAGCAGATTTTGAAAATCGCTTTTCTATATTTTTCTTAAAATATAATCCAACGTTTTTTAAATTTTTTAAACAAATAAAATTTTTTTAAATAAAAAAATCGAAATCGTCTTTCTATATATTTCTTAAAATATAATACAAAGTCTTTTTTTTAATTTTTTTTAATATTTTTTTTTAATTGTTTTTTTTTTCAGAAAAAAAAAACCGAAATCGTCGTCTTATATAGTTTTTACAATATGCTCCAGATTTGTTTGTAATTTTTAGAACAAAAAAAATTTTTTTTAAATAAAAAAAATCGAAAATCGTCTTCCTATATACATAGTTCTTGCGACATAATCGATTTTTTTTTTTAATTTTTGGAAACAAAAATTTGTTAAGTAATAAAAGATTTCTAAAATCGTTTTTCTAAATATTTCTTACAATATAATCGAATTTTATTAATTAAAAAAAATATTTTTTTATTAACCTGTAAATATCTTGAAAAGGCTTAATTTCAATGAGAAATAACGTAGGAAGCATTGTTTTGATTGTTTAACGAATTCTCCTGATATCAAAAATATTTATGATTTTACTTATTTCCTTAATCCAAAAACGTTATTTGCTGATATCTCGAAAAGTACATAGCAAAAGAAAAAAAAAACAAATATGTTAATTTTTGGACTCAGTGAGCGATTTTGTAATAGAATTGGATCGTTTGCTTTTTTTTACTATAAATTGGTTTTAATTGCCTTTATTCACATCAATATCTTGCGGCGCTCAAAACGCACCCTATGTTTCCTACAGGTATTTTCTACTTACTTTCAAAATTTATTAGCTCTATTTCCACTCACTTTAAACACTCAAATATAATTTATGTGCCTGCAATTTTCACACCCACTCTAAAAGTTAATACACTCACATTACCGCTCCCACAAAACTCTCCAACCCAACTATGCATTCACTTCCTACACTTAGCGCAAGCGCACTTTCCACACAACTTCACTCTATCTCTCACTCTCGCACTCTCTCTACTTCCCACTCACTTCCTTGTTTCATCGCGGACACCCTCACGCTTTCTCTTTACCTGTCGAGCAATATTTATTTATGTACACCTGTAGCGTGGAAAAATGCTCGTGCGCTATGCCCCGCTCACTCTCTCTCTCTCTCTCTCTCTCTCTCTCTCTCTGCCGCTCACTCGCTAGTTGCATGATTTCTCCCCGCATGCGCATTCGCATGGGTTTTGTTTTGTGTCACACAACTGTCAAATCGCTCTCTATTTGTTTACTTTCTATTCCTTTTCGTTTCAGCTAACTTGTTTACTATGCACTCATACATACACATAAATATAGCCCACCATGCCAAACACGCTAATGCAAACAACTTTTGTCTCGCCCCACTAGCAGCGCCCACGCTCATCACATATTCGTCTCATGCGTTATGTATGCATGCAAAAATATGTATGTACTTTATAGCTGCCAGCACTTTTGGTCCCTTTTCAAGCTTGTCAACCTTGCTCGCTTTTTTGCGTGTTCTGCTTTGCGCGAGGTCGCTTGAGCGCTCGCACATTTGCTCGCGGCTTGTTGTCGTAAACTAACTCGTGCTTGAATTTTCCATTTTTTACGCTACTTAATTTAATCAAAGGCTAATTTTTTTACGGGATATATTTTTTCATTTTTTTGGCAAACGTTTTTTCGCCTTGCCACACACAAGTTGGTCATATATTAAATTACTTGACTGTTTCGGGGTTCGAAAACAAAAACAGGGTTTTTTAGTGAACTCGTAAAAAAAATAGCGTGTGTTGTTGTAATATACAATAATATGAAACAATCTAGTGAAAAAATCTAACATCACTTCAGTTTATATAGCCTTAATAAAGTGGGGAATGGAATGTCTCATAAAATTTGTGTCACTTCCTAAATGCGTTACAATTTAAAAAAATGCTGGCTCAAGACTGTCGGTGGAACTCGTCATATGCGGTCTTGCTTTGACCTGCTGTTGAACTATTTCTTGCTAATGTACAGTAGAAAGGGAGGATGGGGAGTGGGCTGAATCTGCAGCAGAATCTTTGACTATCCTGGTAAAGAATCACTTTCCGAAAATTATATTACCCCGCGTGACATTGTAGACTCGAATCGACAGGTAGGGCTACTCGATGTTTACCTGAAATCTAACCTGTCAGTTGACAGAATCACTTGGGCAATTAATAGTTTTTCCCCTTTAAATCTCCTGGTTCTGATGATATCTTGCCTGTGATGTTTCAGAAAACAAGTGCCTCGGTGGTTCCGATCCCGCAAGAAATCTACTTGGCGTGTATCGCTCTTAATCACGTCCCTGCCAACTGGAAGAAAACGAGGGTTATTTTCAAACCTAAGGCAGGAAGGAGGGGCCACGACCCGGCCAAGGTCTTTAGGCCTATAAGTCTTACCTCATTTATCGTAAAGGTGTTTGAGGGATTGATTGATTATCATATCCGAGAGCTCATTGAATCCAAATTATTTCTAGCGCAACACGCTTCCCTGAAAGGGAAATCCAGGGCATCAGCCTTATACGAGGTCATAGGGACTGTGGAAAAATCTCTAGAAGGCAAACAATTCACTTTGGCGGCCTTCATAGATATAGAGGGTGCTTTTAATAACATCAGGGCGGAGTAAATTGTCACTGCATTGGATAGACTAGAGCTGGACATACCTATCTGTCTCTGAATCTCGTCTCTGCTTGGCTGCAGGGAAATGGCAAGAGGGGCTAAAGTCAATAGATTCGTTCACAGGGGAACGCCACAAAGTGATGTCCTTTCGTCCCTACGTTGGCTAGTTACTATTGACGAAGTTCTCATAATGCTAAATAAGGGTGGGGTTAAGGTAGTAGCATACGCCGATGACTTGGTCCTAATGGTATCGCGAACGTTTCCCTCAGTCATGGCGGAGATTTGGGAAAGGTCACTAGCTGAACTCAGTCGCTGGGCTACCACTTGCGGCCTCCGAGTGAACTCTGACAAAACGGAGCTGATGCTATTTACCATATCAAATATAAAGCTTCACCCTTTCGACTTCCCAAATTAAACAACCGCGTTCTCCCGCTCTCATCGGAAGTTACGTATCTTGGAGTGATACTTGACTCCAAGCCCCATTGGAAGCTACACATTGAAAATCGGGTACGGAAGGCCAGTATAGCCTTCTACTCCTGCAAATCTATGTTCGGTAAAAAATAGGCCCTCAAGCCACAGGGCATGCTATGGATGCTCAACGCAGTGGTTTTGCCAATTTTAAAGTATGAATGCCAGGTTTGGTGGAAAGCTCTTCGGAAAGGCTATAATATCCCTAAAATGGGAAGGGTGCAAAGTAATGCATGCAATGGCATCACCGGAGCATGCAAAACTTGACCCAGTGCAACCCTGAGTGTCGTTTTGCACTTACTTCCCATCGACTTTTCCGTTATTTCCGTCGCAGCTCAAAGTGGAATCTGGTTAAAGGAGATTGGACTTTGGAGACAATCTCTCAAGGGGTATGGAGCAGTTAACACCGCATTTCTCCGAACTTCGAACAGATCTTTCTATACGCAAACTAGAGTTTGAGGGTTGTGCTAGGGCAATCTTTCCAACAAGGCAGGATTAGATGGATGGGGAAATCTGTACCGAAGCTTGCACCTCTGTCCTCACTGATGGTTCCAAAATGGAATCGGGAGTCCGAGCAGCGGTTTTCGCTAAATTACCAAATTTATCTATCTCCCTTAAACTGCCGAACACTGCTAGTGTTTTTAAAGCAGAAGTCTTTGCGATCCTGCAGGCATGCAAAATACTTAGGGAACGAGGGAGCGAGGGAGATATTAACATTTTCTCCGATAGTCAAGCCGTGATAAAGGCACTGACGACGCCATGGTGCAGAACGAAATTAGTAAACTCCTGTAAGAAGGAGATCAAATCTCTTGGGTGTGCAGGTAACATTTCTTTGGTCTTGGTTCCAGGACATAGGAATGTAGAGGGAATTGAAATTGCTGATTAGCTTGCCAGAAAGGGGATTGGATTGGTCTCAGAGACCTCCTACCCGATCATCGGTATCCCCCTGACAGTTGTTACAGGAGACCTCACTAATTATTTCTCATGAAAGCGCAAAAAAGATGGAGCTCCATTTCTTCGTGTGCTATTTCGAAAACCATTTGGCTACAGTAGAATATACGAGGACTCAGAAAGCCCTGTGGACTTCTCGCCATTCAATTTCCAAACTCGGAGCTGTGTTAACCGGTCACTGTACGATCGGCACACATACGGAAAAGCTAGGTTAACCCCCATTGCAGAAGTTGGGAGGACCTTTCAGAGAAGGAGACTATCGAGCACTCTCTCTGTAAATGTCCGAGCTTGGCAGCTAGACGATTTAGGTCACTGGGTGCTCCTTTCTTCGACAGCCTAGGGCAGTGCGTCAATCTAAGCCCCATCAATCTCCTCCATTATACCAACAGCTCTGGCTGGCTATAGGTATCTGCCTGTTGGAAGTCTCATAATGGTATCGAAACGGCGTTTCAGTGCTACTTGAGGAGTGCCAGACTGGCACTTCAACCCTTTCACCTACCTTCACCTACCTACCATATCTGGGGACCGAGTTTGAAGGTGATGGAATTATTTTTCCAGGCTGCACGTTCATTAGTGAGAACTTGGAAGTTGCTGAAGAAAATGTGTTTGGGAGATTATGCAGCCACTCTATATAAAGAATAGGAGTATGTCGGAAGTATTCTAAGATCTTTTGCAACTTCACCTACATAAATTAGACTTGTGTTTTAGAATATTCAAGCACTTTTCTTACCTTATTATGCTGATTACGTCCACCACAAGTTTAACTGCAAAGAAAGTGAGAAGTTGAAACATTTTAGTGATAACAATTTTTTTTCATAAATCTATATGATTACAAAAAAATTCCTATAAGCACTGAAAAATAATAATAAAATCAGTGAGAGCTATTAAAAATTAGTATATCAACTCACTACTTAATCAGACTTATTACGAACCCACAGCCATGCACAATTTTTCATCGCTTATTCGAGGGGCAGAGAGAAATGGTGAAACCTGGATTGGAAATTAGAAAATTAGGATACTTGAGCCCAGTTAAGAGGTATTACAATGGAGCTCTAGGCCTAGTAATATCCCTCTATGCCCACATGGAGAGTGCAAAGCAAGAAAAATTAAAAAAAAAAAAATTTAATACGAAGGGGGGTTCAATAAGTATCCGTGTTAGAAATGAAGGCACCATTTCATCAAATTTTTATTTTTAACATGCAGAGTTTGATTGAAAAGTAATGAGCCTTCCCGGGCGGAGCGTCTGCCAAGCGATCAACCGAATCGGATGGTGGGGGAAAATGATCGTTAGACCTTCCCCTTTCACTGGAAACTGGTCCCAATTCGCTGGCAACAGCGGTGCAGTCAACATCGCTCCGCGCGTGAAAGCTGTTTTAAAAGTGTGTAAGGATTTTGCAGTGGCGAAAATGCAGCTGATCCTCTTTTTCGACTCTCCAGGCATCGTCCACAAAGAGTTTGTACCTCCAGGAAGCACTGTAAATGCGGCATTTTACAAAGAAGAGCTCCTTCGGCTGAAAAACTGCGTCGCCCAGGTTCGGCCCGACCTCGTCAACAATTGGACCCTTCATCACGACAATGCGCCGGCGCACACCGCCTTCCTCTGCACCTCTGAATTGGCCAAGATGAAGGTTCCGGTGCTTCCCCACCCTCCCTACAGCCCAGACCTGTCCACTCCGGACTTCTTCTTGTTCCCGCGCCTGAAAAAAAAGCTGAAGGGGAGACGTTTCAACTCCATTGAGGCGATCCAAAAAACTGTGGCAGCCGAATTGAACGCGATTCCGGCGGATGAGTTTAAAAAATGTTTCCTGTAGCGGAGGGACCGACACCAGCGGTGTATTGACGCTCAAGGATCCTATTTTGAAGAATATTAGTTGTATAAGCCAAAAGGTTTAATAAAACTGCTTAAAAGAAATAAGGCTCATTATTTTTCAATCAAACCCTGTAGTCCCCTTTTAGAAAGATACGCTTTTCCCAACGCTCTGACCTTTCTTTTAACCGCTTCAAAAAATAGGATTTGTCGAACTCTCCAAAATATGCCTCTGTCTCAGCGATGACTTCCTCGTTTGAACTAAATTTGTTTTCCCACGAAGCCATTTCTTCATTTTAGTGAACAAGAAAAAGTCGCAGAGAGCCAGATCAGGTGAATACGGCGGGATGCGACAGCATTCGTAACGCAATAAATGCAGTTTGGCGGCGACAACTTCGGTTGCGAATGCTGGTGCGTTATCGTGGTGAATCAGCAGTTTCTTTTTCGGCCTTCAAATGCGGCCGTGTCTCCTTCAATTTTTTGCGAAAGCGGTCCAAAACTCACTGCAATATTGTCCATTGATCTTTCTTCCTTTTTCTAAAAAATCCATGAGGATGACGCCGTTCGCATCCCAAAAACTCGTCACCATGACCTTCTGGCCGATGGGACTGTCTTCGTCTTCTTTGGAGCAGATTCGCTGGGATAAATCCATTGTTTTGATTGGTGCTGTTGTTGCTTGGTTTCTGCTTTGTAACGATTAATCCAGGTTTCATCAACGGTGACAAAGTTCCTTCGGAATCGTTGCAGAATTTCCGTCGATACAAAAATTCCTTCGGATCTCGCTTGAATTGTTTCAAACCCTGCTTGATTCCCAGCTTCATAGACGCTGTACCTCCGCATCCGCTTATTGTTGCTTATGAGCAAAGCCTTCACCCATCGGGCCGTCAATTTTTTTATCGTCAACTTCACATGTAAAATATGAATTGCCATTCCGGTCGATACATCTATGACCTCTGTTATTTCGCCCACTTTCGTTCGTCGATCAGCGAGAGTTATGCCATGGACTTTTTAAATGATTTCCTTAGTAAACACGTCTGGCCAGTTGCTCCTCATCAAAAACGAATGTTCGCTCACTAATAACGCCCACCATCTAACTGTGATCATAGCTGGCGAAGCGTCCCCATGGACAGCATCCAACTTTTCTTTTATCTCCTCGCATTTTTCCCCAACCAAAAGGAAAAAGCGAATACCGAACGATGCTGCTCTTTTTCCATCTTAGCGAAAATCACGAAACTAGTCTTACTCGAATAGCTGCCAAATCCAAACTAACCTATAAATCTGTCTGAAATTTGTTTTGCCTTCGTTTGATAGATGGCAGTCATCATCATCTTAGCATTACAGTCCGGGGTGGACCAGTGCCTCCTCTATAATACGCCTCCATTCTTCTCGACAGTCCGCTTTCGCTCTACGTTGTGAGATTTTCATCTTACGTCTGTCGTCTTCTACGTCTTGCAACCATCGTTTCCTTGACCGGCGTCTCCTTCTTGCTTTTTCAGAGTTTGCTTCAAATACTTTTTTGGTCGTTCTTTCGCGGTTTATTCTCATACCATCTTAATCTTTGCCACTTTATAAACCGTATTACATTTGCTCCCACGATTAAATCACTGAGCTCGTGGCTATACCGTATACGGTATGTACTGTCTTCTAATCGTATTGGGCCGAATATTTGTCTGAGAAGTTTTCTTTCAAATCGCTTCAGTAAATTCACGTCATTAACTTTAAGGATCCATGCTTTACATCCGTAGGTGAGAACCGGTCTTATTACTATAATTTCTACATCTGGAGCTTTTGCTCCTTTGATATCAATGAAGACTTCATAAGTTTGATATGGCCAAAGTATGATCTGTTAGTTGCCTGAGGGCGGATCCTTACTCATTCTGAGTGCTACGCTTAAGTAGTTAAACTCTTGCATGAGCTGAAAAATATAGCTTCCGATTCTGATGCGGCTATCATGAAAGGATCGTGTCATGTACTTCGCCCTTTCTTCATTCATTTTGAGGCCCGCTGGTCCTGTAGCTTGCACTAAGCGCATGAAAACGTTCTGAAGAGCCTCCCTATTTCCCGCAAGAATCACAATGTCGTCAACGTATGCGCATATTTGTGTCGATTTATAAAATATTGAACCACCCTGAGCTATTTCGTTGATAGTGAGTCACCTTACCTCACGCCGTATTTGATTTCGAATTCGTCAGATATTTCCCTTAAGCTTCCACAATTGTAAATAAACGAGTGGATGTCTTAACAAAGCCACTCAATACTTTCCAAATTGCCATAGAGGATTTGTGGCAAAATGAATATAAATTGAAGAACTAAACCATTCCGTCCAATTACTTCATCTCAGCTACAAGCAACGAGCACGCAGAATAAGACCGTAAAATGTAATAGTCCACCACCTACAGCACGCTGGCTCACACGACTAGAAGGGGAACCTCATCTGATCACCACTGCGCGCAGCGAATACTGAAATTATAAGAAAAGGTCTTGTCATAACCAGTCCACCATTCGCAGCTGATAAAACTGCATTGCTTCTTGCCATTTCGAGGATAAAAGCAGGACACGTTTCACAAATTAGCGCCAAATTTCGCCCTAAACAACTGTCGAGGATGTACGCGCCTCGTCATGCAGTTGTTGTTATGGCCGACTACGTGCCTACATAAAGGTAGATTTATTTCACTTAAAGTTCCATCAAAGTGACGACGCTTAAAAATTTTCGCAAGAGTTTTTTTGTGCAACTCACAAATGCCCCGAAACACTCAATATGCACCCAATGTTCTTACGCACGACTTTTGAAACGTACGGGTATTCACAATGAAATGTGATTTGCAAAATTTTATTAGGTACCACAAAGATGTTCGTCTGATGGATGTGTTTATATGTGGATATGTGCGTGCATTTGAGTATGTCAAAAGCGCTAAAATGTAAAATCATGGCGTGACAAAATTTATATTTAAGTGTGACATTAAAAAATTGATGGCTGTCATTGCCTCGTCATTGGTTGGCATTCCATTCATACTTGAATCATTGGACGTGACAAATGCTAAATATCGATGCGTATGGTGCGTAAGCCTAATATAACAAATACTTAATAAAAAGCGGGATTGGTAAAAAGTTAAAGTCATTTGGAATCATTTATATTTAAAACTTAGTGCGAATAAAGAGAGTAAGGGAAGTTATAGAGTGGAAGAAGTTAGGCGTCTCACAAGGATCCATACTCCAAGGTGAAGTCCAAAATAAACAAAACTGAGCTTAAATAGAAACGATAGGAGCTTTGTTTTGATAGCTTAGAGTTTATTTATTCTAAATAGTCCCCTTTGGACTCTATGCTCTCTTTTGCGCAATCTAAAAGCTTTTCGAAAGAGTGCTTCAGGTCATTGACCGGAATGTCCTTCAGGATGTCGGTACAAGCCTTTTGGATGGCCTCTGCAGACGCAAAAGGTTTTCCTTTCATGGCCAAATGTAATTTTTCGAATAGGAAGAAGTCTCAGGGAGCCATATCTGGTGAATACAGTGAGGGATTGATGGTTAAAACGCGATTTCTAGTCAGAAAATCAATCACAAGAATGGATCGGTGAGATGGTCCGTTATCATGCAATAAGCGCCAGCTCCCTCCTTCGCGGTATTCGCGACGAATGTAATGCAACTAACACTCCAAACACGATTTTTTTGTGGCGGCTCGCCTGGGGCCCCCCATTCGGCACTTTGACGCTTAGTTTCGGGTTCATGTTGGAAACTCCGCGTTTCATCACCTAAAGTAAAAGAAGTTCTCGTCTTTCTCGCCTCTTTAATGAGGTCTTTCGAATGTTGAATCCTGAGCAATTTCCGGTCCTCAGTTAACTTGTGCGGAATGAAACGTGCACAGACCGGCGGCACTGTCAAGAATTATGCCCAACATCGGTGGTCCCACTCAGAGCAGAAGAGCGCTCCTGGCTAATGTTACCCAGTCTGCAGCACCCATATGGGTTAAAGCCCTGACACAAAAAACATACGAGAAGAAGGCGGAAATAGTGCCCAACTAAGTGCCCTTAGAGTTGCCTGCGCTTTCAGGACAGTGTCCTATGAAGCAGTGTGCGTCATATCCCGTATCATGCCATCAGATATAATGGCCTCTGAACTGGGTAGAGTCTACAATAAGGCCAAAATCCTAAACGTCCGACTAACGGCGGAAGAGTGTAAGGAAGCAAGACAGAGGAGCATAAATGAGTGGCAAAATCGCTGGAACCTAACCACAAAAGGGAGGTGGACGCATAAACTCACCAGAAGCGTGCAGGCATGGGTTGAGAGAAGACATGGTGACACGGATTACTACCTGGCACAGTTCCTGACGGGACATGGATGCTACAGAGAGTATCTTCAAAGACTCGGCCACAAGGACGCAGCAGACTGCTCGCTCTGCAGCAACGATAGTGAGTACGTGGAACATATCTCCTTTTCCTGCCAGAGATACGCATCTGAAAGAACGTCGATTGAAGAAATGATAAAACAAAGAATAGCCCCATGCAACATTGTAAATCACATGCTGATTAGTGTGGGCCAAGATGAGAGAATGCTACGCAAATGCGTTACAGGAACTGCGAAAAAAAGAAAGGGAACGCAGTAAACAAAGAGGACAAACAGGTAATGAAACATATATATATACTGGCCAGCTTGGCCCTGCGATGTAATGCTCAAACGGCGGTACCGCAGCGCAAACTAAAGATACAGAGGTCGGAGTTAGGGTTTAATACGTAGGTGTACTGTTTCGCAAGTCCAGTTTAGTAGTAATACTGACTGTGTGTGATCCCGAATGAGATGCACCTCTAGCGATCAGTATGAATCCTGCTAGCCGTTTATGTTGACGGTATCTATGTAAGGTCCCCCTTCGGATAGAAAAAAACACCTGAAGATAAGATAACAGAGCGCGAACGTACGATAGCAAATAGGCAAACTCCAAAGGCCGATGGACTTATAAGTTGATGCCCAAACTAGCTGAATGGATAGGCAGAAAGGACGGCAAAACAGATTACTATCTAACCCAAATTCTCGGCGCACATGGTGACTTTCTTGCGTACCTTCACCGTTTTAGTCTAGCCGATACTTCGACCTGCCCTGAAAGCCCCAGCGAAGATGAGAACACGTGACTTTTCACGGCGGCAGATTTTATGAAGAGCGCTTCGAGCTCGCAAATGTCCTCGGCGTCGTCTCCACACCAGATAACCTTGTAACGCAAATGCTGAACTCGAAAGAGAAATAGGAAACAGTAAAAGAGTTTGCAGCAAGGATAGTAATAAAACTTCGAAACTTAGAATGGGAGCGCAATGCGAATGCGACCGATATAAATTTCAAGGGCTGGTATTGATTTTGAATAAAATACATTTTTTTAGCAAATTATTGTCATTTCTTTTTATTATGATAATATTGGTATGGCTCAATTACGTATGGAACAAAATATCGGCCAAATAGTCACCGCGGCCTCGGCTGCACACCTCCATCCGATGGTCCGAATTTTCGATGATCTTAATGTGCCGAATTATATCATCTTTTTTAGCTCTTGAATTGTTGCTGGCTTATCGACGTACACTTTTTGTTTCAAATAACTCCAATTCTTTCTTTGGTGTCGTTGACGTTTAGGTGTGGTTCACATTCAACATCGGCCCTTGAAATTTAACCACCCTTTATATTCGACTGGGGAATAAGTTCGTAGCGTTTTTAAATTTTCTTTTATTTTACAACGTTTCGTTCGCTGTTTGGCAAAGGTTAAATATTCATTCGATAGAACTACTTTTGCTCTTTAAAACTATCTTAACTGGGTTTTTGCGTTATTTAATTTTTTATTGGTTTTTGAGACTTAGAAATGGAATACCCAGTAGGCAAAACGAAACATTTCCTGATCTTGTTTGTTTTTCATCGAGATAAAAAAGCTGCCGAAGTAGATCGGGTCATTTGCGACGTATATGGAGAAGGGGTCATAGGCGAGTCTACAGCACGGAAATGGCTTGCACAGTTCAACAATGGCGACTTAGCGTTCACGTCGATGACACGTCCCATAGCGCATGGTCTTTTCAATTCAGTGAAGAACTTCTTAAATCATTTTTGAAAGAGAACGGTCGCCAAACCAGTAGTGATTTGGCGGAAAAAATTAACTACGATCATAAAATGATTCTCAAACACCTTCATTCAAAGGGATTTACCGAAAAATTGGAAGCCTGGATGCGCCTCACGAGCTCAATGAAAAACAACAAGAAAGTCACCTTCAAATTGCTTCTCAGCATCTCGCCCGCCAACGAGCAACACGCGATCATAAACAGCCCCTTTTGTACGGAATCGTCACGGGAGTTTAGAAATGGTGCCTATACATCAATATGAAGCAAAGAAAGCAGTGGGTGGCTTCAGGAGATACGCCAAAGCCGAAAGTCAAGCCGGATATTCATCCAAAGAAGATCATGATATGATTTTGGTGGGCCGGGAGGGTATGGTGCACTGGGAAATGCTCCAAAAGAATATCTACGGCGCTCCACTTTGCCCAGTTGCATCGCGTGAATGAAGCTATTCGACTGATAAGACCTGATCGACGTGGTCAAACCATACAACTTGACGACAACGCCAGGCCCCATGTTGCACAAGTCCTCAAAGCCGCACTCCAAGAGCTCGAATGGGAGATTCACAATATTCTCCGAATCTTGCACCGATCGATTACCCTCTTTTACGCTCCCTGTTCAACCATATGAAGGGCCTTACCTTCGATAACAAAGAGGTCCTTAAAAACTTGCTCAACAGCTCCTTTGACACCAGACCAGGCGAATTTTTGGCGAAACGGCATCAAGAAATTAGTCGATAGGTGGGAAGAGTTACAATCTCTACGGCGGATATATAATTGATTAACTTATTGATATAATTATTGCTTTTTGTTCAAATAAAAGTCTTGGGTAAAAACGATACGATTTTTACAATGTCTGATTTGATTGAGCAGAGAAGTGCCATCAAATTTTGTTTGCGGAATGAAATTTCGGCTGCGGAAACGTTTAGTATGTTGCTGAAAGCATTTGGTGATTCGTCCATGTCGCAGAAAAATGTTTATAAGTGGTACAAAGACTTCAAAGAGGGTCGAGAACGTGTTGATGACTTGGAGCGCTCCGGACGACCATCGACGTCAACAGATGACCAACACGTCAATAAAGTGAAGGAGTTAGTGCTCAAAAATCGTCAGTTGACTGTACTGATATGAGCTGAATATCAGAAGGATCTGTGAAAACCATTTTGAAAGACCATTTGGGCCTACGAAAAGTCAAATCTCGTTTGGTACCGAAAAACCTCAATTTCTTGGAAAAAACAATGCTTTCAGACTATCAGGGCAAGCTCAAATGCATCATTACGGGAGATGAGACTTGGATTTATGCTTACGACCCTGAAACAACCGACCAATCAAGCGAATATCGTGCTAAAAGCGAGGCCAGACCGAAAAGAGCACGTCAAAGTCGTTCAAAAATAAAGGTCATGATGACAGTTTTTTTCGATTTTCGTGGTGTGGTGCACTATGAATTCCTTCCACCTGGCCAAACTGTTAATAAGGAATATTGTTTGAGCGTTATACGTCGTTTACGTGAAGCAATTCGTCTAAAAAGACCAGAATTATGGGCCAACATCTCTTGGTTTTTGCATCACTATAATGCATCGTCTCACACTGCACTCGTTCTTCGTGACCATTTCGCCAAAAATTCCACGCATATCGTTCCGCAACCACTGTATTCGCCTGATTTGGCTCCGTGTGACTTCTGGCTATTCCCAAAACTCAAGAGACCACTCCGGGGAACGCGTTTCGAGTCGATTGAGGAGACAAAAGCTGAATCGAAGAAGGTGCTGATGGCTATACCGGAAATGGACTATTTGGCATGTTTCGGGGATTGGAAAAATCGTTGGCATGAGTGTATTTCATCGAGAGGGGGTTATTTTGAAGGGAATGAAATTGATTTACAAGAATAAATAAAGATTTTTCATTTTACATCCAAATTCACCTTACTTTTTGCCCACAGTATATACTTCAAAGTATTCGATTGCGGTCGAAAAGGAAGTCAGACATTCCCACGAATAATTTCGAGTGCACCATCAGCAAATTCAAGGTCCCAACTGTCGGATGTCGGCCGGAGTAGATGTTACTTCTGTGGCAGTTGTTTCACAAGTTAGTAGCCACTCAAACGCTTGAGCTTCATCGTTCGTTGTTGGGGCTTTGGTTACCTTACCGGTCTTCATGATTAAATTGCACTGGCTCGTTAAGTTGCCTCACAAGCTTATGAAAACAAATAAAAAAGTGCACTAATCACCGAACGAAAAACACACTGAACACTCATTAAGATAAAACACAATTTATTTTTAAACTTTCGACAAACTGCAACTAACAAGTTTTGAATAAATCAAATACAACGCTGTGAAAGACAGCACTCAGAGATGTTTAATTTTGTTAAGGTTAGAAGAGACCAACAGGTCTTTCAAAAAATATGTTCTAATTTTACTTTCGGTCTACAAACTACCAAAAAGAAGTCATAGAGGAGCCGCTGAAGAATTTACTAAGTTACTAAGCAGAGCCAATAGGCAATAAAAACCGAGTTTGTCATTTTTTATAATTTCTGCTGCTTAATTTGAAGCAGAAATTAATTTCTAACCTAACTTTCTGCTCCGCATAATTAGTGAAATTATTTTCTATTAGTCCATCACCATTGACATACCTATGTACATAGAAGTCCAGTAACATTTGTGCACATACACATACACACACACACACACATAAGCACAAATAAATGTACATAAATACACGAGTACATGAGCGCAAAGCTAATCGTGGCAGCTGAGCACCATTTGCACGTGCTAATGAAAAGTGCTATTGCAAATTTTAATGGCTGTTGGGAGTCAAAAAGGCAAATCGATATGCAGCACAGCGCTTACTTGTTCATACGTGTGCCTGCCTATAAGTATGGTAGTAGTAGTAGTGAAAAGGAGCAAACTGAACTGAGATATACAGCAAGAGCGCCAACAACAGTTACAACAACTCAAATATTCTCGTATGTACGAATAGACAATTTTTGTTTTGAATTATGAAAAGGAGTGTGAAGGGGTAGGCCGTATTCTCTTCTATACAACGGTGAATGGACACTGAGCTCGAGCACTGCTGCGCTAAAACTAACCTATAACTGTTGTGATTATTGTAATGATGTGTTTTGTTGCTAGTTTTGTTGAAACAGTACAACGAATGGTGCATTCGTACTACTACGAGTACAATAGCTGAGAAATAATTCACAAAACTTTGCTTTTTGTATTGTAGAATAGTGAAATAAAGTTTTGCCCGCCGCTATGTGGATTATTTATGTAGTTGGGTTGTGTAGTATGTAACTGCCCAATTAACAGTTAAGTTTGAGATCAACTTGAGGTTGAATTGAGCGCAAAGGTATTTCTCAAATTTCCTAGTGCTAGTTTTCAAAAGCCAGTTCTCAACTTGTCCCTGGGCATGAAAGTGTTGATCCCTCCATTTGAGGAAAACATGAAGACGTATTCAGCTCACAAATGGGAGGAGGAGCTCAGCCAAACACCCAATATAGGGTGTAAGTACCAACTAGATATCTAAGAAAGAAAATTGGTATGCATGCAGAACTTTTAAATTCCATCCCTCAAGTGAGCATCTGGAAGGGCTGCAAAATCCGTTTCCACAGCCGTTATGACCTCATCATTTGATGAAAAACGCTTTCCATGCATGATTTTTTTTAGGTTTGGAAACAGATGGAAGTCGTTAGGGGCCAAATCTGGTGAATACTGGGGATGCTCCCACGATTGGAGTTTTTATTCATGGATTTTAGCTGTTGTTAAAATGCTCTTGTGACGCGGTGCATTGTCCGGATGAAAAGGAATTAGTTTTCCTTTGCAAACTGCGTCTATTTTCACGATTCTTTTTCTTCAGCTGCTCTAAAAGGTTACAATAACATTCAGAATTTATGGTTTTACCAGTTTGGAAGTAAGCCACAAGCCAAATTCCTTTCACATCCCAAAAAACTGATGCGAACATCTTCTTAGTCGATTTCCGGAACTCGTTTCGGAGCCGAAGAACCAGTTTCACACTATTCTTTAGGCACTCTTGTTTTGATTTAGGATTATGCTGATAGACACAAGTCTCGTCCATAGTGATGAATGGATGCACAAAATCCACTTTATCTTTTCGAAGTTGCTGAGAAAATCGCATTCGAATGTATTTTTGTTCCATTGTTAGAGAATGCGGCACCTATTGTGCACACAGCACACAACTTTCTGAAACCCAACACTTCAGTGAAAATATTGCTCACACTGCCCAATGAGATGTCTGGGCTTCTACTAAATCTCAATCGCCGATTTTCCTTCCACGATATCCTGTATTTTTTCCACGAATTCTGGTGCTGCTGCTGTTTTTGCACGCCCTTGACATGAATCGTCTTCAAGGTTTGTACGTTGACGTTTCAATTCAGCAACCCATCTTTCCAAAAATAAAAATTCAATCACTGAACGATGCTTGACTTTTTCCATTGTAAAAATTACTGTCACACGTCGTTACTAAACGGCTTTAAAAAACAAGAATAAAAGTATGATCGATTGAAATGAAGACTTGAAAAAAAATCTTAGGTTAATAGCAATGCCCGATAAGAGATTATCGAATCACAAAACTTATTGAACAACCTCGTATATTCAATGTTGAAAATCTTGATTTAAATGTCCTCTGTTCTTTCTGATATTTAAAACTTTTTTTGTCAAGTTTTTAGCATAAAACACACACAAGAAGGTATTTGGTATTATTTTCAAAACACCAAAAATGTTTCTTATTTGTTCATTAGTAGCTGAAGCAATGTTCTGTAATCTCTAAAAAATTCAGAGTGGGACTAAATTATCTTTTTGAGTTACATTCAAATACAAAATAGTATGATTAATTTTGCGCCACCTTGTACTTGCAGTGAATTATAACATTGGAGCCATGAGGGCTTGCGAAGACTCGTACACGTAAGGGATGGTGTGCCCCGAAAACCATTGGCACCACATGGCACAAAACGCCTGAGGAAGTGCTTAAATTCATCGTACGACTCCAGTTATAATCCCGCGGTCCGTAACAATAGAGCACATTAGAGGTCGCAGTGCACCATGGCCCAATCATAATAACAAAAATAATGATTTTCCACACGTTAGAAGTCACATGTTGAAACAAAGACACTGGCAGTGCAAGGGTGTTTTGGGGAAAAGGTGGGGTCTTTCTCCTAGTGGGGTCCTATGGATCTACACGGCTATGATAAGACCCATTATCACCTATGCATCAGTGGTCAGGATGAGTAGGCTCTCTCTCGTGGGAATCAGAAGGACCTTATCGAGACTACAACGCATTGTGGCCATCTGCTGCAACGAAACTTTTCCGACTACTTCAGGCCCGGTATTAGATGCTCTAGTTAGTCTACCACCACTTGATGTTCTCACCCAAGAAAAGGCCTTGAAGGCCACCTACAGGCTGAAGTACAATGGGGATTGGTACGGCCCTGTTCCTATGCATTGGACAACAGAGTATCCTGGCCATGCCCATTGACTCCCTGCCATCAAGAGTCCTGCTTGACAAGAGATACAGGGTGGTGCTGTCAGAAGTTCAACTGTGGTCAAGCTCAGAAAATAACCCCATTGTTTGTTTTCACAATTTCACGGATGGCTCCAGGACCGAGCACGGCTCCAGCTCTGGGGTCTACGTGGAATCCAGCGGTACAAAACTGCACTTTGCTCTTGGAATGCATGCATCTGTGTCAAGTGGAGATGTATGCTGTTCAAGAAGCAATGAACTTTATTGTGGAAAACAGATGGAGAAGCAAATGGCTCCCAGGCACCACAAGATCTACTCAGACTTCTTCGGAGGTGGGGTAGGTAGGTAGGTTTGGCAGCCGCATCGCACATAGAGACAACGATGCCACTTAGACCACGAAATGGGTCCGTTGAGGTGGGGTAGATTTAAAGAAAATTAAAAAGGGAACCCGAGTGCAGTACAATGGACTTAATTGTGTCTGAGTGCTGTACTTGCTAATCTGTCGCGATAAAAAAAAATGTTGTCGCGAAATTTGTGTTAGCGATTCACCATTTACGAGGCATTAGCTGAACACAACACTTAATTGGTGACCAATTTGTTTCATATGTTATCGATTCTCATACCCGATTGTACGCACGAGAATAACTCGGGCTTTTTCTAATCAAAGGTTACCGACTCAGTAGCCTATTTCAGTTTAGTTTGGTAGCTTATATTACTCCACTTTCGCGACTACAGTAACTTTTTGTAGCTGGGTTGCTTCGAATACCTCTGATAAGAACCGACATTAAGCCCAAAAGTGGACCGTTGCGTACGTCAAATAGATCCCCATCGGAACTTCGTGTTGGTTAGATGTAATGAATACAAAGAGGAGTCTATGGAATACTTAATGACCAACTGTGAGGCATTAGAGCATAAGAGACACAGAATCCTAGGCTCGTACCTACTAGAGGAGGAAGACCTAACATTGCTCCCCCCTAAGGAGCTGGTTCGACTCCTCGGTATACTAAATAATTATAATGAAATAATTAGAAGCGCACAATAGACCCATCTGGTCACAGTGCATAAAAGCCTTGGTGTAACCTCTACAACCATTATCATTACCATTACGGTTACAATGGATAGAGCCATCCGAGCACACCGTATGCTCCACTGCTCCAACTTGGCGAAATGTGCCGGTGCCAAGCTCCAAATGGAAGCCTAAGGATCTAAGAACTTCAAAAACGGAAGCTTCAAGAGCTCATCAGATCCAAGTCATCCAACTCAACATAGTTTCCGGAAAGTCAACAGAGTCTCGATTGCACAGCAACGCCACAAACATGCAGATAAAGTGCCCGCGTGAGAGAGAACCGTCCTAGAAGCTTAAGACTTGCCTCGTTGACATTGAAAACTTCACTCCCTCTATAATTGATACCTGTGTCTTAATATTCAACTGAAATGTGTCATAGCTTGCTTTTTTCAATAAAATCCGGGTGGCTACGCTATCAAAAAAATATTATTGGAATAGGTAGGTAGGTGAAATGGCTGAAGTGCCAGTCTGGCACTCCTCAAGTAGAGCGGAAACGCCGTTTCGTACCCTTATGAGACCTCAAACAGGCAGATATCTACAGCCAGCCACAGCTGTTGATATAATGGCGAAGAAGAGATGGGATTTAGATTGGGGCACTGCCTCAGGCTGTCGAAGAAAGGAGCACCTAGTGACCTTAATCGTCTAGCTGCCAAGCTCGGACATTTACAGAGAAAGTGTTCAACAGTCTCCTTCTCTGAAAGGTCCCCACAGCTTCTGCAATGGGAGTTAAATGGTATAGCTTTTTCACGTGTGTCCCTATCGTCCAGTAACCGGCAAACACAGCTACGAGTTTGGAAATTGAATGACGGGGAGTCCAAAGGACTTTTTGAGTACTTTGTATATTGTACTGGAGCCAAAGGATTTTCGAAATAGCTCATTAAGAAATAGGGCTCTATCTTTTTTGCGCTTTCCTGAGAAATAGTTTGTGCAGTTCCCTTCAAGAACTGTCAGGGGGATGCCAATGACTGGGTAGGAGGTCTCTGAGACCAATTTAGCACCCTGGCAAGCTCTCCGCAATTTCATTCTCTTTATGTTCATATGTTGTGGAACCCAAATCAGAGAAATGTTATCTGCACACCCCAGAGATTTAATCTCCATCCTACAGGAGTTTGCTAGTTTCGTTCTGTACCATGCCGTCGTCAGAGCCTTAATCGCGACTTGACTATCGGAGAAAATGTTAATATCTCCCTCGCTCCCGCGTTTCTTAAGCATTTTGCATGGCTGCAGGATCGTAAAGATTTCTGCTTGAAAAATACTAGCAGTATTTGGTAGTTTAAATGAGATAGGTAAATTGGCTGAGTTAGACAAGTCCCCAGCTCCGGCTCCCAGTTCCATCTTGGAACCGCCAGTGAAGACAGAGGTGTAAGCTTCGAAGCTCGTAGAAATGCGGTCTTGACTGCCCGAAAATGCTACCATGTCCCTTGAGAGATTGCCTCCATAGGCCAACCTCCTTTAACCTGACTGCACTTTGAGCTGCGTTGTGCAACACGACATTCGGGGCAGCACTGGGGCAAATTTTACATGCTCCGGTGATGCCAATGCATGCAGTTTTTTGTTGGAATAGATTTCTCTTAAAAATATTTGGCGTAATTCGTGTGTCTTTTTTTGTAAGGTACCAGCTTAAATGACACAAACCACTTACGTGAGGACTTTCCACGATTGGAAAAAAATGTTAGAACCAGAGTTTTATTATTTCCACGATTGGAAAAAAATGTTAGAACCAGAGTTTTAATATTTGATTGACGCTCTTTTGAAGAATGTCTTTTCGTATTTCTAATCAAACTTCAACTCATTTTTTTTTATATTTATAATGAACTTTATTAAACCAAATATGTACCCTTTTGGTCGACCACCTTTTGCCATTTTTCTTCTACAGACATTATTCCATAAGTGTAAAAGTTTTGTGGTTTCTCGGCGAAAAACTGCGACAAATAATTTTCACAGGCTTCTCTTGAAGCCAACTTTACTCCATTACGGGAGTTCTGCATTGACCGAAACAAATGGTAGTCCGATAGTACAAGGTCAGGGCTATATGGTGGACGCATCAAAACTTCCCAGCCAAGCTCTCCCAGTTTTTGCCGAGTCATTAAAGATGTGTGTGGCCTAGCGTTGTCCTGATGGAAGACGACGCCCCTTCTGCTGATCAGTTTTGACCATTTTTTTTCGATTGCTTGCTTCAATCTTATCAGTTGTTGACAGTAAAGTGTAGAATCAATCAAACACACAGCATAACCTTTAGAGGCGTCAATCCTGGCTTTGCGACCAGTTGTTGAGCTTCACCACCCTTGCACCATGATCTTTTTCGCACATTATTGTCGTATTTTATCCACTTTTCGTCTCCTGTTACCATTCGCTTCAGAAATGGTTCGATTTTATTTCGTTTCAGCAAAGAATCCCAGATGTTAATTCGGACCATAAAATTTTTCACAGACAATTCATGTGATACCCAAACATCGAGCTTTGTAACCAGCCTTTTTTAAATGGTTCAAAACCGTTTGATGATGAATGTTTAGTGCTTTGGCGATGTCATGGCTGCTTATGTGACGGTCCTAGTCAATCTTTTCCATAATTTCATCGACTTTCTCAACGATAGGTCGACCGGCGCGAGGTTCATCTTTCACATCGAAATTTCCAGAACGGAAACGAGCGAACCATTGTTGTGCTACACGAACTGATACAGCATCGTCTCCGTAAACTTCACAAATTTCATTGGTGGCTTGCGTGGCATTCTTCCCTTTTTTATACAAAAATTTCAAAATATAGCGAATTTCTTCATTATTTTCACTCATTTTTTCAACTTCTCCGAACTTAATTTTTTTTTGGTTAAATGAAGCTTAAAACGTCACCTTTCTAACACCATATGATATGACACAATAGCACTGGAGATAGATGACTCCAACGACATCTATTGACAAAATACGAAAAGACTTCTTCGACTACCCAATATTAGATTCAACTTGAAAATTCCAAATTCCACAAAGCTTCTAGGAACAAAGCTTCCTTAACGCTAACTGGGTACATCTGCAGATATGTAAGTGTGTGTGCGGCCAGTAGTGCCAATGGATATTAATAACAAAAAGCGAAGAAACATGGAACAGTTGAAGCGACCACAATAATTGTAAAACATATTGGCAAACAGCCATTCTCGCACCTGCTAACGCTTGTGTCTGTATTTCGTCATTGCGGCAGATGCCATTACTACCGCTACTATGCATGCAACAATAGCTGCAACCGGCAGGTACCTGCACACAAGCAGCTCGAGCTGCAACATCTACTCAAAATGCTATAAAATACAACAGACAATCACTTTTACTTGGCGAATAGACAAACGGACCGATGGGCGAGCGACCAAAGAGGCGCACCAAAGACTTGTGTGGCACGCACATACACACCGCAGACACACACACATTGTTAGAAGCGCACATGCAACTATAAAACCTATATTTGTAGTAGACAAAGTTTATCGCCTCACCCGTCCCACGCGCCGCTTTCCCCACACGCCACGCCTATCTTGCAGCGGAACTGAGAAAAGTTGAGAATTTTACAACGGAAGTGAAACGCATTGAGCGTGTCGTCGTCGTCTCGCTGCCGCTTGCTTTGCGAAATTATCACAGTCACAAGATTGAAATTGGAAAAAGCATTTTACAATATTGCACTATTTTATAGCGGCGGTGGTGGTGGGTGACGGTGGGTGGTGTTTGCAACCGGTGATGGTGGGTGGCGTCTTCAGGATGGCTGTACGCCAGTGGCATAGTGCGAATATAAAATACGAGAATTACTGCGTTACCTGGGTGAATGTAAAAATTATTTCCCTGCGCATACGGAATGCATTGAAAAGTGTGCTGCGCAAAGCAAAGCAGCCATGGGCAAACGTGACAATAATTATAATAAATCTCGCTTATGAAAAGTTGTGTGCCGGTGAGCGAATTGTGTGTAAACGTGAAAGGAGGTACAGCCAAGCATAATTTATTTAGCAAATTCATATACGACGTAAAGCTGAGGTTTTCTACCTACATAAATTTTCTCAATAGTGAAAAGCTAAGTTTTGATGATTTTTGAAAGTTTGAAATGTTAACGAACTGTTTTCGTTGATGAGAATTGCAAACGAATTGGGATTTAATCTCAAAAAGGAGTTCCCTAATATATTTTAAGTACAGAAAACTCTACACTTCTTTCTAAACAGGCAGGATTTGATCGAGTGGAAAATCTACACCGAAGCTCGTACCTCTGTCTTCACTGACGATTCTAAGATATAATCGGGAGTCGCAGCTGGGGACTTCTCTAACTAAGCCAATTTATCTAATTCCTTGAAACTGCCGGAATACTGCTAGGGTTTTTATTTAAACAGAAGTCTTTGCGATCCTGCAGACATGCAAAATGCTTAGGCAACACCGGACCGAGGGAGATATTAACATTTTCTCCGATAGTCAAGCCGCGATTAAGGCTCTGACGACGGCATGGTGCAGATCAAAATTAGTAAACTCCTGTAAGGAAGAGATCAGATCTCGAAGATGGAGCTCCATTTCTTCATGTGTTGTACCGAAAACCCTTTAGCCCCAGTACAATATACGAAGGACTCAGAATATCCTTTAGACTCCTCGGTCACTGCACTATAGAGCACTTTCTCTGTAAATGTGCTCCTTTCTTCGACAGCCTAGGACAGTGCGCCAATCTCGACTTCGACGACGCCATGCTGCAGAACGAAATTACTAAACTCCTGGGTTCCAGGACATAGGAACATAGAGGGAAATGAACTTACTGATGAACTTGCCAGGAGGGGGACTGAATTGGCCTCACAGACCTCCTACCCGGTCATCGGCATCGTCCTGATTGTTGTTGAAGGGGAGGAGCTCAAATAATTTCTCAAGAAAGCGCAGAAAAGATGGAGCTTCACTTCTTCGTGTGCTATTTCGAAAACCCTTTGCCCCCAATGCGATATACGAAGGACTCAGAAAGTCCTTTGGACTCCTCGCCATTCAATTTCAAAACTCGAAATTGTATTTACAGGTCACTGGACGATCGGCACACACGCGGAAAAGCTAGGATTACCACTTAACCCCCATTGCAGCAGCTGTGGGGACCTTTCAGAGAAGGAGCCTGTTGAACACTTTCTCTGCAAATGTCCGAGCTTGGCAGCTAGACGATTAAGGTGACTGGGTGCTCTTTTCTTCGACAGCCTGCGCCAATCTAAATCCCATCAATCTCCTATATTATATCAAGAGCTCTGGCTGGCTATAGATATCTGCCTGTTGGAGGTCTCATAATGGTGTCAAAACGGCGCTTTAGTGCTACTTGAGGAAACTGGCACTTTAACCATTTCACATATCTACCTACCTAAACTCTACACTTCGCTTAGTTTCGGGGTAGTCCCGGAATCCCGAAACATTCGCTAATATACTTAGTCTTGCTATAAATTCTGTGAAAAATTTTACAATACATAAGGCGAGAAGAAATTAATGTATCGGCCAAATCCATGCCTTCCCTCGCTCAACTGGTCATAGGTATTTTGACAACGCGCTTGTAGAAAATTAAACTCGCAGATGCAAGCAGCTTCTTCGGTGGCACGCGCTCAACGGTCATGAAAATATTCTTTTCACAGATGAGACAATTTTCACTGTTGAAGAAGTTTTTAGTAAGCAAAACCACAAAACCTATACTAAAACTTATAAGGACGCAAAAAGTGTTGCTCCAAGAGTTCAGTGTGGCCACCATCCAGCCTCCGTAATGGTTTCGTGGAAAGTATTTTGTAAAAGCGTTACAGGTCTTGATTTCCGGGACAAAAGTTTACCAGGACGATGTGTGAGAAGGCGTAATGAAGATCAGTACTCATCTCAATGGAGAACGATGGATCTTTCAGCAAGATTCCGCTTCAGCCCATAGGGAAAAAACCACCCAGCGCACAGTGGCTAAAAACCAAAATTCCTGGGGTCGTAGCCACAGAGGATTCGGTCAGATCTGAATCAGTTGGACTACAGTTTGTGGTCAGAATTGGAGAAGAGCTCACAGAAATTTTTTCAATCAAATATATTTATTAAGTCTGCTTTTTTTGGCAACGGCTCCAGACTCTTTTTTTCTGCTTCTCACATTTTTTAGTAATTTATGAATGATTTATATTTAAAAAAATTTTTTTGTTTTTCTATGCGTTTTATTTTTTTTCTATTATTATTTTGAATAAAGAATATTTACAAAAAAAATTTTTTGTTAAAGAGTTTAGCGGAAAACTGTGAATGTATAAACAAAGAAACATTTTTCCCTATGTAAAACATTTTCAATTATTTTTATCAATCTTATAATTTTTTTTTCTTGTTTAAGGATTAAATAAAACATATTATTTTTTGATTAAATTTAAAAAAAAAAATTAAAAAAAAAAAAACAATTAAAAAAACAAATTATTAAAAAAAAAATTTCACATTAAAAAAAAAATTTAATTAAATTTATTTAAAAAATTAAAAAAAAGTTTTTTTGTAACTCAGTTTTTCTTTTTAATGTGAAATTAAATATGAAAATTTTGTGTTTTGTTTTAATGAAAAATATTTAAAAGAAATGCTTGGTTTATAAATTTCTTTGTTATATTTTAAATTAAATTAAATTAAAAAAAGTTCTTTTTTAAAACGCAGTTGTTTTTTGTTAAAAAAATATTTATTTATTACACATTAAAAAAAATTTTAATTAAAATTGTTTCAAAAATTAAAAAAAAAGTTTTTTTTAACAGAGTTTTTTTTAATTGTGAAGAGATAATTTAAACAAAAAATGTTTTTTTATTTTTTAAATAATTTTAATTTTTAAATTGTTTTTTTTTTTTAATATCACAATTTTTTTGTTTGTTTTAATGAAAAATATTGAAAAGAAATGCTTTGTTTTCAAATTTTTAATCTGTTTAAAAAAAACTAATTAAAAAAAAATGTTCACATTAAAAAAAAGTTTTTAATTAAAATTATTTAAAAAATAACAAAAAAGTTTTTGGTTTAAAACACAGTTTGTTTTTAATATGAAGAGATTATTTAAACAAAGAAATTGTTTTTAATTTTTTAAATAATTTTAATTTTTAAATTTGTGTTTTTTACATATGAATCGTTTTGTTTGTTTTTTAATGAAAAATGTTAAAAAAAATGCTTTGCGTTAAAATTAATTTCCATAATTTTTAAAATAAAATTAAATAAAAAAAATTTTTTTTTGTTATGTGTGAAAAATTTATTAACAAAAAAACAATTTTTAATTTTTTAAATAATTTTCAATTTTAAACTTTTTTTTTAATATGAAAAATTGTTTTTTTGTTTTTTGTTAATGAAAAATATTAAAAAAATGCTTTGTTTTTTTAATTTTTTTTAATAATTTTAATTTAGAAAAAAAAAATGTTTAATGTCAATTGTTTTTCTTTTGTTTTGAATGAAAAATATTAAAAAAAATTTTTGTTTTGTTTAAATTTTTTGTGAAAAACTTTTTTAGTAGTTTGTGAATATACAAAAAACACTTTTTTCATTTGTGAAATCACTTTCATGACAAACTGTATGTAACTGTATATCGTTTCGTTTCCCCCTTTGCCGAAGCGCACGCAGTTGGCCCATCAAGAATCCTTTACCACTGATTAGGGAGGCTGTACATATTCGATTGCCTCAAGAGTTTGTGGAGAGTTTGTTTTATTTTCGATAAAGAATCTTTAAAATCGCAGTATCCTTTACCTCACTACAACCAAATTTGTATCTATGCATCGAATCAAACATCCAACCAACTCCTCACATCTGCGCTACAGTGCCATGAGTACTTTCGAAGCATAAAATATTGTTTGAAATGTATTGTAATAAGAAAATAAGGCTTTTGTGTGGCAAACAAAGTCGACAGTGAAATCAGCTGAAGTGAAATATAAAAACGAAAATACAAGGGGGAAGGGCAGCAGAGAGGGGCGAGGGAACCAAGTAGCTAAGACAGAGTAAACCTCATCTGCAGGCATTCATTGTTGAAAACTGACACCAGTGGCCAGTGGCGCTGGTAGGTTAAACCTTATCATATTCGACAGCAATGGGAGCAAAATTAGTTGGAGCTCCAAGAGAAATTTCAAATAAATAATCTGTTATGCTTGTGAATTATAAGGCGAGCTGTGGTGTGAACAGCAACAAAATTCGTAAAGAAATTGCACAAAAACTTGACGTCGATCCGTTGAAAGTTTGGACAGCGGCAAGAGCTTTTAAAGCCACCGAAATAACGAAAAAACAATAAATTTTTATTGAGCTTGAAATGAGTTTGAATTTCAAGCTTTAACCAACGACATTTGTCTATTTTCAATTCGTATTTTTTTTTAGTATTATTCTATTTTTTTTTTTTATTTTTTTATTTTTTTTTTTGCAGCCATCCAATCACTATTTCTGCACTACTTACTCCATTTTTATTTTTATTTTTCATTTTATTTTTATTTTTATTTTATATTCTTGCTTCCGCTGCATTCGGCTTTTATTTTCCGCTGAAATATTGCCGCTCAGGACAGCCAACACAATTGAATTGTTGTTGTTTTAAGTTGCACTGCAATGACGGAATGGCGAAAAAGCACAACAAACAACAACTAAAGTAACAATCAAGGCTTTATGTCGACACAATTGACGGGGTAAGTTGGAGCCGGGGGGTGAATAAAAAAATGCGAATTGAATCGCATGCGAGTACATGACTCGACTGAGCGGAAACGGAAGCTGGCAAACTGACAGCACACTGACAGCGATGTCGATGTCGATGGAGGTGGAGATGGCGATGTCGATGTAGATGTGAAATGAAGTGAAGTGAAGTGGATTGAGCAGAATAGAGTAAGCGACGGGAGCGTGGGCGAGGGTGTGCATTGAATAGTGGAACAGCCACGATCAGATTTTTCGGTTGTTTGAATCTGTATGAATTCTTTTACGGTAACATTTTCCTTCAATTTGCTGATGTTGGCTGTGCGCCTTCAATAAGTGAAATTAATTTGCTGCGCCATGCTACATACAAGAAGTTGCATTAGGAAGGGGGAAACAAGATTTTTGTTTTTATGCGATTGATGTTACCGTCCAAATTTGTGATATGGCCGCAAAAATGCGACAAATATTTTTTTTTTTTTTTTTTTTATTTTTTAGTTTTTATTTTATCTTCAATATTTTTTTATTTTATTTTGTTTATTAATCCAATGCCGTCGGCACTCTGAAAATGCACCACGCGTCTACAGATTGTAAAGCGGAAGAGAAACCGCCTCGATAATAATAAAAGTCAATGCGAGGTTTTGCGACTAAAAATCTGTAGTAAAAGTCATAGAAGCAACTTTGCTTGGAACATAAAATATTTTTTATGTATTTTAACAGTTTTTGAGTGATGCAATTTAAACATCGACAAAATCGTGTGTGAATATTTATTTAACCTTGGATTTCAATTTTCAAATTCGCGACACAGATTTGTGATGCCATTTTTTCGCCCAAGATATGGCACCTTCGCTTAGATGCACATTAAAAGTGAAGAAGGTTTTTTATTTCTTATATCTTAAATTTGTTTTTTTTGCTTAGAGTCGAAGAGATGCTTAGGATTTTGTTCATATGAAGACTGCTTGCCGAAGAAAATTGAGTTTTCCAGATTTCTATTTATACTGTGACGGGTAAGGGACGCCAAATAATAATATTTATGTGAGCAATTCTATGCCAAGTGATGGAAGTATTTTTGGAAATTTTCGTAAATTTGTCTGAAAATCGGTCTATTTGTAGGCTTGAGTACAATAAAGATTAAACTGAAAAAAAACCAAAAATTTCGAGATTTATTCACGGTTGATTATTTTGCTACAAAGTTTTTAAAGTGCAATATTTTCAGTTCTTTTTAACACTCCTTAATTTTATTCTTTTTTCAGAAATATATTTCCTTTAAAAAAAATTTTAAAATTTTAATTTTTATATTATATATAATATATTTTTTTCATTTTGAGAATGAAATATGTTAGATTATTTTTTTTAATATGTATAATTTTTTTTTTAATTTTTAATTTAACATTTTTTTTAATAAATAGAATTCTTGGGGTTAGTTTATAATTTGGAGCTTAGTAATTTGCGTCCAATGCTCCTTTGATTGTGACTGATTGAGGTCATCGAGGTATCGATTTCATTAAGATTTTTATTATATTAGTTTGGGGAAAAAGAAATCCATGATTTTTGCGTAATTTTTTTTGCAAATGGTTTGAAACTGTTTTAGGGTCGATCTTGAGATGCTGCACGTTACTATGACTACTAACTTGCCCGTCAACTTCGATTCGTTGTGCGATTTTATCGACATTTTGAACATATCTCATCATTTTCGCTGAATCTTTAATACCAAAAATGACTGAATGGAATCGACGAAAGCAAAATTGCACGTAATTAACTGTTACAGTATCGACACCATGTACAATTTCAGCAGCGTGACTTGCATTTTCATCTTTAAAAAAAAACAGGAAAATTGTAAAATGTCCCGAATTTTCTCTTTGTTAACTTCCATTGTTAACACCCTGTAACTCACAACTGAATGCAGCAAACAAAAAACAGCAAAAGCTTTTTTTAGTGTGAAATATCACCTTGCCAATGAGCCATAAACTTTAAATTGTTTGATCGATACTTTACTTTCCATTTATAACACAACCGATTGAGAAAGTATTAGCCATACATTTTCGATTGGGTTAAGATCAGGGCTACAGGCAGGCCATTCTAAAATTGTCAGTTTTCGCGCTGCTAAAACATCTTTTGAAAGTATGAACAACTGTGTTGTCATGCTGGTAAATCCAAACATCCGTACTTTTCTTGCAAATGGAAGTAACGGAAAACCACAGTTTTGCTTCGCTTTAATTTTAAAGCAATCGTAAGACCTCTCTCTCTCTCCATGCGATTATTTTTCTCTGATCAAATTGAGGCAAATATTTGGCAAGCGGCATATTTTTTGTTTCTATAACAAAACAACCACATAAGTATGAGAACGAGATAAAACGATCAAAAGCACTTATGTAAGTTAAGCAGAAATAACTGCTGTACACCTACGTAAACGAGCGTGCTCTCTGCTGTCCAACTAGCAAACATCGTACGCATACGACTCTAAAGCATCTCATGCAGTTATAATGCAAGTGTGAGTCGGCTGCTGTGAGAGCCAGTGCAGTTAACAACAAAGATCATACGTATCGCTCGCAGTTGCTACGCAAGTGGGAGTAGACTGCTGGGAGAGCGAACAGAGCAGTTAGCAGTAAAGAGCAATTAAGTGTTTAGTTCACCTTCATCCTATTAGAATTGGCAAATGGGAGTTCTTTTTCAAATGGACCAGCTCGCAGATGACTGCGATTGCTAGCTGTGATAAGCTTAGAAGATTATTGTAAATTCTTTTGTTAAGAAATAAATATTTTATAATTTGTATATAAAATTAAATGAAAATTAGCTTAGTAATATAAAATATAAGTAATTTTATGGAGGTACCTCTCGTAACTTGAAAGCTTAACCCTAGAACATCATACTTATTTTTAATACGTTAACATAATACTTCGTCGAATCGACTGCGGTAATATTTAAAAGGGTGCAAAGGATGTCTCCTGTTTAAAAAAGTGATTTAAAATTTTATTAAGAAATTCTTTTTAATGTATTTTAGTGAAATAAGACAAAAAAAGTTTAGTTTTCTAATATTATTTATGAAAAAAAAAGATTTCACAGCACTATTTCATTTGCCTTACGTATAAAATAGAACAAAAACAAAACAGTAAAAAAATAACAAAAAAATAAAAAATTAATTTATCTTTTTTTCTTTCTTAAAGCTAACGTATTGAATTAGGAAAAGAATATATTTTTGGAATACTCAGACTTTAATTTGTACAAGAGGCACAACGTTGAACTTTGTGCTCCCCACAGAGGCTTTAGTCATTGTGGATAAGTATTGAGCACCTGAATAGGCTCGATCAAACAATTCATCTGCTGATAGATGTTGGTCCTTCTTAACAGCAGTTAAAACGAATATTCCTATAAGAGATGATATTTCCTGTTGTGAAGTTTGTTTTCCTTGCGACTCATCTGTAATGGCAAGTGAAATTGGTTTTCGATTAGCTATCTCCACATTTGTCTATCGAACTATTTCGTTGATAATTTCATTAGTTATGAACATCTGAAAACACTGTAAAGGGTCCGTGATGTTCTTACAATGTCACGTAGGTCCTCGTACTTGATGCACGATATTCAATCCATTATGGTGAGACTTAGGCTTTAAAGTCGACCATTTGTGCATATCTTTTCCATATCTTGACAACGGTACTATATTGGACTTGCATATTCAAGTGTTCAAAGGCACATCGTCGTCATCTGAATCGATTGGCTCATCGGATGAACTATATTGATCTTCTTCTAACAGCTCATCGCCTGATACATTGCTATCCTCAAAATTTTGATCTTGATTATCGTCCAATTCGATTTCGTCATCGCAAATTGCAAGAAATTTTTCAATTTCATTATCAGTTAATCGTGTACCAGTAAAGTTACCAGTTAAAGTAAATACTAAAAAACTACATAAAAAATAAGCACTATGAAATCACATGCCAAGTCACTAAAAATTACACAAACATCATACTTCGTCGTTTCGACGACGCAAACAAAAAACAACAAACTTTGCTGTAGAGCTGAGCTGTACATGTACACACTAAGAGAGTTCAGCAAACACTGATGCTATACAAAAAATCAGCAAAAAAAAACATAAAAATTAAAGAGAAACACCAAAAACAAATCAAGCTCTGCAAATCAAAGATGGATTAGCGTTAATACCTGTGAAATTGCCAGGCAAACATGGCCAAGGCTAAATCTACGTCTGTCCAAGAGTACTATAAAATTGAGTAGACTTCAAATTAGGGCATCAGTAGGGGCCCTCACAGGACATTGTCTCATAGGGAATCATGCAAGGAGATTAGGCGTTTGCACGCATGATTTCTGTCGTAGCTGCAGAAATGAGGAGGAGTTGGAAACAATTCAACAATTTCTTTGCACATGCCCAGCTCTAGCCAGAAGCAGGAACCGATATTTAAGATAATTCTTCTTAACAAATACCTATACACTTTAGGTATCAACAACCTTTTACGCTTTGTCAAAAGCTCAGGATGGTTCTACATATATGGAAGGCGAAATGTAGCCCAGACCCCGCGGCTCACAACGGACCCATTTCGTGGTCTAAGTGGCATCGTTGTCCCTATGTGCGATGCGGCTGCCAAACCTAACTAGCAAATAAGCAACCATGTAGTCACATACCCATGCACCCCCTGCCAACAACACACACTTCCTTACTCATTCTCTCCTAACCTCTCCTACTTATATTCTCACATCTCTTCTTCACATTTCTTAATTTGCTCTCTCACTAACTGATCATTTCTTTAATGACAGTACCTAACCCAATCTCTTTCTCTTCGTTACTTAACAGCAACAACCATTTAGATGACTATTTGACTCTCACTATAAATTTGTATGCTCGTATTTGTGAACTCAGTTGTAAGTTGTTTCTGTAATCTTGGGAATTATTAATAAACCTATCTTCGAAAAGAGCGGATTTATTATTTTATACTTATAAATTCATTGCACTGCACTTAAGGCATGTAAATTTAATTCTCAGTTGAACTTAGTTCGCTCCACTCCACAACTTCTATGCTCACATGCACATTTGTGCATGAATAATATTATTTAATTGAATAACCGCCCTTCAGTTCTTGGCAGCGCGTTGACAATGTGGAATTTTAAAAATATTATACCTACAGTTGCATGTGCAAGTGGAAGTACTTCCACACATTCAAAATGATAAAATGTCAGCAACGCCGGTGCAAGAAATTTCTTATAATATAAATAGTGAATATGTATGAGTACGTGGGTAATTTACATAATTGGATGTGCAAAATATGCCTCTGATAACATGAAGAAATAGTGAGCACAAATGGCTACGTGGCACAAATGTCGGATTGCGTGTTACATATTTTGTTAAGACGACTTCACACTGCACTATGTTTTAATTCTCTCTGCACTATTCGTGTGAACCAAGATTTGTTGTCTGGTCGACTCTACGTGGGTTTGATAGAAGGAAGTGTATACCTTTGGGGATTCTGCCGAGAAATAGTAATGAGAGAGAGATGAGAGTCTTGTATTAGTATTGGCTAACAAATCGACTCACTCATTCTCGTATATTTCCTTTTATTCAGGCACCCAGTAGTTGATGGCTCTTGTATAAGCGCAAAGCTTAGCTATCCTGGAAAACAGTGACCTTATTATCACAGCTTCTTTTATATTGAGGGTAGTCGAAAAAGTCTTTTCGTATTTTGTCAATAGATGTCGTTGGAGTCATCTATCTTCAGTGCTACTAATCACATTGTGTCATATTATATACTGTTAGAAAGGTGACATTTTAGGCTTCATTTAACCAAATGAACTTCCCGACAAGTCCTGAATTGAACGTGAAACAGGGTTCCAGAGGAGGTCGACTCAAGCATACCGACGGAAATTACAGATGTTTGAGTTAACTACTCACGACCATACTCGTATCATACGCAGACAAGAACGAAAGTAATGGAGACTACCAGTGACGTATAACCTCCATACGTCATAGGTAGAGAGCCTGGACGCAAGGCTCTTTCGGGATTGATAGACACAATCACGGCTTCAACCTCGGTGTAGTGCAAATTCAGTCCCGAGCTGGCTTCCACAGTCGAAGAGGAGAGTTTTTCTAAGTGGGCATATGCCCCACATATCATTGGTGCAACGGCAGCAATCAAAATATTTCTGACAGTTTTATCCTCTCCTTCTTACCGTTACCTTGTGACGGTAAGTCCAACTTTACTTGGGGGTATACAGTTTTATACATACTAGCAAAGGCTGCTGTTGTTGGAGGAACCAAAATCGAATAACTTTATTTACATCAATGCCATTTAAATTTTAACTTTTTGTGCGTAGTCTAGAAATTCCTCATGAGTGGAATTTCACCCACAAGCATCTTATGCCAGATTTTTTTATATCTTGAACGTCAGATGAGGGCTAAGACCCACATTCGTCCCACGACAGTCGGTTGTACGTAACCGGAACGACCTGGATTTATATCCTGACACTTCAGCAGTATTCCCAGTATATGTATAGATATTGTTTATGCTGCTACAATAACAACAACAACCCACACTTGTCGAATTCCCTGTTCTGATTCAAGCATCTAACGCATCAGAGCAGCTGAGAGAAAGTAGACCTTGCCATTTTTAATTCATTCAACTGTCTCGTTTCGATTCAGTGAAGCGATCGTCAAAGACTTAGCAGGAATCGTAGAACAAAAGTTGATAATTCTGTACAAGAAAGTTGTTCGAAAGTTTTAAAGAAATTACTGAGAACTTCTTTCTGCTTCTAGTCGATCATACTCTTGGTCCGTCCTCTACTGTAGGACGGTTGTAGATCTATTAGCCAGCGCAAAAGCAACCAAATTTGTTTATAACTTCAGCCTATCAAATAATAAAACATAGATATTTTTAGGTACTTGGGTACTTGAGTATTCTTAGAAGTGGTGAAAATGTGAAAGAAATGTTGAAAATGAGAAAGAAATGTTGAAATGTGAGGCTTCAACGCTATGAAAATAAATGCTAAGGCAGCTGTTCATGCATTCATATTCACACCAACAAACCTGTAGAGGCACTCAGGAGAATGCAAACTAATAGCAAAAATGAAACAACGGAAGCAAGCAAAATACGAATTATGAATTCACACAAAAGTGAGTGCATCTGAATATGCATAGGCATACATACATACATACATACACAGTGCGCTTCATAACTATAGCACAGAAACTTACGGATAAGTTTTGACAATTTATTTGTCTCTGTTTTTTTTTTTAATAATTTTTGTATGAAAATGTATTTCATGGTACTGAAATCTTTATAAAGAGTGGTTAAATTTCAAGGGCCGATGTTGAATGTGAACCACACCTAAACGTCAACGACGCCGTTGGACTTCTTTCTTTGGGGTTTTTTGAAAGAAAAGGTGTACGTCGATAAGCTAAAGGATAAGATAAAGATCGTGGTCGAAAAGCGGCCCAAACCATCGCCAAGCCCGGATTGACCGCCAGGAAGGTTTTGCTGTGTGTTTGGTGGGATTGGAAGGGAATTATCCACTATGAGCTGTTCAACTATGGCCAGACCCTTAATTCGGTCCTCTACTGTGAGCAACTTGACCGTTTGAAGCAGGCGATTGACCAGAAGCGGCCAGAATTGGTCAATAGGAATGGTGTTGGACAACGCTCGTCCTCGCACATCTTTGATGACCCGCCAGAAGCTACGGGAGCTCGGATGGGATGTCCTATCCATATAGTCCGGACCTGGTACCAAGTAATTATCATCTCTTCCGGTCCATGCAAAACGCCCTTGGTGATACCAAGTTAGCCTCAAAAGAGGCTTGCGAAAACTGGTTGTCTGAGTTTTTTGCAAATAAGGAGGGGGAGTTTTATAAAGGGGAGATAATGAAGTTGCCTTCTAAATGGCAACAAGTTTGCGAACAAAACGGGGCATATTTGACTTGAATCGGATAATTCTAAGTACGTTAAATAAATCATCAAAATTCGATCACAAACACGACATTTCTTTTTCCCCAACCCAATATATTGACTTCTTCATTTTAAATAATTTTAATGAAAATCAGGGAAAACATGGCCGTTTACAGGCATCTGTCGCCTTAAGATGTTTGAAATTTTGATAAAAATTTTTCGAATTACTTTTCTAATTAGCCTAAAGTTTACAACCCGCATTTATATGAATTTAATAGTAGAATGCATTAAATTTTCACACACAAAAAAATTAAAGACAAATAAATTGGCAAAAATTCTCAAGCACTCTTTCTCCCTGCTGTAGTTATGAAACGCACTGTATGCACTTGTGTATAGTTGATTTGTATGTATATATGTATGCACCTAAAGCTATTCATATCAGAAGCACTTACAATGCACACGCTTGCAAGATATAAGGTTTCCAGCTATTGCAGCTTAACAACGGTGAATTGTGTTGTTGAAGTTGTAATTCCCTGCCAACATTATTTACATTTTAATATTTGCTCAAGGCAATGTGATGGTTTCGTTATTATTTCTTATACTATTTCATGTTTTATTCCTTCTTATACTGCTCACAATTACCGTATTGCATTGCTACTTCTTACTTACTTGTAAGTTGCTCGCCTGCACTGATGATGGCCGCAACTAGTGTTTGTTCAACATGGCGTATACGTAACATTTTGCAACGTATGTTATTTTTGGAATACTGACAGTACTCTGGTAGGAATGATTGCAATTTAATTGATGCAAACTTTCTAACGAATTTCATGAATTAGATAACCAGCAGCAGCACTTAACTTAATTAGCCCTGCGCTGCAACTTTTGCTTGAGTGCTTGAATGCTTGACACCTTCAAAGGAAGTGGCAAGACGCCAGATGTGCATATGGATGTGTGTATAAGAGTATAAGCATACGAGTATAATAGAAAAAAAAACATTCAAGTTGCTGTCAGGTTTTCTGTTCAAATGCAGATTCCTTGTCCATGAATCAGATATGAGTTGAATCAATAACGACTGCAGATGCATATTTGCACTTATTTAGCACAAAAATTTAGTGTATTTGTAGAAAAATATTTTAGTAGTCACTCCCACCTTATTTGATACAGATACAATTTTTTAAATTTTTTTGTGTTCCATATTTCACAATCTTTTGCGCAAAAGGAAAAACAGAGTATGCAGATATTTTATTTATTAAGTTTTATTTAATTCCTCAACAAAAAAACCACAAAAAAATGTTCACTCATTTTCCTTTAATGCAAAAAAAAGAACAAGCATGCAAAGAATTCACGCCGCCGCTTAAATGATACAGTTAAACAGGAGCAACTATTTATTTCTACATTTCTTTTAATTTCATGGCATTTAGTACTTTGTTGGGCATCCTTTATTATCAGCTACATCTTGAAGTTTACGTACGTCACTGATACGACTGTGTATACTTCTCTTTTTGAAGTGAAACTTCGTAGGCGCCAATGGACGAGTGAGAATGGAGAGTAAAATTTCAAGGTCATGCAACGTTTTGGGCATTTTCGTTCCGCGAGAGAGAAAAAAGATATAACGTAGAGGAAAAGGAGAGAGAGAGAGCTATACCTTACACAACGGGTGAATTTTTAGCTATTATCTTTTTAAATAGTTGGTTTAAACAACTGACGCACGTTTCGTGTTTTGTTTCACTATCAAACATCTTCAGTTTGGTCTATAATTTAACCATGAATCGTCTTACCAACGAACAACGCTTGCAAATCATTGAATTTTATTACAAAAATGCGTGTTCCATTAAGAAAGTTTATCGTGCGCTTCTTCCATTTTATGGTCAGTTTAATCGACCCACTGAAGCGGCTATTCGAGCTATTGTGACTAAATTTAGAACCAAATTTACATTATTGGACATCAAACCACCAACAGTGCAACCTGAAGAAAATATCGCAGCTGTATCGGCCAGTGCTAATGATGACCATCAATTCTCGATTCGTCGCCGTTCGCCTTTCGCAGCAATTGGGCCTCTGTTACTCAACAACGTGGAAAATTGTGCGAAAGAATTTAGGTGTGAAGCCTTTTAAAATACAGCTGGTGCAAGAATTGAAGCCGAACGACCTACCACAGCTGTTATCAACGAAACATTTTTCAATCATCTTACAAAGGGTTACCAGTTTAGAGGTATCGGGATTTTGAATTGAAATAAAAAAACGTAAATTTAATTTTGTGTAGAACCATTCATGACATTTATTTTTTAAAGATAATCCCTTTCAAATGTGGGCCGCAAATGCGCCGTAATTCGGTCATCCGTAAACACCAATTTTGAATTGCTCGCTGGAGGACTTCGGTCGGTATCTTGTGAACAACTTTAGTAATATTGGCTTCCAATGGCTCAATCGAAGCTGGTTCATCCACAAAGCATTTAAACGTTACATACCCCCACAAATAAAAGTCCAAAGGTATCACACGACTTTGATGACCAATCCACTGATCCGAGACGAGAGACAAATTGCGCACCAAAACGACGACGCAACAAATGGATTTGCTTCACGGGCGTTATGGCAAGTAGCGCCGTCCGCCGTCTTCTTGGAACCAAATGTTTTGGAGATCACGGGCTTCAATTTTCGGAATGGAAAAGTTGTTTATCATGCACAATAGCGTTCGCCATTCACTGTTACATTAGCATCGAACAGTTGTTTTCAATGGATTTAATGGCTTTTCTTTAATGGCTTCGGGTTTTTCTTAAGCTCCAATACGGAAATTTTGCTTACTGACGTAGCCATTACGCCAAAAATGGAGCCTCATCGCTGAGCACCATAAGTTGGGCTGAGCGCGCGATGAACACTTTACAGAGAGCGCCGATTTTCGTAATACAATTTTACGATTTGGAAACCTTGCCGAGGCGTAAGTTTTTCTATGATGAAATTGCAATGAATACTGAAAAAAATGTTGCATTTAGTTTGACGTAGTCATGCGTCATCTGTCAAGCAATCTCCATTGGAAAAAGTACTTCGAATCTCATCACCCTTTACATCTTATAGACTCACTAAAGCACAACAAAAATTTCTGTTTGTCCATAAGAAGTTTCACATGAAATTAATGTCACTTTCCACACATAAATCCACATAATTTATTAATTGAATTCTTACAAAGACAAATGAGCTTAAACGAAAACTCTCTATATTCAGCTTCTGCCTACAAGTCTCGGCCACTAAGTGCATGAGTACATAAGTGCATAATCCAGCATTCACTTTCCATTTGGCAACTACCTATGGCCGACCTCTGACCAAACATGCAAACAAACTCGTACAATGCATTTGCGACATTGTTGTCTTACTTCTTACTGATTAAACTCTGCACTATTTGATTAGATCAGTCGATTGACACAATTGCACGCACAGAGTATAAATACAAGGACTTATAGGCAATTATTGGATTCACTCAATTTCTGCTTAATGCCTAGGATTGGTGAAAGTGTGGTAGTGAAACTGAGAACTGAGAGAGAAATAGGGAATTTTCTAATGTGCAACAACCAGGCATCCAAATGATGGCAGAATGGCCGATTAATATTTGATTTATTGCGCTGAAATTAATTTGCTTTTGCATTAGAATGGAATTGTATTCTTGCTATCTCTTCGCATAAGACAACGGAGAATAGAAGAAGATAAGTGAAAACTTCTCAGTATTTGCATACAGGTTAATTACTCATATAAAATGAGTTGACATTAATTGACACAAATTCGTATGTGTAATAGCAACATCAGATCAGTAATTGAAAGTATGACATTAGTCGAGTGGAAAGTGTAGTTTCATACATTTCGTTCTTTTTTTTTTTTGTGTTTGTGACACAAGTAGATGCACTGACAAATCAGTAGTCGCAAAAGTATACTTGAAAGTGATTAATGAAAATTCGACAAGACTGATGATTGGAATTGATTAGTTTAGATGTTCTGACGTAATTATTTGTATAAAATTGAGTGCGCAGGTTGCAAATGAAATGAGTTAAGAGATAAATTTTATTATAAAATTGTTGTTGTTGTTCAAGTTCTTTATTTCATATTCAATTGAAATAATTACAATGGCATAACATTTGGTATGGAAATAAGTTTCCGCACTTTCTTAGCCAAAGTTACAAATGATTTAAGGGGTCCCAGTGGTCTAGAGCTCGCCTTTTTTTTATTTTCAAGAATTTATTTTTTTATTTAACAATAAAAAATATTTAAATATCGGTTTTCTTTATCATATCAAAAAAAGAAAATTTTCTTTTCGCACTTTTTAATAAAAAAAAAATAAAAAAAATATTCCAAAAAATTTATTCAAAAAAATTTTTATAAAAAAAAAACATTTTTAATTTAGAACTTTCAAACAATAAAATATATTTTTTTTATTTTGATGTATTATAAAAAATATTTTTTTTTAAATTTATTATTAAATTATTTATTTTTAATTTTGGAACGATGTTTAAATTTGTGTTTGTCAACATTTTTATCAAAAAAAATACATTTTTTTCGAACTTTTTTATCAACAAAAAGAAATAAATTTTCGAAAAATTTGTTATCAAAAACAATAAAAAAGAATTTTCAAAAAGTTTTATAAAACAATCAAAAAGAACAATTTTTTTGTAATTTATTTTCAATTATTTTTTTAAATTTTTAGAACGATGTTTTAATTTCGTGTATCAACATTTTTATCAAAAAAAATAAAAAAAATTTTCGAACTTTTTTATCAAAAAAATAAAAAAAAATCCAAAAAATTGTTTCCAAAAATTTTTTATTATATAAATAAAAAAGAATGTTCAAAAAAGAAGAAATATTTTTTTTTAATTTTTTCATGTTTTTATTTTTTTTTATTATAAGAAATATTTTTTTTGTTTTAAGTTATTATTAAATAATTTTTTTGAATTTTTGGAACGATGTTTAAATTTTTTTTGTCAACATTTCCAAAAACTTTTTATCAAACAAAAAAAAAAATCACAAAAAAATTTATAAAAAAATAAAAAGAACAAAAATATTTTTTTAAATTTATTTCTGAACAAATTTTTTTTTTATTTTTGGAGAACAAAAAAATATGTTTTTAATATAAATTTTTTTAATCTTTTTGATAAACATTTTTTGAAATTTTTTTTATAATATAACTTAAAAAACATTTTACTGTACTGTTTTTTCGCAATTTTTCATTATAAAAATATAAACGACTAGCTGTTCGCTCGCATTGAAGCCCTTAAATAAATATCAAAGATCATGACATTTCAATAGGACTGAATCAATGTGATTTAGTATTTAAAAATTACTACATACAATGAGTTTCAAAAACTTTAAATATGCTTTATTTAATTACAGCAGCAAATGTTAAAATATATTTCACTGTAACAAAAATAAATAATTTTAAATTCTTATAATTCAAAAAGATATAATGGAGAGTATTAATCTAGGATATTTTTGTAGACTATATTATAAGTTTTTCCGTCTTTTGAAAATATGTGTAAATTCCGGGCATTAGACACTCGCGAACATGCTACATATAGTTGACCGTGAGAGAAGCATGGCTTTTCTAAATGCACTCCCGCTACTCTTTTGAATTGGAATGGAAGGTCAGTGGGAATAATTGGAATGCGAGGTATGATAACAGTTTTTCCCTTACCCATACCTGTTAAAATAGTAGCACCAAGTATATTTTGCCCCAATTTTGTTATCCGAAGCCTTGTTCCATTACATAGCAGAGGAGCATTTAGATTTCGCATAAGCATCACTGGTAAATTTAATTTTAATTGAGTTTTATGTGACGGTACCCCCGACAGTTCAAGTGAGTTTAAAAATTCCATAGGATATGAAGTACTTAGTTCCGTATCCATAATTGTATCCATTGACAAATATTCCTTCATTTCTCCTTGCACCTCTTTTAAAATGTCAGTGTTAATCCTAGAAACTACTTCATTTTTGGCGTTAATATTGCTCTTGCGCACAACCACTGATCACAGCTCAAATTTTGTTGCAATTCCGGAAAAACATGAGCGATGAGATCCACATCATTTTCTACTAAATTGCAAAATTCTCTTGATAGTGATATATAATACATATAACCTTCTTTGTCAACGTCTAAACAACCATCACCAATTTTCAACATCATTTCTGCATAAAGTTCCAAGTCCACGTCATTATGAAGATGAACTCTCATATTCGTTTTCAAGCTGAGTTTTTCAACTTTCGACCATAAGCATGATGATTTAATACCTGCTTGAATTTCATCTGCTGGTGTCCCTCTCTGAATGACTGGGAGGGTTTGTCGGAAATCACCAGCCAATAAAACTACCATTCCTCCCATTATATCTGAACTATCTCGCAAGTCCTGGAGAGTCCGGTTTAAAGCTTCCATAGCGTTCTTGTGAGACATTGCACTCTCATCCCACACTAAAAGCTTACATTCTCGCAGCATCCTACCTCGCGAACTACTTTTACTGAAATTACAGATGAGTGAATCTTCCTGTGCCAGATTTAATGGTAATTTTAAAACAGAATGTGCTGTACGGCCGCCGTTTAATAGCGTCGCGGCAATACCCGAAGAAGCTACAGCAACTGCTATTTGTTTTGGCCTTTGGACACGGTCAAGCATTGTTGACAAGAACTTTATATGTGTGCGTGTCGGGTGCTTGACGCTAATATCAAAAATTTTTGATTTTTACCGACAACAAGTATGCACTAACACACACAAAGCTCAGTCAAGCATGCTGGATCATCACCAAAGGCCATTTGTCTTTTCTGACGGACATTAATAATAGGTTAAGCAAGAACGTCATTCCGGTTCCTCCTGGTGCGTCGAGAAAGAAGAATCCACCATTGCCGGGGTCTATTTTACGTAAAACTTGGTGGAAAACATGATTTTGCTCTGGAATTAATTTAGGGACTAATTCTGTTACTTGATGTTGCAGTGCTATAAAATCATAATCTAGCTCTCGAGCAATTTCATTATTAAAGTCATCTGTATTGTTTAGTCAAGGGTTTTGCATTCCAAAATCATTTAATTTTTTCCCAACCATTGTAAGGAGGGCAAGCTAAATAAAACTGTTTAATAAAAAAACAATAAATATTGAAAAATTTCAAACAGCTGAAATTTTGAGATTTTTTGACAAACAATTTTTTTATCATTAAAAAAAATAAGTTTTTTTTAATAAGAAGTAGCCTATGTTACTTCTAGCACCTCCAAAAACATGTGTACAAAGTTTCATAATAATCGGTTAAGTAGTTTTGGCGTGAAAGCGTAACAAACAAACTTACATTCACATTTATAATATTAGTAGGGATATTTCTATGCATCTACCCGCCTTCGCTCGAATCAGGCTTGAGGTCTTTGGCGCTGATCTGTTAAGAAGCGACCACCTTGGCTCCCTGGCACCACAAGATCTACTCAGATTTCTTCGGAGGTCGAGTAGATTTAAATAATATTAAAAAGGGAACCCCTCAAGTGCAGTACAATGGACTTAATTGTGGCTGAGTGATGTACTTGCTAGTCTATCCCGACAAAAAACAAAAAAAAAACACATCACTAAAATTTAAGGCTACGTTTTTGAGCTGCTCGCATTAACATTTGGACCAGTTTTGTCTAAATTCTTTTTTTAATGATAGAAAATATTTTTCCAATAGCGGTCGCTCCACGACAGGCAATGGCAAACCACTGAGTGTACTTCTGCAGGAAAAAGCTGCGCAAATAGGAGGAGGAGCTGTGACAAACACCCCATAGAGGGTGTCAACGCCATTTATATATTTATCATAAATTATGGACACCTCGCTTAAGCAGACACTTCTTTATCACATATCACAAATCCTTAGGAATTTGTTAAATAAAATTTTTCATGAGCGGACAAGCCTCTCAAATTTTTCAGTCCATAGGTGCCCGCTTAAAAGATTGTGCAATGTCCAGCAAAAATCATATAAATCAAATTTTATGTAATAATTAGCAAAAATCCATAAAATGTGCAAACCAGTTCCACGGTTGTTAATTAAAACTTTTAACGGAATTATTGGTCCGAAAAAATGATGATTTTCAATAAATTTTCTTTGTTTATCAATTGCTTTATTTTACATAAACAACAACATAACATTAATACATCAGGTTTCGACTTGACTTTAGCAAAATTAAAAAAACAAAAAAATTTTAAAACTTATTATATTATATTTTATTATGTGTGGAGCCCGTTTCCAAGAAGATCCCTTGGGGTGATCATCATATGTCCGCGGAGATTCGTCTAAACTCAATCGGACAAGAGAATTCAGTTTTATTAATAGATAATCTTGTGCCTGATCGAAGCTCTTCTTTTAAAATTAACAATATGGCGGCCTCAGGAAATATTTTTCAGATTTTTGATAAAAAAAACCGACAATTAATTGTTTAAAGAAATCCAAATTTTTGAAAAAAAAATCCTTCGATCAGCCGAGTTTTTTATGTTTTTCAAAAGCAGTATAAATTTTATTGAAACCTACCCAACGGTTTTTAAGTCACAGTGATCATCAGTTCAAAAAAAATAGTTTTGAGAAAAACGCATTTAAAGTTTTGCTATCGGCTCCAGAACGCCCAAGCGCCCTTTGTTAACTGTTGAATAACTCGAAAAGTATTTGTTGGATTCACTTCAAATTTTCACACAATATTTTCAAGATATTATACTTTAAGAAAAAGCAAAAATAAATTTTTTGGAAAATTCTGACTACCCTTCACCCCTTAGAGTTTAATGAATTTTATAATACAAAGTGCATGTTTGGTGTTGCTAAAAAATCCCGTTGATATTTTTTTTTTTAATTTTTTCCTTGACAATTTTTATGCATTTTCCTAAAATAATAAATGCACGCACTTTTGTTTTTGGAGAAAATGAGCAATACCGTCAACAAAAAAAAAATTATAAAAAATCGACGTATTTTTTTTCGAAATAGACTTGAAATAATAGTCCGGTTGGTTTTTGAGCAACTTCAATGCTTACACTTTATTATAATAAATTTTACTAGACTGTAAAAGAGTCAAAAATATTTTTCCAAGTCAATTTCGAAATTTTTAATATATTTTCTTGCCCGAACGTAGAAAACGCTTTTTTACATTTTTTTCATATCAGCGACATTCAGAAACGGATCTCAAGTGTGATAAATAAATGCTTTTTTTTCGAGTAGAACATTGTTTTTTTTTTTTTTTTTGTCTAAGGATCATGGACCTCGCGTAAGCCGTTCTAGTACGTACCCACCAGCACTCAGTTCTTACCACACGAACATCTCCACATTCGAACCAAAACTAAGTTTTTTTTTTTTGTTTTGAAATTTAGTTGCAATAATTCTTTACACTCAGCAAAACGCTTTTCTTGTGCGATGGTAACGTCGATGATGAATTTTTTTCGTGAACTGTATGTGCCATTTGTATTATTTTTCAAAAATTTGCAAAAACATTTTGTTGTATGATCGTTGAAAAATCTTAAAAACAATCAGTTGAATATTCGCCTAAACCCAATTTAGGTGAATAGTCAACAAGTTCACGTGGACCAGTGTGCAGGCTACCGTAATCAGCTATGCGTTGTACTTCGGTATATTTTAGGGGGAATCAAATAGTTGCTCATACGCCCACGCACCTGTCATTGACACAATTTCCTAAATCCAATCAGCTGAGAAAATTACACAAAATTAACCATCAACGCCATTAAATGGGATATACAGAAAACAGCAAATAAGCAAATAAAAAACAACAACACTCCCTGTCACTTAAACAAGTAGAGACATTTCCGTCATTACCGACGCATGGCGCTGATAACATCAGTGGAGTATACAACAGGCCGCCACTGTCACAGGCCGTGTAGTCACAGGCCAGCTCAAACAAGCAGTCAGCTTAGTCACTAATGCCTGCTCGTATGCGGCATATAGAAGTGTCAAATAAATGTCGGGTCACTCATCAAATCAGCAAAGCTAACACAAAGAGATCAGGAAAGACAAGAGAAGTCAAACTCTGCAAGTAAAAAAAGAAAAAAACAAAAAAACATTTACATTCACTCCAATAAAGGACGCAAAATAGCTCATAAAAAGAAAAAACAAACACTGGCGCTCAAGGCGAGTTACAAAAGCACACTAAAATACGCAACTGTAAAGCCCCAAAGCAGCAACAAAACAAAAAAAAAAAACACAAAATAAATGTTAAAGACGCTGATGACGGGAAAAATCAGAAAATAAATTGCATGTAAAAAGGACCCAACTTATTCTAACCTCCACACACATACACATTTATGTGTATAATAAAAGCGACCAAAAGTCCTTTTTGTGATTGCTTGTATTGCATATAAACATGCACTAACGAGTACACGCCTCAATGTAGGCTACAACTTTATCAATGGCTTTTAATCAACACAACTGCCGAGAGTGCCACTGTCGCCAACTACAAACTAACCAACCAACTGCGAGCGGATACGTCAAAGGATGTCAAAGTAGGCGCAAATCAAAACTGATTTTCTATTAGTTGAATGGCGCCAAAGGGCATTAGCCGCAACCACAAAACCGATCTTTAAATGGGCGGCAGTAGGCAAAGTAACAATAAAAGATAAGACAAAACAAAAAAAAATGCAACAACAACAACATACATATGAGCTCGTATATGTACGCACCAGCAACAGTTAGTGTGTGTGCGTGCATGTATTTACAAATCACAGCAGGCAAAGTGTAGTTGCTGGAAAGGTCGTTTACTCCAAGCAAAGTAAGCGATTGCGTATACCACCCGTGGTACCAAAGGGGAAGAAAAAGAAGAAGAAAACAAAGGAAAGCAGCGAGAAGTGGCATATGATAAGCGATAAATGTTTCCAGACATGTAATGAATTGCGATTTGGCTGTCATAAATACAATACATACGTGTTGAGTGTTTGAAATGTGTATGAAAAAAATAAAATCATTTCGCAATTACTTTGAGGCAGGTGAATAGTTTTGAATTCTGTTAGATTGGGTCAATTTCAATGTATTGGGAGGTGGCCACTCAAGGTTTTCCACTCGTGTTATGCGTTATTGCTAGAAAGATACCAGTGGATATTCATGCGATGGAGCTGTATCGTCTCTATGGAGTAAAAGGAGTGAAACCCGACGATAGCAGAAAAGGTGGTAGAAAGGAAGCGATCGATGGTCGAATGGCAAATAAGATGGGATGAGTCAACCAAAGGCCGGTGGGCTTACAAACTCATACCGAACCTTGAATGGTGGATGCATAGGAAGAATGGCGATATTGACTACTACCTAACTCACAGATACTCACCGGACACGGCTGCTTCCTTGAATATCTACACCGTTTCCAGCTGGCCGACAGCCCTATTTGCCCGAGTTGCTCGAATACAGTCGCAGAGCGCAGCACATGTGGCCTTTCACTGCAGACGTTTCAGTGAAGAACGAACAGTGCTGGCGAAGGTATTCGAACACCCGCCATCCCACGCAAGATTCGTTCAGGGTATGTGCTCGACCATCACTAAATGGGATGCCGCAAAAACGTTCGCGGCTACCCGTCGTCACGAGGCCGCATTGACTGAGAAAGGAAAGCCCAGAAACGACAGCAGCAGTTGCTACCGCAGCAACAACAGCGGCAGCAGCAGTAGACGCAGAAAGATAGACTAAGTATTCAAGAAATACCAAACAACCTTATAAATATAAAGCCTATTCGTTGATTACAAAGTTTTTGGTACCTTTGCTAGCAGGTGGACAGTGGAGATGAACTGTTTTCGACAAACCGACGACAGACACAGACGCTTGAGCCAAACACACTCAACAGAACCGAACTGAAGACAAGACAATAGTTTGTGAGTATCGGATGAGCGGGAGGAAGGATGGAAAGGATAAGTTTTTGGGTTTGAGGAATGAGATTTGTTTTTCATTAAAAATAACTACTAACTTGATTTACTTAAAAGTAATTTCTTTGCCAAACGTGTGGAAATTATTAAAAAATTTTGATTATGAAAATTCTGTCAGTTGGAAATATGCAGAAGTGAAAAAATCATATTCTCGTATTCTCGCAATTTTTAGCCCACTAATTGACATACCCTAAAGGTAAAAAATAAGCATACCCACCCACACATATTGTATGTTCATGTGCATGGAATCATCATCCGACTTTATTTCTTGCAAAATAAGTTCTGTCATCAATTTTTCCACCAGGCTTGAATCCAAAAACTCTTTTTATCGCGGATTTGCTAAAATTTCCTAAAGACTTCACCTCCTCTAATGGATACGTCGAACATTTCAAAGAAATCGTGGCTCCTCTAAGAAACGAATGGAAGTTCACTTATACAGATGGATCTAAATTAGACACCAATACATCGTTTGCAGTCACAAACCAGCTTGGTGTCACAACCTCAGTCGGTGTTTTACCTTCCCTGCATTGTTTGAAGCGGTATTTTATGCTTTCGACAAAGGCGGTAAATTCATTATTTGCAGCGATAATAAATCTGTAATGGACGCCCTCTTCAACCTTTTTAACGAAACTTCATTAATCACCGAAATCCGAAATAATATCTTATTAAATAAAAATTCTTTAAGGATAGAGAGGGTTCCGCGTCATGCTGGAATACAAGGCAACAAGTGCGCTGATACCAGAGCCCAAGAAGCCGCTCAAGAACCCCTTTCTCTTCAGTGCACATTTTACTACCAAAGATATTCGGAAAATTATACTAAAATCTCTTCAGGAAACGTAAAATAGTCAACGGATTAATTACCAACACCTCTACAAAAAGTGCAATCCTACTGGCATCAAACCCATTTATCCTACATATGTACATGTCTTCTCAGAACCTCAAAAAGGCGTGTGAATAGCCTTCGAATCGGTCACACTATAGCCAACTACATATGTTCACATCCTAAACGGCATAGACAAACCAGACTGCCCTTTTTGTTACTCTTTGCAATAAATAATTAAATAAAATAAAGTTCTGCCATTTATTTGCTCTTCACTGTTCAACCAGACTGTAGCATACCAACCTGGTAAAGCTTATATATCAAGGCGTTTCTTGATACTCTATCAAACGCCGCTTTAAAGTCGACAAAATACGTGTAAACTTTCTTCGTTTCTTCGAATTTCAAATGAACAATAGCGGCTAAATTGAATATATGTATATTCGACTGTGGAGTAACTTTTTCTGAAGCCGGCTTGATAATCGTTTCAGTCGAAGAGGTAATTCTTTCGTTAATTTTGCCCATCATAACTTTAGCAATGCAGTTCATATATGAAATTCCTCTGTAGTTTCCTACTAGGGCAGGATCCCCTTTTTTGAAGATAGGAAAAAGCTACGCTGGTTCTAAAAGCCTCGCCTATTTCGCATTTTTCGTAAAGATTTGTGTAAGCACTCGCCATTGCCGTAATTAAAGTATTCGGGGCATTTTTTAAGAACCCGTAAGGAATTGTATCAATCCCTGGAACTGTGTTTAATTTAGCACAGATCTAACTCCGTCTGGTTAAAATACTCCCTCAAGCAGATCGTCAGCGTGGAAGTTTGTGCATAAAAAATGGTCTTGTCATTAGCAGTAGGGCTCAGCAGATTTTCGAAATAAACCTTAAATGCCTGCATTGATATGGCGGAACTTATTTACAAAGCTTCTCGCTTTATCTTCTTAACAAATGTTGTTGATATTTTCTATTCGTTTTACATACTTCTTTATAGTATTTATTTGCTTTTAAGTATAGCAATTTATTATAGCTTTCTCTAGGGGCACTTAAACTTTGAAATGACGAAATTCTTGTTTCTTCCCATTCTTTGTTAAACCACTCATTGTTGCCTAACATTTTCGATTTCCTTTGGTTCCTTATCGACGACTGTTCTATTGTTTCTTGGAGGTGTTGAATATTCACTTCTTTTACGCTCCTTATAATTGCTAAATTCTTATGATACTACTCGGTTTTTTGGATATGCCAATTCATCATTGGCAATACGAAACATTTTGATATTTTGCTGGCACTTCCACCCAATTTAAATTTAATTGGCAAATGGTTCCGACCAACTTCTAAAATCAACTTCAAAATCAAAATTAAACTTTGTAACACATCTTTGTTGACTATACAGTAATCTATTTCTTCCACTTGACTGATGATTTCCTTCGAGATCCATTTTATTCTACCATTTAAAACAATTAATCTGAAATTATTACAAACATCAAGCAAAATCCTACCTCTGCCATTCTCTATCTTATCCCATGAATTTCTTATTTAGAGCCATGCATCGCCCCCTAACAAATCTTGGAGTTGTTGTTGTTGTTCCCCAATTCGCGTATTCATATCACCAATTACCAAACATTATAATTTATGAAGTGATAATTATTGTAAGAAGTCGTACTTCTTCCTTAAAGTTATTTGAATTTACTATAGAACAAAAGTTTGGTTTTGACTAGAGAACCCAGCAGAGCTGTTTAGACACATGAGTAATAAAAACCTCCTTACCATATATCAGCTGGTTTGCAAAATCTGGAACGAAGAACGCAAACCAAAGTTGTGGGAAATTGGAATAACAAAGGGGACATGCTGATCTATGAAAATTATCGGCTCATAACTCTTTTGAACAGCATCTACAAAATATTTTCAAATATTCTAAGCTCAAGACTTAAACCGCATGCTAAACGCATCATTAGTAGCTACAAGGCTGGTTTTTAAGAGGCAAGATCAACGATTGACCAAATTTTTGTACTAAGACAGATTTAAAAAAAAAATTCGCGAATACGACATGACGACATATCATCTTTTCATAGACTTCAAAGCAGCTTACGACAGCGTTCTTAGGAACCAACTCATCTTAGCGATGGCAGAATTCGGTATTCCCGATAAGTTAATACGTTTAACACGCTCGACCATGCAGCATGTAAGAGTTCAAAACAATTCGCCGCGAGAGTTCGCCACCTTGAACAGACTTCGGCAAGGCGATGGGCTCTCATGTCTTCTCTTTAATACTGCCCTTGAAAAGGCTATCAGGGACTCTGCTGTAAATACAAAGGGAACTATGATATTTTGTTTAAATCGTTCCTATTGCTGGCTTACGCGAACGACATAGACATAATCGCATCCTCGCTGCCGAGTTTGAAAGAAGCCTTCGTGAGTATTGAGAGAGCAGCAAAATGTATGGGTTTAGAAGCTAAAACTAAAGCGCTAGTTTCAACAACATCGGACTTTGTCAGACCTAATGTGGGTCAAATACTAAAAATCGGTGACTATGGTTTCGAAGTAGTGAAGGAATTTAAATACTTTGGGGCAATCATTAATTGTGACAAAAAAATTTCTGGATAAATCGGCCACAGAATCCTCATGGCCAACCGCTGCTTTTTTTCGCTGTCTCAACACCTAAAGGGGACCTCATAGACAGAAAAACAAAAAACAAAGATTACACTGTATCGCTCAATTATAATTTCCATCCTGCTTTAAATGGTAGTGAAACGTGAACACTCAGAGAAGCAGATAAACAGAAGCTGCCGACTCTCGAGAGGAGAGTTCTGCGAATAATTTTTGGTGCGATATGCGATAAAGGTGAGTAGCGGAAACGCTACAATCATGAACTTGAAAAACTGAATGCCCATCTGTGATAACCACAATCATGATCAACAGATTGAGATGGGCAGGTCACATATTGCAGCCTAACACGGATTACCCACCTCAACAAATACTCTTCGGTGAATGCCACAGACAGAGAAGAAGGGACCGCCCGCCGCAAACAAAATTGGATTGACGGTGTAGAAGAAGACGCAGGCTTATTGGGATTTCGAGCATGGAAGGCGCAGGCACGAAACCGAAACAATTGTAGGCACATGCTACAGCAGGCGAAGACCCGACCGGGGTTGTCCAGCCAACAATTATGATGATGATCGAACAAAAGTTGTATTTTCCCGCAAAGCGTTGCCATTTATATTCCAATGTATAGAACATCGAATAAGGCTCGATAGCGCAACGCTCACAAATAAACAAGCAAAAGTGATCATTCAAGGGAAGCTCACAGAGTCGTTCCCTATTGAAACAGGAGTAAAACAAGGTGATGCCTTATCAGCAGTCATATTCAATTTGATGCTGCACTTTGTCGTAAGGGAAGTCAACAAAGGTGGGTGGTACCTTGATAACTAAAACAACCCAAATATGTGCTTATGCAGATAACATCGCTATTCGCTCAAGAAATAGGAATGACTTAAAAGAAACTTTCTTAAAAATTAACAAAACTGCGAACGATATTGGCCTTTTTGTAAACGAGGGCAAAACCAAATATCTGTTGAAATCGAGGCGGCCTGCACAAATGCCAAATTTCCATGTGGGAGCCTATACTTTTGAAGCAGTGCAGCATTTTAAGTACCTAGGAGTTATGTTCCCATGTAGCGTGATTCAACTTCCGGCGTCAGGGATAGCATCAACGCCGCCAACAAAGCATATAACTTGTTCCATTCCCGACTTTTGTCTAAAGCTACAAAGTTCACTATGTACAAGACACTTATTCGACCAATCCTAACATATGGTTGTGAGGTATGGACTCTTAAGGTTGATGATTGTGCTCAGATTGATCGCATGGAAAGAAACATTTTAAAAAGATCTTTGGCCCAATAAGAATGGATGATGGTACCTATAGAATCCGCTTGAACTCGGAACTGAACGATCTAACTCAGAACGAGACAGCTGTGCGTTTTGTTAAAGCGCAGCGCATAAGGTGGCTAGGTCATGTGATCTTTATGCCTGTTGACTGTACCGTGAAGAAAACCTTAACAGGAAAGCTAATGGGCGTGAAGGCCAAAGGCAGACCGAGGAACCGTTGGATAAACGCAGTGGAACACGATCTTAAGAAGCTGGGAATACGTAACTACGAAGCAACAGCTCCAGATAGACCGCTTTGGAGGAGCATTTTGAAGGAAGCTTTGATGCACCCCGCGTTGTAACGCTATGAAAGAAGAAGAAGATGGAACATCGAAAAAAATTTTTTAAATTTCAAACTCTTTCGCTTTGGACGTTGCATCTCTTTTGCGATCTTCCAAATTGTTAGTGAATGGTATATTAAAATTTTTGATTATTTTTTGTTTATACTATTTTTTTTTTTTGTTTTTTTTTTGTGTCGCCCAGAACTGGTAACTCATTTAGGCTTCTAATACCTATGAAAGCTTAATTTTTTCATAAAACCTAACCTCAGCTTTGTTAATCTATAAATATTAAACATAGTATTCCCAAACCTTAAAAAACAATTCACAGCCTCCCCACTCGATTGGTGCCTAAAATTCACCGAACGCAAATACCAGCTATTATTTTTTTATAATTTGCCGCCGCCTGCATCTCAACACCTGCCACTTCGACGTCATCAACTTAACGCTGCAGTACCTCATTTCAGCTCCAAAGTGTGTGCTATTAGCAGCAGCACAAAAAGTCAGTGACTTCGCCGACTAACGCGAAACAAAGGATCGGCATAAAAGCAGGCGAGCTCCAGCCTGAATTACTCACTCGCGTGCAACCCAAACTTCTTCCTCCCTTCCCAGTACTAGGTACTATTATTGGCTTTTTCCCAATCGGAGTTATTGTTCCTGTTGCTTTGTGCTGCAAACTTTTGTTGACTATTTTACTATTTGTTAACACCACAAATCAGGTGCTGTTAGAGAATTGTTGTGCCTGCTGAGTAACTTGCAAATAATGACTGGCAAACAAAACAAGAGTGCACACGCATAGAAACGCATACGCACGCAATCATGGGTGGTTGTTGACGCGTGTCGGAAAGAAAACTGCTTATCAATTTGCCTTTATCAGCAGAAGAAAAGCAAAAATTGTAAAAAAATACCATGAAAAGATGTAGACAGGCAACTATTTTTTGCACTCCATTTATTATTTTCTCTTTACCTTTGCTCAGATAGCAACAACAGCAGCTGCCTCGATGAACACATTGTGTTTTTGTTGCTGGCAGCCATACAATTGCAAAATGCCAACTCATCTGATTTTAGGTGTTATTACGAGGGTTGCCTTTCATATTTTCTGCAATGTGATCTTTTCAACGCAGAAGAGGTGTGCCTCTTCTTGTACTACCACCAGCTGGTACTGCATCGAATAGTTTCAGAGCCGGTGAGTTTGGAACCATTCGGACGGCGTGACCCAGCCAACCAAGCCGCTGGATCTTTATTCGTTTAACTATGCCCATGTCGCTCAAAAAGCTCATACAGCTCATCGTTCCAGCACTTGCGATATTCACCTTCGCTGTCGCCAACGTGCAAAGGTCCAAAAATCTTACGCAGAATCTTTCTCTCAAACACTCCTAGTGACGCTTCATCGGATATTGTCATCGTCCACGCTTCTGCGCCATACGTTAGGACGGGCATGATGAGCGCCTTATAAAGTGTTTTCTTTGTGCGTCGAGAGAGAACTTGACCATCCAATAGCCTACTTAGCCCAAAGTAGCACTTGTGGGCAAGAGGGATTCTCCGTTGGATTTCAAGGCTGACTTTATTATCCGTGTTACTTCTAGATAAACGAAGCCTCTTACAAACTCTAAATCAAAATAATGAGCCGAGTTCATGTTGGGTTCTCGGATCTTACGTACATCTAAAACACTAGAAGCGTGTGGTCTTTCTATCGCAACATCAACGAACTAATTTCGCGTTTTTCATCAGGAGACTGCCACGTAGCTTGACTTTGATTTTTCATGCTGGAATCCGGTGCTGCAGGCTACCATGTTCCGAGCTCCGGCGAAATCAATCAGCCTCTGCAGACGCACCCTGGCATTGTAGTCGCCAAGCAGAATTTTCATGTCGTGGCGGAGCAGCGCTCATAGGAACGTTTCAGGTGCTTAGCAGGCGCCACACTTAGACACTGTAAATCGCTGGTTGAACGATTTCCAATATGGATAAATTTCATAAAGACATTCCAGAAACGTTTGTTGTCCCAGAAACGAGCGATGCTGTACGTCAATTGACAACCAAAGACCGTCAAGTGACATATCGCGAGATAGAGGCATCTTTGGGCACTAGTACGACCAGCGTACATTCAATATTGCATGAATCTTTGGTCCCCAATAAGGTGGTTTTCTGTGGATACTACATAATTTAACAATTGCCCGAAAGAGGACTCGTGTCGATTGGTGTAAAAAAATGTTTAAAAATTCAGCAGCTGGGGTTCAAAACATGTCTGTGATGTGATATGAGTAACAGCTGACGAATCTTCGATCCATGCAAATGAGCCGCATATAAGAAAGCAATCGACAGTACAGGTGGTCCAAGACGAGCGTAATCGAACAAAAGTTGTTCGCGAAAAAAGCACGTCTAAGTAAATGGTCGCCTGCCTTTTCGCATAACCTGAAAAGTCGGATCATGTCGCAACTGTACCACTAAAGAAACTTGAAACAGTCTAAGTGGTATGCAACTAATTGTTTGTTTTCGGAAATTTTCGAAAACTTAAGGAAAACCAACCGCGAAAGACGGGTCTTCTACCACCAAGACAATGCGAGCTCTCTCCTATCGGCTGACACAAAAAAGCTTTTGAGCGCTCAAATGATTCAATTAATGGGTAATCCTCCTTACAGCATTAGACACCTAATGATTTTTTCCCTTTAGAACATCAAAAAATAAAATGCGAGATTAACTCTTTTCAACGGCTCACTGTCAACTTCTGAAGCCTTTAAACAGCGCGTTTTGAAGATATCCACGTGTAAGTGGCAAAAGTGCTTTGAAAATTTGTTGCAGCAAATGCGGAAATGTATTGACTTCCAAGGAAAATATTTTGAAAAGCAATGAAAACCCTTTCATTATTATTTTACCATGTTTTCATTAATGCGGACAAGATATAAACGGCAACCCTCGTAGGTATTGTTAGGGTACATTTTGTAAAACCATTCAGACTCATTCAGGCATACTCACACTAGGGTATACAAAATAAAGTTTTCGATTTAGTCAACTTGTATATGTACCTAAGTGTATTCACACGCCTTTCGCACTTTTTAAGCACAGAAATATATGTAAGTACACACATACACATGTACACCTTACGTTCACTATGCTCTGACATAATACTCAGAAAATTTTCTATAGATTTTCAATACACTTAACGTTAAATATTTGTGGTTAGACCTCACACGAAACACACACACACACGCTCAGGCAAACATTGGTTATATTATAAGTGTGTATGTATGTATGTATGTATGTATGCATGTATGCTAGGGTGTGTGCATCACTCTTCATACAAAGAAAGAAAAATCGGCAACGTTTTACGATTGAATTTAAAAAGTGTAATATATTTTAAGATCTTCGGCGAAATATTTAGGAAAAATTTAAACTTATTAAAAATCTTATCTAAATTTTTTTTAAATCTTTAATTTAAAACAAATTAAAATTTGTTTTTGAAAATATTTCTACCAAAAATCACGAGCTTACGATTAAAAGGTCCGCATACAAATATTTAAAAGTTGTATCAACAGAATCAAAATAATGAAATTTTGGAGCTCATTTTTACCTTTTTTTGGGAGATAGTTTTAAGGGACTCGCGTCATTTGGAACGGAGTTTTCTGGTGTTTCTTTAAAATCGTATAAAAGGCAAACGAAGAAAGATAATTTATTTTTGTTTCACTATTTAATTTTTTGATCCATTGTCAAAAATAAATTTTATTTTTTAACCATACGAGGTTCGTTCAATAAGTTTTTAACCTTCAAAAACTGAAACGAAAAAAATTTTTTTTTTCTTGTTTTCAGTATTTTATTTTTTGATCCATTATAAGAAAGAAAAATCTTTTTTTGGCTATACGAGGTTCATTCAAAAAATTTTCAACCTTCAAAAAATGGAAACGAAAAAAGATTTTTATTTTCTTTTTTGATCCATTATTAAAAATAAATATTTTTTTTGGACATACGAGGTTCGTTCAAAAAGTTTTCTACCCTCAAAAAATGGAAACGAAAAAAAGATTTTTTATTTTTGTTTCACTATTTAATTTTTTGATCCCTGGCCACCAATAAAATTTTTTTTTGGTCATACGAGGTTCGTTCAAAAAGTTTTCTACCTTCAAAAATGGAAACGAAAAAAGATTTTTATTTTTGTGTCACTATTTAATTTTTTGATCCATTATTAGAAATAAAAATTGTTGTTTGGACATACGAGGTTCGTTCAAAAAGTTTTCTACCCTCAAAAAATGGAAACGAAAAAAGATTTTTTATTTTTTTTTTTGGACATACGAGGTTCGTTCAAAAAGTTTTCTACCCTCAAAAAATGGAAACGAAAAAAAGATTTTTAATTTTTGTTTCACTATTTAATTTTTTGATCCCTGGCCACCAATAAAATTTTTTTTTGGTCATCCGAGGTTCGTTCAAAAAGTTTTCAACCTTCAAAAAATGGAAACGAAAAAGAATTTTTTATTTTTGTTTTCAGTATTTTATTTTTTGATCCATGGTCAAAAAGAAAAATTTGTTTGGTCAGTCGAGGTTCGTTCAAAAAGTTTTCAACCTTTACAAAAACGGAAACGAAAAAAGATTTTTTATTTGTGTTTTCAGTATTTTATTTTTGGATCAATTATTAGAAATAAAATTTTTTTTTGGGCATACGAGGTTCGTTCAAAAAGTTTTCAACCTTCAAAAAATGGAAACGAAAAAAGATTTTTTATTTTTGTTTTCAATATTTTATTTTTTGATACATTGTTAAAAACTAAAATTTTTTTTTGGTCATACGAGGTTCGTTCAAAAAGTTTTCAACCTTCAAAAAATGGAAACGAAGATTTTTTATTTTTGTTTTCAGTGTTTTATTTTTTGATGAATTATTAAAAATAAAAACTTTTTTTGACAATCGAGGTTCGTTCAATAAATTTTCAACCTTCAAAAAAGGAAACGAAAAACGATTTTTTTATTTCTGTTTCACTATTTAATTTTTTGATCCATTGTCAAAAATAAAAATTTTTTTTAACCATACGAGGTTCATTCAAAAAGTTTTAAACCTTCAAAAAGGGAAACGAAAAAAGATTTTTTATTTTGGTTTTCAGTATTTAAGTTTTTGAACCATTGCTGAAACAGAAAATTTTTTTTGGCCATACGAGGTTCGTTCAAAAAATTGTCAACCTTCTAAAAGGGAAACGAAAAAAGATTTTTTTATTTTTGTTTTCAGTATTTTATTTTTTGATCCATTGTTAAAAATAAAATTTTTGTTTTGACCATACGAGGTTCGTTCAAAAAGTTGTCAACTTTCAAAAAATGGACAATGGACATAGATAAAGCCAGTTTTACTGCACCGATTTTGATAAAAAAAAATTAAATGACGTAGAATTGATGTCGTTACCGTGTGAACTACGATCATTTGGAGAAATATTAATTTTAGTATTTTTTCGGACCTTTAAAGTCAAAAAACGGGTAAAAAACCCGCCATTTTGTCAAATTTCATTTTTTTAAGATCATAGTTCACACGATAACGCCATTCGGACTGAACTGTGAGTCTCAGAATCCGTGTTGCCAGCAACATACCTTTGTTGGAAGACCATTTTTTGAAGGCTAACAACTTTTTGTACGAACCTTGTATGGCAAGGTCAAGAAATAAAATACTCAAAGCAAAAATAAAAACCCCCTTTCCCCTACAAAAACACCATTTCAAATAAGGCGAGCGACTTAAGGAAAATTTGAAGAACTCATCCAAACACGACTGAGTTAGACTTCCTCCGAAAATTAAGCCTTGTGCATTTTTTTTGTTTTTTTTTTTGGTTTCTTTTGCAAACATCCGCACACTTCCGTGCGTTGGTTGTGTTGATAAAATGTTTAATAATTTTTATGCAGGCCGTTTAATTTTTTACTTGACTACCAACTAAGTTGATTTATTGGAAAAAAAAATGTTTAAACTTATTTTATTTAGAGTCGCAGGTATTTGCAACTCGATCCAGCTCACGTAAATTTTAACATTTTTTCGAAATATCTCTGCTAGAAGTCTTAAAATACAATAAATTTTGTTATTGCAACTTTTTTGGCGAGGCACCCTAATGCATGTTTGGCTTAGGTATACAAATGCATACATCCGTACATATAAAAAGTTTCTAAGCTTTAGTTTGTGGTTTGGAAAATTATTTTTAAGCGTATGTGTTAAGTTATACAAAAGTTGTAGAAAATAACACTTAAGCCTTTTAAAACTGTTGACATTTGAGTTGGGAGCTTTATGATGCGGTTATGTTGATTTTTTTTCTTCACTAAGTCCAGGGTTTATCTGTGAAACTTGAAACTTAACTTCTCTAGCGGTGTGGTGTATGTAAGTAAGGAATTTTAATTATGAGGCAGTGCATGGGTTTTCAGCAAGCATAATGTAAACAAGTGGACGTAACACTGTGCAACGGAAGCGGTAAATGGAGGAAAAATACTCCGAAATCAGTATCTAAATTTATATGAAAATTTGCCAATGTGTGGTGTTCACTTTATTTTGACACTGACTATATATTAAATAAAAGTGACTGGGACTACGGCTCTTTTCCGAATGTTTTTTAAATAGTATTTTACTACGTTTTCTGCTATCAAAAGTATGTTAATATCTCATATAAAAAGTATTTTCAAATTTCGCGGACGACATACATTCGTTTTTTCGATTTCTTCGTTTTATTTTATCGCTAAAAGGCTGCACATTTACAATATTAGTGGTATTAAATGTGAACTAATATTAAAGTTGTTATTCTCCTTTACTCTGCTCTATAAAATTATATTGGCAATGAAGTTTGAAAGGGCAGTCTACTCGTTAAATGTAAACCTTCTGTATCCACTAAAGTATAAAAGAAGTTTACTATTTATCTGATTTTCTAAATCACCAACTGTATTTATGTTGGCGTAGACTCTAGAAAATATTTGACGCGTTGATTGCTTGTATAATAAAAACATTTCATTTAACTAAATATTATGAGAAGAAGACTTCTGTGGTTAGCATAAATAAAAAAAAATCGCAAAATTATCTTCTGCCCAAGCGTGGCTAGCCCAGCATTTTGTTACTCGTTCTCGACTGAGGGGACTATCAGCCATTTATGTGTAAGCATCAATGAAATTATTTATGTAAGTTTTTACGGAGTTTGGTTATCTACAATCATTTGTATGTAATCTGTGCATGCAACGCATAAATCAATTTTCCGAAATTGCAACATAAATCTTGAATCAAATTTATTTCCTAACTCATTCCCCACCCGCCGATTTTTCCGCCACTCTCACTTAACTGTCGCAGCAAAAGTTTTGCCATTATTTGAATCAGTTTGAAGAAATATTTATTTCCAAACTTTTATCACAACAATGCCAATTGCTGTGGACACCGAACCGACCAGTCGTTTAACAAACAATTTGCTTTGTGCTGAAGGAGCCACTTCGATATGATTGTTAATGACATTAGTGACTGCCAATTACGACCAACTACAACTATTAGTAAATATTTACAAAATTTTAGCTCAAGTGCACGAGAGTGTATTGCTTTCCACGCTAAGTGGATTTTTAATAGTTGTGAAATTGCGCCAAAATTAATTTCCATTCAAATGGTACTCATTTACTTGGAAGCGCTCTTCAGAAGTGTTAGTGTTAGTGTTGAAGTGTTGTAGAAAACTGCAAATCGGTGAAAAAATGCCAGAAGCGATAAACTGGAAAAACTGTCGACGCTTCATACACAATTTTGATTATCTAGATTTTACAATAAGTTTCCCTAAAAAGTTTCCAAGGATATGCTGGAGTACTTGCAATGCAGCAAACACACACGAACATAGTCCAACCTTCTTAATAATGACATACACAAAGAGAGAGGGAGACGCTATGCTGTTTATATTTGCGGTTTTTGTATTGTAAGTAAAGGGAGGCAGCTTTCATAAAACTGTCATTATCTTCATGGCCCAACTTTTGTCATCTATAATACGAATATTACTTCTTTTGTGACTCCCTCCCAAGAATTATGGAGACTGTCAATAACCGTTTAAGCAACAAAGCGGATCAGGCGACTAAGTAAGCGCCGGCTGGGACACATACGGGAACTTACCAAGGCAGCTGGAGTGCTTATAAATGGGAATTTATTATACCACAGACTTACGCTTATAAGCAGGCAATAATTTATTTCGTTTTGTTTATATAAAAGTTGCTAAGCGGTTGAAAAAAAACAAATAGCCAGTGAACGGCAGTTCCGGGTAATAGTTTCCGCAGCAGAATGCGCACGGAAGTCAATATATTTTTATTAGTAGTCATTTTATGAGTTTTCCATTTCCGATCTCGATTTTGCGCTAAAAATGATATGAATAAAGTTAAAGTTAGAGATAAAGATTAAAGATTAAAAATTAAAGATTAATGATTAAATATTAAAGATTCGAGATTAAAGATTAAAGATTAAAGATTAAAGACTAAAGACTAAAGATTAAAGATTAAAGCTTAAAAATTAAAGATTAAAGATTAAATATTAAAGATTAAAGATTAAATAGTTAAGATTCAAGATTAAATACTAAAGATTAAAGATAAAAGATTAAAGATTAAACATTAAATATTAAAGATTAAAGGTGAGAGGTGAAAGATTAAAGATTAAATAGTTAAGATTCAAGATTAAATACTAAAGATTAAAGATAAAAGATTAAACATTAAATATTAAAGATTAAAGGTGAGAGATGAAAGATGAAAGATGAAAGATTAAAGATAAGAGATTAAAGATTAAAGATTAGAGGTGAGAGATGAAAGATGAAAGATTAAAGATTAAAGATTAAAGATTAAAGATTAAAGATTAACGATTAAAGATTAAATAGTAAAGATTAAAGATTAAATACTAAAGATTAAAGACTAAAGATTAAAGATTAAAGATTAAAGATTAAAGATTAAATATTCAAGATTAAAGACTAAAGATTAACCATTAAATATTAAAGATTAAGAATTCAAGATTAAGGATTAAAGATTAAAGATTAAATATTAAAGATTAATGACTAAAGATTGAAGCTTAAAAATTAAAGATTAAAAGTAAAAGATTAAAGATTAAAGATTAAAGATAAAGATAAAGATAAAGATAAAGATAAAGATAAAGATAAAGATAAAGATAAAGATAAAGATAAAGATAAAGATAAAGATAAAGATAAAGATAAAGATAAAGATAAAGATAAAGATAAAGATAAAGATAAAGATAAAGATAAAGATAAAGATAAAGATAAAGATAAAGATAAAGATAAAGATAAAGATAAAGATAAAGATAAAGATAAAGATAAAGATAAAGATAAAGATAAAGATAAAGATAAAGATAAAGATAAAGATAAAGATAAAGATAAAGATAAAGATAAAGATAAAGATAAAGATAAAGATAAAGATAAAGATAAAGATAAAGATAAAGATAAAGATAAAGATAAAGATAAAGATAAAGATAAAGATAAAGATAAAGATAAAGATAAAGATAAAGATAAAGATAAAGATAAAGATAAAGATAAAGATAAAGATAAAGATAAAGATAAAGATAAAGATAAAGATAAAGATAAAGATAAAGATAAAGATAAAGATAAAGATAAAGATAAAGATAAAGATAAAGATAAAGATAAAGATAAAGATAAAGATAAAGATAAAGATAAAGATAAAGATAAAGATAAAGATAAAGATAAAGATAAAGATAAAGATAAAGATAAAGATAAAGATAAAGATAAAGATAAAGATAAAGATAAAGATAAAGATAAAGATAAAGATAAAGATAAAGATAAAGATAAAGATAAAGATAAAGATAAAGATAAAGATAAAGATAAAGATAAAGATAAAGATAAAGATAAAGATAAAGATAAAGATAAAGATAAAGATAAAGATAAAGATAAAGATAAAGATAAAGATAAAGATAAAGATAAAGATAAAGATAAAGATAAAGATAAAGATAAAGATAAAGATAAAGATAAAGATAAAGATAAAGATAAAGATAAAGATAAAGATAAAGATAAAGATAAAGATAAAGATAAAGATAAAGATAAAGATAAAGATAAAGATAAAGATAAAGATAAAGATAAAGATAAAGATAAAGATAAAGATAAAGATAAAGATAAAGATAAAGATAAAGATAAAGATAAAGATAAAGATAAAGATAAAGATAAAGATAAAGATAAAGATAAAGATAAAGATAAAGATAAAGATAAAGATAAAGATAAAGATAAAGATAAAGATAAAGATAAAGATAAAGATAAAGATAAAGATAAAGATAAAGATAAAGACCATGGCTATAACCCAACATAGCTACATGAAGAGTCGCAAGTACAGGGTTCGATTGAAAAGTAATGAGCCTTATTTTTTAAGCAGTTTCTTAATCTTTGTTTCTTTCCTTTTGGCTTATCCAACTAATATTCTTCAAAATAGGACCCTTGAGCGTCAATACACCGCTGGTAGCGGTTCTTCCACTGCAGGAAATATTTTTTAAACTCATCCGCCGGAATCGCGTTTTTACAGTTTTTTGGATCGCCTCGATGGCGTCGAAACGCCTCCCCTTCAAGTTTTCCGGTCACGAATTCCCGCACATTGTAATAAGTTAAATTTAACTCTTCACTGATCTCACGTAGACTAGCACGACGGTCAATGTTCAAAAATTCACCAACCCGGTTCACAACCGTCGTTTGCGTCGTCGAAGGCCTTCCAGATCGCTGTGCGTCTTCGACGTCTTCCCAGCCTTCCTTGAACGACTTGTGGCACTGGACAGAGATTGGTCCCCGTAAGCCTCCTTGAGTAGCCCAATGGTTTCGGTTCTCGTTTTGTTTAGCTTTACGCAAAATTTGTTCGAGTAACGTTGCTCCAACGGTCGCTGCATTTTCGCCACTGCAAAATCCTAACACACTTTTTAAAACAGCTATCACGCGCGGAGCGATGTTGACTGCACCGCTGTTGCCAGCGAACTGGCATCGGTTTCTAGTAGAAGGGGAAGGTCCAACGATCATTTTCCCCCACCAGCCGATTCGGTTGATCGCTTGGCAGACGCTCCGCGCGGGAAGGCTCATTACTTTTCAATCAAACCCTGTATGGTGTACAGAGGGATCCAAAACACTTCAAGGCGTAGGAGCAGGTATAGCGGGGCCTAGAGCACACACATCCCTAACACTAAGTACAGATACCACGATTTTCCGTGCGGAACTTTTCCCCATAATGGAAACAGCGGAAATAAATCCAAAACAGGATTCGAGAAAGTAAAAATTAAAATACTTTTGGACAGTCAATCGCTTCTAAAAGCCTTGAATAGCTTCATATTTAAGTCAAAAGTCCTAATAGAGTGTAACAATGCACCAAAAAACTGGCCATTCATAATCAGGTGTCACTGATTTGGGTAGCCAAGGACATGAGGGACACGAAGGAAACGAGAAGGCAGAGTTTTATAAAAAAAGGGGCAGCAGAGCTATTTATTGGATTAACCCCATTTTGCGACTTTAACAAAAATAATATAAAACAGAAAACCAAAAAATGGATCCAAACTAAAATCAGGGAACACTGGAACGGCACAAGCGGCCTTAATCACTCCAAAAAGTTGTTGAACTTCAATGCCAACAGAGCAAAATCTGCCCTAACCCTAGATAAAAAAGGCCTCAGATTACTATGTGGAGCACTTACAGGTCACTTTCCCTATAATAAACACTTTAACAGAATAAGGTTATCTAGTACAAGATTATGCAGGCTCGGCTGGGAAGAAGACGAGTCTATGGAACACTTAATCACCAATTGTGAAGCATTAGGCCACGGGAGACACAAAATGCTGAGCGTGTATCTACTAGAGGAGGAAGCTGGTTTGATTCCTCGGTTTACGAAGTAATCATAATTAACTAATTATGGGCGCTCAGTAGATCAATCTGGTCGCAGTGCATAAAGGCCTTAACCTAACCCGTACAACCATTACCATTACCAAAAAGTAGTGTAAAAAAACCAACAGTGCCCAGCATCTGCAGTGTCACCTACTCAAATCCAACTACTTTCAAATCTTCTATCTCCACATTGCGGATACTCTTCACTCTAAATCTTTGTTCCTTTCACCGCTAAATCAGCAAAGCCATATATTTCTCATCAATGCCACGTGAGTGCTAAGCACTTTTAGAGCTTTTTCAATGCAAATTTGTTTTGGCGCTCTAGCTTCATGTATTTTACTATCTTTCGCATTTTATTACATATTTTTCCCCCAAATTATACCCTTTAATATTTGGTTGCTATGTAATTTTGCGGACTATAAATGTTGAAAGTTTCCGCCAACAGTTAGAGACCAGCTGCACGGTCATACACTAACTGGCTACCATAATGGGTGCTAGCTATGACTTTCTCGGCGGCGCTAATAAGATTTTATTGCTCGAAGTCACGGAACGCGAACGTGTTCTTGTACAACCCAAGCAGATAATAAGTTTGCACCACAAAATTAGCATTGGTCGACGTGTGAGGACGGACCGCAGAGCATTCACACACACTTAGACTATATGTGAGCAGATAAAGGGTGTGTATGTATGTAGAAATATATGTACGAGTATATGCGCGCACGGTCAGCGTTTGTTTGATCCTGCGTGTCTAGATTGATAATGGGCAACGGTAGGAAGAATGGACAGAGAGCGGGGGGTTGCTTTTAGAATAACGGTATGCGTGTATGTATGTAAATTTAAGCACATTTCATTCCTCGTTTGTACGTACATACAGTTACTGTCAAAATAATAGTAGTGCAAAGAGTGAGCTGCGAAAAAATTCCTATAAAATTCAAAAATTTGCAAAAAGTTAAGTAGTGCAGTTTTTGACCGCCTGATTTGCGAAAGTTCATATGCAATTAAATTTTAATTTTACTTTCATAATTTCTTAAGTTTACTTTCATAATTTTATTGTTAACAGTTATAATTCCTTAAAATAAAAGCAACAAAAATATTTTACAAAAAAAGAAATCTCACTTCTTCTTCAATTCTTTTCCACTGTGTGGGCACTACTTTTATTTTGCCCGTAGCTGTAGATATATTTATATGCTGCGTATTTATTTTTTTTTTCTATTTTTAACTTGTGTTAAATTCCATTAATTTACTTTTATTTTGGTTGCGCTGTACCACCAGAAATAGCTGCAAAATGTTGCTCTCGGCTTGGTTTTTCGCTGCAGTTCGCTTTGGTACAGCCAACTGGTGTTTATGTGCGCCATCAACGATATTAAAAATAACAAAGTAGCGTTTTACTGCAACCTTTGCTATTAAAAAGCATAGCTTTAAAAGTTTTCTTCTTTTTAAGAATTTTAACCCACCACGCAATATGCACAGGGGTTTCCAATAGGGGCATAACAGTTTTCTATTTCGATAGAATATAATACAAATGAGATATTCAGCTGTAACATGTGCACCCACGTGAGAATTTTTTTAAAGGGACTGCAACTTGAAAAATTATTATCATTCTATAGAACTATTGGGTTGCGGAATAAGTTCGTAGCATTTTTATATTTTCTTTTATTTTACAACGATTTGTTTGCGGTTTGGGAAAGTGTAACTATTCATTCAATAGAACTCTTTCTGTCCTACAAAACTACATATGTTAATTGAATTTTCGAGTTATTTAATTTTTTATTACTTTTGAGGCTTACAAATGGAACTCCCAGCAAGCAAAAATAATCAACATTTTCGACAGCTGATCTTCTTCGCTTTTTAACGACGTCAAAAAGCTGTCGAAGTAGCCCGGGACATTTGCGACGTGTGTGGAGAAGGTGTCATAGGCGAGTCTGTAGCACAGAAATGGTTTGCACAGTTCAAAAATGGCGACTTTGTCGCCGATGACACGTCCCGCAGCGGAATACCTTCTGAATTCGATGAAGAACGTCCCAAATCACTTTGGAAAGAGAATGATCGCCAAACCGGTCGAGAATTGCCCAAGAAAATGAACTACAATCGTAAAACGATTCTCAATCACCTTCCTTGAATGGGCTTTTCTGAAAAATTGGGAGCTTGGGTGCCTCAACGAAAAAACACACAGAAAGTCGCCTTCGAATTGCGTCTCAGGCGTATTGGTAGACCACCGAATTAGCTTTCGATACCACTTGGAATGCGCTAGCAACAAAGCTGCGACTGCAACGGCAGCCCTGGCTAGAATAATGGCGAACATTGCAGGGCCAAGACAGCAGACAAGACAGATCCTGGCTGGAGCAGTGAGGTCTATCCTTTTATATGATGCGACAGTTTGATGATGCGAAGTACGAAGTAGTAACTCCACTTACCGCTTGTGTGTTCTTAAAGTCTGCTCTGCCTTCAGGACCGTCTCAGAATATGCGCCGCTCATCATAGCTGGTATATGCGCACTCGCCTTGAGTATGAGAAACAACCAAACCAAATGCAATCAGTTGGCACTGAGGAAATCCATAAACCACCGCTGCGTGGACCAATAGCAGATGCGATTGGACAGTGCAAACAAAGGCAGGTTGACCCACCGTCTCATCGCCAATGTTGAAGCTTGGTTCCAGAGAAAGCGCGGAGAAGTAGACCACTATCTCTGCCAAATCCTAAGTGGTACCGGCTACTTTAAAGCGTACCTTCATCGCTTTGGGCACGAAGAAAGTCCATACTGCGAGCAGTGCACACCAGCAGTTGAGGAGGACACAGAACGTGTACTTCTGACGTGTCCGAGCTTCAAAAGAGTAAAGGCTAAACTGGAAGACAGCCTTGGCAGCAGCATCGCGCCCGAGAACTTAGTGCCACTGATGTTGAAGAGCCAGTACAAGTGGAACAAAGTTGAATAATTCAGCAACTCTGACATAGCGAGCAGGCAAGGCGAATGCGCGAACGTTAAATAAGAACGGGAAGCAACACACCTATCCAGAGATGAAAATACAGGTAAACTATTAGAAACTAACTTTTCTATGGTAACGAACAGGGACGCCCCCTATACATCTGACAGGGGTGGTTCTCTTCAGATATGACTTAACAGTGGTGGTAATAGACAGATACAGCTTGTGACGTTTTGCATCAGAACAGTAACTGACGTTGAGTGCAACGCTGAAACCGCCTCCCGACGAAAGACTTAACGATAGTTCCGGGGGATCGGTACTTTGACGGTAGGAGGTTTAGTCCCACACTGACGGCGTAAGGCTTTCGATGCTTCTCCCTCATAAAAAAAACCTTAAGTACTGCCAACAATCGCTGGGGACGGTTACTACCAGAAGCATTAGTAGATAGACATAGCCAGAATGGAATATGAGTGACCCTAACAATCTACTTAGATTTAACATGAATACTTAAGATTATGAGTAGGAGCACTGTCTTATAGGAAGGCATGCCAGTAAAATTGAGGCACCACATTTTGACTTTTGCAGAGGCTGTCAGGATGCAGAAGAGGAAGAGACAGTTGAACACCGTATATGCGGGTGCATGACTCTGTATAGAAGAAGGTTGGAGTTGCTAGATGCGTCCTAAGGCCAAGCTCTTATATCGTACATACTGTAAGCAAAAAGTAAGGTGAATTTGGTTGTAAAATGAAAAATCTTTATTTATTCTTGTAAATCAATTTCATCCCCTTAAAAATAATCCCCTCTCGATGAAATACACTTATGCCAACGATTTTTTCAATCCCCGAAACATGCCAAATAGTCCATTTCCGGTATAGCCATCAGCACCTTCTTTGATTCAGGTTTTATCTCCTCAATCGACTCGAAACGCGTTCCCGGCGTGGTCTCTTGAGTTTTGGGAGTAGCCAGAAGTCACACGGAGCCAAATCAGGCGAATACGGTGGTTGCGGAACGATATGCGTGGAACTTTTGGCGAAATGGTCACGAAGAGCGAGTGCAGTGTGAGACGGTGCATTATCGTGATGCAAAAACCAAGAGTTGTTGGCCCATCATTCTGGTCTTTTTAGACGAATTGCTTCACGTAAACGACGCATAACGCTCAAATAATATTCCTTATTAACAGTTTGACCAGGTGGAAGGAATTCATAGTGCACCACACCACGAAAATCGAAAAAAACTGTCATCATCACCTTTATTTTTGAACGACTTTGACGTGCTCTTTTCGGTCTGGCCTCGCCTTTAGCACGATATTCGCTTGATTTGTCGGTTGTTTCAGGGTCGTAAGCATAAATCCAAGTCTCATCCGTAATGATGCATTTGAGCTTGTCCTGATAGTCTGAAAGCATTGTTTCACACACATCAACGCGACGACTTTTTTCCAAGAAATTGAGAGTTTTCGGTACCAAACGAGATTTGACTTTTCGTAGGCCCAAATGGTCTTTCATGGCCCAAATGGTTTTCACAGATCCTTCTGATATTCCGATCATATCAGTAAGGTCTTTAACAGTCAACCGACGATTTTTGAGCACTAGCTCCTTCACTTTATTGACGTGTTGGTCATCTGTTGACGTCGATGGTCGTCCGGAGTGCTCCAAGTCATCAACATGTTGTCGACCCTATTTGAAGTATTTGTACCACCAAATGCCTTCTGCAGCATGCTAAACGTTTCCGCAGCCGAAATTTGATTCCGCAAACAAAATTTGATGGCACTCTCTGCTCAATCAAATCAGACATTGTAAAAATCGAAAAATGCACTCTTGGTCGTTTGGTAAACACAAGCGTAAATATATTACTGATAATGACATTCACATGAAAGTTGGCCCAGATGTTATTAACAGTGCTGCCAACTCATGAAAAAAATAACTAGAGCGAAACTTTAATCCCGCGAAGTTTGACAAATAAATTCACCTTACTTTTTGCCCACAGTATGTATATCGCTTTTCTGATAATCACAAAACCTAATTTTCTTGAACGAAGTAATTCTTCTCTTGTGCCAAACACGCGGTTTAGGCTGAGCACTAAAAGGTGTAGCAAAAATTTTACTTTCGTATATAAAGCAGCATAAATGAACGTGGCACCTGGATGAGCGCAGCAGTTCGTGGCACCTCGAGCGCAGGAGCTCAAAACAGATGACTTTCCCTGCTGGGCCTGTACTCAGTTTTGCTCATTTTTGTGGATGGTGGCGTAAAACAATGTTTTCAATACCTGTGTGGCGCCGCACAACTATGGTACGTTGCTTGTCCTTTTTCATTTCCATGTCCTTATTAGTCTAGTTAATGTTTGTGCGGACACTTCGCCGCCGGCCACTCTCATCGTCAGCTTCTTGAGCACTGAAGCATTCGCCAATGGCGGTTTTTGTGGTGGCTATTAATTTTCGGTGCATTTCTCTGCGTATATTTCTTTTTTCACTTAGCTAATGTGGGAATGTTATTTGTTGTTGGTTGGTAATTAAAATTTTTCATTTCAATTTCACAGAACTAAAAACTGTGCTTGCTTGTCGTTTTTCAATGCGCAGACTACGCTTTTTCAATTTAACATCAAAATTTAATTGTTTTTCACGTTTGTCTTAGACATATTTCTCATTTTATTTATGCCTGTATGTGTGCATGTATGTATGTATGTATATGTGTGTGTGTGTTTCTAGTTATTCAGTTAATTAAAATAAATGCGATGTTGTGTTTTTGTATGCGTGCAAAAACCGTCCCGTCGGTGTGTTGGTGTGCGGTTAAGACAATAAGACGTTAAGAAAATTTATTTCGTTCATTTGTTTTGCTTGTTATTCGCAGTAAATAGCAATTTGTTGGGTCATTTCAGCTTGTAAGGAAAATGGCGAACAACAGCCGCAACTACACAGAATGCGCATTATGTTAGCGATAACAATAACAACAATGGCAGCATAGGTACACAACTGTTCATTCCTTCCGCTTTGCTTTAACGGTGATGGAGTGCAATTCTAATCTCAGTAAAATTGGTTCATTTGTTGTTTTAAATTATCTTTTAAAGGATCACTGCCTCGCAGCTAAGAAGGATGTATTTTACGCCTCAAACTTCAGTTTTGGTAATTCCACATTTTTAAGCGCAGTAAAATTTACAAATAAGTAAAGTGAAGCGAAGCGAAATTATTAAAAGCAGAAAAACTTCATATAAAACGGATGATAATGAAAATGAATTTCTTGAGCAGGTGTGATCTTTTACAGGTACTTCGAATGCACCCCTCGAAAAAAAACCCACGCACAGCTTTTATTTACAAAATTTTTATTAATTTCTTTAATTCAATATTAAATATTTTTAAATATAATACAATAGTATTTATAATATACAGTCTGTGTCAGAAAAAAGGAATCGCGATTATTCATGAAGTATAAAATAATTTATTTAAATTTTCTTTTACATGAAAGTACAAAACTACGAATTGCAATTAATCACTAAGTCGTGTACCATCGTTTGAGTACAGCCTGGTATCTTCTTCATGCTTTGAACCAGGTTTTCCGCGTAGCTCGGCGCCAAAGAGGACCCGATTCTGCGAACTTAACGCACGAGTTGCTTTAAATCGTGGACTGGCTTTACAGCAAGATGCATTTTCATAATTCCCGCACATTTTCAATGGGTTGGCGTCTGGGGACTCGGAAGGCCGGTGCCATATTTTGACGCAATTTTCTTGCTTTGTTGTTTTTCAATGTGTTTTTCTGAGGGCAGTGGTTTTGATGACGTGGGACGATAGGATATGTTCTTCCTCCTTCAGTCGACATTCGATGGTGTTGATGCTCACATCTGTTCCCTTTTAAGCAAGACCTGATCGTGTTTGGCGTAGTCGCTTAATATGTTGGACGATCACTTTATCTTGCTTTTTTGTTGTCACTCGCTTCAAGCCGCGCTCGGAAAAGTCATAAACATTTTTGTAAACCTTATTCCGCTGATACCACATCACAACAATTTTTTGTTGATTTTTTAACTACTTTTGCAGCCGGGGCGTAAGATAATTTCGGCCTTTTCGAATGTGTGCATAAAAATACCGCCTCGAAATGCTTCGCGTACTTCTCACTCATTTTTGTTTGGCTGCGTGTACGGGAAAGTTTCCAACGATACTTACTTGAGTAGCCCTTGAGTGGGACTATTATGCAGCAAAAAGCAGAACGAAATATATCTTCAAGATACAAGAAAAAAACTGGTTAATTTCTTCTGAAACAGACTGTAAATTCTTAACTAATATAATTACCTTTAATAAAAATATAGTTCACTCTTTAACAAAATCCAAGTGAATCGAAAATGTTAACTTGTTGCGAAATGCAGTATTATTGTTCAAATTTTCATCAAACTATCAAAGTTTTTGGTCAGAATCTTAAGCAAACTTTTGAGTATGCAGTTTTATAGTCAATTCAGTTTTAGACGAAGATGGCACAAAATTAATCATCCAATTTTGTTTCCGAAAAACTTGTTTACAAAATAAATAAAATCATTTTGAGTGATGGAAATCTTTATTTCCGCTCCATTACTTCTCTATTTGTATACTGCAGGTGTTTACTTCACAAGTTTTAAGTTTTCTCCGGATTAGGTGATTAATTTTGCGTCACCTTGCATAGGTTAGGTTAGGTTAAACGGCTGCCCTTGCATGAGGCCTACTTGGAGAAAATCCTCCGTTGTGGTACCATACATGGGAAAGGAGAAGGAAGGAATGAAGGAACCTTGTGACTAGAAGATGATTACCATGCACCTACGACGGCGCCGACGGTGGCTAATTTACATTCGTAATTAGCCGCATCAAGCTACTGATAAACTTCACCAGATGTGTAACATTTAAACCCGCTATATTCGCAGGTGTAGCGAAAAAGTGAGAGCCCAGATGTCTAAAACTTTGCCAGGCGAGAGCAGGGCAGCTGAGGAGAAGGTGCTGAGATGATGACTCCTCGTCCTCCAGACAGCTTCTGCAGAACAGACTTAAGCTAATTGCAAGTATCACCGCAGGAACACCTAACGGGCAATGTCCGGTACGGGGTTGGTGTCGAAATTCTGTATGTACAAAATTCTAAAAACAAAATTCAGGTTTTTAAAATTCTGCTTTTTAAAATTCTGCTTTTTTAAAATTCTGCTTTTTTAAAATTCTGCTTTCTAAAATTCTGTATTACAAAATTCTGTATTACAAAATTCTGTATTACAAAATTCTGTATTAAAATATAATGTTAACAATGTTAAAGAGGTAATGTAATTATTTTGAAAAAGTGCGCACTTTTCCAAAATAATTACATTACCTCTTTAACATTGTTAACATTATATTTTAATACAGAATTTTGTAATACAGAACATTGTGGGATATTCATTGTCAAATTTAGGTATGGTTATTTGTTAGTAAAACTTTTTACACAATTTGAGTATATGCGCCCCATTGTTTTTAACATATTCGTACATACCTATGTACATACCTACGTTAATTATAGTTGACAACATTTATACATTGGTATGTACAAAGGTATGTTTGCAATCAAATATTACCTGGAGATGAGAACTTCTATCACAAATGAGGAATTTAATTTGATAAAAATTATATTGATATAAATAATAATAATTCCAAATATTCTCCCGAGTTTTGGTCAGTGCATGACCATAATGCATCGCAAACAGAAACGTTTCCTAGAACACAAAACAATATTGAAGCGTGGCATCGGCGGCTGAAAGTTATTGTTGGAAGAAGAAATTCGCAATTTTACCATCTTGTGCTAAGTTTGCAAAAGGAACTTATTTTAGCGAAAACTCAAATATCAAAGAAAATGGAGAAAGAGTTAGAAGAAAAAGGAAAATAATTAAAAAAAACAAACAACTGCGAAGAATTATTAAGAAAATAAATGAATTAAGTCACACTACATATTTAAAAAGAGTTGCAAAAAATATTGTAATTGGCTAAACTAAAATATTGTTATCGCTTAAACATATATGTATATTTATGGAATAAATGTTTATTTTGGTACCTCTTGTATGACGAAAATCACAAAACTTGAATAAAGCAGAATTTTTCGCATTAAACATGCAGAATTTTGAAAAAGCAGAATTTTAGAAAGCAGAATTTTAAAAAGCAGAATTTTTTTGCAATTTACAGAATTTTGTCACCCAGAATTTTGTAATACAGAATAATGACACGCTCCCTCCGGTACGGATAACCACCAAATTCGAGAGCTGCGGTTTTGTTAGCCTCAGAAGTTCCCTTGAGCGCCCCGATCTACCCATCCCCGACCAAGCTCGGAACGCACAAGCAACGAGCCCAAGACCCTAATTGCCGCTTGGCTGTTGAAGTAAATATTTTCATCCTTAACGGTAATTACCGAAGTGAGCAACCAATCCACTTCGTCCATAATTCCGGCTACCTCCGCTTGGGAAACACTACAGTGGTCTGAAAGCCTGGATTTGAGCTTGATGGAGAGTTCCTCACAGAATACTCCACCACCAACTTTTCCGTCCAACTTCGAGCCATCGGTGAACATGCTTGCTATGCCTTGCTGCCAAATGTTACACCCCGCCCACTCATCTCTCGAAGGAATATGAATGAAAAAAGCGCCGCTCGGATCTAGTGTGGGTGTACAAAGATCCAGCACCATGGGTACAAACTAAAAAATGTTTAAGAGTGCTAGAGTGTCCGTAGCTTAAGTCTGGCTTATGACCCGAACACCTTAATATACAGCGGTAGTTTATCCTGCAATGTCCATGTGTGCCACATTCAGCATAACGTTAAGCGCTAGAGTAGGAGTGTTACGGAGCGCTCCACTGATTCCAATGATGGTAGACCTTTGTACCCTCTCCAACTGATGACACCCTTTCTAGCAAGTATCACCAACAAGGACTCCGTACAACAATATTGGTTTTATAATCGTGCAATAAAGTCAAAAAGTCACTTTAGGCGAGAGGCCCCATCTTTTGCCAATAGCGCCCCTGCAACCATACAAGACGACTGTTGCCCTCCTGATTCTCACCTCCATGTTTGGCTTCCACGTTAGACCTCTGTCAAGGATAAGTCCCAGATACTTCACCCTGTTAGAGAGCGCCCACAATTGAGGGCAGAAAACTTCTGAGTATTTTATATTTCCTCGTAAATAAGACGAGCTCCGTCTTCAGAGGATTTATCGAGTGGCCGCAATTTGCGCTTCAGTTTACCACTAGTTTCAGATAACCTGCATCAATTCCATTAGAATATCTAAAAACTTTACTCTGACAATAGGTGCCACGTCATCCGTGTAAGCAATCACCTTGCAGGCCCTCCTCTCCAGCGACTCTAGCTTAAATCCGACAATTCAGAACAGTGGCGAGCGAATACCGCCTTGTAAAATAAAGTGGACATTTACCATAAATTGAGCGTCGGTAAATTTCTGGAAACGTCTTGGAAACAAGTTGATTTGCAGCTCGCAACAGAATGAGATGAAACCAAAAAAAAAGAACAACTTTTGTTATTCACTTTTTCTGATTTCACTTTCGAGGCAGACAAAGATAGAGGGAGAGACCCGAGGGAGAATGAGAGAGAGAGAGAGAGAGAGAGAGAGAAACAGAGAGAAAGAATATATATCTAAATAAATTCACAACATTTGCAGAGAATACAAATAGACAAAATTTACAAAAAACGGAGAAGGGTCGACCGGTATAGGTAAACGCCGGACACAAATCGTGGCAACAACGCGCACTACTCCGAGCGTTTATCACCCGCACGAATGCAGCGATTCCAGGACCGCAGCAACAGCACAAATTACCTCAAGGCAATACCAATAAATCCGACGCCGGAATGGATAGCTCTTTATAGTACGCACAAGCACTAGCCAGAAAACGGAAATAAGCGCCAAAAAGAAGAGACCAAAAAAAAAAAAAAACGCCAATAAAATTGGGACAAAACAACACCCTAAACAGTAGCACCAAAAATTTATTTCCTACAAGTTTGCACCAACAAACAGGAAAAACTCAAGAAAAATAGCCTAAAGTGTATCTAAGGTATGTATAAGGTATAGCTCTCTCTCTCTCTCCTTTTCCTCTACGTTATATCTTTTTCCTCTCTCGCGGAACGAAAACGCTCAAAACGTTGCATGGTTGAAATTTTACTCTCCATTCTCGCTCGTCCATTGACGCCCAAGATGTTTCACTTCAAACAGCCTTTCACAACAGTCTGAACAGCTGATTGTGAAGTTTGCAGCTCATATGTGAACGGAGAGATTAATTTTTGTGGATTATGCTGCTTGCGTCGACTACTTTGACTCACTCAGTCAGTTTTTGCTAGTATGCAAAATTTTGTAATCATTTTTTCATTTTAAACAAAGCACAAAACACAGCTAGAATTTGCCATAATCATGTAAGTGGCGAGTTAGTCATCACAAGTCATGCGCTCCTACCAAATGCATGCACACACATTCACAAACAGTTGTTTTATTAGCCACCCACCTAATAAGTGAAATTTCCTAGTAAGTAAAGAAAATTGAGAAAATGTTTGCTCATCGAAACCAGAACTGCATTGGTTGCTTGACTTATTAATGATTTGCTGACTGCTGTTTCAGAAAGAAAAGGATTTTTCGCTTACACAAAAAAATGTTTATTTAAAACTAATAACTTCAATATTTTCCGAATAACTCTGGCCCCAATTGGGACGTAAGAAATATTAAATATTACTTGGTTATTTATTTATTTATTTATAAATTCAAAAAAAGTAAAAGGATGCTTGGCTTATACGAGCAAATGCTTTTGCATATACAGTTTGTCAAGAAAATGTACTGACATAAATAGTAAAATATACAATTTTTTTTTTATTTAAAAATTGGCAAAGTAATAAATTACAATCATAATGATTTTAAAAACATTAGCGGCTAGGCAATCAGCTTTAATATTCAAATTATTGGCACTTTTGTAGCTAATTGTTACTGTATTTGGAGTGCCTTTCAAAACGATTTCATTAAGGGGGTATTCTAGTCTAGAAATTCGAAAAAATCGAAAAAAAAATTTTTTTTTTCAAAATTCGATAGCTTAAGTATTCAAAAATATCTCCCCAAAAAGGATTTTTCAAAATTCGAATTATTTTCGAGGTTACAACTATTTTAGTGACGCGACAGCTAGACTGGTTTGAGCGGACGGCGAGCTTTAAACGCGATTTTCTCGAAACTACTTCTTTCGATACGGTCGGCACGACATCTCAAGTTCTAATCAACCGATTTGCTGGAAGTTTTTCATGAATATTCTTTAAATATATCTCTATCGGACGACGCACAAAAAACTGGACATTTCATTTTTTTAATGTGTGTAAACAATTCGAGAAAGCTTAAAGATTAGGGAAAAACCGACCTCAATTTTTGAGTAGCCGCCATTTTATGAAAAACAATTGTTTCCCCTTATTTTCTGCGGCATACGATAATGACATTCATATTAATTAAGAATTTGTCATCTTTTTTTTTAAATGACCTCAAGGGTAGAAATCGTGACGGCGAGGACACTGCATTTTGTTTTCCCCTTCCACTTCAAGGACGCATAATTCCATGAAAATTTATTTTTTTTTGTTTTTAAATTCATTTTGTGTGCTCTTAATATATAAATAAATAAATAATAAAAAAAAGGATAATAAAAATATCAATAGCTTTCTTTTCATTCACCGTCAAAAAATGCTCGAAGTTCGGTCCTCTAGACTAAAATATCCCCTTAAGGGGTTACATACGTCCAGAATTTTCAAAAAAAAATTTTTTTTTTTACAAATTATTATCCTTTATAGTTTTAGGCGTATTTCTGTGAAAGTCGATTGTAAAAATTCCCCACAGATACAAATTTAGATTAAATAGAAAATGTAACTGCCTGAAGAGAGTTTGATGCTTTGGTGGGCACAGGTAGCAGTCCCTCGGTTGAGGCAGCTGGCCGTTACTTTCGCAGAAAAAGATTAACAACAACAATTGCTTACTGATCAGGAAGGCATACAAAATGTAGCTGGAATGGGAGATTAGACGCAAGTTAAGAAAATAAATTAAAAAACGCATTTTAAGTTCTTGCTTTAACTTCTTTTTCCAGCCTGGTCTGCATGATAACTCATAGAGTTTTTAATATTTTTTAATGCCGTTTTTTTTTTAATCTTCGAAAGTGTTTTCTCTATAGACTGTCCAGATTGATTTTTGATGTTTTTATTACAAAATTTTATAAACTTAATTAAAGTGTGACATTTATGACGTAAAACGCATACCTTTACAAGAATTTTACAAGAATTTTTTTACTTTTTACAGATCCATCAACATTTCAAGGAGAAATGACGCAGACCGTGGAGCAACTTTTTTTCATTGTACTTTGGGTCACGTGATTTTTTATATACTAATTTTTGTAAAGAAAAATTTAAATAATGTTTTTTTTATAAAGTTTAAGGGGTTATACTCGTATACGTTATGTTGGACTAAGAAATCGAAATTTTTTTTATGGCATATTCTAAAAGTACATCATCTTAAAAATATAAATTCACAAAATCATAAAGATCGGAGCACTAGAACGAAAGTTACAGACCATGGAAGCGCGCGACATTTCTTGGAACGAGAAGTGCACGCAAAACTTTAGACGCGATTATTTCGAAGTCGTGTTTTTTCAAAATTACCGTCGCAGTGATCATTATTTATCAAAAACTATTTAACCGATTTGCATAAACTTTTTTTTTATTATTCGAAGTTACAACCTCGTGAATCTGAACGATTCACTTTTTATAAATATTTGCATAGTTCGCTGGAATAATTTTTTTTTTCAACCCCTCAGAAGTCGTTTTTTTGGTACAAAGCGGTTTTCATATCGAGAAAAAATTTGTTTGGTTAAATAAACCGTTCAAATTCACTAAAAACCCTTTTTCTACAATAATCATTTAATTTTTTTGATTTCATTTGAGCTGCTCATGCGCTACCGTGATCACCGCAAGCCTTTTCTAAAAAACGGCGTTTCGGGGAGGGGCGATATCAACAATAAATAATGACATTTTTTAAATTAAAAACACCAAAATGTATTCTTCGAAAGTTACCCTTCAGTATGATATACGCCTCATTTGAATAAAAGTTCTAAAACATAAATTAAACAATATCGTCCATTTTTTCGGGCTCACAAGGTATATAACCTCTTAAGTACTAATACACAATGTGTAAAATTTTTGAAGTGAATCTTTTTAGGCGTCGATTGACGAGCGAGAATGGAGAGTAAAATTTCAAGGCCATGCAACGTTTTGGGCACTTTCGTTCCACGAGAGAGAAAAAAGATATAACGTAGAGGATAAAGAGAGAGAGAGCTATACTTTATGCATATCTAAGATCCACTTTAGGCTATTTTTCCTGAGTTTTTCCTTGTGGCTGCTAATTTCTAGTGGAGAATAACACTGCCTTCTTTTTGGCGCTTGTTTCTTGGTGCAAACTTGTAGGAAATATATTTTTGGTGCCTACTATTTGGGGCGTTTTTTATCCCAATTTTATTGGCGTTGTTTTTTGGTGCCTACTTTTTGGCGGTGCGTATAAAGTGCTATCCATTCCGGCGTCGGCTTTATTGATATTGTCTTGCAGTAATTTGTGCCGTTGCTGTGGTCCGGGAATCGCTGCGTTTGTGCGGGTGATAAACGCTCGGAGTAGTGCGCGTTGTTGCCACGATTTGTGTCTGGCGTTTACCTACACCGGTCGACCCTTCTCCTTTTCTTTTTGTAAATTTTGTCTATTTGTATTCTCTGCAAATGTTGCGAATTTATTTAGATAGAGAAAGAATATACTCTATCTCTCTCTCACATTCTCTCTCGGGTCTCTCCCTTTTCCTTTGTCTGCCTTGAAAGTTTCAGAAAGAAAACACCCAATACCATTAGCAAAAAATTTGTTAAAGATCAAGGCTATTTTGCAGATACTTGAAAATTACATTTCATTATTTTGATGATTTTGTCGCTGAACGAACTTTATTTTCCTAACAAAACTAATAAAATTAAATGAGAACCTGGTCATAGTGACATTGCTGGAAACTGCGAAGCCGACGAGCTGGCCAGACAAGGGACCTGTGAAGTAGTGTACCCGCAAAAGGAGAGGATCAGGATCCCCTTGACAATTTGTGCTCTACTCCTGAAAGGATGGGCTTTGCACCAACTCAGCGAGCGCTGGGCAAGTACTCGAACGTGTAAGGTCGCGAAGTCCTTCTTTCCACGTTTGGATCGGAGGCGTTCAAGGGGTATTCTGAGGATGACAAAATCTCGGCCCTCAAATTTTGTGGGCACCATCAGGGGGCACTATCCGCGGAGTATACATGGCGTGAGACGCGGAATTACTTCGAGTCCTTTTTACGTTAGCTGTATGGACGATGAGGTGGAATCATCTCAGCACCTGCTCCTCTGCTGCCCAGCTATCGCTGGACTAATATTCAAGCATCTTGGTTCCCACTTCTTTTCTGCGACTGCTGATATAGCAGGTATTGATAACAAAAATCTGATGAACTTCGTCAGCAGCATAAAACAGCTAACTCTACCGCAAATTAGTCACCGTTCATAGTCCACAAATACTAAACCCTCCTCACCCCTCTCCTTTTCGTCCTATCGTTCTTTTTTTCCTTCACCTCTTTCCCCCCTCTTGCAAAAGTATCACAAAGATGAACCAAACTTCTTTCGTCCAAGTGGGCCCACTCTCTGGGCAACCATTACAACCTAACCTAAATGAGAACCAAATAAATTTTCAAAATTTCTCAATAAATTTCTGTGCCATATTTTTTCCAACGCAGTGTATTTTAAGCGCTTTAAGTGGAAAAATGTGGCTTTCTTTATGCGTTCGCTGCAGGAAAAGAATGCATATTATATTTACTTTTCTATGTATGCGTGTGTATGCATATGTAAGTATATTAATTTTTTATTTAAGCCTTTTTGTTATTATTTGGCAAATTGCATTGTGGTCCCCGAAGCGCTTTATGCTGCCGGTCTTGAGCTACTTCCGTTTACAATGCTGCTGCAATCGTTCTTGCAATCAGCCAGTGTTGCTGTTGTTGCTGCTGTTTGTGGTTTGTCTTCGTTGGAGTTATGCAGCCCCTGGAGGGCAAAGTGAAAACGGGATTATTATGCAAATAAAGGAATGCTTATGTGTGTGCGTAACGGGTTTGTATGTATGAGTAAAGAGTTTGTATGTGCGCGTATACCTTCGCTTGTGTGAACCTACACACACAAAGAAAGCACAGAAAAGCTAAGAGGTGCAGAATTCTATGTGGGTACCAGCGAATAGCCTTGGAGAAGCAAAATCTCATTCATGACAACGCTAGTTTTTCGGGTGAGAGAATCCAAGCCACTCATTTAAGTTACAATAATTTTTCATATTATATTTTTCCCCTTTCAGTTTCAGCTTTCTTGATCTTACTCAACATTTTTCAGGCTTACGTAGCTTACTTATTTGACCGTCACAACCCGTACCTCAGTTACAACCCGCCGAATAATATGTCACGAGGCATCTCGGGCACACCTTTTCCAGTTTCCTAAGCCAACAACAGCAGCTAGGTCATCTTCAATTTGTTTCTTCTACCATTCGATTTGTTTCTTCTACCGTACACGAGGACGACCTCTTCACCGTCGACCGCCAGTTACCGTCTTAAACATCTTCTTCGCCGAAGCAGTTCCTTCCGAACGGACGACATGACCCAGCCATCTTAGTCCCTGTAGGGTGACTCGTTTGACTTTGTCAATATCTCCTAAAGCTCATGCAGTTCGTAGTTCATTCGAGTGCTGTAACTGTCGTCTACGCGAGCAGTACCAAAAATCTTGCGAAGTACTTTCCTCTCGAAAATTCCAAGAGCTGTTGCATCTGATTGATTGACTGCACAGGCTTCAGCACCATAAGAGAAACACCGCGATGATGAGCGTCTTGTAGAGTGTTGTAGCTCCTCGAGAGAGGTCTTTACTACTCAATTGCGCACTTAACATAAAGTTGCACCTATTGGCAAGAGGTATCCCGAGCTTACGTAGCAGGCTTTCGAAACATCGGTAGCCAAACCCCTTTAAATCTTTCACTTGATATACTCATGGGATATTTACTCAAGTGTCTATCACTTGATTGCTCCGAGGTATGTTGTCCTCTATGGATATGAATCATCAAATGAATGAAAAATTTAGTTTTTATAGCGAGCACCCCTCGACGGGTGAAACAAACAAACTTTAGAGCGCATTTTGCTATTAAAAACCTTCTGCCAGTAAAGTCAGAAGGCAGTGAGGTACTCCTCTCCACTGGCCAGTGTGCCAGTAGTGCAGTCATGCGTTATAACACCAGTGAGGCCGCTGGAAGTTGATCTGTTGAATCCAAGCCGATATTTTGTTTCTTAAGATTCAGTTTTGGCCAGAGCGCTTTGAAGACCCTGCAGTTAGTAGTCCGAGACCACCTTCTATTGGTTTTTCGCGATTACACTTAAGTCTACCGCAGTGCTCAGTTCGTTAAGATGAATGCCATTGTCCTCTTCCGCTCACTGAAGGTCATGCGCAGAGCCTTTCCTTGCACACTCATCCGCTCTTTTATTTCCCTCCACTCTAGAGTGGCCGGGGACACAACAAAGTGTGTCATTACTAGAGTTTCATTCATTAATGTATATTTGTCTTTGAGTCTGAAGGTTTTGCTTGAGAAGGCACTCAGCAAAATGCTCCCAAGAATAATTTTCAAGACTTTCAAATTTGTGTATTGAGGTATTTTTTTGGAATACGAATCAAAATTATTTTTTTCTCTGGGAGCTAATGGGTTAGAATACTCGCAATCTTCTGCCATCGTGAACTTGTAACCTCTAGATCTTCAAATTCGACAGGAAGCGAAGAAGGTGGCGTAGAGGTTCAAGTTAAACAGAGTCTGAGGAAATGAAGAAAGCACTGGCCACTGTCAGATATACCACCAGTTCTGGAAGCGGTGCACACATTTCAAGATGCCAGCGGACAATGGGTGCTTTACGTTAGTTTCGGTAAGAATCGTGTTCTGATACCAATTAGAGATCAATGATTAAGTACAGAGGACCTATTAACGGGACTTCAGCACACTTTTTTCATGGGCGGATCCAAAACCAGTGATGGTAGCTGATCTGGATGGTACTTAGACGAGGACACTAAGTACTCCTACGCTACAGAACAGATGGCTACGGTGTTCTTAATGGAAGTGCCATTTTGAATGTAGCATAGTGACTAATTTAGAAAAAGCTCCGGGATAGTAGTATTGGAATTTGGTCGGACGAGCAAGCCCTTGACAATTCACGCTGCTCTTCGAAATTAGTTGGTGAAAATGTAAGACAAAACTGAAAAGTGTTGCAGAACACAATAAAGTTTGTCCTATTTGAAGGCTATGCAAGCATACCACTAGGCTCTAAACCTTATCTGGTTGTAAATTCTGTATCGATTCAACTAAGGATTGACGACTTCATGAGGTCTCCCCATAGAAGACGTTGGTCTGAGTAGAACTCTTGCAGAGTAGCCAAGTGCTTCGTGAAAGAACCAAACAAGAAATTAGCGACCCTTCTCCTAGAACTTAGTAGGAAGGACCTGCGAGTACTGGTGGATATAATCACACTGCACAATACCTATGGTCAGCATATGGCTACCATGGAAATCACTGACCAATGACTGACTAATCCTCCTTTAAGAATGAGGGTACCGCAGAGCGTTTTCTCTGTGCTCATGGCCCTCCAACCACTTCAAGGGTAGTCGAGTTCTGTCTATCGACATAGTTCAACCTGATCCTAACATGGATCCGGGGACACGTGGGTATTGCGGGTATCGAGATCTCTGCCTCTTTAGCCAAAATAGACTCAGAGGCTAATTTCCCTGGCCCGCAGCCCGTTCTGTCTTCTTCTTCTGCAGTCATCAAAGCCACGGTTATCAAATGGGTTACTACAACCCAAAAAAGCGAGCTTGGCAGGCTGAGAGAGGCTGAAGATGGACAAAACTGATGGTACCTATAATGTCCGATTCACTTTCGCAGTTCCTACTGTCACTAAGCAGAGGGGACCGTAGGCAGCTGGTTGGACTGATGACGGGCCACTTTCTATGGGCGAAGCACATGGAAAAGGTAGGCATCTCAAACAGTGAACTCTGCCCAGCAAGTGGAGAGGAGAATGAGACGGCGGGGACCACTTTCTGTGTGTCTGCCCAACCTTCGCTCTAATCAGGCTTGAGGTCTTTGGCACTGATGTGTAAAGAAGCGACCACCTTGGCTCCTTGATTCCACAAGATCCACTCAGATTTCTTCGGACATCGAGTAGATTTAAAGAAGGGTGTAAACAATGGAAGTCAATAGAGAGAAAGTTCGGTAGATTTTATAGTTTTTCTTTGATAAAGGCGAAAGGGGATGACGTGCCACTTTCTATGGGCAAAGCACATGGAAAAGGGGTGGATATCTCAGACAGAGGACTGTGCCCAGCATGTGTAGAGCAAGATGAGACGGCGGACCACTTTCTGTGCGTCTGCTCAGCCTTCGCTCGAATCAGAGTTGAGGTCTTTGGCACTGATGTTTTAAGAAGCGACCACCTTGGCTCCTTAGCACCACAAGATCTACTCAGACTTCACCGGAGGTCGAAAAGGCTTAAAGAAAACTAACGGAAACCCGAGTGCAGTACAATGGACTTAATTGTGTCTGAGTGCTGTACTTGATACTGTCCTGACAAACGCACAAAAATAAAACACCTCCTAAAAATGTTTCCATCTTCTTACCGTCTATACTGTATCTACCCTATCTCTCTATTTTTTCTACTGTAATCTGTCTGGGTGTAGTACAATGGTCTTCCTGACTGAGTACTTGAACTTATGCAACCCTCCACAAATATAACCTACCTGTAATCTAATCTAATTGATCTATGCCTCAACCTTTCGTTTCGCTCTGACGTACATTTGAACCACTTTTACCACGTTTTTAGAAAAAAATTACCACGAGTCAAGGAAGGTTTAGCAGAACACATCCTTCGAGTGTTTTATAACTGGATAGATTTCCTTTGAGCGGCCTTGGTAGTCTAGCGTAAGTGCACTAGCCTACCATCCCAGAGTTTGTGGGATCGAATCCCATGTAAAGCACGGTCCTCGCACTTTTTCAAATATACCTACATTCCCTTTTCAAAAAAAAAAAAATTAAATCATTCCTCAACCCCAAAAACTTATCTTTTCCATCCTTACTTCCACGCAAAAGTCAACGCATTATTTGCATTGTGACCGCTAAAACAAGCAAAATCAGTGGCATGGCATTAGTGGCGCCAGCAAGAGGAAGCGGACGACCGCGGTAATAGCGCAGACACGCAAAGTTTAGCGAAGTCCTCAACCATGTGTCCGATCCTTCTGCCAGAAAAATGTGAGAGACAGATGGCGCTCCAAGCAGTAAGAAGGCGTTGTTCCTAAGCAACGACAGGTGGGTATTCCCACTACTTAGGACTGGTAGCGGCAGGCTAATCACCTACCCTGTCAGAAATCAAAAAACAGATTAACGTAACCAACGCAAGACTGAGTCTTGTCGAGGGCCCTATGCTACCGTGAAGAGTGAACAAGGAAAAAACAGATTTGCTTTCAGAAATTATTAATAAATTGTGGACCGATTTGAGTTGGTGTTAAATTATTAAAATTTTCAACACATCCTCGAGCACATCAAATGAAATACCTCTACCAGGTAAACCGCGCCTGTGTCGAGCATGTTTGGGATAGCTGAAAATATGCAGACTCAAAAACAGGCAAAGAAAAATAAAGGCCAATGAAAAATGTTTTAAATGGAATATCAAAGCAAATGCAACACAAAGCCAGTGCCCACCTATTGCGCTTTAAAGCTAACAAACAACTACCGCAAAGAGCGAATAGCTGTGAGGGATGGCTGTTCGGGCGAGGAGTGCGAGTGCGAGTGCGAAGAAACCTGAAATAACAGGCACTTTGAAGGCAAATGCGAAGGCGAAGGTTGGTCACATTTCATTTATGCTTGATGATCTGTGTTTGCCAGTTAGTTGCTTTGATTTGTTATTGTTCTACCACTCGACTACAACAGCGGCTGCATTGTTGTGTTTGTAGTCTGTCTGACTGTCTGATTGTCTGACTGCCTGCCTGCCTGCCTGACTGCCTGAGGTGAGAACTAGCACAGCCACAAGCTGTCAGTTGCTGTCTTTGTTGTTGCCTTTGTTGCTATTTCATGTGGCCATTGTCTATTGTTGCTGTTTGTTATACGAGCCCAACAACAATTGTTGGTGCTACTGCAAATGGCATCTAGAAAATAGCAAATTTTTGCATCAACCCAGGGCAGCCGTGTGCGTGTAAGTGTTTGTGCGTGTGAGACAATGCAGACGGCAGCAGAAATAGAACACTATGCGAAATGAGGTTATGACAGTCGACTGGGACCTTCCTTTGGCAAAGCGCTAGCTCGCACATTTGCACACACATACACACATATATGCGCATATATGTACATATAAAAACGTATCCATATAAACTTAAGCCATATTAAACACGCACATTTCCTTCGTATGCCACCCATGCAGAAAATCCCAATGAAGCGCCTTGCTGTATGCAACATTGCACTCGCCTCACTTAAAGCAGGCATATGGATGGACACAAGCAGAAGCACACAATCACGCAAGCATTAACAAATATGGTCTTATGTGTTTACTACGGGTCCGCCTTATTTGTCTGCATACTTAAACGGGTATGTTTACCGCAAAGTGCGGCCCTAACGTGCTGGTATAGTCAAACATACTTGGAAGTAGGTGTGTTTGCCAATATATATATACACACACACACACATACATATGTACATATGTATGTTTGCGTGAGTTGACATTTCTATTGCATGCAACAGAACACCAATTACTTGGCTGCTTGCCACCGCATAAATTGACAAGATGAAGATAACACAAGCAACAGGAATCGAAGGAGTAAAGTGACAACAACAACAACAATGTAAATAAAAGGTTTAATGTATCTATAACTTAGTTTTATATAAAAACTTTAAGACTTTATTTCTCATGCGAGAGGGCTGAAAAGATATATTATTTACTGGAAGCTTCAAAACATCAACAGCTCCTCATGGGAAGTGCCAAGCAGCACAATGAGGCAAGCGTGGCAATCTAATTGCACTAGATGAGATGTTCTACATGGTTTCACCTTGGACTTGGTGGTCTTTTGTACGCCCTACTCATCACAGTACCTCATCCAGACGCAGTTGCCTTATTAAACTCAGGATAGAGCTGAGTCCACTTGCCCTAACCACTACTAATTCATGACTCTACGATTTCTTCTCTTATATACACGCCTTTTCTTATAAAAATATACATAGTTCATAGTACAACAAAAAATATTCCAAAATATGGACATATGCCAAAGAAAATGTCATCAACCTATGTGTGTAAAGGGTGAACGGATTGGAGGAACTTTTTCCAATTGGGTTGTTTTATACAAATCACGTGTGACTACTGGCAAACTAAATACTAAATTTTTTTCAGTATTCATTGACATTTCATCATTGAAAGACTTCAACAAGGTTTACAAATCGTAAAACTGTATTACGAAAATCGACACTCTGTGAAAAGTGTTCATTGCGCGCTCAGGCCAATTTATGGTGTTCAACGATAAACCCCCATTTTTGGCTTGATGGCTAAGGCAATGAGCCAAATTTCCGTATTTAAGCTGAAAAGCAACACGAAGCCAATCAAGAACAGCCATTCAATCTATTGAAAACAACCGTTTGGTGTGACTAATCGGCTGGAGGAATCATCGGCGCATATTTCATTAAAGACTTTTTGATTTTTCATCATGACTTTTTGACTTTTTCACCATTACTTTTTGATGCCGGATGATAGAAATTGAAGTCCGTTATCTCCACAACATCTCCGTCGATCCGTGGTTCCAACAAAATGGCGCTACTTGCCGCACAGTCCGTGAAACAATCGCCTTACTGGGTTTACTGCATCGCCGTTTCGTTGAACAACTCATCTCTCGTATCGAGCCAGTGGATGGGCAACCAAGATCATGAGATATCACACAGTTGGACTTCTATTTGTGGGAATATTTAAAGTTTAAATTCTTCACGGATAAACCAGCTTCGATTGAGACATTGGAAGCCAACATTACTGAAGCTATTCACGAGATACCGATCGAAGTCCTGCAGCCAGGTATTCAAAATTACTAGAAGAAGTAGTACAAAGCTGCATTTCTCGACAGATCTCAAGCCTTCGGCCGCCCATGTACGGCATGTCGCTTTACTTTGTACAATAAAGGCTATTCTACCCACAAATTATTATACCTTTATCAAATCCTACCTAAAACATCGGCACTTTTTTGTTAAACAGGATGAAGAACAATCTCAACTCTGCGAAAATTGAGCTGGTGTACCCCAAGGCAGTATTATGGGTCCCATCTAATACTTGCTTTATACTCACGATCTACCAGTTACTGAGGAAACTAGCGTCGAAACTTTTGCAGAAGACACCGCTTTACTCGCAATTGATTCGTTCGCTTCTCCAAAACGGACCCCAAAAAGAACTTGATGAAATAACTCAATGGCTCATGAAAGTAGAAAAAATCTGTTGAAGTTACCTTTAGATTAGATTAGATTAGATTAGATTAGATTAAATTAGATTAGATTAGATTAGATTAGATTAGATTAGATTAGATTAGATTAGATTAGATTAGATTAGATTAGATTAGATTAGATTAGATTAGATTAGATTAGATTAGATTAGATTAGATTAGATTAGATTAGATTAGATTAGATTAGATTAGATTAGATTAGATTAGATTAGATTAGATTAGATTAGATTAGATTAGATTAGATTAGATTAGATTAGATTAGATTAGATTAGATTAGATTAGATTAGATTAGATTAGATTAGATTAGATTAGATTAGATTAGATTAGATTAGATTAGATTAGATTAAATTAGATTAGATTAGATTAGATTAGATTAGATTAGATTAGATTAGATTAGATTAGATTAGATTAGATTAGATTAGATTAGATTAGATTAGATTAGATTAGATTAGATTAGATTAGATTAGATTAGATTAGATTAGATTATATTTATGGGGGTTGGATAAGTCCAAGCACTCAGTCAGGAGACCATTGTACTACACGCGGATAGATTTCAGTAGAAAGAATAGAGAGATAAGAAAGATAAAAAGTGGAATTTTAAGATATCCGGAAGAGGCAGAGTATGAACTTTAACCATACTCAGTACATCGCAACCCAATATTCTAAGTCTGATTATGGAAAACGCAGGACAGCTACAAAGAAAATGCTCTGCAGTGTCGTCATTCTCAAGACAGGATAGGCATATCGGGCTATCCACGACCCCCATGGTAGCCATATGCTGACCACAGACGTTGTGCGCTGCGATTACAACCACCAGTACACTCAAGTCCTCTCAGCTGATGTTAAGAAGAAAGGTCGCTATTTTCCTCTTTGGTTCATGTGACCTTTATATTCAAGCGAAATACTTGCCTGTCCGTTAAACTCACATAACAAAATCATACCCCGAAATACTCGGAATGCATCTTCACTGCCAATCTATCTACCGCCTTTAAACAGCCGAATACTGCAGAAGTCTTTGCAATCCTGCAGGCATGCAAAATGCTTTGGGAACGTGGGAGCGAGAGAGATATTAACATTTTCTCCGATAGTCAAGTCGCGATCAAGTCTCTGACGACGCCATGGTGCAGAACGAAACAAGTAAACTCCTGTAAGGAGGAGATCAAATCTCTTGCGTGTGCAGGTAACATTTCTTTGGCTTTTGTTCTAGGTCATAGGAGTGTAGAGGGAATTGAAATTGCTGATGCGCTTGCCAGGAAGGGGACTAAATTGGCCTCAGAGACCTTCTACCCCGTCATCGGCATCCCCCTGACAGTTGTTAAGAGCGAACTGCAAAAATTATTTCTCAGGAAAGCGCAGAACAGATGGAGCTCCATTTCTTCATGTGCTATTTCGAAAACCCTTTGGCCCCAGTACAAGATACGGAGGACTCAATATTTTTATATATTAAGAACTCCTCGCCATTCAATTTCCAAACTCATAGCTGTGAGTACCGGTCACTGGACGATCGGCGCATACGTGGAAGAGCTAGGGTTACCCTCATTGCAGAAACTGTGCGGCTCTTTCAGAGAAGGAGACTGTTGAGCAATTTCTTTGTAGATGTCCGGGCTTGGCAGCTAAACGACTAAGATCACTGGGCGCTCCTTTCTTCGGCAGCCTGGGGTAGTGAGCCAACCTAAGTCCCATAAATCTTCTCCATTAACTCAACAGCTCTGGCTGACTGTAGATATCTGCTGTTGGAGGTCTCATAATGATATCAAAACGGCGCTTTAGTGCTACTTGAGGAGTGTCAGACTGGCACTTCAACCATTTCACCTACCTACCATCTTGACTGCAAGCTCACACGGCAAACCCATATTTTTACTAAACGCAAGGCACTAGGAATCAAACTTCCAAGCCTTTATTGACAGTTAAATCGCAATTCCTAATCAATCAATTTGTTTTATTTCAATTTCAATTCCGATGCCCTTAAATTGATCACCCTTTATAAACTCCCTCTTTGTCATCAACCGTGCACGTAATGAAGTTGTCATAAAAGTGCGTTTGTGTGCGTGTGCGTGTGTGAGCGGCTGTAGTTTGTGCACTAAAGCCCTTAAGCACGCATATGGATTAAGTTTGCAAAAATAATTGAGTCGGAAATGCAGTTGTGGAAAGACTGTAAGATATGAAAATGGAAAGAATTAAAATTTAAAAGCATTAAAACTTAACAGAAAGAAACTGCTTTTTTTATGAGAAAGTCACGTTCAATCCTTGTTAAGAAATTAGCATGCCTTGGCTTCGATTCCATATTTCTCTGTTGGCTGGAGTCCTAGCTCTTGAATCGTAGGGGTGTAGTTGTTGTTGATTGACAATCATCAGTCGCATTCTTTTATCGCGTCAGCTGTTGTGCCCTAAGGAGTTCTTTAAGCCCTTTGATATTTGCCTCGGGCACCACAAAAACCTACAAAAATGTCAGATCTATGTACCAAAACATACACAGACAGAAGACAGGCAACCAAGAACCAACGTTTGTAAGGACAAGAATGGAAATATGATTAGTGATAAGCAACAAGTGATAGAAAGATGAAAACAACATTTCACCGAGCTGGGTTTTCCAATAACAGGTGTTATTTTGAATAGCCCCCTATTTCGGTAGACAAGTAAAAACTACGCCATTCATAAAAATGGAACGATACACGCTTAAGCAACGCATTGAAATTATTAAATTCCACTATAAAAATGGTGAAAATTTGGCAGAGACGGTTCATAAAACTCGAAAATTTTTGGTTCATAGCTCATCGTGAATCACCTTGTCGGACCGCAATACAGAAATTGGTCAACAAATTCGAGCTGTTGGGACAAGTTAGTGATGTGAAGAATAAAATCCGTGCATGTTGCTCAAGAATAGTCGAAAATCGAAAATATTGCTGTTGTAACCGAAAGGGTTGAAGAAAACCCAGGTTTGTCCATTCCTCGTCGTTCTTTGGCCGAATTAGGCATTCCACCAACGTCCGTATTTTGCATAACGATTTGGGCCTTAAGGCTTATGAAGTCCAGTTAACACAAGAACTCAAGCCGGCCGATCATTAACAACGTCGTTTTTTTGCTGATTGGGTCATTGAAATACAGGAAAGTGATCCAGAATTCCATCGAAAAAACATCTTGAGTGATGAGGTCTATTTCCACCTCGGTGGCTTTGTCAACAAGCAAAATTGTCAGATCTGGGGCTCAGAAAATCCAAGAGTTATTGTTGAAAAGCCTCTCTATCCTCAACGTGTGACTGTTTGGTGGGGTTTATGGTCCGGCGGAGTCATTGGACCTTACTTTTTCGAAAATGAAGCTGGAGCAACAGTTACGGTGAATCGATTGCGCTATCGACAGTTGATTAACGATTTTTTATGGCTGGAATTGGATAGTATTGATCCGGATAATGTTTTATTTTAAAAAAGACGGCGCTACGTGCCACACAAGCAACGAAACCATTGATTTGAAAACCCTAGAACTCTTCGAGACTGGAATAACGACATTTTGTTTTTGAGAAGCAATAGTGAAATACCCAATTTAAAATAAAAAAAAAACATTTCGGCGATTTTTATAGGTCTTAAATGCAGACTTTTTTCAACTTTTTTTCAACCCAGTTTGCCCCACTATGACTTGAACGCGTTACGCAACGTTGGATGTGTTCCTATTGTGGTCGCCTGGCACCAGTGATAGACACTGACAAAAGCCTTTAAAACTATTGGAATCGGACAGCCACGGGATGTCTCCTGATGTCCCCCCTGACACACCTTCACAACGAGGATACCATGCTCCTAGTTAAGGTACACAGCAAGCAACTTCTAGTTGGGTGTTACCGTAATAATCACTCCTGGAGACATTTACTAGAGCGTGAGCCACTTTCCAGACATTTCAAGAGACATCTCTTCAACTACACTGACGAGATCCAGGGCAAAACACAATTACAATACAACTACTGGACCGGACAGTATATAGAAACTTCCGACCCCACGAATGCCGTTATCGGAGGCCAACCACCATCTATTACATACGAAGAGCTTCAATTGCCTTGCGTGACCCGAGTAACTTTGCTTCAATTACGTTCTGGATATTGTAGTAGGTTAAACTCCTACTTAGCCAAAATAGACCCCGACATACTCAATATATATCCGGCTGTATATAACTGTACTCAGGGGTTTTCTCAGAAACGGGATTTCATCTGCTTTTGCCGAAGGTTACCAGCTTTGGGAACGTAGTAAAATGACCAGCAAGTCTCAAAAACTCATTTATAGGTTAACTCCTTGGAATTGGCATTTATTTTCCCGACTATCGCATGCCCTTTAAGTCAACTAAAGCCTCTTGGGCGGTTAAACTGTCATATAAGAGAAAAGTACGGAAATAAAGAAATAAAGAAAAGAAGAAAAATAAAAGAGTTGCTTCTCAGCTTTAAGATTTCGCCGCTTCCTTCTGACCCAAATGTTTGACATAAAAAAGATTTCGGTCATAGAACAAAACTACACATAAATCCAGTCAGTCATTCATCTTGTCCCACGACGTTGACATCTTGAAATCATTTTTTGTGATATTTACAACAGTGAATGTAATATCATGAAGTGCACACACACACACACACACATACATGCAAACGCAATATGTACGTCGGCTTATGAAAGTAAGACGGCAAGTTTGATTACAAAAAGTATACATGAATGTGTGTGTGTGTATCTTTGTATGGACATGTGTATGTGTGTGTATAACAAATACATACGAGTATATGCAGGTTTATGTAACATATGTTTCTCTTTTCTAAGCAGATTTTATGTTTAGTGTGAGTGATGAAGCCTGTCGCGCCTGTAGGTCACAAACGCATGCGGGCAAATTCAAAACAAGTCTCAGCAAATTCTGCGGGCTGAGCAACTTTATTTTATACTTATGCACACATACATACATAGCCGCGTACGTGTATTCTATTTACCAATTCCGTTTGAAAGAGGCCTGTTTTTGATCTGCTTTTAATCAAACGCAAGAGTCAACTTGTGTCGCCAAATGTGTCAGAGTCGAGCTCCAGAAAATCCCGATATTACCTTATATTAATTTCGGGATACTGAAAATTTTTAATTATCGAATGGAAAGAAATAAAAACTTTATTACAAAGTTTGATGGCAATTAAAGCTTTTTAATTTGCAAGCCACTTATTTGAGTCTATTTCAGTAGAAACTCGATTCTTGCACGTAACGAAAACCGGACTATATTAATTAAATGCACTTTAAAACGATAAGTTTCATTCGAAATTAAAGAGATTTTCGCTTTTAATTTGTTTTGTACACAAACTGCTTCTAAGCCTCTGCAGCGTCATAACATGACTTAAGCAAGCACTGTTTTGTTCTGCCCAATCCAAGCATATATTGAATGTTGATGCTACCTCTTCTGATGCAGGTAGGTAGGTGAAATGGTTGAAGTGACAGTCTGGCACTCCTCAAGTAGCACTAAAGCGGCGTTTTGATACCATTTTAAAACCTCAACAGGCAGATATTCACAGCCAGCCAGAGCTGTTGATATAATGGCGAAGATTGATGGGATTTAAGTTGGCGCACTACCCCAGGCTGTCGAAGAAAGGAGCACCCAGTGACCTTAACCGTCTAGCTGTCAAACCCGCATATTTACAGAGAAAGTGCTCTATAGTCTCCTTCTCTGAAAGGTCCCCGCAGCTTCTGTAACGGGGGTTAAATGGTAACCCTAGCTTTTCCGCGTGTGTGCCGATCGTTCAGGGACCGATAAATACAGCTACGAGTTTGGAAATTGCATCGCGAGGAGTCCAAAGGACTTTCTGAGTCCCTTGTATATATTGTACTGGGGCCAAAGGGTTTTCGAAATAGCACATGAAGAAGTGGAGCTCCATCTTTTCTGCGCTTTCCTGAGAAATAATTTGTGCAGTTCCCCCCTGACAGTTGATGCCGATGACCGGGTAGGAGATCTCTGAGGCCAATTCACTCTCCTTCATGGCAAGCTCATCAGAAATTTCACTTCCTTCTCTGTTTCTATGTCCTGGAACTCAGATCAGAGAAATAATCTGATGTAATTTTATTCGTATTGAGCATCACGTCATTCGTTCCATAACTACAGGAACGCTTAGCACCAGACCTATTGAAACGCTCCGTATACTAACTTATCTAAATATTACCACTAGACTTACCTACATATAAAAGCAATGGCTACTTGCGGTGAGACTCAGAGACATAGGAAGTTGGACAACAAGATCGTACGGTCACAGTAAGGACCCTCGCTGCTCAAAAACACAGTCCCCGACCTTAACTTCAACAAAGTCTTTACGGTACGTTTTCCACCGAGAGCTGAATGGAGCAAAGGGAAGGTGATTGGAAGATACGATGTTGAAATATACACCGATGGTTCTAAGATGAACTGTGGTGTGGGAGCTGGCTTCCATTCGGAGCAACTTAACCTATCTCAGTCATTTCGATTTCCTGACTATGCCAGCGTGTTCCAGGCAGAACTGTTAGCGATCAGAGAAGCATGCAAATCATTAAACATCTTTTCAGACAGTCAAGCAGCAACCAACCTTAGACTCCAACTCCATTTCATCCAAACTGGTCTTACATTGTAGAGAGGAACTAGAATTGCTTATTCATTGGCTTGAAATTACTCTGATATGGGTTGCCGGCTATAGGAACATACGGGGTAATGAGATAACGAATGAGCTAGCAAGAAAAGGTTCAAAATTAGTAGTCGCGACTCCACTCAACCCAATAAAAGCATCCATTGCTTCAAACTATCATGCTTTAGCCGAAAGAAGATGGATGCAATTAACTACATGCACTACAAGAAAAAACACATGGCCGTCGTACAAAATCCAAAGGACGAATCATCTCTTAGGATGTTCTCGGTCAAACATTTAACGCATCACTGCAACCCTTACAGGTCATTGGAAGGTAGCGGATCATGCAGCCAGACTCAATATCCCTTCAATCCCATCTGCAGAAGCTGTCAAGCGGAAGGGATGAAGGAAAGTCTTTTCCACTACTTACGTGAATGTCCAGGACACGAAATCTCAGACATCGAGATAAAGAATTTGCTGCTATACTTGGATCTTACAAAATGGGGCTGGTCGCTAATTAGGATTACTTCAGTAGATATACTCAACCACTTCAACAACAACAACTCAGTGCATAATATTTTGAATTATAATATGGATTCTAAAGTTTGATTGCAATAAACCCCTTATAATTTGGGCGAAACTTGTTTTAAATTTCTATACAGGAGGACGGTTCCACATGTAGAAATCCACGAAAGCGGGAAAGTTACTGAACGCCATTCACTTGGGAATGGTCAGGACGATTTTTCTGCATATGGTTCAAGCAGCTCACAACTTCCGGGATTAGCCCAAGTATCCTTTGGGTACCTTCCAAACCCCCGTTCGGGAGTAAGCCAACGTAAGAAGGCGAAGCATTCCAGGTAGCTGGTTGTGCGCTGGGTTTGGGACCCGCCACTTAAAAGCCCACCCCAATGAAAAGGTTAAAAGAGCCTCGGAAGAGACCTCCCTATACTGATGACGACCCCTGCAAACGAACTAAGTACTACGATTTGAGGGCATGCACCTGGAATGTCCGCTCCCTTAATGGGGAAGGTGCCTCTTTCTGGCTGGTTGATGTCCTCGTGAGAATAAAGGCTGACATCACTGCCATTCAAGAGATGCGATGGACGGGACAAAGCAAGAAAAATTTAAGACCTTACGACGTCTACTACAGCTGCCATGTAAAGGAGCGCAAATTCGGTGTCGGATTTGTTGTGGGAGAGTGACTTCAGAGAGATCAACTTAACACATTTCTTACATTAAGATTTGTCTATATTTAAAATCAGGGTTTCTCAATTTTAAATGGTTTTATTTCATGTTTTTAATTACTACATTTTTACTAAGAAAGGATGGTTAAATTTCAAGGGCCGATGTTGAATGTGAACCCCACCTAAACGTCAACGACACCGTTGGACTTCTTTCTTTGGGGTTATTTGAAAGAAAAGGTGTACGTCGATAAGCCAGCAGCAATTGAAGAGTTAAAGGATGAGATAATTCGGCACATTAACGGCATAGAACCTCAATTATGCCTCAGCGTCATCGAAAATTTGGACCATCGGATGGAGGTGTGCCGTCAAGGCCGCGGCGGCTATTTGGCCGATATTTTGTTTCATACGTAATTGAGCCATACCAATATTATCATAATAAAGAGAAATAGGAATAATTTCTTTAAAAAAATTGTATTTTCTTCAAAATCAACACCGGCCCTTGAAACTTAACCACCCTTTATTAAAAAATTAAGTCCCAAGAGGAGTTCCGAAATCCATTTCAGAATACCGAAAATTACTTTTAAAATATCCCGAAATATCCCGGGGTCGAATTATTCCGCTAAAAAGACAGCAAAGGGAGTCTATGCATGTGCCTGTGTGCATACCTTTTGCCTACACAAGTAAGTACAGTCCAAGTTAAAGCCCGCCATTGAAAAAGCCCACAGCTCGGGCATATGAGCAAAATAAGTACGAGCCACAGACAAGCAAAAAATATGTAATAGCGGAAAGTAAACCAGGTCCGCCTTTGAGGGCTTTGCAGACCTTAGAATACAAATGTGCCAGCATAGGCCAGTGTTAGCCGGGTGGCGTCAAATGTCCTTGCTGGGCAAACTAGCAGGAAGAAAAGGCAATGGTATGCAGCTAACATATGGACACGCAAAGCAAGAACCACACAAAAACGATGAAGAAATGAAGGCAAAAAACGTAGTTGCGCGGCAGTGGTTGGCTGTAATGGCAGCTTGGGCAGCAACTAAGTATTTCATTTCTAAGCGAAATTATAGCTACTGCAAATGGATTTTATACTCAACAGTGGGCGAGCAAATGTCACCGTCTGGATAAAAAGCAAGAGAGCTGCAGAAAAAATAGACGACATTGTCATTGCATTCACAGAATTTAAGTTGGCTCAATGCATTGGCTAAAAGGCACTTCTCAATGGCATAAATGCGGCCAATTCCAGCAAAACATTTTCATTTTCATCGTGTCATGAATGTAAGCAAATGCTTACTTATAGGTGAAGATTGGACCAAAGAGTAAGGTGGCTTTTGGTTTTTCTCGAAAAATATTTATTTATTCATCAATATCCATTTTGTCTCCTTCAAAGTAGTCCCCACTTGTGAGTACGGCTTTTCTAATCCACAACTGGCCAAGCGCTTAGGTATGGACTCTGAGCTCTTCTAACAATTTTTTTTTTCTTGTTCACTACTCTCGAGAGTATAGGTCCTCGACAAGAGTCTACCATCGGACACAGTTCTGTGCTGTTGTTTTTGCACCGTCCCATGACATGTCGGCATCTGCTAGTTCGCGCAGTATCGACCTTCCCCAAATGTTTATTGCTCCCTGGCGGGTTCCTGTCCACTGTCGTTCTTGTGATGCCATCTGGTGGTTTTCTCAATGTGTGACTTATCCATCGTCACTTTCTACATTTGATTTGCCTAAGCATGGGTTCCTCGTTCTCTAATCTCCACAGTGCGTCGTTACTGATGGTGTTTGCCGGAATATTCTGCAGATGTTGCGGAGGCATTTGTTGATGAAGGATTGTAGACTCTGTGTGATGGTGTTAGAGACCATCCATGTTTCGCTTCCGTACAACAATACGGACTTTACACATGAGCTGTATATTCGCAGTTTGGAGCGCCTGGAGATTTGCGATCTCCCCTATACGGTATGCCGCCCTTGCTTCGTTTAGCCTGCAGTCGACATCTTCATCTGCTCCACCATCTGCCGTGATAGCAGGAGCTTTCGACAAATTCCACCGGGCATCCGTCAACCAATATCTGCCTTGCGTTATTGTGGTTAACGCTCATAGCCTTGGTCTTGGCGATGTTGACCTCCAGTCGGACAGTGCGTACCAGCGGGACTAGTCTGTTCGCCTTCACTTTCATGTCAGAGAGTTTGTGAGAGAGGAGGCAGATGTCATCGGCGAAGTCCAGGTCCTCAATGTGTCTGGTGAAACTCCATACGATGCTTTTTTGTGCAGGGTCAAGGACGATGACGAAGAGAAGGGGCGAAAGGGGACAACCTTGACTTACGCCTGTGTTGATAGTGAATGTATCGCTGATATCGCCTTTGTGAAGCACTGCCAATTTGGAGTTCTCGTAGAGGGCTTTGATGAGGGGGATTATCTTGGCGTAAACTCCATTGCTACTCAGTGCCAGCCATAATGCGTCTCGTTTGATAGTGTCGAACGCCTTCTTAAAGTCAACGAACAGGATGTAGAGCGGGGAGCGCGACTCAACTGATTGTTCTACTATAATCCGAAGTGTTTTGGCTTGGTCAACACAGCTTCGGTGAGGGCGGAAACCAGCTTGCTCGTCTCTTAAGGAGCGTTCGATATCTTCTAACAATGCCAACTTTATATCCATAATTGTGACAAATCCCCATATTTTCAAAGATATTTCCGGAAAACATTAGATAATTTTGGAGTATAAGAAGAACTAGAACACTAGGAAGGCGAGTATGGCAGAAAAATATAAATTTTGGATCCATTTTTTCGATATCCAGAAACCGCCGAGTACACCAAAACGCGTCTAGTCTGTATATCTCTCAAAAACAAACGAAATATGCCACATCCCTACGATGCTCCAAGTGAAGTTTTCATTGTTTACAAACAAACTGTCCTAAAGGGCTTACTTTGCTACTCTCAAAAGGTGTGTCACTCTCTCCTGCGCTGATTCACTCTCTCCAGCTCTAAGATTTCATGAATAAGGCGAAGCGCTCTAACTGGCTAGCAACTTTTAAAAAATAATTCGAAGGTAGCTGATGTATTTTCTTTGTTGAAAACCCATGACTTCTCTTTCCACAATTCAAGATTTTTACGCCATAAAGGCACACTTCCACCAGAAAAAGATAAATCGTCAATCTGACTTCTAGGGAGCAATGAATAGATGCAAAATCTCCTTCAGAAGATTTGACCAACCATTTCTCCGTGGATGGCCGATAACGAGACTGGTGCTGGATGACCCCTCGAATAAAAGTTCAGATTTTCTTATATGCAAATTAAAATTCCGACTTTTTTTCAATCGGAGGTTACTGAGTTGGTGCGTGACTACCATTCGGAACACGTAGGTTCGAAACTCCGTGAAACACCAAAATGAAAAAAAGTTTTCTAATAGCGGAGGCCCCTCGGCAGGCACTAGCAAACCGTCGAGTGTATTTCTGCCATGAAGGAGCTCCTCATAAAAAATATTCGCCGTTCGGAGTCGGCTTAAAAGTGTAGGCCCAACATCAAGACGCACGCCGCATATAGGTGGAGGAGTTCGGTCTAACCCTCAAAAATTGTGTAAGCACCAGTTATATAAAGGGTGGTTAAATTTCAAGGGCCGATGTTGAATGTAAACCACTCCTAAACGTCAAGTTTTTTCCGCATTTTATTTGACATTTGTCAATTTCGGATTAACTCAATTTGAACCATGCAAAGATACACAATTGAGCAACGCGTTGAAGTTATTCAGGCTTATTATGAAAACGGGCGTTCAAATCAAAATCCTTATCGCGCATTTCATCTTCAGTGATGAGGCACATTTTCACCTCAGTGGATTCGTCAATAAGCAGAATTGCCACATTTAGGCGAATGATAATCCAAGAGTGATTGCCGAAAAACCAATGCACCCACAAAGAGTGACTGTTTGTTGCGGTTTATGGGCCGGCGGCATCATTGGGCCATATTTTTTCCGAAATGAGGCCGGTCAGGCAGTTACTGTGAATAGTGTTCGCTATCGTGAGATGATAACGAACTTTTTATGGGCCGAATGGGAAGATATTAATGTGGACGATATGTGGTTTCAACAGGACGGTACCACTTGTCACTCAGCTAACGAAACAATGGCTCTTTGCGCGAAAAATTTGATGGCCGAATAATCTCACGTCGCGGTGATGTCAATTGGCCGTCAAGATCATGTGATTTGACACCGTTGGACTTCTTTCTTTGAGGTTATTTGAAAGAAAAGGTGTACGTCAATAAGCCAGCAACAATTCAAGAGCTAAAGGATGCGATAATTCGGCACATTAACGGCATAGAACCTCAATTATGCCTCAGCGTCATCGAAAATTACGACCATCGAATGGAGGTATGCCGCCGAGGCCATTTGGCCCAAATTTTGTTCTATACGTAATTGAGCTATAACAATATTATCATAATAAAGAGAAATGACAATAATTTCTTAAAAAAATTGTATTTTATTTAAAATCAACACCGGCCCTTTAAACTTAACCACCCTTTATATGACTTTAAGCGGCCGTACGAGCCAGATTTATCATCGGGAAATGAAAAAAAAATTTGTAACAGCATTTTATGTAAATATTTATGTGTAAAATTATTTAATCACTAAAATAAATCTGTATAAGAAAAAAAAATTCTTTGAAAAAAATTAAAACTTTGCAAACTTAGTTTCAGTCAGCTCTGAGAAACCAGCCCTTAATGAACCAGTGCTTTGCTAGTCCCAAACTATGATAGTTCGACTCACTACAGGGTTGCTATGCTTTTCGCCAATCAAGAGGAAAATTGGAGCAATTCTTCAGTGGTGCATAACTAGCAAAAAGGACAGTTCGCACAAAGATCGAAGGATGCCCGAAATTAGAGCATCGCTTTGCAGAATAAAATGTATGACTTCATTTGATGTTGCTGGCCAGGCAATTTTCTGCGCTTTTGCTAAATCGAATGTGCGAATAAACTGCAATGAAAGCACGACTTCTTTTTGTGTGTTAACTGTCATGCCCAAAAGGAGTAGCGAGTTGGCTTGGAGGCTGATACAGAAAGTGCAGGACACAAAAAAAAAGTATAAAAAGAAAGCGAAATAGTCGCAAGCAAAAGCGGAATGTGCACGAGTTTGCTATGACAACGCCCATACAGTTGATAGCTTACATCAACAATCAACAAGCTCACGAGCACACAGGCAGCCAACACATGCGCATCCACATTAAGTTATGTAAACAGACGAACATTTCCGATGTCCGATGTGTGTAATCAACATAGGAGTCTCGCAAATAACGAACCGAAAGTGCATGCAATTTGTTCTTGCCAGCCATTCAAGCAACTGGTAGAAGTAGTTTGCTTTGCGATTGCGAGTAAATATTACCGCATACAATCGTGCATACTCGCATATTCTTATTCACATTCACCATTCGTAAGTGTGCACACGGCATGACAGCCAGCTATCGCTTACAAAGTGTGCCAACAGCCGTTGATGCGCACATGCGGAGAAATATTTGTGAACGTCCAGGATTTGGCAACCGACTCGCATGCGGTCGCATTACTAGTCGAGTGAGTGAAATGTAAACCTTCAAAAGCAGCGACGAATGGAAAAGATAATGATGACAGTGCCGGCAAAATTGCTAACAGCGAACCACAAATCACAAGCACACAACATCAGTGCACGTAACCACAGTGGTGGACATAAGGATGCGTCAGGTTTTTGGTTTTTGTTTGTTCGTTTAAAAGCAAATTGATTTTTCGAACATTTCTTTGAGCGGCGCAGTTGCGGTGAAAGCTCTTAGGTGGGTAAGGTCTAACCCGAAAGCGCTCCGAGAATGTCGAAGATAACTATTAGGTGCGCAACTAAGTTCCCGCTGTTTTTCAATAGATGCCGCCAGCAGTGTGTGCTAGTCGATTCTAACATAACGTAAACGTCATAAACCAAGCTTAAACATATCGTAAACAAACTGCTTCGGCACATTAGAGATTTTGTTTGGGTATCATATACTTTTGGTTTTGTGAAAATGTCTGATTTTGTGCCGAATAATCGTCATTTGCGGGAAGTGTTGGTTTTCCTCTTTCATTCAAAACAAGCGGCTGCTGAAGCCCATCGAGAGCTGTAAAAAGTTTAGGAAGACGTTGCTTTAAGTAAAATAACGTGCCGAGATTGGTTCCGTCGCTTCAAAGACGATAATTTTGTGATGTTTACGACCGTCCGCGTGAAGGAAGGCCAAAAACCTTCGAAGCCGCTGAATTGGAGGCATTGCTCAATAAGGATCCGTGCCACACGCAAGAAGAGCTTGCTTCAGTATTAGGAGTTACCCGCCAATCCATTTCCAAGCGATTGCATGCTTTGGGAATGATGCAGACACAGGGGACTTGGGTTCCTAATGAGTTGAGTTCCAAGGGATATTGAACGTCGTTTTTTCTACGTTTCGCTTGTGAACAACTGCTCCAGCGGCAAAACAGGAAGGGGTTTCTTCATCGCGTCGTGACGGGTAATGAAAAATGGATTTATTACAGCAATCCAAAGAAAAGAAAGTCATGGGGACTGCCCGGGCATGCTTCTACGGCGTCGCTTCGGTCGAAAATTCACGCTGCGAACGTTATGTTATGTATTTGGTGGGACCAAGTTGGTGTTATTTATTATGAACTGTTAAAACCAAGCAAAACCATCAATTGATGCGATTGAGCCGAGTACTGCGCGAGAAGCGACCACAATACACGGAGAGGCATGAAAAAGTGATTCTACAGCATGACAACGCTCGGTCTCACGTTGCCAAACCCATTAAAACCTACCTGGAAACATTGAAAGGGGGAACCCCTACTCCACCCGCCATATTCTCCAGATATTGCGCCGTCCAATTATGTCCGACCTGTTCCGATCGATGGCACATAGTCCAGCTGACCAGCAGTTCCATTCATATGAAGACATCAAAAAATGGCTTGATCCGTGGATAGCCTCAAAAGATGAACGGTTTTACCGCGACGGTATGCGAGATCTACCAGAAAGATGGGCAAAAGTAGTAGCCAGCGATGGTCAATACTTTCAATGATTCACTTGTAACCATTTTTCAGAATAATGTTGTAGTTTCATCAAAAGTACAGGGAGAATTTAGTTGCGGACCTAATAAAATATCCTGGATTGGCGCTGCGCTGTAATCCTTAACGGATATAGGGGCATAAAGGTATTTCGAAAAAAAGGAAGTGGACGAGTGCGCGCGGAAAGGACCTGACTCAAGACTTTATGCACGGGCATCATCAGTCTGTTAGTCGACTAAATAACCGTCCACAGTATTGTTTACAAGCCCGCGGAAGCACTTTGCCGAGATTAAACGCGAATAAAGAAAATCAGTAATGGTTTTTAAACGATTGCACTATATTTGGATGGAAGATCACAAATTTTTATTTATCGCACCATTACTCGTTACAATGATACTGGTAGCATCGCGAAACGTCATGGAGGTGGTCATCAAAAGCTGCAAAGTCACGTGAAATGGTTTAAAAAGTGACGAAGCGACTTGAGCGAAATCCTGGACGAAGTGCAATCAAATGGCGAAAGAACTAAAAATATCTCACCATAACATCCGCCACATACTGAAAAATTATCTCAAAGCCAAGGCTTACCAGATCCAAAAGGCGCATGATCTCATACCAAAGCAGCAATAAGTCAGATTTGTGAGAGCTAAAGACTTGCTTCGCTTGGCCGAAAGCGGTCCATTTCAGAACATTGTGTTTTCTGACGAGAAAATTTTTCAAATTAAGCAATTCGTCAACTCCCAAAACGAAAAGGTTTATTTGACCGACCGTTCATACGAGAATTTGAGTCATCGCTTGGCCACCAGGAGGCAGCACGCTCCACAAGTCATGGTTTGGGCCGCTATAACCGCAGATGGGCGCTCTCCAATCGTTTCCATCGAGTCTGGCGTCAAAGTAACTGCGAAATATTATCGAGAAAGTAATCTGGGGATTGCTTTGAAGCCGTGGGCAGACAAACATTTCGGCGGCAGACCATGGACGTTTCAACAGGACTCCTCAGCGTCTCATAAAGCTCGAGTTAACCAAGAATGGCTAAAAAACAACGCTCCGAACTTCATTACGTCCACACAATGGCTCTCAAATTCACCAGACGCGTATCCGATGGATTATTCTCTTTGGGCCATTTTGGAGAGCAAAGGTCCGAATTAAAAGATTCACCCGCTGAAAAAAGCCATTGTCCGCGAATGGGCCAAAATACCTGAAAGTTACATCGGGCAGCTTGCGATTCGTTGCTGGACCGTCACAAGGCCATAGTCAAGGCAAAAGGTGGGCATATCGCGCAAAAGTAAATTGATTCTAATTCTTTGAATATTCTCAAACATTTTTTACTTTGAATTGAATAAAAGTAATTTTCCAAACAAAATTGATGGCCCTTTTAGTCGGTTACACTTCGAGTGCCGATGCTTGTAGAACTCCATAGGCTACTATGGGTTTAAGACGCATCCAATCATAAAGCTATAAAAGAAATAGATAGCCGACATCTAATAAAAGGTAAATCAAGAAAGAATTTGATTTCGAATTTGCTATATGGCTGAGATGTAATTAATCATATCAAGGAGGGTAAGGTCAACTCTCTTCAGCTTGGCGGGGATGGCAGTTAAAAAAAGAGGTTAACTGCTGTTTTCAATACCCAATTTCCCATTTACGAATAAATAAAAGCGCAGAGGGGAAAATATTCATAAATGAATTATTGAATAAGTAAATATTAAAAAATGTGTTTCAATCCACAGTCACGTTATAGTAGCGGAATAACGGACCCTCTTTCAAAATCTTCCACTCCTACAAACTCGTCAACGCAGTATCAAATAACGAGACGCCGCCAACATACTGTCACCAAGCCTCACACACACCCACTCATACATTTCACGAACGCATGCAGCTGAGAATAATGAAAATCACATAGGGAGTAGTTTCACCACATACCGGCACCGAATTCTTTGCAAATCCTTTGATATCTCAACGCCGCCTGCGTCCGCAACTTTGTTAAAGCACTCACTCATTTCTTTTGAAACTTTGCTCTCCCTACATATGAAGTACCTATATGTATGTATACCATATGTGTATGTATATGTATATGCATGGTATGTGCGCTATGGGGGAGCCTTAATTCGATTTCTGTACTCAGTCAGCGAAGTCATGAAACTATTTTGCATATTCGCTGCACTTTTTGCCGAAACTGAAAACTCCAATTTGCTTTGTGCTGCTTGCGCGCCAATTATTTTGGAACTTCACATTGCAACGTGTAATGATCAAAACAATTAGTCCGTAAGATTATTACGGACGAAGCACATCAAAGCAACACAGTTTTACAATGTTTTCGAAGTTGGGGCGTTAAACAGCTGCTTTTCTGCCGTTAAGTGGTGGATATGAAGCGCCATCGTTGGTAAGAGGAAGCTGCGGAGAGTCGCTGCGTAGGTGGATGTTGTTGTTCTTGTGTTTTACTATTGCTAGTTATTAGCAAATTCTTAAAACAAGCAGTCATTCTATGAAACCGGAGGTTTTTTGCACTGCAAAGTTGCCAAACTAAAACAAGAAATTAATTCACTACTACGAGGAAACTGGGCCCAAGGCTTGAAATTGAAATTTGAAAAGGTCGAGCCAAGGAGCACCAGGAGATTTGATGGTTCCTAAAACACTCAGGCTAAAGAGCCCATTGTATTTAAAGCTCTGAAAAGGGGGTAGTTAGCAGGGAGGGAAGGAGAAAAGTATCACAGAAAGAGATAGGAAAGAATAAAGACAGAGATAGAGATAGTTAGTCCTGTGAGAATTTTCCAGATTCTTTGGCAAATCTGTTAATATCCTCCAGTTTTAGAGAACGAATATTACTCATTCTCACGACATCGGAACCCAGTACTCGGAGCCGTGCTCTAGCAAAGGCAGGACACTCACAGAGAAAGTGCTCAGTTCTATCCGCCTCCTCCAAGCATGACAGGCATATCGGGTCCTCGATGATTCCAATGGTGGTCATATGCTGACCCCATAGGTTGTGTCCTGTAATGATGCCGGCCATCAACCGAATGTCTTTCCTTCTAAGTTTTAGTAGAAAGTTTGACAGTTTTCTGTTCGGGCTTGTCACAAAACACTTTGCAGTTCTGCAGCGTTCTAGACCGGACCATCGCTCTTTATGTAGATTGCCTACATAATCGCTGATCCAGTTCTTGATTCCTGCGGAACTGATTCCGATTATTGGCTCTGGCCCCTGTGGGGCACCCCTGATCCACGGTTGGCCAATTCGGCAATTTCGTTTCTTTGAACACCGGAGTGTCCTGGAACCCATATAAGTACAAGCCTGTTTTGTCTTGCGACAGAATTAAGCTTCTTCTTACATTCTTTAACAATCTTTGAGGTTTCCTTCGCGTTTTCCAGGGCCTTCAATGCAGCCTGACTGTCACTGAAGACTCCAATCTGTTTCCCACTCCATCTCCTCCTGATTATCCATTCGGCTACTTTCAGGATGGCAAAAACTTCTGTTTGGAAAACAGTTGCCATTCCCCCTTAGCATAGTGATACTTATTACTACCGTTGGGCCCAAGGCTTAGTGAAAAAGCAAATATAATTTATTTATTTCTTAATTTTTTCAATTATTAAATTATTAAGTTGGCAACTAAGTAATTGCGGATTTTTTTAGAAAATCAAACACAATTTTTTCATGGAACTAAATAACTTTTTTCTGTTAAGTATTACCCATTTTGATCAATGACCTTTTACCATCTTTCAGGAAGCATCATAATCTCACGATCATGAAATTCTGATTTTTATTAGCAAAAAACTGGATCAGGTACGATCATTATTGAAATTTTTACCATTCAAGGAGTTTTGTAAAAATCGAAACAAAAAGTAATCAGGTGGTGCAGGGTCAGCACTATATGGTGGATGTAGCAAAACATCCCAGCCAAGCTCCGATAATTTTTGGCGAGTGGCCAAAGATGTGTGTGGCCTTTCATTGTCATGATGGAAGACAATACTTTTTCGATTTGTCAATTCGGGCCGCTTCAATGTAGACATCAGAATTGCTCGTTCGATTGGGTGGTAAGAGTTCAAAGTAGACAATTCCTTTTTGTAGTCCCACCAAACTGGTAGCATAACCCATTATTCATCACCAGTGATCTTCTTTTTCTTCTTAATTGGCTCGATAACCGCTTACGCGATTTTGGCCGAGTTTAACAAAGCGCACCAGTCGTTTCTTTCTCGTGCTAACCGGCGCGAGTTCGACACCCCAAGTGAAGTCAAGTCCTTCTCCACCTGATCTTTCCAATGCAGAGGAGGTCTTCCTCTACCTCTACTACCACCAGCTGGTACCGCAACGAATACTTTTAGAACCAGAGCGTTTGTATTCATTCGGACGACTTGACCCAGCCAACGTAGCCGCTGGATCTGTATTCGCTGCGCTATGTCTATGTCGTCGTAAAGCTCATACAGCTCATCGTTCCATCGCCTGCGATATTCGCCGTAGCCAACGTTCAAAGGTCCAAAAACCTTACGCAGAATCTTTCTCTCAAACACTCCAAGCGTCGCTTCACCGAATGTTGTCATCGTCCAAGCTTCTGCACCATACGTTAGGACGGGCATGATGAGAGTCTTGTAGAATGTTAGTTTTGTTCGGCGAGAGAGGACTTTACTGCTCAATTGCCTACTTAGTCCAAAGTAGCACTTGTTGGCAAGAGAGATTCTTCGTTGGATTTCAAGGCTGACATTGTAATCGGTGTTAATGCTCGTTCCTAAGTATACGAGGTCCTTTACAACCTCGAAATCAGTCAACAGGGACGTGAGTGCCGATACGCGAGTGCGCCGACTATTTGTTTGAAGACAGGGGGTACTTCGTTTTGTCCTCGTTTACCACCAAATTCATTCGCTTTGCCTCTTTATCAAGTTTGGAAAGGCAGAACTAACAGCGCGATTGTTAAGGTCGATGATGTCGATATCATCAGCATACGCCAAAAAATTGTACGTTCTTATGAAAAATTGTGCGTGACCCATTAAGTTCTGCGGCTCGCACGATCCTCTCCAACATCAGATTAAAGAAGTCAGACGACAGCGAGTCACCCTGTCTGAAACCTCGTTTGGTATCAAACGACTCGGAGAGGTTCTTCCCAAATTTGACAGCGCTGCTGGTATTGAGCAGCATCATTTTGCTTAGCCGTATTTGTTTTGCGTTGATACCAAACAGCGCAACCTGGCAAGTCTGTTTTTTCTTACCTTATCAGATCATTTTCACCAAGCAGCATGCAAAATCTACCACACTTTAAAAATTTCCATTACTAACCTGGATTCTATGTAAGCCAACATTTTCTTATTTTTTCTTTTGCGTTGTTTTTTTTTTTTCTTTCCTTAATTTTTTTTTTTTTTTTTTGTAAATGCAACAACATTTTAAAAAATCAATGACTTGAAAATCCAATTTAAAATCCTACTCATTGCAATAACATAACTCTACCAAATCATATGACCTGCCACGCTGCATGGCAGATTGCAATAACTTTTCCCAAAGCACAAGCCTTTGCCACATACATAACTACCTACTTCTGCTCATATGTGCATGGGTGCATGTGTGAATGTATGGGTAGTCATCCTGAGCTCACATATGAAAAGCATAAACTGGTACTCGTATAGCTCCACAACTACAGTGAATCCCATGTTAATTTATTATATGAAATTGCAAAAGCGAAAACACCAGCAGCAACGAGGAAGGACCAAAATCTAAAATAGAAAGCGAATTGAAAAATCGTGCCGAGTAGAGAAACGCGCCTACTGCTAGTTAAGCCTAAGCAAAAGCAGTACAAACACACAAGCAGACTTGTTTTGTATCTATCGCTTTTCATTCGGTATTAATTTGTAAATTAAATCCCGAAATTTCGCGGTTTTCAAATGACAGACAAGAAATCGCTTGAACTGCAAGAGTTGTACGTTTGGCGCTTCCCTATGAAAAGTGTTTAGGAATTGAACGTTTAGTATTTGAAATCTTTTGAAGTTTGTAAAAGGGGAGCCAAGAAGCACCGAGAGTTTGGTAACTCCAAAACAATCAAGCTACAAAGCTAAATGTATTCAAAGCTCTGGAAAGTAAAAGGGTAGGGAGTCAAGGAGGAAAGGAGAAAAATAACAGGAGAAAAAAGATAGGATAGAATAGAGACAGAGATACGCAGCCCAATTCTTTGGCAAATCTTAAATTATCCTCCAGTTGGAGAGAACGAATTTTACTCATTCTCATGACATGGGAGCCCAAAATTCGTAGCCTTACACTAACAAAGGCAGGGCACTCATAGAGAAAATGCTCAGCGCTATCCGCCTCCTCTAACCAAGACAGGGAAGTCGGGTCCTCAGTGATTCCCCTGGGTTGTGTCCTGTAATAATACCGACAAGCAACCCAACGTATTTTCTTCAAGTTTCAGAACAAAGTTCGACAGTTTTCTGTTTGGGCTTGTCAGAAACCACTCTTCAGTTCTGCAGCATTCTACTAAAGACGGGGCCATCGTTCTCTATGTAAATTGCAAACATAATCGCAGATCCCTTTCATGATTCCTGTGGAACTGATTTATAGTTGGCCGATTCATCGATAATTTAATTTCCTTACTCTTAGGATTACTGTGTGTTTACGCTATAGTATAAAGTTGTGTCCCACGGGTCCCATGGGACCTGGTAAAACTCAGTAGAAAGGATGGCATCGGTGAAGAAGCCGGAGATAGTCAAATGGTCTGCCCTCATTGGAATGAGAGGAGGCAAAGCTGCCGCTACATGTGCCGCAAGCAGACTGAGAGGCTCAGGCTACAAGCTTGACCTTAATTACGGACATTCAAGTATCTTAGGAACTTTGGGTTCATCCCTTTGGCGACTAATGCGCACCCCTACTTAGTCTGAGCGGAACATTCTCCACGCACATTCCTTCAAAGGATGAGTAGGCGAGGTGCAGTATTTGGAGGCAGCGCCTGGTGATGCTGTTCATGGGTGGCTTGAAGTTGGATGGCAGGATTAGCTGAGGAGTATTCTGCGAGAAGCTCTCCATCATAGCTCTCCATCTCTAAAGTTCAGATCACCGGAACACTGCAATGTATTCTAAGCAGAGGTAGCGGCGATGAAAGAAGCAGCTGATTGGCTGCTCACTTGCCTAATAACTGTCACGGAGCTTGATTTCTACTCCGACAGTCAAGCAGTAATCAGAGTTCTGGGCTCGATGATGCTACACTTGAAACTGATTGGGAAATGCCTAACTTCGCTCCCATCACATCCGAATTCTTCAATGTACAGCTCATCGGGGTACCTCGCCATAGCGGCATTGCAGAAAACTGCGGCAGGTGATCTGGCTAGACAGGAGACCTATGAAGTAGTTTCCCCGCGAAGCGACAGTATTGGGATAACGTTAACTACGTGCGGTCTGCACCTGAAGAGGTGAGCTTCGCGTGAGCTCAGCGAACGCTGGGCAAGTACACAAACTTGTAAGGTCTCGAAATCTTTCTGGCTTCGAGTAGACGGATGACGTTCGCGGGATCTTCTGAGGTGAACGAAATCTCAGCTCTCGAATTTCGTGGCTACCGTTACAGGGCATTGACCGTCAGGTATACATGCTGCGATACTTGGCAGCCCCTCTGTGTCAGTTGTATGTCCTTTTTGTGTCAGTTGTATGGACGATGAGGTGGAATCATCTCAGCACCTGATAACCGTAAATCATTCATCGCTCGGTCGTCTTCAACAAGTACCCATCAACCCCCTATCCTCCTTCCTTTCTTCTAGTCTTGTTGTAAATGACGTACAATGGTATTACAAAGGACGATTTTTTGATTTTCGTCTAAGTGGGTTCTCTCTATGGGCAACCGTTTCAATTTACAACATCTTGGTTATGTAGGTCCAACGAGTCTGGTTGGTCTAATTTAACGAGGAATTCAAATGTACTTTCTGGACCCAACGAGAAGAAGGGGGGTTAGACATCAAAACGTTAAAACAGGATGACAACTTTGTTCTAACTATTTCTGATCATAGACGAAAGATTTATTAAACACTCCAAGGAAAGAATTGTTGCTACCACGAAAGCAAAAGTAAAACCTTTAACATTAAATCTTGTCGCAGTTGTAATTTTGAGGATAGCGATATGAAATTATCCATCCAGAGCTAATACTCCGACCTATATGGCATCCTTAGGGCGAATAACAGACTTATACAGAGGGAGCACATGGCGCCAGACAAAGGCTTTTAGACCTTCGTTGGCTAGGTCATGTCGTCCGAATGGATACAAACGCTCTGGCTCTGAAATTATTCTATGCGGTATCAGCTGGTGGCAGCAGAGAAAGAAGAAAGCCTCCTCTACGTTGGAAAGATCAGGGGGAGAAGGACTTGGTTTCCGATGTTTCCAACAGGCTGCGGTTAGCACGAGAAAAAAGCGACTGGCGCGCTTTGTTAAACTCGGCCAAAATCGCTTAAGCGGTTATCTCGCTAATTAAGAAGAAGGATATTATCCCAAGCTCGGCGAGATATACACCTACGCGATGCCAGACAGATCTATAGAACCAGCGCGCTGCAAGTAGCTTGTGCACATAGGACAGTTTCCGAAGAAGCAGTCTGTGTTAATGCCGCAAAAATTCCTCAGGACATACGTGCACGAGAAGGTCAGAAATGAAAGCAACGAAGCTCAACGCTTAATGAATGGCTTCTCTGGTCGCTGGACAAACGAGATCATCTCGAACGTCGAGACATGGTTGCAACGTAGATTTGAAGTGGTTGATTTTTACGTAATACAGTTGCTGACTGGACAAGGATACCTTCAACATCATCTGCGCAGCTCGAAGACGCAAAGCATGCAACCATTTCACGGTTCACAAGAAGGCGCGTGAAGTTAACCTTACCGGTTGGCATACAACCCCCCTGGTTGTCTGACCGGGTAAACCGGACCGTCTGACCTAGTAAACGTCATGTGCAGCTCATACCACTGCTGGGATGCGGAGCGCAAGTTTGCTAAACGGGCGATGCAGTCGCTGTGTGAGCTCGATGAAGAAAGGCGGAGAAGGCAACTGTTTCAACAGAAGCAACTACAGGCTGATAGCTGTGACGCTTGAGCCTGTATTCGTTTAGAAGCTGAATTCCAGTGGAGGTCGAACAGAGACGAACGGATGGCAAGCACAGACGTCTGAGTTTATCATTCACGCCTGAGCTTTTCCTTCATAAACAAATGCCTCCGCATCATCTGCAGAATTTTCTGGCCAAACACCATAAGTAACGATGCACTGTGGAGATTAACGAATGAGGAACCCATCCTTAGGCAAATCAAAAGCAGAAAGTGGCGATGAATAGGTCACACATTGAGAAGACCAGCAGATAGCATCACGAGAATGTCACTGGACTGGAACCCGTAAGGCAGCAGAGGCCCGCGGTCGACCAAAAAGCACTAGGAGGAGATCGATGCTGCGCGAACTAGCAGATGGCGACATTTCATGGGACGGTGCAAAATCAACAGCACAGAACCGTGTACGATAGAAGAGTCTTTTCGAGGCTTTGTGCTCCCGAGAGGAGTGAACAAGGAAAAAAACAAAACAAAAAAGACTATATCACACCTCCTCCTGGATGTAATGCAAACATGCCGTTCCGGGTGGAAGTCAGCCGAAGAGGAAAGGTTTGTTTTAGTGGGAGCTTACCCCATATTTCATTGCTGCGGCGGTACCAATTGAATGTTGCTGATGTTTGTATCCTCCCCTCTAAAGAAGCAAAAAACAAGACAAATAACCCAAGTGTCGCTAGAAGAGGTTGTAAGATCATTTGAAGAAGTAATTTTTATCACGATGCGCCTACGTTTACATGGCCTTTTTCCATTATTTTTAAGAAATATGGGTCCTCTCTTCAAGGACTTTGCAATCAATCTGGTGTTAACTGATTAAAATTATTGCACAATGCAATTCACTAAAATCGATTTACAGAAAATTCCCGTATTAAAAAAATATACTAAGGCGTTGCTTAATATTTGCGCACTACTGTAGTTGCATGCCTGGGTATACGTTAAGCCCACACGTACTCATATAAATGCATTACACATTTCAAAAATACGCACGCATACACACACAAGGTTTGTAGCCTTCTGGGCGCCATGGATGAGCTGCTATAAAATTCATTAAAATTTATGCATTGGCCGTGAAGAAGGGAAAAACGTATGTGCTGGTGCGTAGGCAGGTGACAGGCGAACTCTCAAATGCACGCACATTTACACCTACGTATGTACATATGTTTTTTTACTCAAACTTATGGACAAATTAAGCTAAAACACTTTCAAAGCTACTCCGTATGCTACCTCATGCATGACAAAAGGAGTTTGAGGCCATTGTAGGGATCTTTCAATATGATTGCATTTGCCCATTTATACAGCTTTTATTGCCAGCGGCTAATCCGTCTTTGCCGCCACCTACGCGTTCATTATTGTTGAGGCCCCTCATAAAAGGCTCTACTACTATGACTGTTTAGCGTGGCACACTTACGCAAAACATCTACATAAGTATAGTTTGCATCTCCTCACACCTTTTGCTCGAACTCAAGTAATCGTAGGTGGGTCGCTGCTGCCCACACGAATTCGCATTACTTCCTGTAGTGAATGCCTCACAGTAGTGAAATTGTATATGATTAGCGTTTATTTTTGTGGTTTTGCGTAGGCGATGACACATCAAACGAGGAGGGGTGTGGTCTTAATTTATATATAGCTTTTTTGTGCCCCTTTTGTAGTTCTCGAACAATCAATGGGTGCAGTGTTTTGGGTCTCTAGAAAGAGATTTACTTATGCGGGAGTCCGAGTTTAAGCTTTTACTGAAATCTGCAGGAACCTTCCAAGAATAATAAATTCAGTCAAGGGAATTGTCTTCATTTTTCTGAAAATTTGTTTACTTGTTGGGTTGTTGAAAATAAGACAGAAAATTTTTTGAAAAAATTTTGTGAATTATTCAATATTTAAAATTTTAGTGTGGAATTTCTTAACTTTCAATACCTTCGGCCCCTTTTAACAGTTTTATCAATTTTTTAGTAGGGTAAAATGTACATTTAAAAAAAAATTAGATAAATAAATAAAATTATTTTTTGAAAAAAAAAATTTCGGACAAATAAATAAAATTTACATTTGATAAAAAAAATGTTCGAACAAATTAATTTTTTTTTTCGAACAGATAAATTTTTTTTTTGCACAAATTAAATTTTTTTTTTTAATTTTTGAAAAAAATCTTTTCTTTTTTCATATGTGAAAAAACACTTCAAACACACTGTGGGGCGGTAACATCAATTTGAATGTCATGGGAAGCTCTGTAGCATTTCTTACCTCCCAATATATTCGGATCTTTTAAACAGTTCAATCAATTTTGTAGTAGGATCAAATATACTTTTTCAAAAAAAACTTTCGAATAAATTTAAATAAATAAATAAAATATTCTTTGAAACAAAGAAAAAAAAATGCGTAAAATTTTGCAAACATTTTTTTTTCTTTTATTATAATTTTTGGAGAATTTCTTCGGTTTTTTGTTTTTTTTTAATTTTTATACATTTTTTTGTAAGGTACTTTTTCAAAACAAACAATTTCGAACACATTTAAGTAAATTCGAACAACTTTTTTATTGGGAATTTGTTTTTTGTCATTTGTGAAAGAGGCTTCAAACTCACAAAGGTGAAATTTTTTGAACTCTTTAATTTTTGTGGGGCGGTAACATCAATTCGAATGTCATGGGAAACTCTGTAGAATTTCTATGCTTCCAATGTTTTCGGTTTTTTTAATATTTTTATACAATTTTTTGTAGGATAAAATATACTTTTCAAAAAAAAAACTAAATAAAATACTCTTTAAAAAAAGAAAAAATTTCATGAGATTTTGAAAAAACAAACAATTCTTTTAATTTTTGGAGAATTTCTTAACCTCCAATACTTTCGGTTCTTTTTAACATTTTAATAAATTTTTTGTTGAGTGCTTTTTCAAAATAAACTATTTCGAGCAAATTGAAGTAAATTCGAACTACTTTTTTTTTATTTCTGGAAAAAATTGTTTTTGTTTTTTGTCATTTGTCAAAGAGGAATTTTTAAATTTTCCTCACTGAAGTGGAACTTTTTTTAATTTTTGTGGAATTTATAATAATTTTTAGGATAAAATATACGTTTTCCAAAAGAAAAAAAAAAACAATTTCGAACAAATTGTAATAAATAAAATATACTTTTTCCAAAATAAAAAAAAAATTTTTGAACAAATTGTAATAAATAAAATATACTTTGCAAAAAAAAAATCGAAAAAATTTAATTAAATTCGAACAATTTTTTTTTATTTTTTGGGAAAAAAATTTTTTTTTTTTTTCATTTTTGAGAAATTTATAATAATATTTAGAATAAAATATACTTTTTCCAAAAACAGAAAACAATTTCGAACAAATTTAAGTAAATTCGAACATTTTTTTTTATTTCTGGGAAAAAAATCATTTTTTTTGCCATTTGTGAAAGAGGCTTCAAACTCACTGAAGTGGAGTTTTTGGAACTTTTTTTTAATTTTTGTGGAATGTATAAAAATATTTAAGATAAAATATACTTTTTCAAAAAGAAAAAAAAACAATTTCGAACAAATTTAAATAAATAAAAAAAACTTTTTCAAAACGAAAAATTTCGAACACTTTTCGAACATTTTTTTTTTTACTTTAATTTTTGCAGAATTTCGTAACCTCCAATAGCTTCGGTTCAGTTTAACATTTTCATACATTTTTAGTGACTTTATCAAAATAAACAATTTCGAAAAAATTTAAATAAATTCGAACAATTTTTTTTTATTTCTGGGAAAAAAATCTTCTTTTTTTTTTGTCATTTGTGAAAGAGGCTTCAAACTCACTGAAGTGGAGTTTTTGAAACTTTTTTTCAATTTTTGAGGAATTTATAATAATATTTAGGATAAAATATACTTTCTTCAAAAACAACTTCGAACAAATTGTAATAAATAAAATATGCTTTGCAAAAAAAAAAACAAATTTCGAAAAAAATTTATTAAATTCGAACAATTTCTTTTTTTAGTTTTGGGGAAAAAAATTTTGTTTTTTTTTTTAATTTTTGTGAAATTTATAATAATATTTGGGATAAAATATACTTTCTCCAAACAAACACAAAACAATTTGAACAAATTTAAATAAATAAAATATATTAAAAAAAAAAAATTTCGAACAATTTTCGAAAAAAATATTTTATTCCTTTAATTTTTGTAGAACTTCTTAACTTTTAATATCTTCAGTTCTTTTAAGCATTTTTAGAAAAAAAAGCAATTTCGAACAAATTTTAATAAAAACATTATATTTAAAAAAAAAATTCGAACAATTTTTTTTTATTTCTGGGAAAAAAATCTTTTTTTTTTTGTCATTTGTGAAAGAGGCTTCAAACTCACTGAAGTGGAATTTTTTAAACTTTTTTTCAATTTTTGGGAAATTTATAAAAATATTTAGGATAAAATATTCTTTTTCCAAAAACAAAAAACAATTTCGAGCAAATTGTAATAAATAAAATATATTGTACTTTATCAAAAAAACAAAAATTTAGAGCAATTGCCGAAACAAATTTTTTATTCGTTTAATTTTTGGAGAATTTCTAAACTTCTAATAGCTTCGGTTCTTTTTAACATTTTTACAAAAACAAAAACAATTTCCAACAAATTTTAATAAATAAAATATACTTTTTCAAAAAAAAAATTTCGAACGATTATTTTTTATTTTTGGCGAAAAAAATTTTGTTTTTGTCATTTGTGAAAGAGGAATTTTTGAACCTTCCTCACTGAAGTGGAATTATTTAAACTTTTTTTTTCATTTTTGTGAAATTTATAATAATACTTAGGATAAAATATACTTTTTCCAAAAGAAAAAAAACAATTTCGAACAAAATTAAATAAATAAAATATATTTTTTCCAAAAAAAAACAATTCGAACAAATTTCGAAAAAAAATTTTATTCGTTTAATTTTTGTAGGATTTCTTAACCTCAAGTATCTTCGCTTCTTTTTAACATTTTTACAAAACAAAGAAACAATTTCGAACAAATTTTAATAAATAAAATATATTTTTCAAAACAAAAAAAACAAACACTATCGAACAAATGCTGTTTTTTTAATTTTTGAGAAATAAATCTTTAAAAGACAAAAATTTTGTGAAAGACGCTTCAAACTCACAGAAGCGGAATTTTTTTTATTCAATTTTTTTTTTTTAAGTTTTGTGGAACCTATAATAATATTTGGGATTAAACATACTTAAAAAAAAAAGAAATACCGAAGAAATTTAAATAAATAGATAATAAACTTGAAAGCAAAAATTTCGAACATTTTCGAAAAAAATTTTTTTAATTTTTGGAACATTTTCGAATTTTTTTTTTTAATTTTTGACAAAAAAAAAATGTTTAACATTTGTGAAAAACGTTTCAAACGCACTCAAATGAAAATTTTGGAAAAAAAATATTTTTTTAACATTTGTGGAAAACGCTTCAAACGCACTCAAATGAAAATTTTGGAAAAATTTTTTTTTTAATTTTTGGAACATTTTCCAAAAAATTTTTTTTTTAATTTTTGAAAAAAAAAACAAATTTTGTAACATTTGTGAAGAATGCTTCAAATGCACTCAAATGAAAATTTTGGAAAAAAATAAGAAAACTTTTTTTTTTTAATTTTTGGAATATTTTCGAATTTTTTTTTTCTAATTAAAAAAAAAATATTTATGTAACATTTGTGGAAAACGCTTCAAACGCACTCAAATAAAAATTTGGAAAAAAAAAGAAAAACATTTTTTTTTTAATTTTTGGAAAAAAACATTTTTTTTGTCTTTTGTGAAAAAACGCCTCAAACTCACTCATGTGGATTTTTTTTTTTTTAATAATTTTTTTTTTACTGTTTAATAATATTTGGGATAAAATATACTTTTTCAATAAGAAAGGATTTGGAAAAAATTTAAATATATCAATGAAATATATTTTTTCAAAAAAAAAATTTTCGAAATTTTTTGGAAACTTTTTTTTAAATTTTTGGAGAAAAAATATTTTTTCAACATTTTTCACCCTGAAGTATTGCGATCACCTTAACTTGAGATTGATGGGAAACTCCTCGCAGAAAACTTTACCACCAAGCCTTCCATCGAACTTCCAACAGGCTCAGTAGATCCTGTCGCCAAATGCTGCACTCAACGCATTATTTCCTTGAGGGAATAAGAATGAAGAATATCCCGTTCGGACCGGGCAAGTGAGACATTATTCAGACACCATAGATCAAAGTTTCTACGTATACTGGAATGCCCGCAACTGAGTGCAAACTTCTGACGCGAGTCACTCAATTTGACTGCGACAGGTACGACGAAAGTTTTGCCTGGGATGTCTATGGACACTAGCCACATTCAGCATTGTGACGAGCGCTTCAGTACGAGTGGTGCGAAGTGAATCCGATGAGGAGAGACCTTTGAACTCTCTCCATCATCTCAACCGAAGTGGACCTTTCCAACGAATTCCACACAATAAGGACTATAAACAATATTCAATCAATAGCATGGCATAGAGTAGCATAACTTTTAAGCCATGAGTTGTGCTGGTTCATAATCTTAGGCGCTTAAGCGCTTTGTACAAACATACACATCTACATAAGCAAAGCAATGCGAATTGCGCATCCATTAAAAGTTAAAGCCAAATGGTAAAATGCTTTCATTTTTCATATTTTCCCCATTTATACACATTTCCTCTTCAACACTTTTCATTCATCGCCATCGAGCATTTGCCACTTTCATGTGGCCATCCTCTATGCCACTCCGCCAGCCAGGCAGTTTTTCTACCACTTAAATACATTCGTTTACGTTTTGTTTTGTGTTGTGCCATTTCTCATGACAGCTCATGTGTGTGCATATTTCATGTGCGTCTATGCGTGTGAGCCTATATGCATATGTATATGTGTATGTGCGTTTTTGAACTGGCATACAGAAGTCACATGCGTGTGCCATTAATTTGCGTAAGCGCTTTACAACAACAGCAACACAAGCAATATCATAGGCTGTACTATACAGCAGAAGAAAAAACAACAAACAAAAAACATTACACCAAAAAATATGCTTACAACAGAAAGCATAACCAAAGGCGGCGTTCAAAAGGCTCGCCAAATGTTGCAAAGCCGCTTTCCTACTGCGCAACTTAGTCCAGCGAGCAACGAGCAGCTGCTATTTTGGGTACCAACAACAAAAGTATTGTTAAGTGAAGGCAACAACTACCCATTGCAGACTACGCTGATGTGGCAGCAACAAAGCTAAAGCATTTTAACTTTTTTTTTTCTTATCCCCTTTTTGGCAGGCAGTCGCATGAGTCGAGTAAGGATATCTCTCGCCAGTGTGGCACGAGTAAGCCGCCAAACGCAAACTGGCCTCCGTCACTTAGCGTTAACCTTCATCGGCAAAGCTCTTGTTCGCTGTCGACTAAAGCGCCTAAATGTATGCATGCATATGGGCCAGCAGATTAATAGTAGCAGCCTTTGGGACAGCGCGCCAGTGGGATTCGTGGCTTCTAGGTTGGTTTGACGTAGTAAGTTAGCATAAGTGGCATAGGGGCCAGCGCGTAAGTAGCCCAGCCACAAAGACGCGCCGACATGCCAAAAACTGAGGTGTGCGCATATCTTCTATGTATTTGTGTATAAGTATAAGACTTTAGCCCACATGCATTAGCGCTTGTATGTGTGTAGATTTGGGTTCCATTACGCCTACCTACCTTTTAAGTCGCTTGACTGAGCAGGTTGCTCGCATTTTGGTTAATTGAAATGAATGCGTGCGAAAATGCCGAGTTAATGAAGGTATTGTTTTTTTTATTTTTATTTTTTGTTTTTTTCCGGCTTTTTTTCTGGGTTAGCAGTGCATGCCACCTCGCTTGGCGATGACGGTGTTAATTGAAGTATTAAAACTCTGAAAGCGATATGCGGAAAAGCTAAGAAGGCACTGTGTCCAAGTTAGCAACGCACATCTTTGCCCATACAGCGGAAATTCAGAGGCCAAAGCTACTTACCCAATGATGCAAATTTGTGTGCTCGATATATCAATCGCGGAACCCAGGGATCTCGATCAGTTTTAAGCCCTAAGTTACCGTGATTATTTAACAACAAACTCGAGTTTTGCGGGATTCGTAATGCCTTACGAAGCTTATGAAATGGAGACCCGAAAATCCCCTTTTTATATTAAAAAAAGGAACTTTGAAGTTAACTTTTTTAAAAATATGGTCATGTTCAAGGCGCAATCATTAAAGGTGGTACTAGCAATATTTTGTAAGTTTGATTGTCAAGGCAAAGCATTGGCAAAGTAGAAAACAAAAAATGAATTCGCCTCGATTCATTCTGGGCTGACAGCCACATGGACACGGCGAAAGAAAAAACACAAATCAGCTGATTTGCCGATACCACCTTCAGTAGATTCGCCTTGGATATGTTTGACAGTTTTAGTTTTTATGTTTGTTTTCTTCTTGGTGTCAAAAGCAGTACATACATATGAATGTACATAAAAGGTTACAAAGACGCTTCAAACTCACTAAAAACTAATTTTTTTTTTTAATTTTTTTTTTAATTTTCGTGAAAGCCAATAATATTTAGGATAAAATATACTTTTTCAAAAAAACAAAATAAAAAACAATTTCGAACAAATTTAAATAAATAAATAAAAAAATATTAAAAAAAAATTCGAAGAATTTTCTTTTTTTTAATTTTTGGGGGAAAAAATATTTTTTTGACATTTGCGAAAAACGCTCTCGAATGGAATCTTTTGGATTTAATTTTTTTGTTTTTTGAAATTTTAATCAAATTTATCAAAACAATTTCGAAAAAATTTAAATAAATCAATAAATAAACTTAAAAAAAAAATGTCGACAAATTTTTTTTTTTTTAATTTTTGAGAAAAAAATTTTTTTTTTGACATTTGTGAAAAGCTCTTCAAACGCACTCAAATGGAATCTTTTGGACTTAATTTTTTTTTTTTTTTTGTTTTTTTTGAATTTTTAATAATATTTAGGACAAAATATTCTTAAAACAAACAATAAAACAATTTCGAACAAATTTAAATAAATAAACTTACAATAAACTTAGAAAAAAAGTGTCGAACAATTTTGTTTTTTTTTTTAATTTTTGGGAAAAAAATATTTTTTTGACATTTGTGAAAAACCCTCCAAACGCACTCAAATGGAATCTTTTGGATAATTTTTTTTTTTTTGAACTTAATATTTAGGACAAAACATACTTCAAAAAAACAGTTTGGAGCAAATTTAAATAAATCAATAAAATATTTTTTTTTTTCAAAAGTATACCTAAATTGTTCGAAGTTATTATAAAGGCACCCCATATTGACATGTTCCAACCTATTTTTTAATTTCAATTATTTTTCTATGAAAATATTCTACAACCAACAACAAGACCTTTTCAGTTATATTTTTAATCGTCAAACTTCCGAAGAAGGCGACCTACGCGACTGTGGGAACTGTGGAGAGGCTAGCCTTGTGCCAGTCTACAAAATACTTGCAACAATTCTTCAAGGCTGAAGCACATCGAAAACTCTTCAGGAGCTGATCAACCGGGATGCCGTCCCGAACGCCGCTGCGTCGACCAAGCAAGCACGCTAAGCGTCGTAGTCGAGCAATCGGTCGAAAGGCGCCCGCCGCTATTCCTCCTGTGCATCAGGCATCCACTTCACGCAGGCATTCGACACCATTGAATGCAGCGCAACTTGACGAGCATTGAGTAGACGAGGAGTCTCACGCAAAGTACAAGTAATTCGCCTGATCAAAGGGTTCGCTGTAAGGATTCTGAACTGGCAATGGTGCCATAAGTGACGCGTTCTCAACCAACGCTGAAGTTAGACAAGGCTGTCCCAGCTCACCGCCCTAGATGAGGTCATGGAAGCCAACTCACCATGCGCCCCAAAGGCATTACATGATTTCTCACCAGGCAACTCGAAAATTTAAATTCGCACAAGTTGACCGATATGCAAGCGAAGGCGGGTGAAATAGTTCATCGCTGGCACGCAAAGTTAGACTGGAAGTAAGCGTCGCAAAAACCAAGGCATTGAGAATCAACCACACCCACAATAACCATGCAATGATAGATGGCAAAGAAGTGGAGTTCGTTCATAGCTTCTGCTACCAGGGCTGGACTATAGTAACGAACGGCGGAGCATAGGATGATGTCAACAACAGATTGAGCAAGGCAAGGGCTTCATTCGGGCGCTTATGGAAAATTTGAGCAAACTGACAAATTTCCAGAAACACCCAGCTCAGGGTATTGAAGGCGTGTGTCAAGTCGACGCTGCTTTGCCAACAAATGCTTGATGATAATATGCAGAATATTCTGCATCAACATAATAAGTCATGAAGTCTGGAGACAAACAAACGAGGAGCTCAACGAACAGATCCAAAGCATCACAATAATGGCCCTGAAGCTTCCAGGGAAGCAGTAGCTACGACGGCCCAAAAGTACACCTGGCAAAGATCCAACCTGCATGACTTATCCTCCATAAGCGCAAGTTGGGACAGTGCTAAGGCGATAGCATCTGACGGCGTGCCTTGGAGAAGCCTCGTAGAGGCCCTATGCCCTTCAAATGAGTTGGTCTTGCTGTTGTTGTTGTTGTTTTCTCGTGTGATTACTTTTTTTTTTTTGTTTTTAGTTTAAGTCTTTGTTTTTCTGTTTATTTGCTTAAGCTTAAGCCCATTTCGTGAGATTCAACTATAGCAGCAAATATTTTATCTCTACGAGTCATTAATTTGCTGTAGGAAAGGTTTACCGAGAAAGTTAATCTTGTTCTGGCTAAGCCTGGATATTCGTATAACTCGTGGAAAAGACTTCCTTTCACGACCTCTGCCTGAAACCTTCTGCAGATGGGATCGAAAGGAAAGTTGAGTCTGGTTGCAGGGATCATGCCTTCATACCTTCCAGGGGCCTGTAAATGTTGCAGTAATACGTGAAATGTTTGAGCGAGAGCATCCTTACAGGTACTTCGTCCTCTGGCTGTTTTACGATGGTCTCTTTCTTCATAGGAGTAATCAGCAGAAAAAAAATTAACAAAGCCCATGTTGATCCAAATTTTAAACTTTATAAAAAATTGATAAAAATTCGTTAAATTTTCATCAAAATTCTTTATCAGATATCAAAAAAAAAAAATCTTCATTACACCTGTATTTGGGACATGGGTTTAAGTTCTTTTTTTTTAATTGACCTTCAAAAAGGATTGGGTATAATAAAAGTAAATTGGCAAATTCAATAAAAATTTAATAATTTTGAGATGTAATGAATGTTTGGAGTGTTTTGGTATAGAGTTTTTAAAGTGAAATATCTTCAGGAAGTTTTGAAATTTCCTTAAGTTTTTATTTTTCATGTTTTAATATACGAGGGCGGGTCAATAAGTCCGTGACTTTTTGTATTTCTGACCTCTTTACTGAAAAAGAAATACTGCTCCTGTCAACAGGCATCTGTCAGTTGACTCCTGTCAAAATTTGAACGTGCTGCGTCAGTTAGTTTGTGTTTTACAGCTACCTTTATCAGAGTACCCAGTAATTTGGGGAGAAAATGGAAAAAACTGAATTTCGTGTGCTTATTAAGCTGATTCACCCTTAGAAACCCACTGTTTCGACTGTTGTTTGGTCTCTGGTGTGTGGTGATGGATCTATGTTTCGTCCACGGTTACAAAATGGCGAATAAACTCCTCCATATTGCGATTAAACAACTCCAAACCTTCCTGTGAAGTTGTTACACGATTGCGTTTGTGGTCGACTGTGAATTACTGGGTAGTCTGATAAAGGTAGCTGTAAAACACAAACTAACTGACGCAGCACGTTCAAATTTTGACAGGAGTCAACTGACAGATGCCTGTTGACAGGAGCAGTATTTCCTTTTCAGTAAAGAGGTCAGAAATACAAAAAGTCACGGACTTATTGACCCGCCCTCGTAAAACATACATCTAAAAATGTACTTTTTCAATTTCTTTTCATAATTTTTCGGATTTTTTTTAGTGTTTTTTTTTGTCTTATCTTTTCGAATAACACTCCCGAACGATATTTTTTACTAATAAAGGGTTTTCCAAACAAAGGTGTTGTTTTTTGTTTTTGTGATCACCTCTTCGAGAGCTTCGAGAGATAACACGTTCCGGAAACTTTTCCCGTAAAAGATTAATGGTTTCGTTGCTTGTGTGGCACGTAGCGCCGTCTGGTTGAAAATAAACCTTGTCCAAACCAATACCATCCAGTTTCGGCCATAAAAAATCATTAATCATCTTGCGTCGATTGCGCAATCCGTTCACCTGCCACCTTTCTTCTAAAACTCAGCAGGAAGGACCTGAGGGTACTGATCGGTGTAATCACAGGGCACAATGCCTGTGGTCAGCATATGACTACCATGGGGGTCGCGGACAGCCCGATATGCCTATCCTGTCTTGAAGATGACGACACTCCAGAGCATTTTCTCTGTAGCTGTCCTGCGTTTTCCAGAATCAGACTTGGGATATTGGGTTGCGCTGCACTGAGTATGGACAAAGTTCATACTCTTCCTCTTCCGGATCTCTTAAAATTCATCAATGAATCCAAGAGATTTGTGGAAGAGTGCCCGCAAATTATTTTATCCGTTTTTACCATCCACCTTTTATCTTTCCTATCTCTATTATTTCTACTGATATCTGTCTCTATTCTTTCTACTGATATCTGTCCGGGTGTAGTGCAATGGTCTACTGACTGTGTGTTTGGATTTGTCCAGCCCCCCACAAATCTAATCTAATCTAATTTAATCTAACACCTGTTATTGGAAAACCCTTCATAAAATCGTTACGAACTTATTCCCCAACCGAAAGCTTTGAAAGCAATCTGTGTTGAAGGTTCAGGCAAAATTAAACCAGCAAGTGCTCGATTTTCTTCTTGTATGGAAAAAGTGCCCACAAAAGCTAGCAAAAAAATTTAAAAATCAACGCAATTTATGAGCCACTTAAGATTTCAATTTTATTAATCAGAGTTTCATTGGCTCTAAAACTGATTTTCTAAAAATTCTGACTAAAAGGTTTAAAGTTTTGATGATAATTTGTTGAATTTTTTAACATTTTTTACAAAGTTTGAAAGTTTAACATATATGGTTTTTGTTGTAGTATGAACTATATTTTAAAAAAAAAAAAAAATAAATTAATAAGAAATAAATACAAAATAAAGTCAAAACTTTGCACTAAAACGCGCTGCTATTATGGTGAACACAGCTGTACATACGCGTAGGAGGACACGCATTGGAATACAATATTTTTTTAGTAAAATGAAGGTACGGCTGACAGCGCATCCTTTTCAATTTGCTGTGCATAAATTAATTGTAGGCAAACAAAGCAATAAATAAAGAATAATAAAGAATATCATTTTGAGGCTTTTGGGTGAGTATTTTAATTTTGTTGCTGGATGACTGACAAGCGGCGGGTTTCTGGATTTCATGTTAATGTATATTTGAAAACGCTTGCTTGCATAGGGTTTTACAATAGGTGTGCGCGTAATGTTACAGTGTATAGCAGTCATTTTGGTAATACCTCAGCGGCCAAATTCAAGAAGAGATTTCAATATGGGAAAGAACCAGCTCATAGAGAAACGCCAAAATCATGCCACGCAGGCACGATGTCAGACCTACAAACTAATTTTTATCTCTTCCCATGAAATGGTGTTATTTTTTCTTTTTTTGTGTTTTTTTTTTGTTGTGGGTAGGAGGTTGAAATCAAAATGTCAGAAACATCATCAAAGGCGCCGTCGCACCAGTGGTATGAGGGGCATGCTCCCACTAACACTATAACATTCCTCCTCCTCGGCTGATTTCCACCCTGGGACCGCTGTAAACATTTCATCAAGGTGGAACCGCGTTTATGTCTATTGACACAACCAGGTACCTGCGTCCAGGTCCTTCTCTTGTGGACGTATGGAGATCTTACGTCAGCGATAGTTTCCGCTCTCCCCACTGTTGGACCAATTTTAAAAATCATCAAAAATTGAACGCCTTTTTTATATCCAGTGTTATGACTGCGCAGAGCTTCATAGCAGTGTGTCCTCCGCTAATAGCTTCCCGGGCTATGTTTGCTACGATTCGGATCGCATCTAATGTTGACCTTGCACCCCGGAAAACAAATTGGTTATCAGAGAGGCCACCAGGGCTTTCTAAGTATTCCTGGAGCCGATCACATATGATACGTTCTAATATTTTCCCTGTTGTGTCCAACATGCATAAAGGTCTGTATGCGGCTGGGTGATCAGGTTGTTTTCCTGGCTTAAGTAGCAAAACTAAGCGCTGTAGCTTCCATCTGGTTCGAAAGGTTCCTTCTTCTAGGATTCATGTGGTATATAAGTTCGCAAATACTTGTGGGTTTGCCCGTATAGCTACCTTTAGTGCATTATTTGGGACGCCGTCGGAACCAGGAGCCTTTCAGTCTTTTATGCGTTTCAGCGTTTGCTAAATAACGTCTGTTGATACTGATGGAACGTTTCTGCTTGTGTTGACAGCATATTTCTGATCACTACTTTGTGGGGGAAATAGTGCCACTACTATTTGCTCTATAAGAATCGGACACGTTGGCTGTGGTGGTCTTGGCCCTCTGACGTTTCGCATCACAGTTTTATATGCCATGCCCCAGGGATCGTCGTCTGCACTGTCTCGCATTTCCTTAAAGCAATTGTTTTTGCTATTCCGAATTGCCTTCTTAAGGTGAAATTTTCGTGTACGATATTCTGCGTACCGCTCGTTATACTTTGGTCGAAGGCGCGCGAAATGTTGTTAACTTGTAGTGGGGATACTGAGGGGACACTGTACGCGGGGCCAAGCAGAAACTAGTGCAGAACGAGAGGAACTCATCAACACCTACTCTGCAACTGCCTTGCACTTAGCAAAACACGAATAAACTTGTTCCTCATTTTGAACCTTAGAAAGTATGGCAGATTAAAAAATTAGCAGCCTACTTAAATTATTAACAAGGTAAAGTCCAAAATAAACAAGACTGAGCTAAGATAGAAACTACAGGAGCTTTGTTCGGATAACTTCAAATTTATTTATTCAAAATAGTACCCTCTGGCCTCAGTACAATGTTTTTTGCGATCTAAAAGCTTTTCGAAAGAGTATTTTAGGTAATTGACCGGAATGTCCTTCAGGATGTTGGTACAAGTCTTTTGGCTGGCTTTTACGGATGCAAAACCTTTTCCTTTCATGGCCAAATGTCATTTTTCGAATAGAAAGAAGTCACAGGGACCCATAACAGGCGAATACGGTGAGTGATTGATTGTTAAAATGCGATTTCTAGTCAAAAAATCAGTCACAAGAGTGGATCGTTGAGGTGGTGCATTATCATGCAATAAGCGCCAGCTGCCTACTTCGCGGTATTCAGGGCGAATTTGACGAATGCGATGCAGCAAACGCTTCAAAACGCCAAGAGAGAAAAATGCATTGAAGGTTTGGTCCGTTGACACGAAATCGTTCTGGACAATTCCCTTGAAATCATAAAAACATCAGTCACAAGAGCAAAATGAGTATCGACTTGATTTTTGACTTCTCCAAAGGCGATTTTTTGGGTGGTGGCTCGTCTGGGGCCTACCATTCGGCACTTTGACGCTTAGTTTCAGGTGCATGTTGAACATACCACATTTCATCACCAGTTGCAATGTTGTAGAGGAAGTTCCCCTCGTTTCTCGCCTCTTTAAGGACGTCTTTCGAATGTTGAATTCTGAACAATTTTTGGTTCTCAGTTAATTTGTGCAGAATGAAACGTGCACAGACCTTTCGTAAGCCCAAATGATCAGTTGAGATGCGATAAATCGATGTTTTGGACATATTCAACTCTGATTCCATGAGATTCAATGGTGATTTCGGTTCATTTTTGCTACATTTACGAACAATTTCGATGGAGTTTTCGGTGATTATTGATTTCGGGCGGCCCGTATATGTCATTTATGTCCTCATAACCGTCTCTGAAACTTGTAAGCCACTCATGAACTCTGGCACCAGGTAGACAATCAGCGCCATAAACTTTTTTGAGCAATTCAAGTGTTTCGGTAAACTTTTTACCGATTTTAAAATAAAATTTGATATTAGCTCTTTGTTCGAAACTAATTTTTGTACAGATGACACAAATATACTGACACTTTAGATGTAATAACTTCCTTGCCACTGAACCAAATGTCACCAAGCTTTCACTGCAAGTCAGCGAGGGATGTAACTTCCAATTCACGAACTCATTAAGAAGATGACGCCTTCGAAAATATTTTTATGACGCCAGCCTTGTTTATTTTGGACTTCACCTTGTATTTCATTTTTTAAAATATTGGGTAGTCGAAAAAGTCTTTTCGTATTTTGTCAATTGATGTCGTTGAAGTCATCTATCTCCAGAGCTACCAATCCCATTGTGTCATATTATATGGTGTTAGAAAGGTGACATTTTAAGCTTCACTTAACCAAAAAAAAAATTAAATTCGGAGAAGTTGAAAAAAAGTTATAGGTGTTCAAAAATGAGTGAAAATAATGAAGAAATTCGCTATATTTTGAAATTTTTGTATAAAAAAGGGAAGAATGCCACGCAAACCACCAATGAAATTTGTGAAGTTGACGGAGACGATGTTGTATCAGTTCGTGTAGCACAACAAAGGTTCGCTCGCTTCCGTTCTGGAAATTTCGATGCGAAAGATGCACCTCGCTCCGGTCGACCCATCATTGAAAAAGTCGATGGAATTATGGAAAAGATTGACCAGGACCGTCACATAAGCTGCCATGACATCGCCAAGGCACTAAACATTCATCATCAAACGATTTTGAACCATTTAAAAAAGGCTGGATACAAAAAGAAGCTCGATGTTTGGGTACCACATGAATTGTCTGTGAAAAATTTAATGGACCGAATTAACATCAGCGATTCTTTGTTGAAACGAAATGGAGCGAATGGTAACAGGAGTCGAAAAGTGGATCAAATACGACAATAATGTCCGAAAAAGATCATGGTGCAAGGGTGGTGAAGCTCAACAAATGATCGCAAGACCAGGATTGACGCCTTGTTTGATTAGAAATACGAAAAGACTTTTTCGACTACCCAATATATCACTTCTTCTTTTTTGCCTTTTATTTCTCGGTTATTTTTAAACGATATAACTGTATTTTCTACTAATGGCCTCTGATATTTTTTATTTATTTCTATTAGTCAAATAACACTAAATGTCGAAAGAAACCCATAAAAAATACATATTTTCTTAAGCAATTTGCCCGAATTTCACTAGATGAGTAGATGTCAAAGCACTTTCTTAACAAACTGTCTGCTTTCATAGATCAACTTTACTATTATAGCTCAATTTCCAGCTTCACCTGGGTATACACTCATACTGCCTTAATTCACCACAATAAGACGAACGCTGATTTCATTATACGCGTCTACGAATTTATTAAATTTTTGTTTCTTATTTTCTTATACCCGTTTGCTTTAACCCGCCAGCTGCGTCGATGAGTCTTCATTTTCACGGCTCATTGGCTTAAACATTTCATAAAGCAACCGGATGCGTGCGTGTATGTAGTCGTGTGTGTGCGCAGTCGGAGTCAAAGGAAATCAAAATCACATTCATTTACTTGTCATATAAACAAAACGGATATGCAGACATCCCTACATATGTTTGTGTGCGTGTATGTTAGCATGAATGTAAAGTCGATTGCTTGTAATCAGATGCCTAGCCTCATTACTGTTGCTAGGCAACTTGCAAATGCATATAAATATATATAATTGCCCTGTGTTCAGAATAATAGCAGCGCGCCATATACTAAAGTTTTGCAAAATTTTTCTCTTTTAGTTTTTTTTTGGTTATTTTTTTACAAAAAAAAAATTAAAAAGCTCAAACTTTGTATATAAAAGATTTTAAAAAATTTAATTTTTTTTTTTTATAAAAATTCTTGTTGATTTTTGATATTTTATTTCGTTCCATGCGCGAAATTTTTTTATGTAAAAATGGAGAAAATACAGAATTCAGCAAAAAAAAACCAAAATTCAAAAATCAAAGCGATTTTTGAACGTTTTCAAAGTTGCACTTTATCAAACTTCAATAAACTAAAATACTGCATATCAGAATTTAGTCTAAGAAGTTTGAAATTTTCTGAAACATTTTTTGGTTTTTTTTTTTTATTTATACAAAGCTTGAAACTCACTTCTTCGTGCCTGAACCTTGACGTGGTGGTTGGGCTTGCGCGCATCTGCGAAGAGCTGAGCTGTTCCAACAGAGAATTTTGGTACTCCAGCACGGTCACTCATGTTGGAGAGGCTAGCCTGGAGATGCCAGAAAAAGATAGATACAAGTTCGTTCATCCTCTGAAATTGGAAGTTCCGAAAAAGTCCAGAAGCATCTGTCTCTCTCATGTTGGAGAGGAGGGCCTGGAGATACCAGACAAAGATAGGTATAAGTTCGTCCATTCTCTGCAATCGGAAGTACCGAAAAAATCCCGAAGCATCTGTCTCTCTCATGTTGGAGAAGCTAGCCTGGAGATGCCAGACAAAGATAGGTACAAGTTCGCCCATTCTCTGAAATCAGAAGTTCCGAAAAAATCTAGGAGCATCTGCCTTTTTCATGTTGGAGAGGCTAGCCTGGAGATGTCAGACAAAGATAGACCCAAGTTCGCCCATTCTCTGCAATCAGAAGCTCCGAAAAAATCCAGAAGCGTCTGTCTCATAGAGAGCGGCTCCCTTGTCTGCATCTGGTGCCATTGGGGTGGCAGTGTCCAAACCTGATAACAGGTAAAAAATGCAATTTTTCTTCTCCGCCCCTGTAATGTTGAATCAACCCGTCCCTCAGTATCCGGTTAAAGAGGATTCTGAAATCTCCGGAAACACAGTCGCTTGTGTGTAGGACTCAGGCTCGAGTGGTAGTCATGCTACTGAAGCCCGCCCCGGTTGTTCAGATGGCTACCTCAGATCTGGACGCGACGCGATCTACATCACCGACGAAGAGGATATCTCTTGGGATATGGTACACTAGATAGGGGTAGTTTACTGGGGCGTCAGCCCTTGGTCGGGAAAAACTCGAGTCATTTCGGTAACGTAGAACCGGCCCATATGCTGGCTGTGAAGGCGCATAACAAACTGCTCAACAAGCAGTTTCTGCTAGGGTGTTACGGTAGGCCTCAACCATGCAGACATCTGGTTGAGCCCGAGCCACCTCCCAGGCACGTCAGGAGGCACTTCCTCAATTACGCGGACGAGATCCAAGACAAAACAGACAGACAACTTCTGGATCGAACAGTGTACAGACTGACCATAAACGACATTCATCAGGAGACCATTACCTCCTTCCTAAGCGCCCGACCCCCGAATGCCGTTATCGGAGTCCAACCACCACCTATCGCAGACGAAGAGTTCCAACTTCCCCGAGAGTCCCGCGTAACCTTGGCACAATTACGTTCGTTCAGAATCGACCCCGACATACTAAACATATGTCTGGCATGTAAAGACACCCCGCACGACACTAAACACCTTTTCACATATCCCATCAAACTCACTCATGTAACACCCCTCTCCCTCTAGGCCCAACCTGTCGAAACAGCTAGTAGATGAGCTAGACGAAAACGGCCGGTTATTACATTACACTGGCAGGGCAAAGTTACTGCTACAACAACAACAACAACAACAGGATATCTCTTGGGTATCCGCAGTGATCTCGGACCAGATTGTAAAACTCACAACTGTTCCGAAGCTCACTAACCCGAAAACTAAATTTAATGGCACTCCAAAGAAGCCTGTTTGCAGACAAAACACTGAAGCGAAAGATAAAAACAGGTCACAAAAGCTCAGTCAAGTTTCTTGAAAAGCTGCGCAAACGTCACCTAAATTCGCGCTCCACACGAGATAAGGAGCTTCAAACTTTAAATTATATGCCTTTCATTCTAGAATAAACTAAATTTTTATTGTATAAAAAATTTAAAATTAATTAATAAAATTAATTAGAAAATTAGATTAATTAATAGGAATTAATAAATACTCAAAGCTTGCCGAATGTCGCGCTGCTATTATTGTGCACACAGGTGTATATATACTTACTTATACTTACATACCCCTACACGTATTTGTATACATATATTTCCGCGCTGCTTGTGTGCCACAAAGGAAATTTATGTATGTGCATAAGCACCGATTAATTTCATACGAAGTTTAAATTTCCCAGGGCAATGAGAAAATGCCTTCCAATTAGAACAACAAGAAAAATACAGGGAAAATAAAAATTAAATCCCTGAAAGCAATGCGTGTAATTACTACGTAGCATATTTTAAGGCGGGTTGTCAATGGGATAAAATGTTTTTTTTTTTTGTATATCTTTTTTCTTGTATTAAAGATTTTGTAAAGTGCTCAAATTTTTAGTGATGTTTTCAATATTTTTAAAATGTTCTAAAGTCAGTCTGCTACTCTCATGTCTAAGTATGGAATATCACTAAAATGTGTCTTAAGCAGGCCAACCTGGCAACTATATCGCACAAGTGGATTTGCGCCTAAGCCAAGTATGTTAGATTACCAGATTTAGCCATCCGAAGCAAAATTGTGAGAGTGACTTCGGTTGCCACGTCACCGGAGATGTGGCAGCAGAATTCTGCCCGCTCCTTTCCTGCATATTCACAATCTTGTCCAATCGGTCGTTGCTCAGACAGCAACAAAGTGATTTGGTTTTTTCTATATATCACAAACAGAATCTCAGTTTTCTCATACTCGTAAACAAACCACTGCCATTACCCCAGTGACGTAAGGAAATCAGCTGATTTCTTAAAAATCACTAAGAGCCGACTAAGTGTGTGATGTTTGCCAAACCACTGCATTCTGTCCAAACGTTGGTCTAAACGTTGGAAAAACTGTTTTTTTTTTTTAAATATCGTAGAAAATAAATAGTTATTAGTTAATACTTTGAACAAATTTGAAACATAAAAAATTTAAAAAATAAAAGTAAAAAATTTATTTAATTTATAAAAAAAAATTATTTAATTTATTTGATATTTCTTATTTTATTAAAATTTTATTAACTAAATAATCTTAAAAACTAAAATATTATTAAAGTTTGCTTAAACTGAAAAAAAAACTGAAAAATAAAATAAAAAATATAAAATAAATTTTGGTTACAAAAAAATTCGAAAACAAATTTGAAACTTTAAAAATTTAAAAAATAAAAGTAAAAAATTTTTATTTGTAAAAACCCTTTTATTAAATTTATTTCTTATTTTATTAGATTTATAACTAAACCATCTTAAAAATTAAAATATTATTAAAGTTTTCTTAAACTAAAAAAAATTTAAAAATAACCTACATTTTTTTTGCAAACAAATTAAAGAACAAATTTTAAACTTAAAAAATTTATTTTATTTGTAAAAAAATTTTATTAAATTTATTTTTTTTTATCAAAATTTTTACTAAACATTCGTAAAAATTAAAACATTATTGAAGTTTTCTTAAACTGAAAAAAAATTAAATAAAAAATTTAAAATACATTTTTTTTACAAACAAATTAAAAAACAAATTTGAATCTTGAGAAATTTAAAAAATAAAAATAAAAAATTTATTTAACTTATAAAAAAAATTGTATATAATTTATTTGATATTTCTTATTTTATTAAAATTTTAACTAAACAATCTAAACTAAAATATTATTAAAGTTTTCTTAAACCGAAAAAAATTAAAAAAATTAAATAAAAAATATAAAATAAATTTTTTTTTACGAACAAATAAAAAAAATTTGGCACTTAAAAACTTTATTTTATTTGTAAACAAATTTTTATTAAATTTATTTTATGTTCTATTAAAATTTTAACTCTTAAAAACAAAAATATTATTAAAGTTGTATCAAACTGAAAAAAAAAATAAAAAATATAAAATAAATTTTGGTTACAAAAAAATTTAAAAATAAATTTCATACTTCAAAAATTTTAAAAATAGCACTAAAAAATTTATTTTATTTATAAAAAAATTTATTAAATTTATTTGATATTTTTTTGTAATAAAATTTTAAATTAAAAAATTAAATATAAAACATAAAATAAATTTTGGTTACAAAAAAATTCAAAAACAAATTTAATTAAAAAATAATATTAAAAAATTATTTTAATTTATAAACAAAAATTTATTACATTTATTTTATAATTTTTTTATTAAAATTTTAACTAAACAATCTTAAAAATTAAAATATTACTAAAGGTTTCTTAAACTGAAAAAAAAAATTAAAAATAAAATAAAAAATATAAAATATATAATAAATTTTATTTACAAAAAAATTAATAAAAAATTTGAAACTTAAAAAATTTCAAAATTGAAACCAAAAAATTAATTTTATTTATCAAGAATTTTTTTAAATTATAATAAAAAATATAAAGTTAATTAAAAAAAATTTAAACTATATATATAAATTAACATAAAAAATATAAAGTAATTTTAAAAAACTTTAATTAAAATAAAATATATAAAATAAATTTAATTAAAAATTTTAAAAATAAAACTATTTTATTGTGACTTCAATTTTTTTGTTTTAAATTAAAAAAAAGTAAAATAAATTTAGTTAAAAATTAAATAAATAAAATATAATTCTTAGTTTTATTTTTAAAATTTTTTTAGTTTAAATTAAAGTAAACAACATAAAATAAATATAAAAAATGATAAGAAAAATTTTATTAAAAAGCAAAATTAAAAAGTTTTTAAATACAATACAAATAAAAAGCGATCAATATTGGTACTGCATCCTACTCGTGGTGGACCTTCCAAGCTACATTTGTTGTAGATGAACTGCAGTCTACAAGTCTTACAAGACAAACAATTGGCTTAAGATTTTTAATTAGCACAGTCTTGTCTACACAAAAATTAAATGTTAAAGACAAAACTTTCAATTTTAATCTTAGAAGTTGCAGAAAGTCGCGCAAATTCCGTGCAGTTTATTGTTAGCAATCCCAAAGGCAGTTCCATATAGTGGTTAATGGAAGTTAATAGGTATTTACTAGAACGTCAAGTGCTAAAACTCGTAAGAATTATAAGTTTAATATAACTTCACGTAAGCATGGCAATCAGTTCAAGGTTAAAATCACTTGTATTTTAAAAAGTTGTCCTTCTTTTTGGGAAAAAGTGTCAATCTAAGGCTTAGGATTAATTATATGAATCCAATTATATTATAAAAAGTCAAGCAGAATATGATTTTCAACGAATTTCATAGTGTGAATGCCTACAGCACTAAAATATTAATTCAATTTACTTGAAAATCGGGCCAAATATACATTCCCATACATACCAGGTGCGTCTTTAAGAGCTTGAGAACTTAAAATGATAATACAAAAGAGAAATATTGTTGAAGTGAATACGTTTTTTATAAGCTGCTAGATAATTTCAAGACATTTAATTTCTGCTTTGATATCCGGCATATGTCCGCCGCGGCTACGAGTTATATGGTTTATTCGATCAGTACAATTATTCACTACTTTTTCCAATAAATCTGAATAAAATTTCTAAATGAGCCCAATCAGCAAAAATGCGACGCAAACGTTGGTTAAGTGGGTCAATTCTTGCGCGAGCTGTATTTTATAAGCACTTAAGCTAAGATCCTAACGTAAAATTTTCCAAATAGTTGGAGGACCAAAGCCAACAAGCTGTGAACGACGATTAAGCGCGATTTCGGCGTCAAATTCTTTTTTTTCGTACCGTCTAATATATTTAGGTCTATGAACGCTAATGAAATCTCCTCAGATCGTAACTAATATATATTTTTTTATTTTATATATATTTTTTATTAATTACATTGATAAAATATTTCACCATTTTCTTTCTACTATTACACGAAATTTATCTTTCAGTATCACTCATCAGAAATTACCTAGAATTCCTCAATAAATTGCTTAGCAAATAACTTTAAAATGAATGCCTTGTTGATTTTTTGCCTTACTCTTTATCGACCCTATTGCCCAAGCATTGCAGGAATTTTCTTTGCTTTTCGACGCCACACACAAAAATTACCCACAAAAAATGTGTAGCATACTTTTGAGAGTTTATGTAATACTTCACAAATCCACAAACGTATTCACTTCGCCCCTCTTCTATCCACATGTGTATGTATGAGTGCTTAGCACACAAACGACTTAGATGATGAAAATGGGTCATTAAAATTGCATGCAGCCCTTTTGCTCCCCGCTCTTTCACTTTTCATTAACTTTATACGTATGTATGTGTATTTCTGTATGCTCATGAATGTATTTTTCCATTATATCATTCGTTTTTTTTTCTCTCTTCTTCTTCTTCTTTTTACTATTAAGCTAAAAATATAATCACGTACTGAACTTACCCGAAAAAAAGTGAAGAAAATGAGAAATCAGTCGGTGTTGACTAGCATAAAAATGAATTCTGTACAAACTGTAGCTTAGCAAATGGCTTACAAACACATATGCACACAAATATTACCACTTATACACATACACACACACGTGCACAACATTAATTTGTATGTTTGCTTACTGCTGGTTTGTTTGTGTTTTTCTTTTTTGGAACACATCTACCGGTAGATTGGCTGTGTTTGTTGCCGTTGCCACACTCATAAGGATCACACAACCGATGCTATTTTCGAGTACTATTTTCGAGCACGTCCGAAATGAAAATATCTGCAAAGAGTAAGAGAAAATAAATTGATAGAAGAATGTGCAAAAAATTATTGATGCGGAAATTTATTCAATTTGCGTGTAAATTTGTGTATTCGCATATGCGAGTAGGTGAATGTGCGCGTGAGGCTGTGCGTGATTGCTAAAATAGGATTTGAGTTGAAGGACCTCAATATTAATTTCGTTGTGAAGCCCATTTCGAACGGAAGTTAACTTAATAACTCGCCTGAGTCGGGTTGGATGCAGGAAGAAAAATGTGTCTGGAGTAAATTAGATATAAAAAGGGGTGGTGGTCCCACGCTGTCACTTGGTTGAATGATGGCATAGGGTATTGTAGGGTATATTTTAAGACTACCGAAAACTGTATATGGCAATCAAACAATATTTATGCACAAAGTTTTTAGCATGGAAAATCTCACTCCATATTCAAGCTGACCTCTATAAGAATAAAAACAAGAATATTCCTGGAATTACCTACACTAAATGGACAGCTATTTCTTGGTAGCATCGCACCCAAATAACTAACACCAACATTGAGCGTTACTGCTCCTGGTGAGCCCTGTGATGAGTCCGAAGAGTTGTGTGCATGCTTGCCTCTTACTTGTTCTCGCCTCCCAGTTTATAACTCCCATTTTCAGGAGTTCAACCGAATCGTCTGAAATTTTAATATGTTGTGAAATTTCTTAAGCTGCACAGAGTTAGAAGGTCTTCTCCTATTTCACCCCTCTACCTCAGTCTGGGCCGTTATTCACTTAACCCCATACCATGTAATTTTGTTTATGCCCGCTCGCCCTCAGGCGTGTAACATGTCATGCCCTTCTAACTCTGTTCAACTTAAGAAATTTCACAACATCTGATCCCTCGTATCAGTTCCGCAATCTGGTCGTTATTTCTTGTCCTCCTTGCATAGAGTAAGTGGCGCAAAATTAATCACCCTAATTAGTCCTGCCATAAGTTCTGTTACAAGTCAAGTCCGTTGTAGACATGAAATTATAATACCTTTCTTCAATGAAGTTAGTTTTATTTAATCATGTAAATATTTAAAAAAAAATTAATTTTCATTCGAAATGGTCACCATTTGCCTTGCATTTGCATGTATCATAGTACCTTTCAAACGATTAAGCCATTCAGCTATTGCAACTCGCACGGTTTCCATCGAACCACAGATTGTTTGCGACTCCTCAAATTTCTGTGAGTTGTTCAATAATCTCTAACCACAAACTGTAGTCCAATGGATTCACATCTGGACTTCCAGACGGAAAATCTTCTACTTCTTTGGACCCAGAAATATTGTTTTTTAGCTACTGCTGGCGTTTTTGTCTTATGGGCTGGAGCGGAATCTTGCTGGAAGATGCAACGCTCTGCATTGAAGCAATTAAACAATGACTAAAACAATTTTTTTTTAGAAATTTTAACAGAAATATATAATTTTTTTCGAAAAACATACATAAATTTTTTCCCGAAAAAATTTCAACGCAAAAAAAATTAAATAAAAATTGAAGAGAAGAAGTTATAAAAAGTAGGTGGATCCCATTTTGAAGCTTTCAAGCTTTTGAAGCAGAGACTACCGAACATAGTCTTAAAAAAATTAAGACAAGGTATGCCAAACAAAGTTGAGCTAAATAATCTTGAAAAAAAAAATCCTATGTGTACATTAACACAATTTGAAAAAATTCAATGCCAATGTTTTTCAAAAATTACTAAATCTTTTGTTGTTAATCAAAACAGAAATATATTGTATATAATAGTTTTCTCAAAAAAATGTTGGTTTGAATAGGATGTTTGATACTAAAATTAAAACAAAAACCAAAAAACAGGAATTATAAAAATTATGTGACTTCCATTTTGAAACAAGCGGAGATTACTAAGAATAGTATTGGCTATTAATAAAAAAAAATATGAAATAAACCTGAAGGCCTTTCAAGACTATTTTCCACAAAACAAAGTTTCGCCCAAAAACCCTGAACAAAAAAATCCTATATGATAATGGCTGGAGTGCAATAAGAGAGGCATGAAAAAGTGATTCTACAGCATGACAACGCTCGTCCTCACGTTGCCAAACCCGTTAAAACCTACCTGGAAACACTGAAATGGGAAATCCTACCCCAGCCGCTATATTCTCCCGATATTGCGCCGTCCGATTATCACCTGTTCCGATCGATGGCACATGGTCTAGCTGACCAGCACTTCCATTCATATGAAGACATCAAAAAATGGCTTCATCGGTGGATAGCCTCAAAAGGTGAACAGTTTTACCACGACGGTATTCGAGATCTACCAGAAAAATGGGAAAAAGTAGTAGCCAGCGATGGGCAATACTTTCAATGATTTACTTGTAACTACTTTTTCAGAATAAAGTTGTATTTTCATAAAAAAAACAGCGAAATCTTAGTTGCGCACCTAATAAATTGAAAATATTTTGAAAAACTCTTAAGGAACTGTTTTTCAAATATTACTGAAATAAATGTTTTGTTTTTGGGAAATTATAACAAACAAATTTCGTTTGAAAATTATATTTGATCCTAAAGATGAAAAAAATTCAAAAAAACAGGAATTATTAAAAATTATATGAATCCTATTTTAAAACTTACAGAGATCACTGATTACTACTATTAATAAAAAATAAGAAAATCATCTGACAAAAATGAAAAAGTGTTTCCCAAAAATTTTGAACAAAACAGTCCTATGTGAAGAAGACTGAAGTGTAAAGAGAAGGAAATTGAAAATCTTTTGAAAAAATCTAAAAGAGGTATTTTTGAACTAAAATATGTTTTTTTTTTTGGAAATTACAATAAAAACCGTAATTTTCTTCTCAAATAATTTCGCTTAAAAATTATATTTGATCCTAAAGTTAAAAAAAAACGAATTCAAAAGACGGGAATTATAAAAAATTATATGAATTCTATTTTGAAATTTGCAAAGGTTACTGAGCATAGTCTTAGCCATTAATAAAAAAAAAGAAAAAAAAGTTTTTCCCAAAATCCTGAACAAAAAATGTCTAAGTGAAGAAGGCTGGAGTGTAAAAAGAATTAAATTGAAAATCTTTTAAAAAAATCTAGTCAAAAATTACTAAATTAATTTCTTTGCATTTTAACATAAAAAACAGAAACTAAGGGGTTAATGGAGCCTTTCAAAAATATTTAACCTACAACAAATTTTTCCCCAGAAATCCTGAACAAAAACATACATAATTTTTCTTGAAATAATTTTGTGTTTTTTGAAAAATATATTTTAATAGATTAATAAGAATAGTCTAAGCTATTAATAAAAAGAAAATAAGAAAAACCTCTGAGAGAGCAGGGATGACTTTCAAAAATATTTTCCAAAAAACACAATTTTCTCCAAAAATCCTGAACAAAAAATATAAATATAATTTAAAAAACTTTTTTTTTGTTGTTTTATTTTTTTGAATAATATATTTCAATCCATAAAATATAAAATATATATAAAAATAAATATAATATACAATATATAAAAAATATATACAAAAATGTTAAAAAGAAACGTAGATATGTTGCTTGAAAAAACGCTTTACTATAATTTTCCACCTTGAATAATTCTCAAAATCATAAGATTTTTTCAGTTAACTTCTTATTATCCTCAAAAGCCTACAAATAAACGTATACTTAGAACAACTGACGACAACTTACAAAATATTTGGATCACTTGATTGAGAGGGGCCTACTAAATACCATCTCATGAGCGCTAATTGGGTTGGTGACGCGAGTATAAAGCCTATTCCTCCCAAAAGTCAAACTCATCCTCACGAACGAGGCTCGTAGGAAACTTCCTCGTTTCCCATGCCACCCTAAAGGCAAAGCCGGCAGCCTCCAGAATCAGACTCAAATGCGGAAGGCCAATACCCGACCCCTCTTAAATTCACAGATTAACGAAACCAAGAAGTTCTTTGTTTCTCCTAGCAACCACGGGAAATGTACTTACAAATATATGTGATATGGAATCACGCGTAGGATAATTTTATATAACATAATTAAGTTTTTCATGGCTCATAAAGTTCATTTTATTTTATTTTATTTATACAAATTTCTCATTAACATTCTTATAAAAAAGGAAAAACGATACTACTTGACAATAAAATCAAACTTTGATCTATCATCCGACCACTCACCACACCTGACATCGAAATAAACCACAGAAAACCATATAATAAAAACACCGACTGGAATGCTTTCCGCGAAACACTACGACATGCTCTTAACCACAATGTTCGACTTAAAACTGAAAAGCAGATTGATAGTGCCGTTGCGCACTTTGCGCACTCAATTATGGATGCGGTATTTAAGTCGACGACATTAATCAAGACTCAAAATAAGAAAAATGACATCCCAAACGCTATAAAACAGGCAATAAAATCGAAAAGAAGACTAAGGAAAGAGTGGCAAACAACAAGACATCCCGCAGATAAAGCACGACTTAACAAGATGGCAAAGGACATTAAAGAAATGCTTATGGACTTCGAGCACAAAAAATGCAGAACTTTTTGCCTAACCTAGATCCAACAAAAAGCTGCAATTACTCACTCTGGCGGACAACACCGAAGATCAAGAAAACAACACCTCGCCAACATGCAATTTTAAACTAGTAGAGGTTAATGTGCTCGCCAGACACTTCAAAAAGGCATTCAAAAATCAAAAGGACACTCAAAATTATAATCTGCGTGCTACTTCTAACACAGCCAACAAACCAATTAAGAGAGTAACTCCGGACGGAATTCGATGCAATATCAAGGCCATAAACAACAAAAAATCTCCTGGATACGGCAAAATCACAAATATTAAAAGAGCTACATGACGATGGAATAATATACTTAAGAAACATCCTTAACTCATCCTTTAGGATAAAATATTTCCCCCTTCCATGGAAAGTTTCAGAAATAATAGCATTGCCGAAACCAAATAAAGACGCCAGTAAACCATCATCATATAGGTCTATATCTCTCCTCTTACCAATCCTTTCAAAACTATTTGAAAACTTGATCCATGATTGTCTTGACCCCATCATACAAGCGAAGAACATAATTCCCTTCCACGATTTTGTATTCCGACATAAGCATTCGACCAATAAACAAGTGCACCGAGTAACTAATAAAATCATTAATGAAATTGACAAGAAAAATTACCGTGTCGCAACTTATCTCGACGTAGCGAGGGCTTTTGACAGCGTATGGCACCCAGGACTACTATATAAGTTAAAACAAATATTCCTATTTGACCACTATTTGTTACTACGAAGTTACCTAAGCGACCGGTACTTCTATGTTAAACATCAGGACGAATGCTCGGAGGTATTAAAAATGGATGCCGGCGTACCACAAGGCAGTACTGCGACCATTGTTGTATATAATTTACACATATGACATTCCCTATGCAAATGACGACAGCATGATTGCTACTTTCGACCACGACACAGTATTAATTATTATTACGTCTGATAGGAATATAAACGTCGCTTGAAGCTACAAAATCTAATTGTGTCAATTTGTTGACTTGGTTTGCAAAATGGGGAATCCAAGAAAACACAGACAAAACGGTCCAACGGTATATATTACACCAACCGCAAACATGACCATCCTACGATAACAATTAATAACACAGTAATCACTCAAAACACAAAAGCTAATTACCTGGGCATGATCATTGACGCAAAACTGACGTGGAAGGACCACATAGTCCAAAAAAGGAACGAAGTGAAAAAAGATTCAGACAACTGTATTGGCTACTCAACAAGGACTCAAAAGTGTCAGTATACAACAAACTCCCAATATATAAGACAATGATAATACCCATCTCGAGATACGGCATAGAACTATGGGGGACAGCATGCAAATCCAATATATACAAATAATTAAACGGCTTGAATCAAAAATTTTAAGGACTATCGTAAATGCACCCGGGTATATGACAAATGAAGACTTACACCGCGACCTAAAAATTGATCCCATAAAAGACGTAATCCAGAAATACAACACGAAACACACACAAAACCCGTTCGAACAAAGAGGTACAAAAAATACCGCACATGGAACTGACGCAGAAATTAAGACTATAGCGAATCACACCAACAGTATGAACAGATATAAAAACTATTTTGACAAACTAAAACTAAGTATGTTACTGTTACCAATATGTATATTAAATGTAAGTTATGTAACTATTCATTGAAACATTTTATTTAAATGCTGATTTCAACTAACAATCAATCCCCCACCTAAGCTATAAGAAATTACTAAGTGTTCATCGACAGATGTAATAAAAACATTGGGGATGTAAAAACAAAAAAAAAAAATTCCTCACTTCCACCTACAACCGGTTCCACTTTCCAGAAAGTGCAGAAAAATATTTACTAACTTATGCGCATAATTTCCTTCCAAAATATTTAATTATAACTTCCTACTACTATTTGACACAACAAAGGCAAGCATTACACTACTATTTTTTGCACTATCCAACTTTGTACAAACTATTAAAACATTCTTTAGAGTTGTAAATTTCGTTAGAATATTACGCGTTGATTTAACTACAGCCACTTTCAACAATTCTGTCACACTCTTCACATTATTTTTATTGTTCACTGGTATTTAATTAGTTTTCTTTCCAGTCACATTTCATGGCTGTCATTTTTTCGCCGTACCTTTTTGAAGCTTTGCCTTCCAAGCCAAGCAAGAATTAAAAAGTCAGCTAAGAAATATGAAAGTGGATATAGCACCAACAAATACAAGCGTGTATGTTTCCAAAAAAGGACTTGCACAGTTAGACACACAGTTAGCCGGAGGTGTAGCTGCTGTTCATAGTGCGCCTTCAGAAAGCATAAAAAATAAAAAAAAAATTAAAAATTACACGAAAGGATATCACTTGACAGTAATGTGACTGAGTATCATTTACACTTTAACACTTTACTATGGCAACATATAAATCGCAAATAGTAGCACATAACTACGCGTGCGTTTCATTTTGTTGCGCCTTCAGGGTAACAGGATGACAAATTCCATAAATGCAATTAAAAAGCAGACAAATGTAATATTAAGTGAAATCATAAAAAACTGTTAGGAGAGTCGAAATGAGCTATGCTTTAAGGGTATATTAGAGCAAGGAATAGATGTATAAGAAGAGGATGGGATAAAAGGCTGTCCACGTGAGGAGTGTACAAAGAGAATGTGGACATAATTTTCAACCGTATAAAAAACCCTGCGTTACGCAGCTATAGCAGAGGAACTTAATGACGAATTTTGGCAATTGATTTCTCTCTCAAATAATTTTATTAAGGGGGAAACCGGTTTAGGAGGCCAAAATTTTGGTGCTTTTCGAGAATTTTTTGAACAAAGAAGGAATAATCAGAAATTGTTTAAGTTTAGACGATATTTTATTTATATTTTTAGGTACGCTTTTAAATTTTGTTGAAGCTATTTCCGCGAGAGATAGTGGCGTTAGAGCGTGCTGTCCATGGACGATCGCCATCCGAGTGTCTTGCTGGTGGGAATTCCTGAAGTGGCAATTTTTCTCTGAAATCAACAGCAATTTTTTTTTATTAACAAAATATTGCCGAAAAAAGAAAGTTAAGACAAGAGTGGCAACGAACCCGACAACCATCGCTAAAAACTTTGTTAAATAAAATGACTCAACATTTAAGAGAAGAAATGAATAAACTAAAAAATGTATCCTTAAATCACTATATACAGGAACTAACAGCGAAAAAAAGTACTGACTACTCCCTATGGAAATCTATAAAATACCCGAAAAGACCAACTATACAAAATTAGAAAACCCTTCAATTAAAAAACCCAATGGCTTGTGGGCTAAGAGCGATATTGAAAAAACGGAAGTCTTTGCTGATCACTTAGAAAAAACATTTAAGCCTCATGAAGCGCATCATGCACCATTGCTTGCAGATACTCATCAAGCTGAAAACTAGTTCTGTTTGTCTTCGCCAGCAGAGATAAAGCGTAAAATAAATCTCCTGAAATCTAAAAAAGCACCCGGCTTCGATCTTATCACCGCTGAAAACTTAAATAATATTCCCCAAAAAACATTGATTAAGCTAACAAAAATTATAAATGCATGCCTTAAGCTAAAATATGTGCCAACGTACTGAAAAATTTCAGAGGTAATAATGATACCAAAACCTGGAAAAAGTCCTCACGAAGTGTCATCATACCGTCCGATCTCCTTGCTACCTATAATGTCCAAACTACTCGAAAAAATAATTCTGCAGCGGTTAAAGCCTTTGATTGAAAACAAACGCCTTATTCCTACGCACCAGTTCGGATTTCGAGCAAAGCACTCAACAATCGAACAAGTGCATAGGATCACAAATGTGATAGAAGAAGCAATCGAAAAGAAAAAAGTGTGCTCTTCAATATTTCTCGATGCTGCTCAGGCCTTCGACAAATTATGGCAAGACGGACTACTCCATAAAATTAAAATCTTGCTTCCAAGCGAGTTTTCGGACCTATTTACTTCGTATCTAAATAACAGATATTTCAGGATGAAGTGCGATAGCTCTTATTCAAGCCTAAGGCGAATTAAAGCCGAGGTTCCACAAGGCAGTATCCTTGGCCCTATACTTTACGTGCTTTTCACATCTGACCTACCGGTCTCTGAGACTAGCACTATAGCTACCTTTGCTGACGATACGTGCATTTTAGCAATTGGAGACGATGAGACACAGTCCTCTCGCAAACTTCAGGAAGATGTTAACGAAATCACCGAATGGACTACAAAGTGGCGTATAAAACTTAATGAAGCCAAGTCACTTCGTGTGGATTTTACAAACAAAAAAATTCCATATCATCCTGTATATATTTCTGGCACGAAAATTCCTTACTCCAATACGGCGAAGTACTTAGAATGCCCACCAGTTGAAAAAAAGTAGTTTCGAGAAAAACGTCGTTCTAACTAACGCGCGCTACGGTGCGGAACCGACGGGCAGTCACTTAAGTGCTCATAGAATCGGTAATAATGCGAATTTCGCTTTAAAATTTTTACCACATTTTCTTGAGTAGTTATACTAACGATTTATGCAATAAAAAAACCCGATTTTTTGATCGATCTAAGCCGGTTTCTCTCCTTAATTTATTTATAAAAATATGATTCATTCTCCTCATTCAAAAACCAAAAGAGTCCAAGTTTCAAACTTTGCGCAGATTTGAAAAAAAAATTTCAACAAAATGTCGCACTCTTTAACGGAACTTTTAGAAAAATTTTGGGTATACTGTTTTATAGCCAATTAAATTGCAGTATAATAAAGTGCACGCTTCAAATTACTCGAAAATCGCATTGATTTTTGACAAATTTTTTTTGCTGACTTGGTGGGTGTTTTATTGTCCATATAAGAAGAATATCGGGCATATGGGGAATATATACAAGACCACCAGCAAGACAAGAAATTTTTGAAAAATCAACGCGCTTTATGAGCCGTTTCAAGCTTCAAGCAATATTTAAATGGCTAGAAAACTGCAAATTTTATATTTTTCTAAAGATTCTGATTAAAAGGTGTGAATTTTTTTTTTTAAATTAATTAAATTTTGTTTTTGTTTTTGTTTTTAAGTTTGAACTTAGATTTCTTTGGATAATTCCTTAAAATAAATACTAAAATTATATAAGAACAAGAACTTTCCCTCAGGCTTTTTTAAGAATATTTGAGGTTAGGTTTGTATGAGAGTTGTGCGTTAAAGTAAACCGATCTTAGCCATATAAAGGGCCTTCACTTATATAACTAATTTAAATATATGAACGAAGTTCGGCAGTCCTACATTCCTCGATTAGTTTTTTAAGGAATTTTGAGCGTTTTTGAGGTTAAGTTTGTATGAGGGGCATGCGTTAAAGTACATCGATTTTGCTCATTTTTTGTAAGTTTACTAACTATATTATTGAAAATATATGAACGAATTTTCGCAGTCCCACATTCATCGGTGCGCTTTTTAAGGTCATTTTAAGCGTTTTTGAGGCTGGGTTTGTATGAGAGGTATGCGTTAAGGTAAATCGATTTGGCTAATTTTTTCTATGTTTACTGACTATATTAATGAAAATATATGAACAAAATTTTGAGGTCCCACATTCATCGGTGCGCTTTTTAAGGCCATTTTAAGCGTTTTTGAGGTTGGGTTTGTATGAGAAGTACGCGTTAAAGTCAATCGATTTGGCTCATTTTTTCTATGTTTACTAACTATGTTATGGAAAATACTTTAACGAAATTTCGCACTCCCACATTCATCGGTGCGCTTTTTAAGGCATTTTTAAGCGTTTTTGAGGTTAGGTTTGTATGAGGGGTATGAGGTAAAGTAAATCGATTTGGCTCATTTTTTGTATGTTTACTATGTTATTAAAAATATATGGACAAAATTTCGCAGTCTTATATTCATCGGTGCGCTTTTTAAGACGTTTTTGAGGTTAAGTTTGTATGGGAGTTGTGCGTAAAATTAAACCAATAGCAGCCATTTTAAGAGCGTTAACTTATATTTCAGTTATAAATATATAAACGAAATTTTGCATTCCTACACTCATCGGTGCGTTTTTTAAGACATTTTTAAGCGTTTTTGAGGTTAAGTTTGTAAGAAAGGTATGCGTTAAGGTAAATCGATTTGGTTAATTTTTTGTATGTTTACTCACTATGATATTAAAAATATATAGACAAAATTTCGCAGTCCTACATCCACGGTGCGCTTTTTAAAACATTTACAAGCGTTTTTGAGGTTGGGTTTGTATGAGAGGTATGCGTTAAAGTAAATCGATTTTGCTCACTTTTTGTGAGTTTACTAACTATATTAATTAAAATATATGAACGAATTTTCGCAGTCCCACATTCATCGGTGCGCTGTTTAAGGAATTTTTAAGCATTTTTGAGGTTAGGTTTGTATGAGAAGTATGCGTTAAAGTCAATCGATTTGGCTCATTTTTTCTATGTTTACTAACTATGTTATGGAAAATACTTTAACGAAATTTCGCACTCCCACATTCATCGGAGCGCTTTTTAAGGCATTTTTAAACGTTTTTGAGGTTAGGTTTGTATGGGAGTTGTGCGTAAAATTAAACCGATTACAGGCACATTAAAGACGTTCACTTATATTACTAATTTAAATATATAATCGACATTTCACAGTCCTACATTTATCGGTGCGCTTTTTAGGGCATTTGTAAGCGTTTTGGAGGTTAGGTTTGTATGAAAGATATGCCGATTTTTTTTGTTTTTTTTTTTGTAGTTACGTCTTTAAAGCTTGCTAACGAAAAATTCAAACCCTACACTTACTCCTTCTAAATGTCTCCAAAAAATGCTCAACATTTCTAATGTAAATTGGTTAACCTCAATTGTGTTACTTTCATCGTCGAAATAAGGCTTAACTAATATCTTTGATCTTGCCTTAGTTTAACCTTTCATCTATTATGCATTGTTACTTCTTGATAATGAACCACTAATTTACTTGTAATGCTTGTATTTTACTTATTAGAGTGCCCCATTAAAATTCCACCAAATAGCAACTCCCGAAATATCGCCAACATTATTATTAAACCAATTAGCGTTCCTACGAAATGCGCTCACCTAGAAAGCCTAAGTGGGAAAAAGAAGGTATGGGAAATGTTAAAACATCTATGTATGTAAGTATGTATGTACCTGCAACTATGCCACATTTCAGCGTTTTCTACAAAGTTTTTTACCAAAGTTTTACCCAGGTTAATTTCACGCTTTTCTTTGCTCTCGATTGCTTTCATTATTTTAAGTAAAGAAGTTATGAGGGAACTTAGCGTCTTTGGTAGAAGAACGAATTTAAGTCGACGTTTCCATGTAAATATTTGCAATTTTAATAAGCTGTACGAGCACAGTTAGGCGGTCCGTCAACTCGTTATCATTCAGCAGTTAACAACGAACGACGAGAAGTCTTAGTTGCAAATACACACAACAACTTAGGCGGAAGGAAGCCAGAGCCACGATTCTGGTTGCTGTAGGAACAGAACTTTTTCACTTCTTACTTTCAGCAAATAATAATGTTTTCATCTTTCGGCAAACTGCGGTTGGTGTGTGTGTGTGCCTTCTACTTGTTTGGTTTTTGTGTTTTTTGCTGTAAACGAAATCAGTTCAAGTGCATCCACTTAAAATGCTAAGACTTTTACAACTGCTGTGCAAAAAAAAGCAGAAGAAGTTGAAACGCGTTGCATTTGTTTGCATTTCCGCTTTAGTTTTTATGCTGCTTTTCTGCACTTTAGTTCTTTTTACCTTGTCCTTATTATTTCTATGTCTTCCTCAAATTCGTATTTGTTTTTTTTTTTGACTCTTATTTTCGTAAGCAACTCACTTCACTCGCAAATGCGTGCAGAAGCCTCAAGGCTTTTTTATTGTGCTTCAAATTTTTATTTTCCACCAGCAGGCTGCGGTGTTCCGAGGCCATGTCAAGGACTGTTAGCAATAGAGTTAGATTTCGATTCGAAAATTTTTTTAAAGAACCGACTGGTCTCTGTTCAATAGGGGTTTCAATAATAAATTGAACTGGCGAACTTTTTCCTACTCATCCGCTGATCAACTGGACTAGCAGGTGGAACACTTGCAGCGATCCCACCAGACGGCCTTCAAAGTGGCTTGTCCAGTATCTTTTAGCAATAGAGACTTTCCTCCCTGGTGGAGCAAGATGCTGACCGACTGGAAAAAGCAGGTTAGGAGGGTTTTTAACGAATGCTACCAATCTAAATACTTTGCAAATGACCGTATAATTTTGAATGAATACAAAAAGGCAACATATATGCGAAACGCAACTCCTGGAAGGAGTACTGCGAATTCCTTGAATCCGTGAAGGATTCTGCCAGGTTAGTCAAGATACTTTCGAGAGACCACTCCTGCAGAACCCATGTAAAAAAGAATCACGTTCCATCCAACTGGAAGAAAACGAGGGTTGTTTTCATACCTAAGGCAAGAAGGAAGAGCCACGACTCGGCCAAGGACTAGAGGCCTATAAGTCTTGGTGTTTGAAAGATGGATTGATTATCATATCCGAGAGCACATTGAATCCGAATTATCTCAAGCGCACCATGCTTACCTGAAAGGGAAATACAGGGAATCAGCCTTACACGAAGTCGTAGGGACTGTGGAAAAATCTCTAGAAGGCAAACAATTCACTTTGGCGGCCTTCATAGATATAGAGGGGGCTTTTAATAACATCAGGGCGGATTGAGTTGTCACTGCGTTGGATAGACTAGAGGTGGAAAGACCTATCTGTTTCTGGATCTCGTCTCTGCTTGGCTGCAGGGAAGTTAATGCGATCGCAAGAGGGGCTAAAGTCACTAGATTCGTTCACAGGGGGATGCCGCAGAGTGATATCCTTTCGCCCCTACTTTGGCTAGTTACTATTGACGAAGGGTGGAGTTAAGGTAGTGGCTAACGCCGATGACTTGGTCCTAAGGGTCACTGGCTGTACTCAGTCGCTGAGTTCCCACTTGCGTCCGCCGAGTCAATTCTGGCAAATCGGAGCTACTTAAGAGAAAATATAAACCTCCACCCTTTCGACTTCCCAAATTAAAAAGTTGGGTATCTTGGAGTGATTCTTGACTCCAACCTCCATTGGAAGGTACATATTGAAAATCGGGTAAGAAGGCCAGTATAGCCTTCTACTCCTTCAAGTCTATCTACTGTAATAAATGGACTCAACCCACAAAAAACGGACTCAAGCCACAGGTCGTGCTGTGAATGTACAACGCAGTGGATTTGTCAATTTTAACGTATGGATACCTGGTTTGGTGGGAAGCTCTTCGGAAGGGCTATAATATTACTAAGCTGGGGGAGTGAAAAGGACTGCATGCATCGGCATCACCGGAGCATGTAAAACTTGACCCGGTGCTGCCCTGAATGTCGTTTTGTACTTACTTCCCATCGACTTTTCCGTTATTTCCATCGCAGCTCAAAGTGCAATCAGGTTAAAGGTCTTCACTAACAGTTCCAAGATGGAATCAGGAGTCGGAGCAGGGGTTTTCTCTTAGCCAATGTATCTCTCTCCTTTAAACTGCCGAATATTTCTAATGTTTTTCAAGTCTTTGCGATCCTGCAGGCATGCAAAATACTTAGGGAATGCGGGAGTGAGTGAGATATTAACGATTTCTCCGATAGCCAAGCCGCGATTAAGGCTCTGACGACGCCATGGTACAGAACGAAACTAGTAAACTCCTGTAGGAGGGACATCAAATCTCTTGGGTGTGCAGGTAACATTTCTCTGATCTGGGTTCCAAGACATAGGAACATAGAAGGAAATGAAATTGTTGGTGAGCTTGCCACGAAGGGGACTGAATTGACCTCAGATACCTCCTACCCGGGCGTAGGCATCCCCCTGACAGTTGTTAAAGGGGATCTGCACAAATTATTTCTCAGAAAAGATGGAGCTCCATTTCTTCCTGTGTTATTTCGAAATCCCTTTGGCCCCAATACGATATACGAAGGACTCAGAAAGTCCTTTGGACTCCTCGCCATTCACTTTCCAAACTCATTGCTGAGTTTACCGGTCACTGGACGAACCGCGCACACGCGGAAAAGCTAGAACTACCATTTAACCCCCATCGCAGAAGCTGTGCGGACCTTTCAGAGAAGGAGACTGTTGAGAATTCGCTCTGTAAATGTCCGGGTTTGGTAGCTAGACGATTAAGGCCACTGGGTACTCCTTTCTTCGAAAGCCTAGGGCAGTGCGCCAATATAAGTCCCATCAATCTTCGCCATTATATCAACAACTCTGGCTGGCTGTAGATATCTGCCTGTTGGATGTCTAGTACTACTTGAGGAGTGCCAGACTGGGACTTCAACCATTTCCCCTACCTGCTTAATTTAGCTTTAGAATTTTTAGAATTTTTCTTCTAAAAGTTTCGTTATTGAGGCTTAGTCAAAAATTCTAAAGAGGACTCAATGGGAGCTCCTATTTGTTTTTTTTTTATAATCGACTTTCTTTTTCAATTCACGCGGCTGACTTCGGACTCTGTATAATCTTACGTACTTATTCCACTCTGAGTACATCCAGTCATGTATTCGAGCACATAAAATGGAAAGCTTCTGAAATCCCACAATTATGTGGTTCAGTGAAACCGAAAAGTGGTAGCAACTTTCTTTTTGGACGTTAGGATAATCTAACCAGATTTCATCTGGCAGTGTTGTTTGAAATTTCACTTCTCAAAATATAATTTGAAATTACTTCCGGTTACTACCAAAGTTTTAAGGACGTCCGAAGATGTAGATTGTGAAGTCCGGCAAGTCTGTGAATTGCTCATCGTTTAAATCGGATTTTTGCTTATCATATTTAATTTAATTCATTGACTTCCACTATGCATTATTTGAAAATACCAAAATAAAATCAAAATCTTATAAAAGTCACAAAACCACGACCAGACACGCCAATTTTCGCTGCATTAATGCATCCTTTCGCGCCGCCTATGCCTGACTTTCCGCGCTCACCGAGCAGCAAAGTTTTGCTTTTCCACTGTATTGAGCTTATCTTGCGATTATTTGCATTATCTGGTTAAATGAGATTTTGCTCTATAGAATTTTTGCATGTTTTTGCAGTTTTCCAATTGCTTACGAACTTGCGCCTTAACCGCACTAGCCGCGCCTTAGCTGTCTTGCCCTTGACGCGAAAACTTTGTGTTCTTTCTATTTTTTTCGCATTTTCACAGACAATGTCATCATCACCATTTTCGTCACATTTAACAAAGTTGGTGAAATAAATGCAACCGAGACTGCTTTTAGTTTGCCCGCCTTTCTTGGCTTCATTATTGATCGTTGAAAGTTGCTTGCCCACATCTTCATCAAAGTTTTTTTTTACATTCACTTGTTGGTCTAGTCCGCCAGTCCAACAACTAATTTATAAACATTCAAACTTTTTTAACACACTTTTCTTTCCTCCTTGCGCACTTCCATCTAAAGTTGCCCGCTCAATTGTATTCATGTCAATGCGCCCATCCGTATGCTTCGCACACTCACCAATTTGTACTGCTGCTACTTTTTCACAAACTCCAATGTTATTTTTGTATGGTTTTTACTTCCTTACTTTTTACTTAATTCACTGAATCGTTTGCAACTTCCACTCATCAGCTTCGAAAGAACTGTTCAGCCTTCACAAAAAAAAAGATCTGCGTGTCTGCTCTGTGTGTTGATGAGTAATTTCGTGTAATAATCAAGGCGACCGCCTCCAAAGCAGCAACTACTTTTCAGTTATCAGTCGCTTCAGCAACTTTACACGTTGTATTTCCTCTTCCTCTTCCTTGCTATTCGCTGGTTTTTTTAACCACAAAAATGTTGTATCCGCAGTTATTTGGCCAACTGTCGACGTAATGCGCTTCTGCCACTCGCTTCATTGCTTTTTCAGCGTTTTTATACAATTCCTTTTATTACTCCATTTTTTTGTTTTTTTTGCCATTAATAAAGTGGTAAAAGCAGAGTAATTTGTTATGAAAGGTCTGCAATAAAATGATAGATGTGAATGCTTTTCTGCATTTATACCGGCCCAGCCAAAGTGGAATATGATGAAGTTGATTATCGAGCAGGCACTTTGCCTTTGCCATGGATATTTTTGAACGTACTAAACGATTTATTATTTCATGAAGAACGCGTTGATCAATTTTTTTCCAGCACAATCAAACTGTAATTAGCTTCGTTGAAATGGGGCGATTCGTGAGTAATGAATATTTGTGTCTTTAATGAACCTATGGCAGAATTATAATGAAAAAGATAATGTAATAATTTTAGGGTTGTTGTTTAGGGTATCAACCAAACTAATTGCAAAGAGTTGTATTTATGCATAGTAGTCTAATTCCAAGAGGATTTAGCTCCAGCTTGCCACATTTTTTTCCAGTGGGTAGATAAGGTAGTTTAAATCAGGTGGATTTAACTGCAGCTCACCAAATTCTTTTCCTGTGGGTCAAAGTTTACATATTTCAGTCAAATACACCCTCAGTCTACTTCAAATATTATGTATAATTCGAGTCCAAACGCCACTACTTTCTTCAAAGACCTGAATTGAATTTGAATTTGAAAAGGTCGAGCCAAGGAGCACCAGGAGATTTGGTGGCTCCTAAAACACTCAGGCTAAAGAGCCCATTGTATTTAAAGCTCTGGAAAGGGGGTAGATAGTCAAGGCGGGAGGGAGAAAAGTATCAGAGAAAGAGATAGGAAAGAATAGAGATAGAGATAGAGATAGAGATAGAGATAGAGATAGTTAGTCCTGTGAGAATTTTCCAGATTCTTTGGCAAATCTGTAAATATCCTCCAGTTTTAGAGAACAAATATTACTCATTCTCATGACATCGGAACCCAATACTCGTAGTCGCGCTCTAACAAAGGCAGGACACTCACAGAGAAAGTGCTCAGTGCTATCCGCCTCCTCCAAGCATGACAGGCATACCGGGTCATCGATGATGCCAATGGTGGTCATGTGCTGACCCCATGGGTTGTGTCCTGTAATGAGGCCGACCATCAACCGAATGTCTTTCCTTCTAAGTTTTAGTAGAAAGTTTGACAGTTTTTTGTTCGGACTTGTCACAAAACACTTTGCAGTTCTGCAGCGTTCTAGACCGGACCATCGCTCTTTATGTAGATTGCATACATAATCGTTGATCCAATTCTTGATTCCTGCGGGACTGATTCCGATTATTGGCTCTGGCCCCTGTGGGGGCACCGCTGATCCACGGTTGGCCAATTCGTCGGCGATCTCGTTTCCTTGAACACCGGAGTGTCCCGGAACCCATATAAGTACAAGCCTGTTTTGTCTTGCGACAGAATTAAGCTTCTTCTTACATTCTTGAACAATCTTTGAGGTTTGCTTTGCGTTCTCCAGGGCCTTCAATGCAGCCTGACTGTCACTGAAGACTCCAATCTGTTTCCCGCTTCATCTCCTCTCGATTATCAATTCGGCTACTTTTAGGATGGCAAAAACTTCTGTTTGGAAAACAGTTGCCATTCCCCCTTAGCATAGTGATACTTATTACTATCGTTTAAGTACCATCCGGCTCCAGACCCTATTTCAGTCTTGGACCCATCGGTAAAGAAAATATCCGTCAAACCTCCCTGCATGCATTCTGGATTGCTCCATTGCTCACGCAATGGAAATCTGACATCAAATTTCCTTCCGAACGAAACTGTGGGTATCAGGTCGTCTTTAGGTGCCAAAAACAGTGGATACTGCTCCGACAGCAACTTAAAGATTTCTCTGTGTCCCGAAGTTCCATCTTCGTGCCAGAAACCATATTTATGGAGTCTACACATTGCTTTTATTGCTTCCTGTTGTATCTTAAGATCCAGGGGGAGCAGATCAAGCATAGCATTTAGGGCATCACCAGAGGTTGTACTCATGGCACCCGTGATTCATAAACATACACTTCTTTGCAACCTGTATAGTTCCCGGATTGTGGACTTAACCATGCTCCGTCGCCACCAGACCACAGAAGCGTAAGTGATGATTGGTCTGAAAAGTGCCGTGTATATCCATAGGACCACAGCAGGTTTCAGACCCCAAGTTTTGCCAAAGGCTCTACGGCATTGCTGAAAAATCTTCAATGCACGATTCACCTTCAGTGAAACGTGTGTCTCCCAGGTCAGCTTCTTATCCAAGATTACTCCTAGATATTTAACTTCGTTGGAAAGACCAAGTGTCACACCTTTCAGTGTTGGAAGACTGAGTCCATCCAATTTCCGTTTTCTCGTAAACAAGACTATAGTTGTTTTGTTCGGATTAACGGAAAGACCTTGTCTCATGCACCAATCATCGATTTTGTCAAGAATCCTCTGCACTTTCGTGCAAAGCCTCCTTAAGGATTTATCCGATGTTAGCGCACAGACGTCGTCCGCATATGCTTGGACGTGAAAGCCGAGTTCCTGCATCTCCACTAATAGGGAGTCTACGACGAAGCACCACAGCAGCGGAGAAAGAACACCCCCTTGGGGACATCCTTGCTTGGCCCTGACTGTGATTTGCTCGTCATCGCTCCCACCAGCGGTTAACGTAGGAGTTATTAAAATGAATTATATTTCGTGTTCAAAGGCAAGGTTAGATAAGTCTAATATATACTCCATAAATGCTGGTGTGCCGCAAGGCAGTGTGCTAGGTCCGGTTCTGTATACAATATTCACTGCCGATTTGCCAGTGTTGGCAGATGTAAGCATTGCAACGTATGCTGATGATACAGCTATAATTGCAACATCTCTGACCCCAGAAGGAGCGTCGCTGAATGTACAGAAAGAGCTTTATGAAGTAGAGAAATGGATGCACAAATGGAGGATTAGGGTCAACCCCCAAAAATCTACACAGGTAACTTTCACTCTTAGAAAAGGAGACTGTCCTCCTGTTAATCTTTGTGGTGCTAAAATACCACCAAATACGACTGTGAAGTATCTTGGTGTACATCTTGACAGAAGGTTGACCTGGAGATCACATATAAACTCTAAAGTGAAGCAACTTAACCAAAAAACAAAAAAGATGTATTGGCTTTTTAGTAAAAAATCGCAGCTAAGCCTGGAAAATAAAGTAAGAATCTATAAAGCAATCTTAAAACCGATTTGGACTTACGCTTTACAACTCTGGGGAACAGCAAGTCACTCCAATGTGGAAATAGTCCAACGTTACCAGTCAAAAACTCTAAGACTAATAACAGGTGCTCCTTGGTTTGTGAAAAATGAGGAGATACATAAAGACCTCAATATTCCTTATGTTAAAGAAGAGATAAAAAAATACAGCAAAAAGTATATTAATCGACTCGAAAATCATTGTAATACCCTAGCTATAAATCTGTTAGATAATAGCCAAAGTATACGACGACTAAAACGATTCCATATACTAGATTTATCAAATAAATAATATAAAATATCCTAACATAAAATGGCATATAATTTTATAGTACCTAAGTTAAGATTACAAAAATTATAACATTTGCTTATTGTCGTCAAGATAGATTGCAAATAAAAGTATACATACAAGATAAGTTGGGTAAACTGGCTGTCCTTCGACGCAGCTAGGCCAGTTAGAGGCCTCTTGTTATACCACCGGACCTATCCTATCCGTACTCTACTTGGTCTTCTTTAAATTATTGTGTAGTCTTTAAAAAGCTGACTAGCTAGTTTCATATTTACAATATGCGCAATGTTGTCCAGAAAAGCGAGACTGAGTAGTCTGAACCATCTTCTACACAGGCCCATGCACTCGCAGAGAATCTGCTCGACTGTCTCTTTCTCTTCTATATCCTGACTGCTCCTGCAATAGTCATGTGATAGTGGGCAGGTAGGACACCTACTACGATTTTTAAGTCCTTCCTATTTAAGTGGAGTATACCTGTACTCTTAGTGCGACTCATGTTCCATTCGCGCCACGTTTGTCTACCGATAGCGCAGGTGTTTAACTGTTTCCAGTTTGTAGTTTCCAGTGTTTAATGTGACTATGCCTTGGAACCCGCAGTAGATTAATAGAAAAATTTGAAAAATACTGCACTAAGTTTCATCGTAATACTGTGTTGCCCATATTCGACGGACCCATGTGTTTTTTTTTAAGTCCGCAGGCAACAATCTTTGCGTCAATTGAATCTTATACGGGAATAAATGCAAATCAATGCGGATAATCCGTTGTAAAGTGGTCCGAGCAATGCCCAACTGGTGAGAACGGCGATTTTGGGATGTCCTTGGCGACGTCTTAACGCTGGCCCGTACAAGAGCAATATTCTCATCCGATCGCCTTGGTCGGTTTTGATTTGACCTCTTTGGATTAGAAAGAGCATCCCCAGTCGAAAACCTTTCGTACAAACGTTTAATGGTGTTCTTAGGAGGCGCACTTTTCACATTTTTTAATTTTTTATACGCACGTTGAGTTTTCACAATTGACTTCTTTTGTTGAATGTAAATTTCAACAATTTGGGAGCGCTCGCGTGGCGTGTACTGTTCCATGGTAAAAATTTGCTTGGACTGACGCTTCCAACGCGGTATGTCATTAAGCGATCTGACGTCTCTGTCAAAAGGTGCAGGGTTGCCAGATGTTTCCATCGAATATGGGCAACCCTGTATATGCATTTTAGCCCGAGTTCTCGTGAGCACGGACGGATGGTCACGGACAGATATGGATAAAAAAATAAAACCAAAAAAAAAACAATCAGTGAAAAATATTTCTTTTTTCTTTATAGCCAAATTAAAATAAATCACGAACGCTAGGTCAGCCACGTTGTCCATATGTATATGGATATATACAGCCTTCGAATAAGCGTCAGCACCTCCACAATTTTTTCTGTATTTTTTTTTTTTTTTAATGTTGTTTTTATTTTTTTATTAAAATAAGTCATTGCCTAACGCAAATTAAACAAATCTAAATTTCAAATTGTATGCAAAACAAAAAATCCATAAAAATTTTTTTCACATTCCGCGGTTTTTCAATAGAGTTTCTAGAAAAATTACTGGTATGCAGCTGTATGGCTTATTTAGTTTTACTACATTAAAGTGCAAGTTTCAAATTGCTAAAACATTCCGTTGATTTTTTATTACTTTTTTTTTGCTGACGCTCTAATGAAAGAAAGTTCATGTGAAAAACTATTTGCATAGACTTTTATTTTTAGTTTTAATATAACATTTCTAAACATCAACGTTCAAATTTCTAAAATTTTTAATTAATTTTTTTTTTCATAAAAAAACCTATCGACAAAAAGTTACTTCTAATTTTTTCACATATCAACAAAAAAATTACCTCTAAATACTTAAATTGCCCCCTGGAATGCAGTAGCGGTTAGCCAAGTGTAACTTCAACAGCAAACAGAAAGCCTGCATACACGCAAAACGTCCACTTCAAGTGCAGGCAGAAATAAAATAATTCCAATTCCAATAAATACGAAGGTGGATTGATAAGTCTTTAGAATGAAAAACTAGACATTGGTTTTTTAACAAAAAATTGATTTATTTTTCAACATAATCTCCTTTTAAGTCAATACATTTTTTCCAACGCTTTTCTAACATATTTATTCCTTCTCTAAAATAAGTTTTTTCAAAACCTTCAAAATAAGCATTTGTTTCAGCTATAACTTCACTATTTGACACAAATCTTTTTCCGCCGAGCCATTTTTTCATATTTGGAAAAAGTCACTGGGAGCTAAATCTAGCGAATATGGCGGATTAGGGAGCAATTCATAGCCTAACTCATTTATTTTTTCCTGCGTTTTCCAAGATGAATGTGAAGGAGCGTTATCATGATGAAAGAGGATTTTCTTCTACTTCAAATGTGGCCGTTTTTGCTTAATATTTTGGTCCAATGTATCCAACAAGGATGAGTAATATTCAGTTGTGATGGTTTTACCCTTTTCAAGATAATCTATGAAAATTATACCTTGTGCATCCCAAAAAATAGATGCCATAGCCTTACCAGCTGATGCAACGACCTTTGCCTTCTTTGGAGCACTTGAGCCACGTTCTACCCATTGTTTGGACTGTTCTTTAGACTCTGGTGTATAGTGGTGGATCCATGTTTCATCCATCGTTATGAAACGATGCAAAAATTCCGATGGATTTCTGTTAAACATGTCTAAACGAACTTTTGAAGTCGACATTCGGCTCATTTTTTTAAGAGGAGTTAGCAAACGCGGCACCCATCTTGCTGAAAGCTTTTTCATACCCAATTCATCATGTATTATGTTATGCACACGTTCATAACTAATGTTCACAATGTCAGCAATCTCTCTCAATTTAATTCTTCGATCTTGTGTGACAATTTTGTACACTTTTTCCACCGTTTCTGGAGTCGTTACCTCATCTTTGGTGCTTATCCAACCACGTTTAAACTCGTTTACCCAATTGTAAACTTTTGCATGTGAGGGTGCATGTTCCCCTAATACTGTCTGCAACTCCTCAATAATTTGTTTCTGGTTTGAACCTTTCAAATGAAAGTACTTTACAACAGCACGAAGTTCACTTTTTTCCATTTTTAATAAAAATACAATAGTGTTGTGCAAAAATAATTCTCAAAAAAGTACCGTTTGACCATATGTTATGAAATTTTGACAGCTCGCTTTTGACAGTTCACTTTTAACGATCACAACAATTAAGTAAATTAATGACCGATAGATGTCGCAATTCTAAAGACTTATTAATCCACCCTCGTATTCAGCAAACTAATAGCAAATATATCCACAAAGCAGGGAATAGGAAATATATTTTATTACGCGCTAAAGGCGAATGCCGAAAAGCGACTTACAACAAAGCAATTTGTGTGTTAAATGAAATGCCAGTAAATGCGCCAAAAACTATGCAATAAACTCATACAAATACAAAATAAAGCAGAATATCACCCAAATCCACAAAAACATTGGCAGTGAAAGAGAAATGCGGAATGCGGAAGAAAAAATTAAATTGTCAAGTCATGTGCAATTTGCAAGGATATTGTGAAAAGGATACAACTGCTCAAGCCAACTCCGCAGCCGCAGTGCCAAGCAACAGCATGACAGAATGTCATGAGCGAGGTAAGCGCGGGTATGAGTAAATGAGCGAGCGAGCGAACGAGCGTGTCGAGCAAGGCGACAAAAACGCAAATAAAATTGAGATATATTCGCTGCCTGTTATTGCATAAACATGAAGCAATGCAACGGGCAGCAAGCAAGACTACAACGGCAGCAACGACAACAACGGCAACAACGCCAACAACGCCACCAACGACAACGGCGAGCAGTAAAGATGAATTCCTGTAAAAATAGACAAAACCAATTTATTTATTTAGAAATACGCCAAGCGCAAACGTGACAAACAGACTCAACGACAAGCACATAACTTAGTAGCGCAGACACAAGGAAGTGAACGCAAGCTGAAGTTGCAGATGCACACTTTGTGACGGTGGCGGGGTGTGTATGTATAGAAAGCAGTAGAAAACTCATATAGAGAGCGAAAACTTATTTAGTGAAACCACAATAGCGCAGCGGTGCTGAAAAACAGCAACTTGACAAATTTATTTGCCACGCGATTTGAGTGTTGCCACTAAGGGAGCAACTGTGGCAGCAGAAGCAACGGCAAAATAATGGCAAATGCAACGCCAGAAAAATCAACAATACGAACATGCGATGCAGTTAGTTATGTGTGTATGTGTGTGTGTGTACTTCAAATGCAGGCCAAGTACGTGTTAATGTATTATAGCTGTATATGTACAGGGTGGGCCATATAGCGTTTGCTTTTTGAACCACCTATTTTTTTGAGAATGGTAACACAAATGACATGTCAAATGTGTTCATAATTTACTTAAAGGTTTGACATTTACGAAATGAGACGCTATACGCTTGAACAAAATTGGGAAATACTGAAAACCTATTTCCAAAGTGGTGAGTTTTCTTCTTCTTTTCTGATTTTCACATCGGTGGCTACGTCAAAAAGCAAAATTGTCGGATTTGGGGCTCAGAAAATCCACACGTTCACTGTTTGGTGCGGTTTTTGGTCTGGCGGCATCATCGGGCCATTTTTTTTTTTCGAAAATGAGCGAGGAGCCGCGGTTACAGTAAATGGCGAGCGTTACCGTGACATACTCAACGAGTTTTTGTTTCCAAAAATTGAAGAGGATGACATGGACGACATTTGGTTTCAACAGGACGGTGCAACTTGTCACACTGCCAAAGTTACACTCGAACTTTTGGCTACCGTTTTTGAATTCCGAAATTCCGATATCAATTGGCCGCCTCGGAGCTGTGATTTAAGCCCGTTGGACTATGTTTTGTGGGGAGCTCTTAAGGACAATTGCTATGCGAACCATCCAGAGACGATTGATGCTTTAAAACACGAAATCGAAGTTGAAATTCATGAAATTGGAGCCCAAACAATCGAAAATGTGCGTAAAACTTGGGTTGATCGCATGGCCTACTGTAAAGCCAGTCGTGGCAGTCATTTGAACGATATTATTTTTCATTCATAAATGACAATGTTCAATCTTCAAAATAAAAAAAAAAGTTTGAAAAAATATTGATTGGTTTTTTTATAGCCAAATCAAAAAGCAAATTTTACATGGCCCACCCTATACATATGCGTATATTTTACCTTGGCTACCCAGCTGGAAAATAGATACCTATGGAGCTCATGAGGTAAGCCATAACACATGGGCGGAAAAATGCCGGGTCTAACACATGGATGGCACTAGTTTTATTGCATTCACCGCTTTTTTAGTTAGTAGTAACCTTCAAAAGACAGCTGTTAAAATTTCATGATATTCACTTAATTAGTTCGTGAGTTATTGTCCTGGAGTTTTTTTTTATTATACCCTTATTATTATTTATTTAATCAATTAATTAATCTTAATACTAACAATAAGGTTTCGACTCTTAACCGAACGAACAGAATGCTTAGCTACAGAACGGTGTTCTCTCACCATTTCTCTGAATGACTTGCTGAAGGAGCTGGTGAGGAGGGGCCGTAGGGTGATTGCCTACGCAGACGATGTGTCATTAATAGTTAGAGAAAAGTTTATAGATACCCTGTACGATGAACGTAGTTGTTTGATGGGCAGCGAATTGCGGCATATCGGTGAATCCTCTTAAGACGGAGCTCGTCCTTTTTACAAGGAAATATAAAATACCCAGAGCTCAACTCCCCTCGATGGGGGGCGCTCCTTTGGTGCTTTCTGATAAGGTGAAGTACCTAGGTCTAATCCTTGACAGTAAGCTTACGTGGAAGCCCAACATTGAGGAAAGAGTAAGGAAGGCAACAATCGCCTTGTATGGATGCAAGGGCGCAATTGGCAAAAGATGGGGCCTCTCACCTAGAGTTGTATTTTGGCTCTATAATACCATAATAAAGCCAATCTTGTTATATGGAGTCGTTGTCTGGTGGAACTCACTGGAGAGGATGACATCAGCGCTAAAAAGCTAGACGAAGTTCAAAGGTCTGCACTCATTGGAATCAGTGGGGCGCTTCGTATGTAATGTTAAATGTGGCACCTATAGACATCGCAGGCAGAATTGCCGCTGCACATACCGCAATCAGACTAAGGGGCTTGGGCTATAAGCTCAATCTCACATATGGACACTCAAGCATACTCAGAAACTTTGAGTTCATCCCCACGTCGACAGATCAGTGTGTGCCCTCGCTTAGTTCAAGCGGAACTTTCTCCACCCATATTCCATCAAGGGAGAGTTGCAAGCAATTCAAACCCATTAGTTGGTGGGTTGGGTTGAAACACCATCCTCAAATGCTCAGCAAACACATTGGCTATTTTTGCATCTCGCCGGGCCCAAGCGCCTTGATCGTCACGAATAGGTACCTCAGATTCAGTTGGTGGCCTCAACTTTTGTGGCCATAAGGACAGATTAGCTCCCGTTGGCGATAGGTTTTGTATTAAACGCCTGTTATTATACTCTTTTTCGAGTTTAAGTGCTTTTGTCAAAGCTTTTTTGACATTTTTGAAGCGTAGCTTATACTCGGTGGTTCTATATTCTTGCTAATCTCTTTTCTACCTGCGTTTTTCCATAACGAGTCTTTCTATTACACTATTTGTTATATTATGGGTTTTCTGTCGAGTGAGGATTGAGTTGAACATTTCCACCGAGTGTTCAATATCTTCAACTGTGTTTATTTGTGGGTTAGTTGCAATATTTGCTCTTATGTATTTCTTAAATTTGAACCAATTGGTGATGGTCGAAGTAAGTATGGGGGATCGGTAAACTGCGATGATAAATCTGTGTGAGTATCAGTTGTAACTATATTTCTGGAAAGTCTTCTAGTGATACCGAAATCAATTTGGTCATTAACTTTTCTTAGATCCGTGCTAGGAGTGACGCTACTTTTGTTATTTTCAAAGCAATGGATCAAAAAGAATTTCATTTTTTAATTTTACACTGCTTTTTGATGGGAAAAAAATCGTTCAGGGAAAAACCGCTCCAGTGAAACAATGGCGTGAAACTACATATGTATCATGACGACTCCGCTCCATCAGACACAGCAATAAAACTACGGTTTGTTGATGGTATGCGTTTTTTAAGAATTCTTATATAGAAAAGGATTAATGCTGCAAGAAAAGGTCATTTATGGAAAGTTTTACGAAGATTATAAAATGTTTGTATTGTTAAGAAACAAGCAAAAACGATTTCTATGTTCTTGCTTTACATTAGATGAAACCCCAATGAAATGCTCCGGAACTCTACCATATGAGAAGTTAGAAAGTCTCTCAGGGTTTGTGCTTCAAGGCTCACTTAGATTAGCAAAGGATACAGGCTTATGACGAGAGGTCTACTACAAAGGTAAAGCTCCATCTGGTGCCACTAAGGAGCAATACGTTATGGCTTTCAGTCAGCTAGTTTAACCTAACATAACCTAAAACACATATTAAAAAAATTGCAGAAAGGTTTTCATATAATTTTTGTTTTACGATTTGAAAAATTGCCAATTTAAAACTTTATCAAGCACCCATTATATATATATATATGGATATAATTGGTGCGTACGCTCTTTTTGGGTGTTTGACTGAGCTCTTCCTCTTATTTGTGGTGTGTGTCTTGATGTTGTCCAACAAATGGAGGGATCTACAGTTTCGAGCCGACTCCGAACGGCAGATATTTTTTATGATTAGCTTTTTTCATGGCAGAAATAAACTCGGAGGTTTGCCATTGTCTGCCGAGGGAAGAACAAGTATTAAGCTAAACTCAAAAAATAAGTTAAAAAATTGTTCTTAAATGAACTTTAAATTGTATTCCTCACACCTAACATGAAATATAAATTCTAAATTCTTACTTTCATGAGTCAGTCACTCTAGACAGTCAGTCTCTAGTAAAATAAAGAGAATTCGTCATGGACTCTGTGACAAAGGGGTTACAAGTCAGACATTATTACCTGCTACTAATTTCCACTGGGTATTCGCATCTTTTGCTGGTGTGTTGATGGCATTGCAGCCCAACTGTTGTGAATTGAGTTTCGCGTTGCCGCAGCTCACAAAAACAAAGTAGGTAGTATGAATAATACTACGAAGGCTGTTCAATAAGTTCCCGTGTGTGATGACAGAGGACGTTCCTGAAGGAAGTTGGTCGTGTACTGCCATCTATCAAACAACGGCAAAACAAATTTTTGACTGATTGATGGGTTAGTTTGGATTTGGCAGCTGTTCGATTTAGACGTGTTTCGTGATTTTCGCTAAGATGGAAAAAGAGCAGCATCGTTCGAAAATTTGCTTTTTGGTTTTGGTTGGGGAAAAATGTGAGGACATAAAAGCAAAGTTGGATGCTGTCTATGAGAACGCTTCGCCAGCTATGATCACAGTTAGATGGTGGGGGTTATTAGTGAGCGAACATCCGTTTTTGATGAGGAGCAACCGGCCAGACGTGTTTACCGAGGAAATCATTCAAAAAGTCCACGACATGATTCTCGCTGATCGATGAACGAAAATGCGCGACCTAACACTGCTTGGAGCAATTTAAGCGAGATCCGAAGGAATTTTTGCATCGAGTTGTCACCGTTGATGAATCCTGGATTAATCATTACACACCAGAAACTAAGCAACAACAGCAACAATCAAAACAATGGATTTCTTCTGGTGCTCCAATAAAGACGAAAACAATCGCATCGGCCGGAAAGGTCATGGCGACGAGTTTTTAGGATGCGAACGGCGTCATCCTCATGGATTTTTTAGGAGGAAGGAAGAACGATCAGTGGGCAATACTACAGTGAGTTATTGGACCGCTTTCAAAAAAAATTGAAGGAGACACCGCATTTGGCGGAGAAGAAGCTGCTGTTTCACCACAATAAAGCACCAGCATTTTCAACCGGAGTTGTCGCCGCCAAACTGCATGAATTGCTGTCGCACCTCCTGTATTAACCCAATCTGGCTCAATGCGACTTTTTCTTGTTCTCCAACATGAAAAAATGGCTCGCGGGAATAAAATTGACTTCAAACGAGGAAGTCATTCCCGAAATGTAGGCGTATTTTGAAGAATTCGACAAATCCTATTTTTTGGAGAGGTTAAAAATGGCCCTCTTTCTAAAAGCCACTGTGTTGAAAAATGGAAAAAAAAATTTTGAGTAATAGCTAGTGCTTCGCTCTTCGCTTTTTCAACTTCCGTGAACCAATAATCTTTCGTAAAACTTAAATCTCTTTAAATCCATAGGTCTACCCTAAGCCTCACTTTTACTTATAAAGTCATGAATAATGTGATTGATGGTCCGTATTTTTTGGATTCATTTTTAGGTTTTTACATTTAAAGTTCCTTAAAGACCTTTTCGTAGCTTACTACCATTCTATGGGGGTTATGTGAGAACTAAGTGTTCTTTGAATCCTCCTATCGCTCGATCTAATCGTGAATTTAATTATATTTTTAATGCTGTCTGCCTTGACTTTTCTGCTTTCAGGACAGCTTTTTTTAATTTTAATTAATTTTAATAATTGAATCCCGCTTTTTAACTTTTGAATTTATTACATGTAATTTTTTTTATTTTTTAATCTGTAAAAACCACCTCTTCTTACACTTCTTTCTTATTTTTTCCATTAACAGCTGTGACTATTCTAATAATCTCTAAAAGTTTTATGATAGGACTCCATTTTTTTTTTTTTTTTTTCAAATTATATTCAAATACGTACAGCGACCCAGTAAAAAATTATGTGTATCGGCTTACTAATGTATGTACTGTATAAGTATATGTATCGACCCTGGAGAATCATAAAGCCTTTTCCACGATATTTTTTTTTTTTTTTGAAGTATTAAAACACAAGATTTACGATGCTTATTTATCGAGCTCTAGCAATTGAAAGATCTTATTACTAAAAAATAAATAAAAAAAATATGCATAAGCTAAGACGCGTTTTTAAGGCCATCTATAATACGATCGTATGATTTTCTGAGATAGCACGTAAAAATACTATGAGCGAAAGTAAACGAGAGCTCCAGCGAAGACAATAGCGGCGACAACAACTGCAGTGATGAGAGAGCGTGAGTGCAAATTCGATAATTGTCGTTGGAAGTACAGCTACGAATATGATGATTTGTTGAGCAGGGGCGTGAACAGATGCTTTAATCGATTTGCAAATGGGCATTATGCAGGACCCCACGTATGCTAGAGCTTCGCGAGGGCAGTATTTTTCGCAACCTTAATCGGATCCCAGTATAAAACTTATAGGGATTACTAAGCATAGGATCAGCTATTAATGAAAAATTTTAAAAACTTAAAAAAATTATAAAAGAAAATTAAAAAATATTATAAAAATATATTAAAAAAAATTAAAAAACATAAAAAAATTAAAAAACGTTATAAAAAAAATACAAAACATTATGAAAGAAAAATAAAAAAACATTATAAGAAAATTTAGAAATATTATAAAAAAATGTAAAAAAAAAATTAAAAAGCATTATAAAAAACATAAACAAACATTGTAAAAAAATGCAAAAAAAAAAAATAAAAAATATTATAAAAAAATTAAAAAATAAAAAAAAAATGTAAAAAACAAAATTAAAAAACGTAAAAAAATTAAAAAACATTACGAAAGAAAAATAAGAAAACAGTATAAGAAAATTTAAAAATATTATAAAAAAATTAAAAAACATTATAAAAAAATACAAAACATTATGAAAGAAAAATAAAAAAACATTATAAGAAAATTTAAAAATATTATAAAAAAATTAAAAACCATTATAAAAGAAAAATAAAAAAACATTTTACAAAAATTAAAAAATATTATAAAAAAATGTAAAAAACTGTACAAAAAATTAAAAAACACAAAAACATGTAAAAAACATTAAAAAACATTGTAAAAGAAAAATAAAAAAAGTAAAAAAAAGTTGAGAAAATTACGAGAACTTTAAAAAGAACCAGAGATATTTGACTTAAAAAACTTCATACCAAAATTGAATAAGTCCACTGAATAAGTTTCAAAAACGTATTAAATTTGTGTCAACAATTTTTCTCGGAACTTCTAAACTACTAATACTAAAGGCTGCAAATAAGCAAAAATATCATTATAAAAGAAAAATAAAAAAAAACGTTATAAAAAAATGTAAAAAAATTAAAAAAAATTATAAAAAAATTAAAAAACATTATAAAAGAAAAATAAGAAACCATTATAAAAATATTAAAAAAAAAAAATCCAAAACATTAAAAAACAGTTTAAAAGAAAAATAAGCAAACATTGTAAAACAATGCAAAAAAAATTAAAAATATTATAAAAAAATTAAAAAACATTATACAAGAAAAATAAAAAACCATTATAATAAAATTAAAATATATATAAAAAAAAAGTTCAAAAACACTATAAAAAAATTAAAAAACATTATAAAAGAAAAATAAGTAAACATTGAAAAAAATGCAAAAACAAATAAAAAATATTATAAAAAAATTAAAAAACAAAATTAAAAAACAAAAAAATGTACAAAAAACTAAAAACATTTTAAAAGAAAAAAGAAAAAAAATTATACACAAATTAAAAAACATTATAAAAACATGTAAAAAAAATTTTAAAACATTATAAAAGATAAATAAAAAAATGTAAAACAAAGTTAAGAGAATTACGAAAACTTTAAAAAGAACCAGAGATATCATTTGAAAAACTGCATACCAAAATTGTCAACATTGAATAAGTTTCAAAAATTTATTAAGTTTGTGTCAACAATTTTTCACTTAACTTCTAAACTACTACTACTACAGCCTACAAATAAGCCAATTTTCGTAAAAACTTAAGGCCATGTCCAAATTACTTGGCTTACTGGACAGGAAATCGCGCAGTTGTTCAACAGCGAAATAGACTCTGGCCACTCTCAAATAGCAGCCAATCAAAAACTTTTCCAATTCGCGTATACCTCTGCAAATATAGTCCCACACATCCACACGAGCTCGTCACAGAATTTGAGTACCACACACCGGCATTGACGTTTTTTATATATAATTTTATGCAAGCACGTTTTTAATAAAACTTTCGACAATTCAAGTGCATCAACAAGAATAATGCAAATAACAATGGCGGATATGGCAAGCAAAAAGAGATTTAATAAAAGTACCACTACAACCGCACAAATATTTCGCTACTTTTTTTTAGCACCGACAAAGGACAAAACCATTTTTAGTTGGTGCATCCCATTCTTATCAGCACATACATACATACACACATATACACACACATACATACATTCATACATACACACAATGCATATATTCATACTACCCGTAAAGCAAATTGTGCTATTGTTGGAATTGTTGCTTCTCTGTCGCAGCCAGTTGCATTCGAAGTGCATTTCTTACATTTCAATTCCCCAAATGTGAGAATACAAGCGAATAAAATATATTCATACTTACATACATACATACGACAAACAGTCATGCAATTGTTTGCGTTGAAATGTAGGAGAAAAAAATGCTTATCCAATGCGAGTGGCTGTTAGCAATGGCGCTGGCACACACTGAGGGAAACCTGGACGAATTGGAGTTCAAACGATTTACGTTTTTTTTTTTTTAAATCAGAGCTTAGTAAATTCTTACTGGCTTTAGCGAGGCATATTTCGAGTAAAAAATACGGATTTGTTGTTGAGGTCTCAAATTTAAAATAAAACCTTAATATTCCAAATTTTCTAATTGCCTAGGCAGACGATGGCGTTACGATCAATGACTCAATGATGGAATGAACTCGAGAATTAAGTGCAACTAATGCGGATTGACAACTAGACCTAGTTCTCATAATTTAAGCGGATTAGGGGAATTTTCAGTGGCAATATTGTGAATAAAAAATAATCAAACTTTTAAAGAGAAAAACAAAAATTCTGGATCAATATGATGAGCACAACAGAAGGAAGCATTTTATACCATTTTCGTTTCGGTTTTAAGTTTAAAAATGCATTTTTCCAATTTCAGGTGGCAAGCAGAAAGAAACATTCAACCTGGACGGAGAGGGACGAGCAGGCGCTCATAACTCGTTCTCTTTTCTGAGATATTACGAATCAATGAATGCTAGTTTGCACTAAAACGATCGAAATTACATTAATGTTTTTGATATTGCGGAGCAGTTTGAGAAATAGCAATTTGAATTTTTTTAATAGAAAATAATTTTTCAGTATTAAGGCAGCTCACTTTCATTTAATAAAGAGGCCTTCCTCATCGGCTGCGACGCCAATGCAAGACATACCATTTGGAGAAGCAGCGAGATAAATGATCGAGGTGGGTCTCTTTTTGATTTCATTATTAGCCGTAAGCTCCTTATTTAGAACAAGGGCAACACCCCCACGTTCGTATTTCCAGCATCGAAAACATCAAACGGTTGGGAGAATGTTCTTGTCTATCACTCCTTCAACTAATTCGCCTGCCATTAGGGTTGATAATTCGAAGGTTTCTCAGAGAAATTCCTTATCGGATCACAGGTTGATTCTTTTCGAAATAAATTTCGGACGGGAAGCCATATCTCCTCACAGGAATCCTAAAAGAACCAACTGATCTCTGTTTAATAGGGGTTTTAATAATAAATTGAACAGGCGAACTTTCTCCTACTCATCCGCTAATCAACTGGACAAGCAGGGGGAACACTTGCAGCGATCCTATCAGACGACCTTCAAAGTGGCTCGTCCAGTATCTTTTAGCATGAAAGACTTTCCTCCTTGGTGGAGCAAGACGCTGACCGTCTTGAAAACTCAGGTTAGAAGGGTTTTTAACGAATGCTACCAAACTGAAACCTTTGAAAATTACCGTGTAATTTTGAATGAATAGAAAAAAGGCATTAAATATACGAAACGCAACTTCTGGAAGGAGTACTGCGAGTCCCTTGAATCCGTGAAGGATTCTGCCAGGCTAAGCAAGATCCTTTCGAGAGACCACTCCTAGTGTTTTTCAAGCAGAAGTCTTTGCGATCCTGCAGGCATGCAAAATGCTTAGGGATTACGGGAGCGAGGAAGATATCAACCTTTTCTCCGATAGTCAAGCCGCGATGAAGGCTCTGACGACGCCATGGTATAGACCGAAAATAGTAAACTGCTGTAAGGAGGAGATCAAATATTCTTAATCTTTGGTGTGCAGCTAATACTTCTTTGATCTGGATTTCAGGACATAGGAACATAGAAAGAAAGGAAATTGCTGATAAGCTTGCCAGGAAGAGGACTAAATTGGCCTTAGAGACCTCCTGCCCGGTCATCGGCATCCCCCTGACAGCTGTTAAAGGAGAACTGCACAAATTATTTCTCAGGAAAGCGCAGAAAAGATGGAGCTCCATTTCTTCATGTGCTATTTCGAAAACCCTTTGGCCCCAAGACGATATACGAAGGACTCAGAAAATCCTTTGGGCTCCTCGCCATTCAATTTCCAAGCTCGCAGCTGTGTTTACCGGTCACTGAACGATCGGCACACACGCGGTTCGCGAGTTACCATTTAACCCCCATCGCAGAAGCTGTGGGGACTTTCAGAGAAGGAGACTGTTGAGCACTTTCTCTGTAAATGTTCGGGTTTGGCAGCTAGACTTAAGGTCACTGGGTGCTCCTTTCTTTGACAGCCTGAGGCAGTGCACCAACTTAATTTCCATCAATCTTCTCCATTATATCAACAGCTCGGGCTGGCTGTGGTAATCTGCCTGTTTGAGGTCTCATGATGGTATCAAAACGGCGCTTTAGTGCTACTTGAGCATTGCCAAACTGGCACTTCAACCATTTCAGCTACCTGCTTATCGAGGCAGCTAATACTCGTATTTGTCGCCTGCGATCCAATCTTGGCAGTCTCTATTGAAGGTATTTGACTCCATTCCTCTCGCAGCACGAGGTAATTTTACGAGGTCATTTTACGCTGACGTTTTCCATGCTGCAGTATATCCCCTTAATGCTCTATAGGGGTTAGGCCTGAGGATTTTGGCGGCGTTCGAAGCTGTTTGGAAACATTATAGACAAACTTTCTATCGAGTGCGGCCATTAATTCAGAAAATACAAAATTTCCTCTCATCTGTGAAAATTACCTTCTTGCAGAACTCACGAGGCTTAAGCAGTGCGCTGTCGCCTATTTTCTTTCAGGAGGGCCCAAAACGGCGATATTGAAATAGACTAGTGCTACCCACCGACGTTCGGTGAAACACCAAAATGAAGAAATAAGTTTTTTCTAATAGCTCTTCATAAAAAATATATAAAAATTTGGAGCCGGCTTCAAGCTGTAGGTCCCTCCATTTGTGGAACAACACCAAGGCGCACACCATAAATAGGAGGAGGAGCTCGGCTAAACACCCAGAAAGGGAGTACGTGCCAATTAAATATATCCACCAACATCTGGGTTAACCGTATTTGTAGCCGGTTTTCACGCTCGTCTTCTTGTGTCTCCGTCTGTGAGACTTCAATTTGTCGTACTGTGGCGAAATCTATCTTTTTTCCGTAATACGTCTTCAACGCATCTTTTAACCTCATTCCAGCTGTTGTTACATTCAAGCATTTTCTGATTATATTGGTCGGCGCGATGTCGCCAATCTGCTCCCTCAGAGCATCTCTTTCCACGAGCCATCTGTCGCAACTAACAACCAAACGTGTGTTCGGTGGCATTGCTCGGTGCCTCGCAGTGTACGCACCTGGGGTCGCTTACCTTGCTCGTGCGGTATAGGTATTTTCGGAAGTATCTGTGGCCCGAGAGGAACTGAGTCATGAAATAATTCACTTCGCCGAAGTTCCTTTGAGCTTATTTGCGTATTGTTGGAATGAAATTCACTGTCGAAATGTCACTCGATTCAGTGTCGCATCAGCTTTGCCACATTTCTGGTCCGCGGTGCTAGTGGTGGTGTGTTTTTTCCTCGAGTTCCACGCATCCAGTCGTTTTCGGGCCAAGTGGTCGATAGGTTTCTCCCCGCTGATCACAAAAACTGTCGCACCTAAGACAGTGTGGTAGGCTGAAGCAGCTCTGAGTGCCGCTGTACGTTGTCCAGCCTCCAGTGATTTGCACTTGGTTTAGCAGTTTAGCGCAACTTCCCATATTTCCCTGCCGTACCAGTGTATTACGTTTGTGGTCGCCATGATCAGCCTTCTTTTGCTCTGTGTTGGTCCACCGATGTATGTCATTAGTCTGCCTAGCTTTCCTGTGACCTTCGTTGAATGTCGAGGTATTTCACTACTTTCTGAGTCACTGAGGACGTTCCGCTTTTGGCCATTAACAAGGGATATGAACGGCTTGTTACACGTGTTAAGCTACCCTATGATCAAAAAGTACCGGGAAGGTGATGTTGACTGCTTTCTTCGATTGCCAAGACGATTACCTTCCATGGGGCCAGACAGTCAATAAGGAATATTATTTATCCATTTTGAAGCGTTTGCGAGATGCTGTAAGTCGCAAAGAACCGGAAATGTGGGCAAAAAATTATTGGATTATTTGCATGCTCACACCGCGCCCAAATTGTGCTGGATTATTTGACCAAACACCAAGTAAATACAATCGTGCAAACATCCTATTCACCTGATATGGCCCCGTGCGACCCCTTTTTGTTTCCCAAGTTGAAGTTACCACTTCGTGGAAGGAGATTTCAGTCGATAGAGTAGATCAAAGGGAATGCGACGAAGGAACTGAAGACCATTCCTTCGTCGGCCTACCAGGGGTGCATTGAGGACTAGGTTAAATGTTGGCACATGGGTGTTGCTTCAGACCGGTCATATTTTGAAGGAGATAAATAAAATTTGTTTTGTTTTATTTAAACATTGCCGGTACTTTCTGATCATAGGGTTTTTTTCCAAAATTTTTCGCATGCTGTCAATGCAGACGGACTTATTATAACTTTCTTTCACATTTTTAACAACCTGAGATGCTGAAAGCGTTGGATTTTGTTCAACACTCTGCAAAACGCTGCGCATTTCCCGAGTTGTTATTGTCGAGGGCCGTGCTGAACGCACTCGGGAGACAAAAAACATATGTGGCTTGGAAGTTTTTCACCACTCTTTGAGTAGAAGAATTTACTCCTCCAACATTCTGACCAGTTTCCCTATATGATTTTTCCTTCTTTGAAAAGTTTAAAATTGAGTCCTTTTCCGCCGAGTGTCTATGTGCACACTCACACATACCCACTCACGTTAACTTTCGAAAGGAAAACGCTCTGCTTGGCATGCGACTGCGATATGTTCCCGCTTTTTCCTTTAAACTAATTTAATATGCCACGCGATATTTTCCACATTTTACACATTTTTCGCTCATCCTCGTACAACGGCATACGCGCGGCATAAGCACGAGATTACATGGCCAAGCACATGTAAGTATATCTGTATGTGTATGTGTATATGTAAGTATATATCAGAGAAGAGAAAATGCGGTAGTTGCAATGCCTTGCTATTTGCACATTTTTACTGTGACTGCGCCTCTCTGTAGCAGTAAAAGAGTGAGCGAGTGATAAATTTATGCAGATAGCCGCCTCTTAGCCGCATGATGATCAGCAGTAAAGTGGCGCACAAAAATAACGACCTACAAGTACATAGAAGCAGCTACGCTTGCAGTTATAGTACACGAAAAGTGTATATGTGTGTATGTATGTATGTATGTACGTACTCAGCTATGTTGTATTTTAGGCGCTCTAGCACTTTTGCCCAAAACTATGCACGACACCGTGCCGAGGCTGCGCCATCCGTCTTACACTCCACTTCACTCCACTGTCAGTGGATTGCCTTAAGCACATTTCCTTTCCTTCGCAGTTCATTTCATATTTTATTTGCTCGCATTTCCTACATTTCTCGCTAATAAAAAATAAAAATCTATGGCATGAAGATAATATAAGCCGCATTGCATGTTGTTAATGTCGACAATTCTCCATTTTTAAAGTGTTGCCAAGATTTACGCGTTTGCTGTCGCTTCTCATGCAATGGTTAACGTGCGAAAAAATTGTTCCTGCTCCTCTACTCTACTGTATTCTATAAATCATCATGCAGTATTTGGCGAGTGTATTTAAGTTGATTTGAAAGTAGTTAAGTACTTCAATTATAGCTGCATGTGATTTAATGTAGACCATTTTGGAGATTTTTTGTGCTGTTGGAAGTCCAAGAAAACGAAGTTGAAGCACTTCACAGTGGTAGGTTTTCATAAATTTGTTGGCAAATATAGTAGAAGAACATTCATTTCGAAAAATACTTGGAAACGGTCACTCCCTAGGGGTACCTCCTCTGCACTTATAGTAGAAATATCTAAGTAAATATTTTAATTTATGGATTTTTTTTTATAGATATTTTGTTACACTCAATACAGAATATGGTGTACGTTACCTTAGGGGGTTACATGGGTTTCGTCGGGTAAAAAAAGGCCTATTTTCAATACTTCTGTCTTATAAATACATATTTAAAGAATCATTTCTGAAATTTTCAAATAAAAAAAGAGGTTGTCTGTAAAGTCGGTTTACTGACGATAGTTTAACGTGATAACGTCATAAGAAAATACTGATTGAATGGTTGCATTTTTCAAAAGAAAATTTTAATTTTATTTGTTTGATAGATATTTTGTATGGATATAGAGAATTCATTCAAGGTAACGGCAATGAGCAAGGTAACACTAATGAGCAAGGTAACGACACATTTTTTCGCGCGTGCAGCCTGTTAAATCGAATTATAAGATGTTATCACGTCAAAAATTAAAACTCCTCCATTGTGACGCCATTTCCGGTGACCCCTCGAAGAAAAGGTGCGTCCGCGTTGTTAGCATAACTCCTGACAGGCTCATCAAAAATGAAAAAACAAAAATAAGAGTTTTAGTTAAGAACATAAACTCGTGCTTGAACGAAGGAAAGAAAAAAAAAGTAAAAATTGGAATTTTGGCAGACATTTTTCCAAAAAAATGTTAATTTCGGTCAAATTTACTTGACATTTTGTTTTTTTTTTAATTGTTGTAATTAAAAAAAAAAATCCTTCGTTCAAGCAGAGTAAATTGTATCTCGAACACCTGTGTAAAATTTCATCAAGATCGGTTGAGTAGTTTTCGAGAACATTTGACAACCGACTTTGAAAACACGGTTCCGAGAAAAACGCGTTTAAAGTTTGAGTAACAATAAAAGTGGCTTGGAGCGCACACATTCCAAAGGCTGTATCTCCGAATTTATTATTCGGATCGACTTGAAAATTTAGGATAATATTCCTGAGATGTTGTAGAAATGGATAAGCAAAAAAAAATCGATTTTTTGAACCAACGAAACCCATGTAACCCCTTAGTTCTAAATGTGCCTTATGCTTATAAAAAACATAAAAAAACCTTATGAAAAAAAAGCTATTGGGTGTGGGAATACGTTTCTGTCCTTTCTCAGCCAAAGTTACGAATTATTTAAACAATTAAATAATACTTGATATTATGAGCCATTGGAAGCTATAACTTTACTCCATCTTTCAGGCAGCATACGGATTCCTCTGACGACAAATGAGCCAGTTTGCGATGCTCTCCTAAGAAGTGAGCCGCTCTCCGATAAGGGCTGACTGCATTGATCGAACAAATGGTAATCCGAAGGTGCGATGTCTGGGGAATACGGCAGGTGGGGCAAGATTCCCCATTTCAGTCTCTCTAAATATTTCTCGACCGATTTAGCAACGTGCGGCCTGGCATTGTCAGGCAGCAAACTCAGTTTGTCCTGTCTACCGTCCCATTCCCGCCGCTCTTCTTTGAGAGCTCGATTCAAACGCATTAGCTGCAGTCGGTAACGATCGATGACTTTACTTACTCCCACAAATAAAGGGACAAAAGTGTGATATCACACGATCTTGGTGGCCACTTTACTGATCAGAGGCGAAGATAAATTAATCACCAATACGACGATGCAACAATGGATTTCTATCACAGACTGTATGACAACTAACGCCGTCCGACGTCTTGTGAAAACCAAATGTTGTGTAGATCACGGGCTTCAATTTCCGGCACGTTAGTGTTCGTCAGCCTGGTCTTTGAAGAAATATGGGGCAATGATTCCTCGAGGTCATAGAACGCACCAAACGGTTGTTTTCACTGGATGTAATGGCTGTTCTTGAATGACTTCGGGTTGTTCTTCAGCCCAAATACGACAATTTTGCTTAGTGGCTACGTCACCAAAATGGGCCTCGTCGCTGTAAACCATAAGTTGGCCTGAGCGCGCGATGAACACTTTTCACACAGCGTCGATTTTCGTAATACAATTTTACGATTTGTAAACCTTTTTGAGGCGTAAATCTTTCCATGATGAAATGTCAATGAATACTCAAAAAAATGTAATCAGTTTGGCAATAGACTGTGTGATCCGTAAAAAACAAAACCCTATGTGAGAAGTACCTTCAATCTGATCTTCCTTTATGACGTCTCCCAAGGATTGTTATCAGCGTTATCGCAAAGGTCAAGAACGCTTTGAGGATTTATTTCCTTTATAGATGTCTTAAGTATATTTCGGGCTTCTGTATGCATACATCTTTCTGAGTTCCAATAAAACGGGTATGTCCCTTACCCGTTGGAAACGCCTCCTAGTCTTTATGCACTCTGTTCTTAAAGAATGTATATGAAATTTAAATTTGAAAAAGGTGAGCCAGGAAGCACCGAGAGATTGGTTACACCTAAAACACACAGGCTAAAAGCCCATTGTATTCAAAGCTCTGGAAAAAGAGTAGAAAGTCAAGTAGGAAAGTCGAGAAGTAACAGTAAGAGATAGGGTAGAATAGAGACAGAGACGGATATAGTTTGTATTGTGAGAATTTTTCTGATTCTTTGGTAAATCTGAAAATATGCTCCAGTTTGAGAGAATGTCTGGAACAAAGCTGCTGGTTTTCCATCCTCGCCATTTCAAACGAGGATGTCACTTATGAAGCTTGCGTCCGTTTAAATTGATGCCACATACAAATTATGGTGGACCAATTTCAGTAAACACTCACAAATTTTCCGCTCAGGCAGTTTAGAGCCAGTGAGCCCCAGTTAGTGGAGTTTGTTGGATTCGACCAAAATCACGCCCTGTGATGCCCATTAAATGAAGGAAAGAATAAATGAAACCGGTCAAACTTTCCAACATTTGCTTCACTTACTTGCCAAGTACATCTGTCACACACTTTTGTCCTTCCATTATTGCATATAAAATACTTCATTACACCAAATTATCTGAGCTGTTATTAGGTTAATGACAATCCTCATTGTATAACTATGTACGAGGGCGGTTCAATAAGCACTCGTGTTTGATAACAGAAGGCGTTCTTGAGGGAAGTTGGTGTTAGCATCGTGTACTGCCATCTATCAAACGACGGCAAAACAAATTTCAGACTGATTGATGGGTTAGTTTGGATTTGGCAGCTATTCGAGTAAGACGTATTCCGTGATTTTCGCTAAGATGGAAAAAGAGCAGTGACGTTCGGTAATTCGCTTTATGTTTTTGGTGGGGGAAAAATGCGAGGAGATAAAAGCAACGTTGGATGCTGTCTATGGGGACGCTTTGCCATCTATGACCACACTTAGATATTGGTTCAACGAATTTAAAGGTAGGCGAACATCCGTTTTTGATGAAGAGCGACTAGGACGCCCGTCATACGTGGTTACCGAGGAAATCATTTAAAAAGTCCACGACATGATTATCGCTGATCGTCAAACGAAAGTGCGCGAAGTAACAAAGGTTATAAATGTGTCGACCGGAATGGCAATTAATATTTTACATCATAAGATGGCGATGAAAAGTTGTCGGCCCGATGGGTGCCGCGATTGCTCACAAGCAACCACAAGCGGATGCGGAAATACAGCGTCTATGAAGCTGGGAGTTAGGCAGTGTTTGGAGTAATTTAAGCGAGATCCTAAGGAATTTTTGCGTCGAGTTGTCACCGTTGATGAAACCTGGAATCATCATTGCACACCAGAAACTAAGCAACAATCAAAACAATAGATTTCTCCCCGTGAGTCTGCTCCATGGCCATGGCGACGAGTTTTTGGGATGTGAACGGCGTCATCTTCATAGGATTTTTAGGAAAAGGAAAAATGATCACTGGACCATACTACAGTGAGTTATTGGACCGCTTTCACAAAAAATTGTTGAAGATGCGACCACATTTGGCGGAAAAGACGCTGCTGGTTCCCCACAATAACGCACCGGGATTTTCACGCGGAGTTGTCGCCATCAAACTGGATGAATAGCATTATGAATTGCTGCTGCACCCCCCACCTTCCATGTTCACCCGATCTGACTCGCTGCGACTATTTCTTGTTCCCTAACACGAAGAAATTGCTCGTGGGAAAAAAATTTAGTTCAAGCGCGGAAGTCATCGCCGAGAAAGAGGCGTATTTTGGAGAGTTCGACAAATTCTATTTTTTGGAGTGGTTAAAAAACTGGCCAGAGCGTTGGGAGAAGTGTATCTTTCTAAAAGGGCACGATGTTGAAACAAAAAAAAAAATTGTTTGAAAAAAATGGTGTCTTCATTTCAAGCACGTGTACTTATTGAACCCCCCTCGTATATGAGTGGGTGTGTGTGTGTGTGTGTAAATATGAGTGCACACAGCTGCATATTTATTTTGTACACAAATCACAATTGAGCAGCAACATACACCATTAAAAGGCTCCTCTAACTGCAATCGCCTCTCACAAATGCGCAGTTTGTGGACAATTTGGATGTGGTGAGTAATGAGTTTCAAAAATTCATACTCGTCCTTCGAAAGCAACTTACCGCATGCAACAATGCGGTGGGTGCCATGAACGCCACTCACACACATATGCATGAGCAAGTAAATATGTGTACACTGGAGCTTATCGGATGCGCTAACAAACAGTCAGAGCGCGCAGAGGCTGTGATTGCAATAGACAATTTATTAAACATGACAACGTGAAGGCTGCACTCCACACACCGTGGCGCAAGCAGGAAGAACAATTCCTTGTTAATCATAGTGAAATGCAACGCCAAATAGACTGGCCAAGCAAAATTGCGTTAAATCAATTCAAACCAATTAAAATGCGAGCGCGTGGCAGGGTTAATGACTAGGAGCTTGTGGCCGCCAATGCCAATGTTTCGGGTAAATGTTTTATGAGTGTGCGGGCGTGAACGTGCATACACATACGCACACACAAACTCCACAAACGAAACGCAGGCTTTTGCATTTTATAAAGCTCGTTTAATGTACTTTTCGTTGCAGGCAGCCGGGTGCAGTGTGCGTGAGCGGTGAGCGGTGAGCGGCTAGTTGGTAGCGCAGTTCGTCAAATGCAACGTTGCAATTGAATAGCAGCTGGAGGTGGCTGTGGGCAGTCAATGATGTCGACAACAACAGAAGCAATGCAAGTAATAAAAGCAATAAGCAGAGCTGCAATAAAGTGTGCATGTTTTCGTGTGTTAACAACGTTGCTCTTGTCAATATTGTAAGCGTATGCGTGTGTGTGAACAATGTGGCAGCAGTAGTACATAAATAATTTGCATGTTTATTGAATTTTGCAATTTTAATTCAATTTAACGCTTTAATTTCACTCCCTTTTATTTTGGGTCGAAAGAGCGAAGCACAGCAACAACAACAACGACAAAACCCAAACGCGGTGTTATATATCAAAATTATTACAGGTGAATAATGAACAAGCTCTTATGTGTGTATATATTGTAATATGAGTACTTATGCATGCAGCTAAATAGGCATTTTGTACAGGGTCTTTCAGGTTAGAGTTTATTTCTTAAATTAGAGATTTTTCTTTCACTCACTTCTAAATCGTGAAATATATGGTGATTACCAGAGTTAATATTTAAAGGCATTTGCCTATTTTGTCTGCGTGATTATATCTGTTAACGAAATGAAGAATTACGCGTTTGACATCCTTTTTATACAAAATATAAATTTTTATTTTGCCTTTTTCCGCCTTTTCTCGGTGCTTTGCCCTTTTTTTGCCTTTTTATATTTAAAGCCTGACAAAGTACCTTGAATTTGGCACAGCTTTTTTGTTTTACAACACTGTTCTCTACTCATCAGCTGATTTCTATTTCTTCTTCAGCTTGCGATATGATGAGTTTCTTTTTTTTTGTAGATAAGACATTTTCAAATTCGTGCGTTAATTTTCTTTGTGAGTTAAATATTTGCGATAATTTAAAAAACCTAAGGCACATTCTTATAATTCCGTGAAAATCCGCGGCTATATAAAAGAATTTGGGGAAGACATACTTTCGACTGACGGAAAGATTCTCATTTGTTCATGCTGTGGAATAAAAGTAAACAACAAAAACATCATATTCAACAACATCTTCAAACGGAAAAACACAAAAAAGCGGCGACATTGAAACTGACTCCGAAGGCACAACCTATAACTTCATTTTTAAATATTGCTACATCAAACGACTTTTTCAGAGATCTCACCAAAATGATGGTAGCCTGCGATATACCTTTAATAAAAGCCAATCATAAAGAGTTCAGATCGTTTATGGAAAAATATGTCCAGAAAAAAGTTCCTGATCAATCGACTATGCGGAAGCACTATTTTAAAGAAATTTATGAAAATGGTTTGGAAGAAATACGTTCGCACATTGGAAACAGCAGCATTTTTTTGTCAATTGAAGAGACTACGGACAAAGCAGGCAGATTCGTTTGCAATGTCATTGTCGGTCCTTTACGGTAAGGTGGCCGAGGCTTTCTTCTAACATCGGAAGTAATACAAAAGGTAAACGCTTCGGAAATTGCTAAACTCTTTGATGATGCCTTCAAAATTCTATGGCCAGAAGAAGTAAAACGGGATAAAGTACTGATATTTGTTACAGACGCTGCACCATATATGAAAGAAAAGCGTAGTTGGGATTCAGTTATTTTATCCTCGAATGATTCATGGGTATGTGAAAAACTGCGAAGCCATTATGCAGAAGGTGATTCCTTAGTTGCAAATATGAAGAAAATATTTTCAAAAAGCCTAACAAGAATTCAACCAGTAAGTTTTTTTTTAATCCATGCATGTATAAATGATTAAAAAATTTGGCATTTTTAAAGGTCTTGACATGCTGGGGAACTTGGTTGGAGGCAGTATCATATTATGGAAAAAATTTTAACGGAATCAAAGATATGTTGATGGTATCAATGACGATGCGACTTGCGTTATTTTTGCAAAGAAATTGTTTGCAAACAAGAGAATTCGAGAGGACTTATATTCAGGCTAACTTTGGGTTTATAGTAGGCGAGAGAAATTCATTCAAAATTCTTCAGAAAAGAGGTTACTTTTACACCTAAACATATTTACATACTTTTGTATACTAGTTCAATTCGCTATTAACTTGTTCATCATGCATTGTTTTACGGACTGTTTATATAAAATCATTTTAATTTCAATATTTTTAAGTGCAGAACACATTTTTACTTCAGGACGATTTTAAATGTCTTAAAAGTTGGATTTTAGAACGTAGATTTATACCGATTTTCTACTTTCTATATTGAAATTATCGAAATTACATAACGACCGTTTTCACCATCTTCAGTTAACGCTAACTGGCAGTATATTTGACAGAAATCGTTCGGTGATCTGTCACATAAGGTGCCAGTTAGCGTTAACTGAAGATGGTGAAAACGACACTACTAAATATTGAGTTTAGGCTAGTATATACTAAGATTGTTAATTTAGTAATTAATATTTAGGCGAGCCAATAAATAATGTATTGGATGCACTGCAGAATATAGAAAACAATTTAAAACAGGCCAGAGGGCCAGTAGGTACAATAATATTGGAAAATTTTAACATGGTATTTCAAGCGAATCAAGGTCTGCAAGTGATAAAAAAATTCATTCTGAATGGTGAAAAGTCGGTAGCATGGCCAGAAAATATAACCACAAACGAGGTGGAGTTTTTGAATTGGGCACCATTAGTCTCTGTGGATGTCGAGAGGAGCTTTAGTTCATTCAAATCAATCCTTCGTGATAATCGCATGAGGTTATTACCCGAAAATTTTAAAATGCATTTAGTGGTACTGTGCTACTATGATAGCAATGGCGAAAAATCATAGTCAGCCTCTGTATAAATATATTTAACTCTACGTAAAAGTGTGTACATATTTAAAAAATTGAAAAATAAATGCCTTTTTTGAAAACTCATTTTGCCTATTTTCAAATGTTTGCTGCCTTTAAAACCTACCCCTTACGATTTTTAGGGGAACACAGCGCATAAAACTGATACAAATTAAAATTTTTTTTTTCTTTTGTTTTATAAAACCGCGTGGCTGCTCTTAAGGGGATGGCTAGTCAGAATTTTGAAAAATTTAACTTTTTTTGCATTTTCTTAAAGTATAATATCTTAAAAATATTGTGAGAAAATTTGAAGTGAATCCGACAAATACTTTTCGAATTATTCAACAATTAACAAAGGCCGCTCGGGCGCTCCGGCTCGATAACAAAACTTTAAATGCGTCTTCCTCAAAACTATGTTTTTTGAACTGGTGATCACTGTAACTTAAAAACCGCTTGGTAGATTTTAATAAAATGTATATTGCTTTTGAAACACATGAAAAACTCGTGCCTGATTGAAGGATTTTTTTTTTAATTTCGATTTTTTTTTAAAGATTTCGATTTTTTTTTTCAAAAATTTAGATGTTCAATTTTTTTTTTTTTTTTAATTTCGATTTTTTGTTTTTCAAAAATTTCACTTTTTTTGTTTTTCAAAAACCGCTTGGTAGATTTTAATAAAATGTATACTGCTTTTGAAACACATAAAAAACTCGTGCCTGATTGAAGGATTTTTTTTTTTAATTTCGATTTTTTTTCCAAGAATTTCGATTTTTTATTTTTCAAAAATTTCGATTTTTTTTTCAAAAATTTAGATGTTCAATTTTTTTTTTTTTTTAATTTCGATTTTTTGTTTTTCAAAAATTTCACTTTTTTTGTTTTTCAAAAACCGCTTGGTAGATTTTAATAAAATGTATACTGCTTTTGAAACACATAAAAAACTCGTGCCTGATTGAAGAATTTTTTTTTTTCAAAAATTTCGATTTTTTTATTTTTTTCAAGAATTTTTTTTTTCAAAAATTTCGATTTTTTATTTTTCAAAAATTTCAATTTTCTCAATTTCTCAATTGTCGATTTTTTTCTCAAAAATCTGAAAAATATTTCCTGAGGTCACCATATTGCTAATTTTGAAAAATAGCTTCGATTATCTATTAATAAGACTAATTTCTCTTGTCCTATTGATTTTAGATGAATCTCCAAGGACTTGTTATCATCACCGCAAGGGACTTCTGGAGAAACAGGCTGCACACAAACAGCGAGAAATTTTACAATTATTATTATTTTTTTTGTGTTAGTTTTGCCAAGGTCAAGTCGAAACATTATGTATTAATGCATTGTTTTTATTTTTGTAAAATAAAGTATTATATTTGACTAGCAAGCAAAATTTTCTGAAAATCATCAGTTTTTCGGACCTCTGACTACCCCTTAATTGAGAGTAGCTTTTTCTTCTTCTTCTTCTTCTTATTCTTCTTATTCTTCTTCTTCTTATTCTTTTATTATAGGTTTTCACCTGTTTTTCTTCACACAATTACATAGTTATAAATTATACAAGTATTACAAAGCATTATTAAAATTCAAAATGACGAAATGTTATGGTCCTTCCGCTGTTGTCGAAATCCAGCTTTCGCGCCATCTTTTTGGTGGTCTTCCAGGTCCGCGCTTTCCGTATGGTATATAGTCCCTCGTTTTTCGGATAATTCTGTCGTCACTAGCTCTAGAAACGTGATTATTCCAAGTTCGTTTTCTTGTTTTCATTCACTACGTCATAAACGCCAGTTTCGTCACGAATGACCTCGTTTCTAATGCAGTCAAGACGTGTTGTACCTGCGATGGATCGTAGAACTTGCATTTCAGCTGTACGCAGTGGCTGTTTTGTTTTTGCGTTTTCAGCTCGTGCTTCGGCTCCATAGGTCAGGATTGGCCTTATTACAGTCTTGTATATACGCGTCTTGCTTTCAGTGGTCATATATTTGTTCCACCATACAACATCCCTAATGTAACCTGCAATACGTGCGCGCTGCATACATCTCTCTCTGACTTCCTTAATAATGTCGCGGTTACTGGATATTTCTATCCCCAGGTATTTAAATTTCAAACCAGCTCTATCATCGTCCTTTCTATTTCAAGTTGGCATCTGATCGCATTCTTGGCAACTACTAAACTTTTTGTTTTTTCTCTGGAGACCTATATATTAAACTGTTTGTCTTCAGAGTCCGCAATTAATATGGCATCATCTGCATAACATAAAATTGGTATGCTCATGTTATTAAGACGATACCCATCTAATGACTTGGTCCCTTATTGTATTGAAGAGTATTGGGCTCAGCGAGTCTCCTTGTCGTATTCCGCTTTCGCATGGAACTTCGTTGATATATTTTCCATCTATTCTTATTTATTTTTGCAATCACAGTTCAGGTTTTTAAAGACGGTAAGAATGTCTACTGGTACATCTTGTTTGGCCAAGTTGTTCAAAACATCTTGCAGTTTGACTCGGTCGAATGCTTTTGTTAAGTCAACAAAGCACATACCTATATGCTGGTGCATTAAATTCAATTGACTTTTCCACTATCTGTTGAGTGATATATATTGCATCTATAGTGAATCTAGTTACTAGAAAACCTTGTTGCTCCTCCTGTGTGTCCAAGTACGAGTTTAGTTTGCCCAATAATGTTTGTTGCGTTGATTGGCGCGCTTGGTTAAACTCGGCCAAAATAGCGTAAGCGGTTATCACGCCAATTAAGAAGACGAAGAAGTAGACTAGAAGTAGAAAGAGCTATCTGTCTCTGGATCCCATCCCCGCTAGGCTGTAGTGAAATCAAAGCTGCAAAAGGAACCAGAATGACTAGATTTCTACATAGGGTACAACGCAAGGTGGTATCCTTTCGCCTCTCCTTTGGCTAATAGCTATTCACGAAGTTCTAATTCGTTTAAACGGGGATGAGGTAAAGGTGGTAGCATATGCCGATGACTGGGTCCTACTGGTGTCAAGAGCATTAGCTGTACTCAGTTGATGGATTTTCAGTTATGGTTTAAAGTCAACTCTGACAAAACGAAGTTTCTGCTATTAACCGAAAAATGCAAACCTCCCCCTTGCAGATTTCCCAGTTTCTTAGGCTCTCGCTGGAAGTCAAGATTGTTGGAAGGATAAGTCTTAATTCGATATAACTATTTCTGTCCACAAAACTATCTTAATTCTATTTTTGAGTGATTTAATTTTTTATAGTTTCGGGGCTTTGAAATCGAATGCCTAGGAGACAAAAATCAACAGCAATCGACATTGCCCTTCTTTGCTTTTCATCGTGATCAAAGCCTGGGACATTTGCAACGAGTATGGAGAAGGTGTCAAAGGTGAGTCTACAGCACGGACACGTCCCGCAGTGGATCACCGTCAGAATTCGATAAAGAACGTCTCTTTTGAAGGCGAACGGTCGCCAAATCAGTCGGGGATTGGCAGAAAAAATGAACTGCGATCATAAAACGATTCTCAATCACCTTCATTCAATGGGATTCACCGAAAAATTGGGAGCCTGGGTGCTTCATGAACTCAACGAGAAAAACAAAGAAAGTCGCCTTCAAATTACTTTTCAGTATCTCGGCCGCCATCGAGCAACACGCGCTCATGAACAACGCTTTTTGTACCAAATCGTCACGGGAGATGAGAAATGGTGCCTATACATCAATATGAAGCAAATAAAGGAGTGGGTGGCTCCAGGAGATACGCCCAAGCCGAGAGTTAAGCCGGATCTTCATCCAAAGAAGACCATGATATGTGTTTAGTGGGGCTAGGCGGGCATTGTTCCCCTTAGAAATGCTCGAAAAGAACGCCACGTTCAACAAGGAGCTCTACATTGTCCAGCTACACCGCTTGAACCTGGTCGATAGTCATACTCCTTCACGACAACGCCAGGTCTGATGTTGCACAAGTCGTCAAAGCGGCACTCCAAGAGCTCGAATGTGAGATTCTTCAGCATCTGCCGCATTCTCCGGGCCTTGCACCGATCGATTACCATCTTTTACGCTCCCTGTTCAACCATTTGAAGGGCGTTACCTTCGATAACAAAGAGGTTCTTAACAACTGGCTCAACAACTTCTTTGATACCAGACCAGGAGATTTTTGGCGGAACGGCATCAGCAAATTGGTCGAGAGGTGGCAAGAGGTTGTAAACAGCAACAGCGGATATATAATTGACTATCTTATTGGTATATTTATATGGAAGCTAAATTTGGGACTCAAAGATTTACATAGAGTACGCAAAGCAATGACGGCGTTGTACTCCTGGAGAAGTCTAAATGGGAAGAAATGGAGATTGGAACACAGAATCATATATTAGCTCTACACTGCGGTAGGTAGGCCAATTCTCTACTATGTTATTGTAATATGGTGAAATCTACCTGATAAGGGTATGAAAGAGAAGTCAACGAATTGTGACAGCTTTCTAAACAAAAAGTTGCTAAAAAAGCTCCAACTTAAAAGACCCTGTGACAGCTTTCTAAACAAAAAGTTGCTAAAAAAGCTCCAACTTAAAAGACCCTGTATGTATATATATATTATATATAATAAGTACACATGCAAGTATGTATGTCTACCTGCATAATTAAGTATGAAAAGCAACGAATTTTCATGTAAACATAATTCATTAAAATGCATTTAAATTATTTATTACTTAATGGTAGAATTTAAATTTTTTTTTTGCATTTTAAATTTTGCTGCATTTTAAATTTTGCTTCGTTGTAAACTCCCACGGCTACAAACACATTTTATGTTATCAAATGCATATACATTTTAAATTTTAATATAAATTAAAGATCTTAACATTTATGCAAAATTTTAAATGCCATATGAAATTCTCTAGCGAAGCATAAAGCTCAATTTTTTCGCTTAGTATTAACTTTTTGACTGTAAAGATTCAAAAGTCGGCTAAATGCTAGGACTCAATAATAATAATATCCGCCTTGTCATGGGCGAGTGTTACTAGGGAATACATAGAAGAGTCCTTCGCCTTTGTTAGGTATCAGTGCAGTGGGACTAGGTATTGCTTCAATTCCTTTCTACAGCTGTCTGGAGGACAGCTTTTTAATGTCAGCGCCAGCTATATCAGCAGGCGTGGCAAAGAAGTAAGAGCCAAGATGCCTGGATCTTAGCCCCGCCAGAGCAGGGCAGCTAAGGAGAAGGTGCTGAGATGATTCCAACTCATCCTTCATACATCCAGGGCAAAAAGGACTCGAGGTGATTCCAAGTCTCACAGCATGCATTCCTCGCGCATTGTGTCCTGTGAGAGAACCCACGAGATTGGAGAGCTGATATTTTGTCAGCCTCAGAAGCTCGCCCGGGCGCCTCCGGTCCACACGTGGCCAGAAGGATTTCGCGACCATACACGTTTGTGTATTTTCCCAGCGCTCGCTGAGTTGGCGCGATGCCCATCTTTCCAGGAGCAGACCGCATGTAGTCAGGGGGATCCCAATTCTCTCCCTTCGCGGGGAAATCACCTCACATGTCCCTTGTCTGGCCAGCTCATCCGCCTCACAGTTTCCCACAATGTCGTTGTGACCAGGAACCCAGATGAGGCTGATGTCAAAGAATTCGGACGCAGTCGAAAGTGAGGTCAAGCATTCCTTGCCCAATTCCGAATACACCGTCATAGACCCGAGGGCCCTTATTGCCGCTTGGCTGTCGGAGTAAATATTTACTTTCTTGACTATGAGTACGCAGGGTTACAGTGATGCGTGAAATGTTTGACCGAGAACATCCTAACAAATGATACGTCCTTTGGATTTTGTACGACGGCCATGTGTTTTTTGTTGTAATACATGTAGTTCATTGCTTCCATCTTCTTTCGGCTGAAGCATGATAGTGTGAAGCAATGGATGCTTTTATTGTGTTGAGTGGGGTGGCGACTGCCACCGCCTCTGCTATGTCTAGTGTCGAACCTTTTCTTACTAGCTCATCCGTTATCTCATTACCCCGTATGTTCCTATAGCCGGGAACCCATATCAGAGTAATTTCAAGCCAATGAATAAGCAATGTTAGTTCCTCTCTACACTCTAAGACCAGTTTGGATGAAATGGAGTTGGAGTCTAAGGCCTGGATAGCTGCTTGACTGTCTGAAAAGATGGCTACTCTTGCACCAAATTCCTTGTAGAGTTTTAATGATTTGCATGCTTCTCTGATCGCTAAAAGTTCTGCCTGGAACAGGCTGGTATAGTCAGGAAGTCGAATTGACTGAGGTAGGTTGAGTAGCTCCGAATGGAAGCCCGCTCCCACACCATAGTTCATCTTAGAACCGTCAGTCTATATTTCAATGTCGTATCTTCCAATCACCTTCCCTTTGCTCCATTCGGCTCTCGGTGGAAAACGTACTGTAAAGTCTTTCTTGAAGTTAAGTTCGGGAACTGTGTAGTCTGATCAGTTTTTGAGCAGTGGAGGTCCCTGTAGGAGGATCTTGCTGTGACCGTACGACCTTGTTGTCTAGCTTCCTATTTCTCTGAGTCTCACCACGCTGCAGGCGACGATTGTTTTTTATATGTAAATCCAATTGTACTGGATGAGTTAGTACACTGAGCGTTTCAGTAGGACTGGTGCTAAGCGCTCCTGTAGTTAAAATACACGCTGTTCTTTGTCTCTTGTTCAGCTTGATTTGGTTTTATTTCTTTTCTGTTGCGAGCTACCAGACTAGAACCGCAGTACTAGTACACAGGGCTATAAGTGCGCGAAGATCGGCAAAAAAGTTCAGCGCTGTAATAACCCTAGATGTTAGAAATGCTTTTAACTCGGCAAACTGGCTTAGCATCATTGTGGCCCTCAAAGGGCCCACCAAACGCCGAAATTGTGGGATACGCCGATGATATTGCCCTGGTGGTAGATGATAGGAAACTTGACCACTTAAAGGAAAAGTGCAACGATGCTGCAGCGAGAGTGCAACGATGGCTTAACGAGGCTAAGTTAGATTTAGCCGGTAACAAAACCGAGGCAGTTCTAATAAGTGCTGGAGGGCGAAAGTCCTTTGAGCTGAACATAGGTACACACCGTATAGTCTCGAAAAAGGAGATCAAATATCTTGGGGTCTGGATCGACATAAGACTTTGTTTCAGGCAGCATTTAATAAATGTAAGTTCCATGGCGGCTTCTATCAATGGTCCCCTAACGCGACTTCTCCCTAATATAGAAGGCCCCAGGGAAATCGCAGACGGCTACTGTCATTGGTTGCTAACTCTATAATTCTGTATGCAGCACCTATCTGGGCGGGGACCAAAAAGTCTAATCTACGGGAAGTCACCCAGACATACAGGCAAGGCGCGCTGCGTGTAGCTTGTGCGTATAGAACGATGGCTGATGATGCAATCTGCGTAATAGCGAGAAAGATACCCCTAAACCTCTTGGCAGATGAAATGTTTCGGCTCTATAACAGACAGGGAACGCGGCCCACACCTGGAGAACAGCAGCGGCGCGACTGCTGACAATAAACCGGTGGCAGCCGCGGTGGGATGAGTCCCAAAGCGGACGTTGGAGCTACAAACTCATACCACTTGTTGATGAGTGGTTAATGAGAAAATATGGAGACGCCGACTATCACTTTTCACAGTTGCTCAGCGGACATGGCTGTTTTCAGGAATACCTGCACCGTTTTAAGCTGACAGACAGCCCTTTCTGTCCAAACTGCCCGAATACAGACGAAAACGCAGAACACGTCATGCTTTATTGCGACCGCTTTAGAAAGGAACGAGATATACTGGAGCAAGCCCTGGGTCATCAACCGTCCTCCACCCCCTCATACGAGATATGTGCGCAACCAGCGGTAAGTGGGAGGCAACGTAAACGTTTGCAGGTAAGATTATGACGCGACTTCGCCATATTGATTGGGAACGCAAAGCGTTTCAGCAACAGAGAAGGTGGACAGTCTCTGACGAACCGACAACAAGCGCAGACGTTTGAGTGAAACACTCAATACAGTATCATACAGAAGACAAGACGGTAGTGAATTAAGATAACACTACTGCAAGCCTTCCGATACCTCCTTTACTTTGGACCACTTATAAACATAGTGGGAGTAATTGAGACTATCGACGGTGTATAGTTTTCATACGCCTACAGGAGAGGAACCTGGACGCGGGTACCTGTTGTGTCTTCGGACATAAACGCGGCTCTGCCCAGAAGTTATACTTTTGTGGCCCCAGGGTAGAACTAGCCGAGGTGGAGGATTGTTATAGTATTAGTGGGAGCGTGCCCCACATACCATTGGTGTGACGGCACCTTTGGCATGTTTCTGACATTTTGATTTCAACCTCCTTAAAAAAAAAAAACAAGATAACACATAGATATTTGCTCTGGCATACAGCCTGAACTAATGACTGCCGATCAATATCAGCGGGAATTCTTCATCCCCTCATCACCGCCGCTAGGAGCAATGAAAAGCTGCCTCCGTCCTGGACAAAAGGCATCATAGTGAAGCTGCCCAAGAAAATCGACCTGCGTGGCTGCGGCAACTGGCGAAGAATAACCCCACTTCACACCATCTACAAAATTGTAGCCGTGATATAAAGCAGGCTCAACGATATCGAACGCTCCTTAAGAGACGAGCAAGCTGGTTTTCGCCCTCACCGTTGACCAAGCCAACACACTCGACGCACTGTGAAGATTAACGAACGAGGAACCCATCCTTAGACAAATCCAACGCAAAAAGTGGCGGTGAATAGGTCACACATTGAGAGATAGCATCACGAAAATGGCATTGGACTGGAACCCGCAATGCAGCAGAGGTGGAGGTCGACCAAAACACACTTGGAAAAGGTCGATGCTGCGCGAACTAGCAAATGTTGAAATCTCATGGGACGATGCAAAAACAACAGCTCAGTACCATGTACGATGGAAAAGTCCCGAGAGGAGGGAACAAGGAAAAAAAACAAATGGATGCGAACAAAAGCAAAAGTAACGGAAATTTTTTCTGCGAATTTTTTCTGCACGGAAATAGGTACCTGTCGTTGCCATACTGGAGCTCTCTTCTGGTAAATTCCTGCAAGGAGGAACGTATCTCGAACGTGTAGGAAACATTTCCCTTATCTGGGTTCCTGGGCACAGGAATATAGAGCGAAATGAAATTGCCGACGAGCTTGCCAGGAAGGGGTCGACAGAACCGGTTTCAGTTGTCTCCTCAGACATCGGTGTGCCCTTGACCGTTGTTAAAGGGAAACTGCACAATTTCTTTTTAAAAAACTCGCGGGACAGATGGAGGTCTGTATCATCGTGTGCTATTTCAAAAACACTATGGCCTCAATACGATAGAAACAGAACGCTTAAGGTGATGGGAATTCCTCGCCATTCAATTTCCAAACTCATTGCGGTGTTCACTGGTCTCTGGGCGATCGGCACTCATGCGGAAAAGCTTGGAATTCCGTACAATCCCTATTGAAGAAGCTGTGGGTATCCTGCAGAGAAAGAGACTGTTGAGCACTTTCTCTGCAGGCTCTGGCGGCTAGGCGCTTAAGATTTCTTAGCTTGCCCTTTGGGGGTGACTGGAAGAAATTCTCCAGCCTATATCCCTTTTCTGTCCTCCACTACATGAACAGCACTGGATGGCGGTAGACGTTTTTTTCTCTTAATCTTTTCACAGGTGGTGGTCTATATTAAGGTATCAAAACGGCACGTAAGTGCTACTTGTAGTGTAGCTGGGGTATTCTTGCCATCTTACCTACCTACCTACCCCGTCTCGGTTTCCCTAGCTTTTTAATGACATATAAAACAAAAACTCAGTTTATTAGCATTAAATATTTTCTTCTTTCGAATCACTTCTAGTCGCAGTTCGAGTTGGAAATATTCTCCTATCGCTCTTACTCCTGTGTGCAGATACTGTATCTGTATGTGTATCTGTATAAAGTAAATATGCACAGTGTATGTGAATGAAAATGTTAACTTTTATGCAACAACAATTACAGCAATGCGTTTACTTAATCGCCTAGGACCCAAGTGGTGAAATAGAATACAGATATTCAACACACCGACAAGTGTACCGAGATGTACGCGGGTTTATAAATGAGTATATACCTATACATACATAGATACACATTGTTTTACAAGCATGTCCACAAATGCAAGTATAAAACATGGTGGACTACATAAATCCACACATACATACTTGCACCGATCTACAGCGACATGGAAGCAACTGCTTGGGTTCTGTAAGGATATCCCAGCCGCGTACGTAAGCACACATTTGCACTTTTATGACGGAGCGTAAGCACAAGAGCAAATAAAGCCGAACACAACTTAATAAAAAGTAAAAAACTCCTTCAACACATGTACGAGTATTAACTATGGGTTTTACAGAGGAAGGCAAACAAATCGTTGCACGAGTTTAATACTTTTTGCGTAATTTTGTTTTGCAATGGCTGTGAGTATTGGAAGGCACTTTATGTATGTATGCATGGGTGTGATACGTCTATGTATGTGCTTTTCCACTTTTGTGTTTATTTAGTTATGATTTACTATTTATTATTTCGGGTAGGTTAGGTTATGGTGGTAGTCGGTCCGTACGACCAACTCACTTAGATCTTACAGGTCCGTGGTGATACCACTGTGCGACACGGGAACCTTGTTTATTTATTTTCATGAAACCATGTTGAGGCTCTTATGAAGCGCAGGATTGGTCTAATCCCCACGCCAGACAGTTCTGTAAGAAAATTGAAAAAGTGTTTACCTAGTCAACCTGCTCTGATTTTACCTAAGGCTGGACAATTGCAAAGGAAGTGCTCAACTGTTTCTTGCTCTTCCTCATCTCTACAACTTTTACAATATTCATGGGAGAGTACTCCCAGTCTCAAGAAATGCCTGCCAAATAGCCACAAGCCACGATATTCGAGATATCTTCTCTTGACAATTTCTTTGTCTTTTTCTTGTTTATTTGCGGCCATAGTTGGTTAGATGTTACGCATGTATCTTTATCTTCCCTTGACTATTGGCTTCTTTTTCAATATTTATTTACTCTTGGTCATAGGCATCCCAATGATACTTTTGCCACTGAGCAGTTGTAGAGCAGTACCTTTCCTAACTAGCTCATCGGCTCTACAGTTCCCCTCAATATCTCTGTGTCCCGGAACCCAAATAAGGCTGACCTTGAATACGACGCTAATATCATTTAGGGCTGTGCAGCCTTCGATCTTAGTATAGCCGCATTCATTGATTTGATGGCCGCTTGGCTATCTGAGAATATATATATTGTCATTTTTGTTACGGCATGCGTATTTAGATATGTAGCCACTTCTTTTATAGCTTGAACCTCTGTCTGATAGACGCTGCATTAGTCTGAAAGAAATACTGCATAGCCAACCTTATCGTCTAGCATGGAACCATCTGTATACAAATTTAACTCCCCCTTTACCATGGCCTTGGTGTCTGCCACTCCTTTCTTGATGGTATACTCGTCTTGAAGAGCCTTTCGAAGGTGAGTCTAGGAATATAGTAGTCTATTTCTTGTTTTTGACTATTGAGAGAGTGCAAAATAGAAGCGTGGCCAAACCACCGGTCTTTCCAAAGCGCCATACTTTTGAGTCTGAACGCCGAGGCGCCGGCCACGTGTTTCCCTACCAGATTTAGGGCAGGTAAGTTGATTAGCACTTGTAGCGCTTTGTTTGGGGTAGTCCTTTAAACGCCAGAGATGCATAAAAAAGCTGTTTTTTGGACCTTACTCATGATTTTAGCGTAATTCGCCTTTTGAGCAGATGGCAACCATACAAGTATTAGATATATTAAGGTTGGCCTAACCACCGAAGTATAGAGCCAATGTGTAACGCGAGATGCTAACCCCATTTTAATACCGACCGCTTTTTTTTCAAGTATAGCAACGTTGACGTTCTTTACTCTATCCTCAATATTAGGTTTCCACTTGAGTTTCCTGTCTAATATGAGTCCTACGTACTTGACATTCTCTTTCAAATGAATCTCCACCCCCTTAAAACTTAGCGTGGAGAATATAAGGAGCCTATGCTTCTTTCTAAAGGGGATTATTTCAGTTTTTGCGGGGTTTACAGCGAGTCCGCTACTCTCAGTCCAGCTCCTAAGCGTGGCCATGTCAAAGCGGAGAATATCCATAAGGGTGTTAGGATATTTGGCTTTAACAGGAATTGCTAGACCATCGGCGTATGCAGTGACGTGGCAACCCCCTCTCTCCAGAGTCAGTAATAGGGAGCTTACCGCCAAAATCCAGAGGAGAGGGGAGAGGACACCACCTTGAGGTATACCTCCGCAGACCTGTCTGCTTAGGGTAGTGCTGTCTAAATTAGCCGTTATTCTTCTGACCAGTATAGATTCCATCAGGGCAACAACATGAGGTTCAACCCCAAAGTCTTCTAAAGCATCTATTATAGCGTTCGCCTTTATACAATAATATTGAAGGCGCCTTCTGTATCTACCAAAGCAACCAAGGCAAACTCTTTATCTGATAGACATTTTTCCACCAACCCGACAAGCGAGTGTAAGGCGTTTTCTGTAGATTTCCGCCTTGGTGGAGGCATGCTGAGCAGAGGAGAACATATTTATTGGTATAACACCCAGTATATATTCGTCCATTATTCTCTCTAGAATCTGAGGAGAAAAGATGTAAGACTAATGGGTTTGAAGTCTTTTGGAGTTAGTGTGTGAGGACCTACCGGCCTTGGGTATGAAAGAGGTTTTTGTCTCTCACCAGCTTAGCGGAATGTGGCCCATGTTAAGACAACTCTTAATGCTAATTTTAATTACCCTTTGACTCTGTAGATAGCCTAGGTCACATGTCGTCTTTGAAAGAATTTTTCTTAATCTGGCCGTTTCTGAAGTTTCTTCAATTATTTGGCAATAATTTTGCTAGGATACACGCTGCACAGTTCTGACTGGCTTTTAAAAATTTTTCAATTCGGCCTTTAGACTTGCCAGTCCTCTGACTTTCTCGTGGCCTTGGCGATATTAGATAACATTCTATGGTATTTTTGTAGCGAGGTTAGTTTCTTGGTCCACCAAGGTGGCTTAGACTTCCCTCCGAGCCTAACAGCTTGACAACTAGCTGTTAAGGAGCTATTCATTGCTTTAGTTACCTGATTAACCAATTTATCCAGCTCCCCACATGTAGTGGGGTCTTTGGGGGCTATCTTTGACAGTAAAGTTTCTTATTTATTCTTGTAAATTCCCCAGTTGGCTTTTCGTATATTTCTAAACTTACCGACTTGAAGAGATCTAATGTCAATTTCAAATTCAATATACCGATGGTCTGCGAACGCTTTTTCGTTATTTAAGGTAAGAACGCAAGTTTCTTACGGATTAATTACAATAAAAAGTAAAAGTAAGTATCGAACATGATTTAAATTAAGTACCTAAAAAATAGAATACAAAATAATTAAAATCTGGTTGGATGGAACCCCAAGTTGAATTAAATTTAATTAATAGTTAAAAGGCACTTGTCCTCGATAATCGACGTAAGATCTTATCGTGGTGCAAAGTGTACGCCAACGAAAAATATCACGAATCAGAAAAAACGAATTTAAAAAGAAACACTGGAACGTTGACGAAAGTCATAGCGAATGAATCTACAAGAAAAAGTATCAAGAAAAGGTTGGGCGAGAACTAGGTGATATCAACGAAATTTTGATTGAAGCAGACATGACATCAAAATGGCAACGTCTCAAGGAAGCCATTATTAGCGCTGCAAACGAAACCATTGGCCAAAAAGCTGTTATTGCCAACGAATGGTATGACAGAGCGAAAGTAGGGAGCTCAATAAAGCAAAGAAGGAAGCAAGAAAAGCCTACGTCGAAAACAGTACACGAAGAAATCTACAAAAATATAAATACAGAAGAGAAGAAGCTAAAAAAAAATTATAAAAAAGAAAGAAGAAAAAAGATCATATGAAAACAAACTAGATCTATTACCGCAGGATAAAGAACAAACACGAGCCAATTTCAGCCGAGATTGATAGCTTGCAAGAACTAAAATGGTGATCTAGTGATTTCTATCGCTCACTAAATCACCATTTTTGTGCTAAATATCTGGAAGGAACATTTTAATGAGCTCTCAAATAATAATGAAGATGAGGCGCCAAAATTCAAAGCACAAAATGTGTTAAGATAATACAAAATTAAGCACCGATTTACTTTTGCTCGATATGGCTACCTTTTCCCTGGACTATGGCGGTCCGGAAACGAATCGGAAGCTGCCTGAATGTGACTTGCAAGTGTTTTGGCCCACTCGAAGGCAATGGCCTTTTTCAGTGTCTCGAGATTGGTGAATCTTTTAGTTCGGACTTTGCTCTCCAAATTGGTCTAAAGAGAATAATCTATTGGATTCGCGTCTGGTAAATTTTAGAGCCATTGTTTGTATGTTCACGGCTTCAAAGTAACTTACAGAATACTTTCCCGATAATATTTGGCATTTACTTTAACTTCAGGCTCGCTGAAAACGATTGCAGAGCGCCCATCTGCGGTTACAGCGGCCCAAAACATTAGTTGTGGCGGGTGTTGCCCCCTGGTGGCGAATCAATGACTCAAATTCTCGTATGAACGGTCGGTGCAGCGGTTGCATAATTTGAAAAATTTTCGCGGCAGAAAACACAATGTTCGGAAATTTACCACTTTCGGCTAAGCGAAGCAACTCCTCTCTCTCTCGCTCTCTCAAGTCTGACTTGTTGCTGCTTTGGTATGAGCTCATCCGCCTTTTGGATCTTGTAAGACTTGACTTTAATTTCATTTTTCAGTATGCGGCGTATGTCACGGCCAGATATTTTCAGTTATTTCGCCATTTGATTGGCACAAGATAAATGAAGAAAAGACGAAATACATGACACGATTCTCTCATGATAGCCACATCAAAAACGGAAACTAAAGAGTTTTCCAATAGCAGGTGTTATTGGTAAATGGATTGCGCTATCGAGAGATGATTATCGATTTTTTATGGCTGGAATTGGATGGTATTGATCTGGACAACGTTTATTTTCAACAAGACGGCGCTACGCAACGAAACCATTGATCTTTTACGGGGAAAAGCTTTCGGACCGTGTTATCTTTCGAAGAGGTGAGCACAATTGGCCAGCGAGATCTTGTGATTTAACACCTTGTGACTTTTTTCTTTGGGGCCACGTGACAGAGAAGGTCTAAGCCAACAGCCCAGGATCGATTCAAGACCTCAAAGATGAAATTCGTGAGGCTATCGTGAGGCACTTTGCAATTCGGTTATGGAAAATTTTATGAAAAGGTTATTGTCCTGTAAGCGTGGTCGTGGTGGTCATTTGCCTGATGTTATTTTCCACTATTAACGGCGATCAATGATCTGCTGAACTCGCTTCGGAAAGGTACTGCATTTTGGATCTCGCCCGTGAAAGTTGTCATCATTTTTAACTTCGGTATACCGTTGCACCCATTTGCCACTAAAAGAGGCAAAGTATCACTTAATCCTATTTAGAAAGCCATAATTAAAACCCATACAAGGCCACTTAAAAATGAGTAACGAATGGGAAACTTTATCAAAAGCTTTAGAGATATCAGCAAAGACGCAATCAACTTGAAACTCATCGGAAAAGTATAGTTGAATTCTCTAGAAACAGCAAAATTCGAAACTGTGAATCGGTTAAAAACAAAGCCGTGCAGGTTTGGTGAAATCAGAAATTTTGACTCATTGTAGTGAGATTGGTTACTAGTTCATGTACTACTTACATATTTACTTGTACTTACCGTTATAGATTTGACTCGCTTTTCGGCAAATATCGATGATATTTTCTGTAAGACAAAGAAAAAATGTATGTGTTAGTTGGAATTGGAAAATTAAAGAAGACTAATATAATTTTATAATATAATTTTTTTATTAAACCTTGCGGCAAAAAACTAATTTTTTTTGTTATGCTTGAAAAATTCCATATATACGTGAAATTATAGATTTTATGTAATATATTAATGCTGCATTCTTAATTTTTCACTTTATCATCAATTTAATTTCTTAAAGCAGTTTTTACTTTCAATAGAGGAACGTAAGCAAAGTTAGCCATTGCGTATACTTGATTTCATAGTAGGAAAGTTCAACATTTAAGGGGTTAGGGGTAGTCAGAATTTTCAAAAAATCGATTTTGTTTTTTTTTGCATTTTCTTAAAGTATAATGTTTTAAAAATATTGTGTAAAAATTTGAAGTGAATCCGACAAATACTTTTCAAGTTATTCAACAATTAACAAATGGCGCTCGACCGCTCCGGAGCCGATAGCAAAACTTTAAATGCGTTTTTCTCAAAACTATGTTTTTCAAACTGGTGAACACTGTAACTTAAAAACCGCTACGTAGATTTCAATAAAATTTATACAGCTTTTGAAAAACATAAAAAACTTGTGCCTGATCGAAGGATTTTTTTTTTCAAAAATTTCGATTTTTTTTAACAATTAACTGTTGGTTTTTTTTCTCTAAAATCTGGAAAAAATTTTCTGAAGCCGCCATTTTGTTCATTTTGAAAAAAAAAAAAGCTTCGATCAGGCACAAGATTATCTATTAATAAAACTAATTTTTCTTGTCCGATTGGTTTTAGATGAATCTGCAAGGACTTGTGATGTTCACCGCAAGGGACTTCTGGAGAAACGGGCTTCACACAAACAGCGATAACTTTTGCAATTATTAATTTTTTTTTTTTTTAATTTTGGTGAAGTCAAGTTAAAACATGATATTTTTATGCTATGTTTTTATTTTTGTTAAATAAATTAATTAAGTAGCAAAAAAAATTCGTGAAAATCATCATTTTTTCGGGCCTCTGACTACCCCTAACCCCTTAAAAATCGTTCAGAATTGATTAACGAGGATTAGGCACAGATTGCATTCCTCAGTCACTTTACTCGCTGACTGTAAGAAGTTCTTAGACGAAATGGTTCGCTTTGAAGAAAAAATATTCAATTAAGTAAAAATTTAAGACGAATATACAGACAGATTTGAGCAATGCAAAACCAACAAAACCACTCTAACCAGTCTAGTCCAGAAATGTTTGTACGTAACACAACAAAAATCAACAGCTTTAAAACAAATTCCGCGAGTTGAGGCACTTATATTCGACGCATGGAATAGGCTTCCAGTTTGTTACAGTGAAGTCAAAAACTTGGCATTTGGAGTGCTGGCTATCTTCGGATCGACATATTCGTGCGAGCAAGCGTTCCCATGCAAGAATATAATTAAAAGTAATGTCAATAAAAAGCCAATCAAAGTCTTTTATGAGAACTCCGAACTGGCAGTGCTACACAACGGCAACATCAACGACTCATTCACCACCAACGCAGACGTAAAACAAGATTGTCACCTGTCGCTCCTTCTCTTCGCCATCGTCCTAGACGACGTCATGAGCCAATAGACCCTGCACAAAAGAGGCATCGTATGAAGTTTCACCAGACATCTCGAGAAACCAATGGCATCTGCGAATGCGGACAGACTAGTCACTAGACACACTAAACACACACAAGACACTGTCGGCCTGGAGGTCAACATCGCCTAGATGAAGGGTATGAGAGTCAACCACAATAAAGTAAGACATAGAATTCAAACATTTGATATAGGTATGCCCGGAGGATTTGTCGAAATCTTCGGATGCACTATCACAGCAAATGAGGAGCCCATCTTATGGCAACTCAAACGCAGAAAGTGGCGATGGATAGGTCACATGCTTAGAAACCACCAGATTGCATCACGGAAATGGCACTGGACTGCAACCTGATCTTTCCTCTACTACCACCAGCTGGTACTGCATCGAATAGTTTCAGATCCGGTGAGTTCCATTCGGACGACGTGACCCAGCCAGCGTACCTGCTGGATCTTTATTCGCTGCGCTATGTCTGTGTCGTCGTAAAGCTCATACAGCTCCTCGTTCCATCGCCTGTGATATTCGCCCTTGCCATCGTTCAAAGGTCCAAAAATCTTACGCAGAGTCTTTCTCTCGCTTCATCGGATGTTGTCATCGTCCAAGCTTCTGCGCCATATGTTAGGACGAGCATAATGAGAGCCTTGTGGAATGTTAGTTGTGTTGGTTGAGAGCGGATTTGACTACTCAATTGCCTACTTAGTCCAAAGCAGCACTTGTGGGCAAGAGAGATTCTCCGTTGGATTTCACGGCTGGCATTGTTTTCGGTGTTAATGCTGGTTCCTAAATAAACAAAGTCTTTTACAACCTCGAAATTAGTCAACAGTGACGTGAGTGCCGATACGCGAGTGCGCCGACTGTTTGTTTGATGGCAGGGGTACTTGACGATGTTTGACGAGTACTTCGTCTTGTACTCGTTCACTACCATTCCAATTCGCTTTGCTTCTTTATCTAGTTTGGAAAAGGCAGAACCAACAGCGCAAGAACAAAGTTGCATCAATAAGTACCCGGCGCACAGGATTGACACCCAGAAACACTTTTGTGGAATGCCGTTACAGATCGATGTTCTGCGAATAATTCCGAAATAATTCCGACACTTAAGCTTAGTTGTTAGGTTAGGTTAGATTAAGCATTTGTTTTATTTTCCCTAACTAAGTTGATTAAACCACTAAGATCTCTTTGAGACGGTAACTAGCCGCTTCGGTGAAATATTTTGCCGACTCAATTTCTTCTTCATCACCACAGCTCCTGCATAAGTCATTCTGAAGTACACCGATTCTACTGGCTAGGGTGCCAATATGTAGTGTAGTGGCCATTATAAGGACGCTGGTACTTGATCTATTGAATCCAAGCAGACATTTTGTCCTTTTAAGATTCTGCTTTGGTCAGAGCGGTGATCGCTGCTTGACTATCAACAAAAATGGTAAGGTTTGCTGGAGGTAAATTCACCAGTCTTATCGTTTTTGCTGCTTAATCTATAGCGTAGATCTGTGCTTGGAAGACCCTTTACCAGAATGGGGGTTTGAATGAGCAAAGCATAGTTGTTAGATAGAGGCTGAAATAGCAGGATTGTGCTTCAAAATTCTTTTTATAGACTGCGCGCTTTTGCAACGCCAGCCGAGACAGTTATTGGAACAAATCGGCAAATTTCCAGTTAAGAAGCTTCTGTTATATTAAGGCAGAAGTATTTGAAAAAATTTCAAGGTGTTTTTAGTTGCATTTTTAAAAATAAAGAAACTCATGATCCACCTTTTACAAAAGTTTCTTCACTGTTGCATCTTCCCCGGCGGTATTTCATTCAAGGCAGGTCCCCCCTCCTATATGCTGATGCGCATATCACTTTCAAAATTTTACAAAAATCTCACACCCTGCCAACCAATTAAACTTCGTTAAGCCTACTCAACTCAGCCTAAACATATTTGAATATGTAAATGCGACACCTGTTACTTGGCATAAATTAACATTTAAGCTTTGCACTCGAAATAATTGCATTCATCTGCTACCGACAACGTTTATCGATTTTCCAAGAAATATACGAGAATATATGAAAAATTCAAAAAAAAAGCTCAAAACAAACTGAAAAGGTACAAAAAAAAGAAAAACAAAACGATAAAAGTATCGCATGGCGTCGAACAGAAGTGATTATGTTGTAGTTTTCAACTTCCCTCCGGTTGCTTATGGCTGCTAATATAAAATTCGCGCAATTCAAATCTGGTAAATGGGGGCATAAGCGTGCCATTAGAACGCCCCAGGCATTAAAAAAAATATTGAAAAAAACGGTTATATATGGATATAAATGATAAAAAGGGGATGTAATAAAAACGTGGAATAGTGTAGGCGACCAGATGAATAGGATGGGCACCACCACAGAGCCAGCGAAGCCAAGCACTTTGAGCGTAGTTTTAACAAAAGTATGCCGAAATCGGCGCTCCGCAAGTATTGGAAGTTTATAAAATGGACGGACGACGGCTGTTTGCCAGCTGTTGCCTCTTAAATTTACTAGCTAAAAAACTGTGTACGCCGCTTGTGCAATAAAGACTAGAGACCATGGCGATGCTTTACAAAAACCACTAACAGCACAACGTCTTACGCTGTTTCCGCCCTAACAATAGCAGCCCCCACCTCCTCGGTGTCATGCCGCTGGCAAGCATGGCTTGTGATTTGTCTGTCAGTTGGTTAGATGTTGACGCGAAATAGTACGCCTACTGCGCTGTGAAAAAGGGAAAAGAATATCCACATTTAGCTGCGCCTTATTTATACAGTGGTGGTGAAAATAATAGCAACATAGTAAAGTTTGAACTGTTTACTTATTTTGTATTCTTTTATTTTATAAAAAACTTAGATTAAGGGAAACGGAGAAACCATGTAACTCAATGTTTCAAACTTTGTATTATACAAAATTAAAAAAATTCGAAAAACTTTAACGAAAATTTTAAATTTTATAGTCAGAATTTTAGTAAATTTTCAGCTATGCATTTTTGTAGCCAATTAAATTTTCGCACACTATTGTGCAAGTTTAGAATGGCTCAAAACTTTACTTCATTTTTGAGAATTATTTTTGTTGTGTTGCGCATTTTTTCTATATAAGAAAAATGTTGTGTATTCGTTATATGGAATGTAGATTTTGCAATGAACTAGAAGAGAGGGAAACTCTTGAATACCTTCTATGGTCTTGCCCTGCATTAGCTCAAACCCCCCTTTTAGGGAGATTTCAGCAAACATTTATATTTGAACTGGCCAAATTCCATTCCATCTGATACTCTTTACAGCCTTAGATGCGGATCGAATTTTTTGGTGGGTGTATGTACTCAAATTGTCATTTACGTTCGTGCACTCACTTGTAAGTGCAAAGCGGTTTAAATTTGCCTTATTACTTATAACTGAGCCGCAATGCGGCATTTTCTCTCGCTTTTGTAATGACTACATAGTAGATATACTTATTTAATACATATGTTAATACTCCTTTCTGTTTGTTGTTGTTCCCGCAATGCGTATTTAACCGATTCGTCGTGATACTGTGTCTACATAGACGACAGCTAGCGACAGACAGCATCTGTCAAATGTTATTTACACGTGTTCTTATGGAACCGATTTTTTTGACGACAGCACAACTTCAAGCGGCAAAACTGCAAATTGACGTTGTTGCCGAATTAAATCTATTTCTAATTTTGCCGACGACAACTCACAAAGCAAGTGTTGCTACTTAAGTAGGACCTGGAAAGACCAAACGACTTCGTCTGGAGCTTTTCAACTGCTTTCAGCTATAAAAACCGCAAATTTCCAAATATCCATGCATATTTTCGGTGCATTCTCTCACATTGTCCCTGAGTCTAGTACTTCAAGGAGAAAATCAAGATCTGGGAGAGGCTATCAAATTGGCTGATGCAGAGAAACAAATTTTGATGGAAAGAAGAGAAAACGCTGAGGGTGAGTTCAGACAAATTTTCAAAAGCGTGAGCGAAATTAGAGAACAATATGAAATTGAATTGCGAAAGCCAAGGATTGCGTCGAAACAGACCCAACGTTCCAACGTACAAACTGATTCAGCTGAAGATTATTTCCGCATAACAATCTACATACCGTATATTGATTCGTTTCTGGTACAATTGCAATCTCGATTCTTAAATCACCGCAATATTTTATCAAATTTCGCTTGCCTTTTTCCCAATAAAATGCAAATTTTCGAGGAAGAGTACTGCGCTCAACTATTTCAACCATACTGTTCAATTTTGCACGACGATTCCCGTGAAATCTGGGTGAACGAAGTACAACTTTGGCGGAAGCTCATTGCCGGAAAGGAAATAAAAAACTCACTTGAAGCACTCGATATTTGCAATGAAGATGCGTTTCCAAATGTTAACCAGATGTTTCGCATGATGGCAGTTTTGCCAGTGACAACAGCGACGAATGAACGATCCTTCTCAACTTTGCGACGACTGAAAACGTATTTGAGATCAACAATGTCTGAAGATCGCCTCACTCAATGTACATCGGGATGTCAAAATCGATCCGCAAATAATTTTGAAAGAGTTTTTTTCAGTACCTCGAAGAGTAGATTTATTACATACCTAAATGTAGCTAATTATTACTTTTGACAATAAAATTTCTGTACTCTAAAATTTTTTTTTCTTTTTTCATTGATTACGTAACTTGAGTTAAACCCCCCTCCCCCCCTCGGAAATTTTCTGCGCACGGGCCTGTGTAAAGGTAAAGCCGCATCTGATACCAAACGGTCTCTGTGATGGCTTTTAGTCAGCCAAGTCAACCTAACCTATATGGAATGTGGGAAAAAGTGGAAAATGCATAAACAATATAACAATTAAAAAACAAATTAAAAAATCATTGGGCAAATTTGCACAAAAGTATACTAAAATTTAATCGTCTACAAATTGGCAAGCTCAGAATTTTTCTAGAAATTCTGACAAAACAAGTTTGAAATTTTGAAATGAAAATTTATTGAACTTTTTGAGATTTTGTGCAAAGTGCAATTAGTACAAATTGAATGGACAATAAACCTGCATACCTTGAATTTTTCTACAATTTTTTTCTTAAAAATCTGAAGGCTTTATGAAATTTGTTAATTTTTTTAGGGAAACTTGGTGAATTTTTTATGAAAATTTTTGAACTTATTATGATTTTTTACAAAGTGCAAAAAATACAAATTGAATGGACAATAAATGTCTATTCAGAACTGAAAGATAGTGTACTCGGGCCAGTTTTGTATCTCTTGTATACTAACGATATACCTATGTACATGCAGCAATACAACAACTGCAACATTTGCCGATGATACTGCAGTATTAGCAACTGATGAAAAACACTTAGAAGCAATTCAGAAGTTACAAGCATCAGTAAATGCAATTCAAAATTGGACCAAAAAATGGCGTGTCAAGTTAAACAAAACCAAGTCTGTGCATGTTGACTTCACTAATAGAAATATAAATTATAAACCAATATTTATCAATAATACGGCAATACCGCATGCAAATACGGCAAAATATCTAGGAATGACCTTAGATGCTAAGCTGAGATGGAAAGCACATCCCAAGAAAAAACATGAGGACTTAATTCTTAAATACAAGAAAATGTATTGGGTGACAGGCCGACATTCTAAACTCTCTACTTATAACAAAATACTTTTATACAACCAAATACTGAAACCAGTGTGGTCATATGGCATACAGCTCTGGGGCTGCACCAGTGAAAGCAACAAAAACATCATTCAACGATTCCAAAATAAAGTATTACGCGACATCGTTAGAGCGCCGTGGTACATTCGTAATTGCAATCTACATAAGGATCTTAATACAGACACCATTACGGATATCATAAAAAAATTCGCAAATAAACATAAAGAGACTTCAGCAGCACATCAAAGACGAAGCAGCCAAACTACTTGCAACTGATGACCTCACGAGAAGATTAAAAAGGACGAAACCGCATGATCTCTTTTCATAAAATTTTGTCTTTACTTGAGATGTTTTAATTTAATTAAATATATGTAAAATTAATTGCTTATTAGTTTTGTTAACTAGATTGCAATAGTAATAAAATACAAAAAAAAACAAAAATAAATAAAAATGGACAATAAAATGGCATACCTCGAATATATAATTTTTTTGAAAAATTTGTTGAATTTTTTATAAAAATTTTTTGAACCTTGTATGATTTTGTAAAAAGTGCAATAAACACAAATTACAAAGGCAATAAAACGTCACATCAAGAACTTTTTTAGAAATTGTGACTTAGAAGTCTAAAGTTTTTATGAAAATATTTTGATTTATTAGGAAAATTAGTTCAATTTTTTATGAAAATTTTTTGAACTTTTTATGATTTTGTAAAAAATGAAATAAAATTAAATTTAATGGCCAATTCAACTGCATACTCAGAATTTTTCTGGAAATTTTTGCTTAAAAGTTTCAAGTTTTTATGCAAATATATTTATTTATTTTTAGGAAAATTTGGTGATTTATTTATGAAAATTTGTTGAAATTTTTTCGAAAATTTTGGGAATTTCTCATGATTTTGCAACAAGAAGTGCAACAATTTAATGACGTTACCCAAATTTTTCTTCAAATTTTGACCTAAAAGTTTAAATTTTCTATGAAATTTTTCTTAATTTTTTTGGAAAATTTGTTAAAGTTTTCATGAAACTTTGTTAAATTTCTTATGATTCTGTAAAAAGTGCAACAAATACAAATTCAATGGGCAATAAAATGGCTTTAATCGAATTTTTCTTCAAATTTTGACCTAAAAGTTTAAATTTTCTATGAAATTTTTCTTAATTTTTTTGGAAAATTTGTTAAAGTTTTCATGAAACTTTGTTAAATTTCTTATGATTCTGTAAAAAGTGCAACAAATACAAATTCAATGGGCAATAAAATGGCTTTAATCGAATTTTTCTTCAAATTTTGACCTAAAAGTTTAAATTTTCTATGAAATTTTTCTTAATTTTTTTGGAAAATTTGTTAAAGTTTTCATGAAACTTTGTTAAATTTCTTATGATTCTGTAAAAAGTGCAACAAATACAAATTCAATGGGCAATAAAATGGCTTTAATCGAATTTTTCTTCAAATTTTGACCTAAAAGTTTAAATTTTCTATGAAATTTTTCTTAATTTTTTTGGAAAATTTGTTAAAGTTTTCATGAAACTTTGTTAAATTTCTTATGATTCTGTAAAAAGTGCAACAAATACAAATGGAATGCACAATAAAAATACCTGCCCATATATTTATTTTGACTTAAAAGACTGAAGTTTTTATGATCATTTTTTGATTTTTTTATGAAAACTATGAAGTCTGAATTTTTTATGAAAATTTCTTAATATTTTGGGAAAATGTGTTGAATTTTTATGAACATTTTTTTAACCTCTTATGATTTTGTAAAAAAAGCAAAAACACAAATTACATGGGCAATAAAATGTCATATCAAGAACTTTTTTAGAACTTTTCACTTAGAAGTCTGAAGTTTTTATGAAAATTTTTTGATTTATTAGAAAAATTAGTTCAATTTTTTTATTAAAATTTTTTTAACTTTTTATGATTTTATAAAAAGTGAAATAAAAATAAATTTAATGGGCAATTCAACTGCATACTCAGAATTTTTCTGGAAATTTTTGCCAAAAGTTTGAAGTTTTTAAGCAAATTTAATGAAATTTTTTCGAAAATTTGGTGAATTTCTCATGATTTTGCAACAAGAAGTGCAACAAATTCAAATTTAATGACGTTACCCGAATTTTTCTTCAAATTTTGACCTAAAAGTCTAAAGTTTTTATGAACTTTTTAATTTTTTGGAAAATTTTTCGCATTTTTTATGGAAATTTGCTGAATTTCTTACGATTTTGTGAAAAGTGCAATAAACTGAAAATTAGTGGGCAATAAAACTGCATACCCAAAATTTTTTTGGAAATTTTGACTTAAAAGTCTGAAGTTTTTATGATCATTTTTTGATTTTTTTTGGGAAAATTTATTAAAGTTTTTATGAAAACTTGTTGAATTTCTTATATTTTGTAAAAAGTGCAATAAATACAACTGCATACCCAGAATTTTTCTTAAAAGTCTGAAGTTTTAATTGAAATTTCTTAATTATTTTAGAAAAATTTATTGAATTTTTTATGAAAATTTTTGGAACCTTTTACGATTTTATAAAAAGTGAATACAAATTGAATTAGCAACAAAATAGCACACCCCGATTTTTTTTAGAAATTTTGAATTCAGAGTTTCAAGTTTTTGTGAAAACTTTTTGATTTATGTAGGAAAATTTGTTGAAATTTTTTCGAAATTTACTAAATTTCTTAGAATTTTATAAAAAATGAAAGACATTGAAAAGGCATGGGCAATAAAATGGCATACCCAGAAATTTTTTGGAAATTTTAATTTAAAAGTCCGAAGTTTTTATGAAAATTTCTCAATATTTTTTTTCGAATTTTTTATGCAAATTTGCTAAATTTCTTATAGTTTTCGGAAAAGTGCAATAAATTGAAATTTAATGGGCAATAAAACTGCATACTCAAAATTTTTTTTGGTACTTTTGATTTAAAAGTCTGAACATTTTATTATAATTTCTTGATTTTTTTATAAAAATTTGTTGAATTTTTTATAAAAATTTTTTTAACCTTTTATGATTTTGTAAAAAGAATTTTTATAAAAATTTTGACTTCAGAGTTTCAAGTTTTTATGAAAATTGTTTGCTTTATTTACCAAAATTTGCTGAAATTTTTTCGAAAATTTACTGAATTTCTTATGATTTTATAAAAAATTCACTAAATTCAAATTGCATGGACAATAAAATGGCATTAGCCGAGTTTTTCTTCACATTTTGACCTAAAAGCCTAAAGTTTTTATGAAAATTTCTTAATTTTTTTGCAACTTTTATCAAATTTGTTTATGCAAAATTGCTGAACGAATTGCGAAAAGTGCAATAAGTTAAAATTTACTAGGCAATAAAAGTGCATGTTCAGAATTTTTCTACGAATTTTGACTTAAAAGTTTGAAGTTTTTATGAAAACTTGTGGATTTTTTAGGAAAATTTGTTGAATTTTTAATGAAATTTTTTCCAATTTTTTATGAAACAAAGCTTGAAACTTTGAATTATATGATTTTTATTATAGAAACCCTTTATTTTTATAAAAACAAAAACAAAGAACTAAACCAAAAATAAATAAATAGCGCGAAAACTTCGCAACTTCTCGCGCTGCTATTATTTTTTTCGCCACTATGCGCATATGTACATCTGCATATTTGCGCGTGTGTATGTACGTTAATGTTCTGCAATGCAAGCAAGCACTAGCTTTCGATATTATTTTATGAAGTTCCTTCCTATTTCCGTTTTGCGAGACGAGCCAGCTGCGCCGCCACGCGCGCATTCATTCTCTCCTCACAAATACAACTTTGTAAATATTATAAAAAACTAAACACACACACACAAACATTAGCAAGGGACGTGTAGGGTATGTGTGTGTGTGTAGAAGCGCGGTAGCGTACCCTTTTGCCTAAGGTACTCTCTTGCCTGTATTGCCATTGAGTTGCGCCAAGTTAGCAGCAGCAGCCTTCGTCAGACACAATTTGATATGCGCGCCCTTGTAATGGAATCGTTGCTGGATACCAAGCGCTTGGCTGGTAGAAAATTACATTACTCGTTGTTGGTTTGTGTGTAACCATATGCAAACATTCCTTTTACTGTAGGTAAATACATACACACACACATACATATGTGCATATCGATGTAGTAGTGCAATAGCGGCATGCTTCCCATAATTTTATTGAATTTCTTTGACTTTGTTTTTTTTTTTTTGTTTTGCCCCTGTTTGCGTGGGAATATTATGGTGCTCAATTGCCGCTTTGGGAAATGCGTTCATTCGCCTCGAAGCTGATGCATAGTAGTAGGTGTGCATTTGTGTGACAGACTGGAGGTGTCATGGTGACTTTTACTTCCTTTCCAACTACTTTACATGTCTGTATATTACACTTTGTGGAAAGCAACAATAAAAAAATATGTGATTTTTTAATTAATTATATATTTTTTTTTAATACAAAATAATCTCCCACAAATTCAATTCAATTACTCCAATGTTGCTCCAATAATTTTATACCATCTCTCTACTGACTTTCCGGAAGCTCTTAACTGGTTTACTGCTGCAATGGCTGCTTGAACTAAGCACAAAGCTGTTCAAGAAGGAAACTTTCACTTGCACTTAAAGAGTTAGTACTCGCTGGGAAATGAAATTGAAATTTGAAATGGTCGAGCCAAGGAGCACCAGGAAATGTGGTGGCTCTTAAAACACTCAGGCTGAAAAGCCCATTGTATTTAAAGCTCTGAAAAGAGGGTAGATAGTCAAAGAGGGAAGCATAAAAGTATGAGAGAAAGAGATAGGAAAGAATAGAGACAGAGACAGCGAGAGCGACAGAGACAGAGACAGAGACAGAGACAGAGACAGAGACAGAGACAGAGACAGAGACAGAGACAGATACAGATACAGATACAAATACAGATACAAATACAGATACAGATACAGATACAGATACAGATACAGATACAGATACAGATACAGATACAGATACAGATACAGATACAGATACAGATACAGATACAGATACAGATACAGATACAGATACAGATACAGATACAGATACAGATACAGATACAGATACAGATACAGATACAGATACAGATACAGATACAGATACAGATACAGATACAGATACAGATACAGATACAGATACAGATACAGATACAGATACAGATACATATACAGATACAGGTACAGATACACAGACAGCGACAGAGACATAAACAGAGACAGAGACAGAGAAAGAGACAGAGTCAGAGACAGAGACAGAGTCAGAGACAGAGACAGAGACAGAGACAGAGACAGAGACAGAGACAGAGACAGAGACAGAGACAGAGACAGAGACAGAGACAGAGACAGAGACAGAGACAGAGACAGAGACAGAGACAGAGACAGAGACAGAGACAGAGACAGAGACAGAGACAGAGACAGAGACAGAGACAGAGACAGAGACAGAGACAGAGACAGCGACAGAGACAGAGACAGAGACAGAGAAAGAGACAGAGACAGAGACAGAGACAGAGACAGAGACAGAGACAGAGACAGAGACAGAGACAGAGACAGAGACAGATACAGATACAGATACAGATACAGATACAGATACAGATACAGATACAGATACAGATACAGATACAGATACAGATACAGATACAGATACAGATACATATACAGATACAGGTACAGATACACAGACAGCGACAGAGACATAAACAGAGACAGAGACAGAGAAAGAGACAGAGTCAGAGACAGAGACAGAGTCAGAGACAGAGACAGAGACAGAGACAGAGACAGAGACAGAGACAGAGACAGAGACAGAGATAGAGACAGAGACAGAGACAGAGACAGAGACAGAGACAGAGACAGAGACAGAGACAGAGACAGAGACAGAGACAGAGACAGAGACAGAGACAGAGACAGAGACAGAGACAGAGACAGAGACAGAGACAGAGACAGAGACAGAGACAGAGACAGAGACAGAGACAGAGACAGAGACAGAGACAGAGACAGAGACAGAGACAGAGACAGAGACAGAGACAGAGACAGAGACAGAGACAGAGACAGAGACAGAGACACAGACACAGACACAGACAGAGACAGAGACAGAGACAGAGACAGAGATAGAGACAGAGACAGCGACAGTGACAGAGACAGAGACATAGACATAGACATAGACATAGACATAGACATAGACATAGACATAGACATAGACATAGACATAGACATAGACATAGACATAGACATAGACATAGACATAGACATAGACATAGACATAGACATAGACATAGACATAGACATAGACATAGACATAGACATAGACAGAGACAGAGACAGCGACATAGACATAGACAGAGACAGAGACAAAAGTAGTCAGTCATGTGAGAATTTTCCAGATTCTTTAGTAAATCTGTAAATATCCTCCAGTTTTAGAGAACGAATTTTACTCATTCTTACGACATCGGAACCCAATACTCGTAGTCGTGCTCTAGCAAAGGCAGGACACTCACAGAGAAAGCGCTCAGTGCTATCCGCCTCTTCCAAGCATGACAGGCATACCGGGTCTCGATGATTCCAATGGTGGTCATATGCTGACCTCATGGGTTGTGTCCTGTAATGATGCCGACCATCAACCGGACGTCTTTTCTTCTAAGTTTTAGTAGAAAGTTTGACAGTTGCCTGGCACTTTGCAGTTCTGCAGCGTTCTAGACCGGACCATCGCTGTTTATGTAGATAGCCTACATAATCGCTGATCCAATTCTTGATTCCTGTAGAACTGATTCCGATTATTAGTTCTTGCCCTTGTGGGGGAACCGCTGATCCACGGTTGGTCAATTAATCAGTAATTCCTTTCCTTGAACACCGGAGTGTCTTGCAACAGAATTACGCTTCTTCTTACATTCTTGAACAATCTTTTAGGTTTGCTTCACGTTCTCCAGGGCCTTCAGCCTGACTGTCACCGAAAACTCCAATCTGTGTCCCGCTCCATCTCCTCTTGATTATCCATTTGGCTACTTTCAGGAAGGCAAAAACTTCCGTTTGGAAAACAGTTGCCATTTCCCCCATAGCATAGTGATACTTATTACCATCATTTAAGTACCATCCGGCTCCAGACCCTATTTTATTCTTGAAGCCATCGGTAAAGAAAACATCCATCAAACCTCCCTCAAATTATTGCTCCATTGCTCACGCAATCTGACATCAAACGCTGGGAGCGAAATCTGGTGAGCACGGCGGGAATTCATGTAAATTCCTCATTCAATTTTTTATTTTTTCCTTTTTCACTTCTCTCGGGAGCATAGGGCCTCGACAAGTCTCAGTCTTGCCTTGGTTTCAATAATCTTTTTTAATTGCTGACAGGTGAGGTGATTAGCCTGCCGCTACGATTCATTCAATTTAGTCATCGCCATATCAGGTGCATTGTCTTGATGACAAAAAAATGTTTTTTTCTTCAGTAAACCAGCGGCCGAGTGGGTTGGTGCGTGATTACCATTCGGAATTCACAGAGAGGTCGTTGGTTCGAATCTCGGTGAAAGCAAAATTAATAAAAACATTTTTCTAATAGCGGTCGCCCCTCGGCAGGCAATGGCAAACCTCCGAGTGTATTTCTGCCATGAAAAAGCTCCTCATAAAAATATCTGCCGTTCGGAGTCGGCTTGAAACTGTAGGTCCCTCCATTTGTGGAACAACATCAAGACGCACACCACAAATAGGAGGAGGAGCTCGGCCAAACACCTAACAGAAGTGTACGCGCCAATTATTTATTTATTTTTTAAACCAGCGCATTTCTCTAAATTATTTCCATTTACCTCACCCAAAAGTTGCAATAATAACCAGATTTAATTTGTTTTACCTTTCTCAAGATATTCAATCAACAATAGAGGAAAAAAAAATCCAAATTTGTCCCCTGCATTTCCACACTCGCCTCATTTCATTCGCCCTGCTTACCTTTCGCTTACAAATTTCGCATCACAACTACAACAATTATGGCTCTAGCAAACCACTACTCGTTATTTCTCTATCCTCAATTGAGATATATGAAAAACTAATAGCAATAATAATAAATGCATCCATTTATTTTGGTGACTCAGCACAGCCGCTTAACCAAAATTGAATATCAAATTCGTTCGTCCTGTGTCACCCAACCATACACGACGGACGCTCGCATTTCGTTTGCAATTGTCTTTATGTTGTTTACCAAAATTCTATTAGACTTCGTTTTCCATTCACCTTGGCCAGTTGTATCTCCATCTGCCCAACCGCATTCAATATACATTTGTTTACTTTTTTCCTCATTTAATATTACTTGGTTGCCCCGCATTTCCGTCGTATTTGTGTGTGTAAATAAAAGCGAGAGGAATATTCCTTGCCAGCTACTTGTGCCAGTGTGTGCGTGAGGTGGGCAATATCAAAAGGAAATTGCGTAAATTTACATAGAATGGCGACTGTAGAGGCAATTACTTAAAATATCAAGTGCCATCGCCCGGAAGCCCCGCCCCGCTTGTTGTTCCACATGCATATTAAGCTGCGCAAAATTCTCATTTATTTTTCGGTGTGGGCTGTGAACTTTATTGAGTTTCGGCTTATTTATTTTCCCATCAATTCATGGATTTTTTTTTTTTGCTTTTTTGGTATTCAAGCATTGAAAGGCACTTTTCCCCATAATCGCGGATTAGGCGGGCGTTTGGCGACTTAATTGTACAGCGATTTCGATAAGTGGCAAAATGATTTTATGAGGTTTAGGGCATCATTGAGTGGTATTGGTTATTTTTTGAAGATGCAATTACAATTAAGTTACCGTAAAAGATTTGTTAAGTGCCCTTTTGGCTTCGGAGTATTTTGCCTCACCCAGAAGGATAGGCAAATGATTAGTAGCTAATGAATTTTAGATGGATAATTTGCTCAATCACATGCATACATACATACATATATGGCAAGGAATTAATGATAGACGACAGTTACGGATCAGCAGATGGCAGCAGAAAATCACTGCTGAGGAATAACATTCAACCAGCTTCCCTTTAGGGCAGATTTAACGCACAAGAGATTGCAAGTTAATTACAAAAATAAATATAAATAAAGAACATGGAAAAAAATTGGCGCGTACGCCCTTTCTGGGTGTTTAGCTGACTTCCTCCTTCTATTTGTGGCGTGCCTTTTGATGTTGTTCTACAAAATGGAGGGACCTACAGTTTCAAGCCGACTCCGGAGGGCAGATATTTTTATGAGGAGCTTTTTTCATGGCAGAAATACACACTCGGAAGTTTGCCATTGCCTGCCGAGGGGCGACTGCTATTAGAATAAACTTCTTTCTTCGTTTTTGTGTTTCGCCGAATACGTTCTCTCTGAATTCCGAATAGTAGTCACACACCAACCCATTCGGCTACGGCGGTCGCAAACGTCTTGGGATGATATAAATTCTAACTTTTGATGGTAAAATAATAAGTGATAAAAACTAGCTTACTAGCAGGGACACTAACAAAGCTCTAGGGTTGAGGAGGTTAGGTTAGATTAGGTTAAATCGCTGCCCTAGCTAATATTCAAAATTCGTCCGTTGTGATACCATACAGGAGAAAGGAGAAAAGAAAAGGGTAGAAAGAAGGAACCTTGGGATAAGAGGAAGATGACCATGCATTTACGACGACACCGACAGTGGCTGATTTACGTTCGTAATTCGCCGCAACAAGCTACTGATGAACTTCACCAGATTTGTGATATTTACACCCGCCATATCCGCAGATGTAGCGAAAAAGTGAGAGCCCAGATGTCGAAATCCTTGCCAGACGAGAGCAGGGCAGCTGAGATGAAGGTGCTGAAATGATTTCACGCCCTCTTCCAGACAGATTTTGCAGAACAGACTTGAGACAATCCCAAGTCTTACCGCATGAACACCTAACGGGCAATGTCCGGTAAAGATAACAACCAAATTTGAGAGCTGGGCCTTTGTTAGCCTTAGGAGTACCCTCGAGCGTCCCCGAACTACCCGTGACCAGAAGGATCTCGCGACTTTGCACATTTGCGCACTAGCCCAGCGCTCGTTGAGTTGACTTGAGGCCCATCTTTCCAGGAGTAGACCACAGGTTCTTAAGGGAAACCCAATCCTCTCATTTCGCCACGAAACTGTCTCCAAAGTTGCCCGTCTAGCCAGCTCATCAGCCCAGCAGTTTCCCTCTATGCCGCTGTGACCGGGAATCCAAATGATCCGGGTATCGTAGTATTCGGATGCAATCGAGAGAGAAGCAAGACATTCCCCGACCAATCTCGAACGCACAAACAACGAGCCCAAGGCGCTAATTGCCGTTTGGCTATCGGAGGAAATATTTACTTCCTTAACGGTAATTACCGACGTAAACAACCCAATACACTGCTTCCTTAAGTGCGCCTAACTCAGTTTGGAAAACAGCTCCGGAAGCCTGAATTTGGGCTTGATGGGGAGCTCCTTACTGAATACTCCCCTACCAACCCTTGCCGCCAGATGTTACACCCCGCCCACTCATCCCTTGAGGGAATATGAGTGGAAAAAGGTTCGCTCGGACCTAGCGTCGGTGTACAATGATCCAGCACCATGGGGATGAAGTTGAGAGAATTCTCCCCAAAAGCGGATGAACCTCACTAAGTAAGGTCAACGGCAAGTCCCGACTACAGCTCGAGTCAGATTAAGCCACCAACTTGCACGTCAGGTGGCAACCGGAGCGCTAAACTTGAACCAAAAAATCAACACATCCTTCTGCAAGTATGAATAGCATCACCGAAATAATAAAGGAGTCCAACATGCCAGGGCGTCCTCCACAAGCGACGATCGAAGCGACACATTCACAATTACGTAAAAGAGCAAAGAAAAACCCATGGCAGAAATAAAATACCTTTTGTGACGTGGAATATTGGATTACTTACTCATCGGAAACAGCAAGGCAGATGAACTTGCTCGAAACGGTACAACGCTTGATCTCCAACCGGATAAGACGCCTATGTCTTTAGCCACTTGTAAACTAGTTATAGGTAGGGAAACCATCAATAAAGTAAATACAAGTTTTCAAAACCTCTCAACGTGCGAACTAAGCACACAGACGGACCGAAATGGATCAAAAAGCTTGTTAAGATTTAACTAAGAAACTATAAGAAAAATGATAGGGGTATTAACTGGTCATAGTTTAATAGGCAGCTACTCTAGAAGGTTAGGACTCCCGTACTTCCATTCCTGCAGAAGTTCTCTTAATACAGAAGAAGAAGAAACAGTCAGACTCCTTTTATGCGAGTGTGAAACCTTAGCTATGAGGAGGCTTCGCACTCTTGATACGGCATTTTTAACTGATGTAGCGGGCATATCACATCTTAAACTAACGAATATTTGCTCGTTTATTAAAGCTACCGGATGGTTTGAAAAGGAACCCATAGGGTAAGGAAAAGCTTCAGTGGTGTCACAATAGACCTACGAAAGGTCCAAATGTGTCGTTGCGACAGCCACCCTACCTACATATCTACCTACTGGACGAGTTGGCTGAAACGTTGCAGAAGAAACGCATTGGCCTAACTCGCATACAAAAAACCACGTAGGAAGATGCTGAAGCCGAAGAGATTGGCTGTGGATACAAATTATTTTTTATGGCTTAACAAATGAACAGAACAGCGTAGAAATAATAATGACTGATCAACTAATTAAAGGTCTAGTGATGGTGGAAAGGAAAACTGATCCTTTAATGGCAGTGAAACTTGCAACAGATAGCGGACCTCGCCTAAGCATTATATCCTTCTATGCTCCGCAGCTGGACGGCGACCAAATGACAAAGCAAAACTTGTGCAATGATTTGGAAGATTTCCTGCAGAAGCTGTCATTATAAGAGAGAAGAAATCTTTGTGCAGATTAGAACGGGCACATTGGCAAAAACAACGAACAGGATGTAGACATCCACGGAGGCTTCGGTTTTGGCATTAGATACGCATCAGGTACTGAAATGTAAGACATCGCATTGCTAGACAGAATTTTTGATGTTTCGAAAAGACGTGTCAAAATAAGGAAAGATACTTGGTGGCGAAGTCCTTAAATGCAAGAGAAAGTTTTCGCAAAAAATATATATGTTTTCCTTTAACACCTTGTGAAGCATAGGGCGTCAATAATTCCAGATCGCCAGCGTGTACAGTTTTGCGCTATAACCGCTCAATTTGCTCCATGATAAGCCAAGAGTTGCCATTTCGGATGCGGTTGATCATCACCAGGTTGTATGAGGTCTTCCAACTACCGTGTGTAGTTGCCTGTCTCCCATCGGGGGAACGCTCCGTAGATGTGCAGGGTACGATTAGGTTAGGTTTTTGTGGCAGTTGGCTTAGAGTAGCCAAACTCACTTAGAACAAATAGATCCATTGTGGTACCACTGTGTAATACAGGAACCTTACTGCTTACTTTTCATGGAGCCAATTAGACTCTCTTATGAAGATAGGAAGGTTTTATCCCAACACCAGAAAGTTGCGTAAGAGCTTCAAGAAAGTATTTTCCTAACAACTTTTCTCTACTCCTAGCTAAGGGTGGACAATTACAAGGGAAGCGGTGTACTGTTTCTGCCACTTTCTCGTCTCCACATCCTCTAAATTGATCACCTTTTATATCACAATAGAAGATTCATATTTATTTTTACATCCCTTGCTCTGCATTCGCGTACTTTCTGAACTCCTCTTCGTAAATATTTGTTGTTTCAGTTACGTAATAAAAAAAATAATTAAAATAAAATTAAAAAAAAAAAAACAATAGTAAAAATAATATTAAAAAGAAATAATAATAAAATTAAAAAAAAAATTATGAAACTAAAATTAAAAAAAATAAATAAAGTACCTAATATTAAAACAAAATTAAAAAAAAAATAAAAATAAAATTAAAAAAAAATAATAATAAAATTTAAAAATAATTAAAATATCACTAAAAAATAATATACTACTGTGGGCAAAAAGTAAGGTGAATTTGGTTGTAAAATGAAAAATCTTTATTTATTCTTGTAAATCAATTTCATCCCCTTCAAAATAATCCCCTCTCAATGAAATACACTTATGCCAACGATTTTTCCAATTCCCGAAACATGCCAAATAGTCCATTTCCGGTATAGCCATCGGCACCTTCTTCGATTCAGCTTTTATCGACTCGAAACGCGTTCCCCGGAGTGGTCTCTTGAGTTTTGAGAATACCCAGAAGTCACACGGAGCCAAATCAGGCGAATACGGTGGTTGCGGAACGATATGCGTGGAATTTTTGGCGAAATGGTCACGAAGAACGAGTGCAGTGTGAGACGGTGCATTATCGTGATGCAAAACCAAGAGTTGTTGGCCCATAATTCTGGTCTTTTTAGACGAATTGCTTCACGTAAATGACGCATAACGCTCAAATAATATTCCTTATTAACAGTTTGGCCAGGTGGAAGGAATTCATAGTGCACCACACCACGAAAATCGAAAAAAACTGTCATCATAACCTTTATTTTTTACCCGACTTTGACGTGCTCTTTTCGGTCTGGCCTCGCCTTTAGCACGATATTCGCTTGATTGGTCGGTTGTTTCAGGGTCGTAAGCATAAATCCAAGTCTCATCTCCCGTAATAATGCATTTGAGCTTGTCCTGATACGAGTAGTCTGAAAGCATTGTTTCACACACATCAACGCGACGACTTTTTTCCAAGAAATTGAGAGTTTTCGGTACCAAACGAGATTTGACTTTTCGTAGGCCCAAATGGTCTTTCATGGCCCAAATGGTTTTCACAGATCCTTCTGATATTCCGATCATATCAGTAAGGTCTTTAACAGTCAACCGACGATTTTTGAGCACTAACTCCTTCACTTTAATGACGTGTTGGTCATCTGTTGACGTCGATGGTCGTCCGGAGCGCTCCAGATCATCAACACGTTCTCGAACCTCTTTGAAGTCTTTGTACCACTTATAAACATTTTTCTGCGACATGGTCGAATCCCCAAATGCCTTCTGCAACATGCTAAACGTTTCCGCAGACGAAATTTCATTCCGCAAACAAAATTTGATGGCACTTCCCGCGAAGTTTGACAAATAAATTCACCTTACTTTTTGCCCACAGTAGTACGTAAAAAAATTTAAGAACTAATAATCAAAAAATTAGTAAATTAATAATAACAAAAATAGATTTACTACAAAAAAACATTAAAATAAAATTAACATAAAATAATAAAAGTTCAAAAAATAAAAATATTAAAATAGTAAATTTCTTATGTTGATAATCTAAGCGTACTACTGTATTTAAACTTAAGTATTGTAAAATTTGTATTTTAATTTCGAATTAATATCTTAAATGGATGTTCTTTATTTTTTTAAATAAATAACAAAAAAAAAAAAAAAATTAAATTTACAAAAATAAAAATAAAAAAAAAATAATATAAATATTTAAGAAATAATAAAAAAAATTTATAAAATAATAACCAAAATAGATTTACAAAAAAAAAAACAAAAAATAACAATTAAAAAAAATTAACAAAAAATAATAAAAATTAAAAAAAAAATTTAATTTAATTTTAATTAAAAAAAATAAAATTTAGTAAATTTCTTATGTTGACAATCTAATTGTAATACACTTTTAATTTTAAGTAAAGTAAAATTTGTATTTAAGTTTTGAATTAATATCTTAAATGGATGTGCTCAATTTTGATAAATAAATAAAAAAAAATTAAAATTAAATTTAAAAAAAATAATAATAATAAAAATAATATTAAAAAAAAACAAAAATTAATAAATAATAAAAATATAACTAAAAAAATAATATGCACAAAAAATTTAAGAAATAATAAAAAAAATTAATAAAATAATAACAAAAATAGATTTACAATAAAAAAAAATAAAAAAATTTATATAAACTAATAAAAATTAAAAAAAAAATGTTTAAATAGTAAATTTCTTATGTTGATAATATAATTGTACTACTGTATTTAAACTTAAGTACTGTAAAATTTTTATTTTAGTTTTGAATTAATATCTTAAATGTATGTGCTGAATTTTGTTGGACATTACTGAATAAATAAAAAAAAAATTCACAAATTTAAGTCTAAAATCCAAGGTAATTTTTCGTCTTTCGTCTCATACACGCATATGAAATGTTCACTAATCCCATTTTCCATAAATACATACACTTCCTCCTTACCTGCACACATACTACAATCAATCCCAACCCTCATAAAGATCTATAAATGCATCTTAATAGCATCTCCTCCATTCTTTCTAGATTTCATAATGTCAATATGGTTAAGTTCATTTCAGAAGTAAATTTACTTTCGCTTTTGCCGGCAACCCTCGAGGGATTTTATAATTGACAAAAGGTTAAACCAGTCTTACTATGACTTTGTCTATGCTTGTGCTTAATTATACATCACTCCCAGCAGGTTAATCAAATATACTTACAGCCACAATTTGCTGTTTTAATCTGACTCACTTGATATACCTATCGCCTACCCTTCTATTTGTTCCAACTGTAGAAAAAGTTGTAGCTGATGAATGCACGCGAATGGACAGATTCCAACCAGATGTGGTGCTACGAATTTATTAATACATTTTCTTCGTTATGAGTGAAAAAAAAGTTGATTAATTACAAATAAAATAAAAACGCAACCCCTGCCCTATTGGCAGCATTCCTGATTTTTACCTACAAACATATTTTTTTTATGCGCGTGCTTGCGGGTAGTCGAATAAATTCTTGATTGTCTAATCGTTATTTCTGTTGGCACTGCTCAATCAACACCTACACGCAGAACAAAGCCACGCATACTCAGCCATGCATTGCCACATACACAGAGAAATATTCAGTGGCAAAAAGGATAAGAAAAATGCTTTCAACCACACGAAACATAGTTTTTCATTACGAAAAATTTACAGTTTGTCTAGTGGTTGTTTTTTTGTAGTTGTCGGCTATTGCGCTGTGGTTTTCATCGTGGTTGACTAGTGCGAGTGGAGAATTTTGTTAGAAAGTCATTAACACGCAACCCATTACTCGGTAACTTTGCTGTGTATTTGTATGTATGCATGTGTGTATGTATGTATATATCTGCTTTTCTTTTTTTTTTGTAATTTTTATTTTTTTGCTGCTCACTGCAACAGTTTAATTAAGTACAAAATAAATTTGTTGAAAATTGAGTTGGTTGAGGTTAGTTCGTTGGTTGATTGGTGGCTTAATGTTTTTTGTTGCTGTTGTTTTTGTCGTTGTTGTTGTGCTGAAGTTTAACGCATTTCAGCGAGTTTGTTTTCCTTCAAATTTAATATAAAATGTTCGACGGATAGTTCATAGTTTCTGACAAGAAAATAAGGGAAAAATTATTCCGCTGTGTTTCACACATCTGTGTGTGTGGCTGTGTGTGTGTGTGTGTGTGTGCTGAAGCTTGTGGAATGTGTATGGCAGTTTCGTTAGTTCTCTGCGTTTAATTACATTTTCGCTAGCTCCCTGGCTACTAATGGCTACGCTGTATATGTGCTGACCCTCATATGCACCCTGTAGGAAAGTTTAGTGATTAGAAAGGGGGCACTTCTAGTGAATTCAGCACTATAGACGCTATAAATGCTATTTTCAATTATAGCAACTGGTGATTTTTAAAGAATTTTATTGTAAAGAAAGTTAGCTGTGCGCAAACCTTTTTTCCGTAGCTAAGTTACTTACTCGGAAAAAAGGCTGCAGGCACCTACTTCTGTAACCCCTACAAACGCCAGTCATGTCACTCTTACAAGGTGATTAAGTTAGGAAAAATTTCCAAGCAGAACTAAAAGTTAGTAGCCAAATAGCGTGCAAGTAATAGGGAAGTCAATCACGAGCTCCAAAGACTGTATAATCACCTGGACAATAAAGCTTAACCGTCTACGATGGGCTCATGGGTAACATTATAAGGGCAGATAAACCTAACCCACCGCAGAAACCCCTACAGGGTACGTACAGAAGAAATAGAGACAAAGGAAGACCAACACTCCAATTGTTGGATGGCGTAAATTGGGACGCTGAGCGATTTGGTATGCGTTGTTGTAGAACTCAAGCGAGGGAGAAATCGAACTGGTTCGAAAAGTTACAGCAAGCCAAGACCCGTACCGAGTTGTTGTGCTAACGATGATGATGAAAATGTCAAAACCTATAAACAAGAATCGAGAGTTTAGTGTAGAAAAAAAATTTTTTTTTCAAGTGCAACTTCTTAGGCGTCGATGGACGAACGAGAATGGAGAGTAAAATTTCAAGGCCATGCAACGTTTTGGGCATTTTCGTTCCGCGTGAGAGAATAAAAATATAACGTAGAGAAAGAGGAGAGAGAGCTATACCTTATATATATCTTAGATACACTCTAAGCTATTCTTCCTGAGTTTTTCCTTGTGGTTGCTAATTTGTAGTGAGAAATAACACTGCCTACTTTTTGGCGCTTGTTTGTTGGTGCAAACTTGCAGGAAATATATTTTTGGTGCCTACTGTTTGTGGCGTTTTTGCCCCAATTTTTTGGGTTTTTTTTTTTTTATGCCTACTTTTTGGCGCTTATTTCCGTTCCCGTGCTAGTGCTTGTGCGTACTGTTATAAAGTGCTATCCATTCCGGCCTCGGATTTATTGGTATTGCCTTCCGGTAATTTGTGCCGTTGCTGCAGTCCTGGAATCGCTGCGCTTATGCGGGTGATAAATGCTCGGAGTAGTGCGCGTTGTTGCCACGGTTTGAGTCCGGCGTTTACCTACACCGGTCGACCCTTCTCCGTTTGTTGTAAATTTTGTCTATTTGTATTCTCTGCATACGTTGTGCATTTATTTAGATGTATATTCTCTCTGTCTCCCTCTCTCTCTCATTCTCTCTCGGGTCTCTCCCTCTTTCTTTGTCCGCCTTGAAAGTTTCACTTCGGTTATGTGTACTATGCTACACGCACTTTTTGTTTTTTAAATACACTTCTGCTAGGCGTTTGGCCGAGCTCCTCCTTCTATTTGTGGTGTGCGTCTTGATCTTGTTCCATAGTTTAGTGTAGCTTAAACCAAATTTAATCTTTCAGAGACCAAATATATAGAAAAAAAAAATAAATCAGCTATTCTACTTCTGCCACCTGTCCAATTTGCCTCGATGCTCTCTGGGTTCTATATCGGCTGCCTCCGATGGTTTTTGATAAAAAGTATTTTCATGTCAGAAATCCGCTCGGAGGTTTTGTTTTTGGAAGAGGCAACTCCTATTATGGGTCTGGTAGTGAACGAGGAGAATATGAAGTACTTCCTGTCATCGGCAAAGTACTTCTCATTAAACAAACAGTCGACGCACACACATATTGGCCCCCCCGTCAATGTTGGCAGTTATGATTTTGAAGTTGTACGAGACTTCGTTTTTCTAGAAACCAGCATCAACACCGATAATAATGTCAGCCTGGAAATCCAACGTAAAATCTTTCTTGCTAGCAAGTGCTACTTTGGACTAAGTAGGCAAATGAGTAGAAAGTCCTCTCTCGACGAACAAAACTAACACTCTATAAGGCTCGTATCATGCCCGTCCTAACGTTTGTCGCAGAAGCTTGGATGATGACAATATCCGATGAAGCGTCGTTTGGAGTGTTTGAAAGAAAGATTCTGTGGAAGATTTTTGGACCTTTGCACGTTGGCAACGGTGAATATCACAGGGGCTGGAACGATGAACTGTATGAGTTTTACTACGCCATAGACATAGCGCAGCGAATAAAGATCCAGCGGCTACGTTGACTGGATCATGTCGTCCGATTGGATACAAATGCTCCGACTATGAAAGTATTCGATGCGGTACCAGCTGTGGGTAGCAGAGGAAGAGGAAGGTCTCCTCTGTGGTGGAAGGAACAGAGAGAGAAGTAATTGGCTTCACTTCGTATGTCCAACTGGCGCCGGTTAGCACGAGAAAGAAACCACAGGCGCGCTTTGTTAAACTCGGCTAAAATCGCGTAAGCGGCTACCGCGCCAATCAAGAAGGGAAGAAGAACGCCTATTAAAACAACAACATTTTCTATCATTTGATGTTTTATCTCTACAATGAGCTTTGTACCCAAGGCAACCGGCTCGGCTATGGTACTTTCAATGTTCCTACAATGCCTTCTTTCCTTGTTCCTGCTAGTGGCGGATTCGCTTTTGCCGAAATAGAAGAGGATAAGTGAAACATGTCTCCCTTTGTCAACATTTCCCCGCAGGGAATGTGTAAATATTTATGCCGATGTTATATTTTTTTCCTTGTAGTTATTTCCACGCATGCATACACATACATACATACAATACATAGGTGAACGCGTGCATACGTACCGTTGAGGTGGTAAAGTTAAATTGAGTTGTGTGGTAATAAGCGGCATTCTACCACTCAATAAATTGTGAATTTTACTGATTTTTGTAACTTAATAATAGGCTGATATTTTCGTGTGGTCATAAAGAGAATTAACAGTTCATTACAACATACGTCGGAAGGATACGTGAGGAGCGGTGATATGCATAAATTTGCGTTGGAAATTATAAATTAGTTGCGCTATTCGGCGCTTATAATTTACCAACAAGGCAAAGTTTTCGAGAGAGCTTCCATAATAAAACTCACAACATAGTTAGCACGGAAATTATTGCATTGTCGCTGCAAGTAAGCCACTGTTCTCTGCTTATTGGGACACCAACGCCTATAGGGTGTAAGGAGTCGCTATTGAAAAGGCGCCTCTGTTAGGATAGCTAAAGTCAGCTCGGCCTATGAAGACCCAATGCAGATGGCCGAAGGCGACGAGGTGTAAAACCAATCGAAAGGCTTGAAGTTGAAATTGAGATTTGAAAAGGTCGAGCAAAGGAGCACCAGGAGATTTGGTGGCTCCTAAAACACTCAGGCTAAACAGCCTATTGTACAAATTTAAAGCTCTGGAAAGGGGGTAGATAATCGAGGAGGGAAAGAGAAAAATATCAGAGAAAGAGATAGGAAAGAATAGAGACAGAGATAGATATAGTTAGTCCTGTGAGAATTTTCCAGATTCTTTGGTAAATCTGTAAATATCCTCTAGTTTTAGGGAACGAATATTACTCATTCTCATGACATCGGAACCCAATACTCGTAGCCGTGCTCTAGCAAAGGCAGGACACTCACAGAGAAAGTGGTCAGTGCTATCCGCCTCCTCCAAGCAAGACAGACACATGGGATCCTCCATGATTCCTATGGTAGTCATATGCTGACCCCATGGGTTGTGTCCTGTAATAATACCGACCATCAACCGGACGTCTTTCCTTCCAAGTTTTAGTAGAAAGTTTGAGAGTTTTCCGTTCGGAATTGTCACAAAACACTTTGCAGTTCTGCAGCGTTCTAGACCGGACCACCGCTCTTTATGTAGATTGCCTACATAATCCCTAATCCAATTCATGATTCCTGCGGAACTGATTCCGATTATTGGCTCTGGCCTCTGTGGGGGCACCGCTGATCCACGGTTGGCCAATTCGTCGGCAATTTCGTTTCCTTGAACACCGGAGTGTCTCGGAACCCATTTAGGTACAAACCTGTTTTGTCTTCCGACAGAATTAAGCATTCTTGAACAATCTTTGAGGTTTGCTTCGCGTTCTCCAGGGCCTTCAGTGCAGGCTGTCACTGAAAACTCCAATCTGTTTTCCGCTCCATCTCCTCTCGATTATCCATTCGGCTACTTTCAGGATGAATCGAAAGGCTTAGTAAGTATGGAACTTTAACGCCACAAAAAACACCTCAAGTCCGACGATTCATCCTACAGGGATACCAATTTCGTAATTATGTGTGGAGGCTGACGTGCGCAATAAGCTCAATCGTCAATTACATTCGTCTGCTGTTCGTCTTGCTGCATTTTAGTAAACTTGTGACGAAATTCCCCAATAATTCGTGTTACAAAAGCTTGCACTGTGCTCTACTTTTCATACGACTCAATCATTTGTGGGACTGGTTTCGTGGGCGTTAGAAACATACCAGTTTCGTTTGCTAGGTCGTCGCGTTCCTTATCAAACCTGTTGCAAAAACAGGCCACATGTTCGGCAGTCTCCACGTCTTCGTCCACGCATTCTGCGCAATAAGGACTACCAGCCAGAACTAGGAGGTGCAGATATTTTTGGAAGCAACGAAACAAATATCATCCAACAATCATAGAATTCAACTAATACGGCTCCCTCCGATTTTTATCTGTTTCATCGAATCAAACAACCACTACAGGGAATGCGAAAAGGGAGTAATGGAAACATTCATAAAGCCAAAAGAAGTTATGTAAACATTCAAGACAACAAGAAACATTCTGATGGCTATACCGAAAATAGAATTCCAGAAATGTTTCGAGTGTTGGGTCAAACGCTGACTGCGTTGCCAGGTGATAGAGAGTACTCTGAAGGCGATGACATCACTTTTGAGGAGCAAACTTGTAATTTGAATTTTCTAAATATATTCCGGGAACTTTTTGATCAATCTGGTATTAGTCGTGCTACTAACTTCCAGCTGCTTAGAGCTGCTCTCATTTCCTTAGACAGCCCCCCAACCACTTGAAGGGTAGTCGAGTCCTGTAAATCCAGGCTGAGATCCCTGACTCGTTAGCCAGAATGGGCTCTGAGGCTAACTTCCTTGGTCCACAGCCCGTTCTGCCTCTCCCTTCTGCAGCCATCAAAGCCACAGTTAGCAAACGGGTTACTCTAACCCACAAGCGAGCTTGGCAGGCTGAGAGAGGCTGCAGATGGGCAAAACTGATGTTACCTGTCATGTCCGACCGACTGTCGCAGTTCCTCTTGTCACTAAGCTGAGGGGACTGTAGGAGGTTGGTTGAACTGATGACGGGCCACTTTCTCAGACAGTGCACTCTGACCAGGGAATCCGAGTGCAGTACAATGGACTTAATTGTGTCTGCGTGGTATACTTTCTAGCCTGTCGTGAGAAAAAACTTAGAGCGTCAATCTCGTAAGACATCAGGCTCTCTTCAGAAACTAAAGTTTTTGCTTCGCCGAAAAGGAAGTGTGCCGGCGTTAATGTTTGGTTGTCGTCAGGATGGCTTGCCAGAGGACACAGAGGTCACGAATTCAAGTAATTTTCAATTTGAGCTAAAAGTGCGCTAAGCTGCTCAAATGCAAGAACGCAGAAGATGTTGCTTCGGCGATTTCACACAGGCTTCCCACAGACCTTCAACGCGAGGTGAAGCGGGAAGAATAAAGTGCCGCGTCGCTCCGTCATTCAAATATTCAAGCAACCTTAACTTTTGACGACAAATTTAGAGTATCGAATCTTGTAGTGTCAATTGTGCATTTGAACTTATATAAGGGGTGATGGATTTAAAGGTATCAGATTTTAAATTGGAATAAAACAACGAAAACTCAAATTTATTGGGCAATCTTTATTATTTTTGTTTAGAATGCCGTGAGTACATTGATTTATTAAAGATAATACTTTCAAATGTTGGCCGTAACTGAGCCGTAATTGGGTCATCCGTAAACACCAGCTTTGAATAACTCGCTGGAGAACTTTGGTCGCTATCTCGTGAATAATTTTAGTAATGTTGGCTGCCAATGCCTCAATCGAATTAGGTTTACACACAAAATACACCTACAAATAAAAGTTCAAAATTGTGATATCAGACAACCTTGGTGGCCAATCCACTGGTCCCAGACGAAAGATAAATTGCGCACCAAGACGACGACGCAACAATGGATTTGTTTCACGGGCATTATGGCAAGTAGCGGAGTCCGCCGTCTTGTTCCAACCAAATGTTGTGGAGATCACCGGCTTCAATTTCCGGTATCAAAAAGTGGTTTATCACGGTGCAATAGCCTTCGCCGTTCACTGTTGCATTGGTGCCAGCCTCGTCTTTGAAAAATATGGGCCGATGATTCCTCCAGCCCATAGACCGCACCAATCGGTCGTCTGCAATGGATGTAATGGCTGTTCTTAAATGGCCTCGGGCTGTTCTTCAGCCAAAATACGGAAGTTTTGCTTATTGACTTGGCCATCAAGCCAAAATGGAGCCTAGTCGCTGAGCACCATGAAGTTGGCCTGAGCGCGCGATAAACACTTTTCACAGAGCGTTGATGTTCGTAATACAATTTTACGATTTGTATACCTTGTTGATACATAAGTCTTTCCATAATGAAATGGCAATGAATGCTGAAAAAAAAGTATGTATTTGGTTTGACGTAGTCACGAGTCATCTGTCCAAAACACGCTATTGGAAAAAGTACCTCCAATCTGAATTCCGTCTACAGCTGCACTAAAACTAAAATCATTGGATTCGCGGATGACATCGCGATGGTAATGGTGGATCAAAGCTTGGCTAAGGTCTATGAAGTTGGAATTAGCTGATCATAGGACCGATGTAGTTCTAATAAACAGCAGGAAGATAGTAAAAACTATAAATGTAAATGCTGGATCTGTAACCATTATTTCAAAACCCACTATTAAATACCTAGCAATGCGGATTGACAGTTGTTTAAGCTGCAAAACGCACCTGGAATACGCTGTGAAGAAGGCATCGAGTGTGCAGTCCTGTCTGTCGCGAATAATGCCAAACAACGGCGGACCTAGCCACAGCAAAATAATTCTCGTATAGCAGGGTAGTCAGCTCAGTTCTCTTATAAGCCGCACCGATCTGGGCTGATGCACTGAACATAATTAGCTACAGAAAAAAACTGATAGCCGTCTATCGGCTAAGCGCTTTACGGACTATCTGCGGCTTCCGTTCAATTTCGGACGATGCTTCCTTCGTTATAGCAGGACTAGTCACCGTAGATATTTTGGCGAAATAAATGCAGAGAGTGTATATAAGACCATCTGAACACGACGGTAGAGCAAGTCGTAAAAATATTGCAGGAGAAGAAAGGCATCGTTCGATCGCCCACTGTCAAGCCCGTTGAAAGAGATCACCGAAAGTTAGATGGACGAATGAGCTAATACCAATTCTTACGACGTGGTTAGAAAGAAATTATAGAGAAACAAACTTCCATCTAACCCAATTAATTTCAGGACACGGGTGTTTCGAAAGTATGTCCATAGATTAGGCCATGATAGTTCACCAAATTGCCCAACATGTACTACTGTGGGCAAAAAATAAGGTGAATTTATTTGTCAAACTTCGCGGGACTAAAATTTCGCTCTAGTTATTTTTTTTATGAGTTGGCAGCACTGTTAATAACATCTGGGCCAACTTTCATGTGAATGTCATTATCAGTAATATAATATATTTATGCTTGTGTTTACCAAACGACCAAGAGTGCATTTTTCGATTTTTAGAATGTCTGATTTGATTGAGCAGAGAAGTGCCATCAAATTTTGTTTTCGGAATGAAATTTCGGCTGAGGAAACGTTTAGCATGTTGCAGAAGGCATTTGGTGATTCGACCATGTCGCAGAAAAATGTTTATAAGTGGTACAAAGACTTCAAAGAGGGTCGAGAACATGTTGATGACTTGGAGCGCTCCGGACGACCGTTGACGTCAACAGATGACCAACACGTCAATAAAGTGAAGGAGTTAGTGCTCAAAAATCGTCGGTTGACTGTTAAAGACCTTACTGATATGATCGGAATATCAGAAGGATCTGTAAAACCATTTTGAAAGAACATTTGGGCCTACGAAAAGTCAAATCTCGTTTGGTACCGAAAACTGTCAATTTCTTGGAAAAAAGTAGTCGCGTTGATGTGTGTGAAACAATGCTTTCAGACTATCAGGACAAGGTGAAATGCATCATTATGGGAGATGAGACTTGGATTTATGCTTACGACCCTGCAACAACCGATCAATCAAGCGAATATCGTGCTAAAGGCGAGGCCAGACCGAAAAGAGCACGTCAAATTCGTTAAAAATAAAGGTCATGATGACAGTGTTTTTCGATTTTCGTGGTGTGGTGCACTATGAGTTCCTTCCACTTGGCCAAACTGTTAATAAGGAATATTATTTGAGCGTTATGCGTCATTTTCGTGAAGCAATTCGTCTAAAAAAACCAGAATTATGGGCCAACAACTCTTGGTTTTTGCATCACGATAATGCACCGTCTCACACTGCACTCGTTCTTCGAGACCATTTCGCCAAAAATTCCACGCATATCGTTCCGCAACCACCGAATTCGCCTGATTTGGCTCCGTGTGACTTCTGGCTATTCCCAAAACTCAAGAGACCACTCCGGGGAACGCGTTTCGAGTCGATTGAGGAGATAAAAGGTGAATCGAAGAAGGTGCTGATGGCTATACCGGAAATGGACTATTTGGCATGTTTCGGGGATTGGAAAAATCGTTGGCATAAGTGTATTTCATCGAGAGGGGATTATTTTGAAGGGGATGAAATTGATTTACAAGAATAAATGGAGATTTTTCATTTTACAACCAAATTCACTTTACTGTTTGCCCACAGTCACTATTTAGCAGGAAACATAAAACACCTGCTCTAAAACACATACTCCTAGGAGGGAAACCACTTAGAGTAACAGAAAAGGCGAAATATCTAGGACTTATACTGGATAGAAAGCTAAATTGGGGGCTCACAGTCGCAGATAGAGTACGCAAATCTATGATGGCGTTGTACTCCTGCGGAAGGCTAATTGGGAAGAGATGGGGATTGGAACCCAGAATGGTACACTGGCTGTACACAGCAGTGGTTAGGCCTATTCTCTACTATGGCATTGTAATATGGTGGAATGCCCTTGAGAAGGGGGTGAACATCAAAAAACTTGACAAGGTTCAAAGACTAGCATCTGTTCTCATAACTGGCGCGATGTCAACCACACCATCGAAAGCATTATATGCGACATTAAACTTCCTGCCAGTAGATTTGCAGGCAAAATATATCGCGCGCAGCACGGCAATAAGGCTGAACACTCTAAGCAAGTGGTCAAATAAGAGCTATGGTCACGGCAAAATCCTGGCTGGCACTTCGGAGATTCCCGGGTTGGTGGACTATGCACTCCCGCCCACACTTGCCATTACATCGTTCACGACCCTCCTACCCTCAAGGGAAGAGTGGGAACGGGACGACGTAAGACAGGGCGAGTCTATCCATGTATACACAGATGGCTCAAAGCTCGAGGGAAAGGTGGGCGGAGGTGTATACTCCGAGCATCTGGGGATCTCCTTCAGTTTTCGGCTCCCCGACTACTGTAGTGTCTTTCAGGCCGAACTGATGGCAATAACGAAAGCCGCGACACTGGTACAGTGTGATGCGATATCTGGAAAGGACATCCACATTTTCACTGACAGCCAGGCGGCGATAAAATCCCTCACAAAACAGTCGACAACCTCCAAGGTAGCCATGAAATGCCGCACATCTCTTAACGAGATGGCTGAGTCATTTCGCCTAAGGATAATATGGGTTCCTGGCCATCGCGACATTGAGGGTAACTGTAGAGCCGATGAACTAGCGAGACTCGGCACCAAGTTGACCGATGAGTGCATAGACAATGACATAGGCATTCCCTTACAAACATGTAAGCTACTTATCCTCGAAGGAATCGTAAGGAAAGCAAACGTGAGATGGCACAATGAAGCCACCTGCAAAATCGCCCGCCAATTGTGGCCGACTCTTAGTGCTAAACGCACAGAATCTTTGCTAAGCCAAAACAAACACAATCTTAGCACACTGATTTCAGTCATAACAGGACATTGCCTAATAGGTAGGCACGCCCAAAGGATGGGTGTGCAAACACACGACTTCTGTAGAAGTTGTCTCGATGAGGAAGAGGAGGAGACAATCTTGCACCTTCTGTGCCATTGTCCTGCTCTATCCAGACGGAGATTTGCTATTTTAGGCAAACAATTTTTTAACGAATTGGAAGATCTCAGTTCCACAGAAATAGGAGATCTTCTAAAATTTTTGAAAAGCGCACAATGGTTTTAGGAGAAATAGGGAAAGCTCCCCCACGCGGCATCACAATGGGCTATGAGCCTGAGTGTGTCCCATAAGACAACCGCTTCAACCTAACCTAACCTAACCTTGCCCACAGTAGTAAATATATCCCCAATGATTTAAGACGCGCGGAGGTTCGTAGACGTAAGAACTGGCAGCCTATGAGCTAACCAGCCCCGTAAGGTAATTCCTTTTTGGACAGTTCCGCGGGGAGAGTGGTAGATAGTGGAGAAATGTTTAGTACGTAGGTGTAGCGCTGATGCATATCGCAACGCCGGCATAGCAGTGCTCATGAGATCTTCTCTTCACGAGCGTCATCCCGCAAAAAAAGAAAAAAACAGCAGCATATTAATTCAGTCTCTTGCCACCGTTTTCCAATAGCTCTTAGACAAATCCGTCAGGCCCTGCGACTTTGTTGCGCTATTGCCACACTGCAATCGTAATTGTCGTTGAAGCCAATAATACAAAAATAAAATGAGCTAACCAAGAAACCTTTAACCCTCTTTTAAGCCCCTTTTTGTTAATAGTATTTATGGCATCTAATCAAATTCATTGTAATTTATGTCTATTTATACAACTCCACCAAAGTCTACTTCATATTGGCAGCAGTTAATTCGACATTTTCGAGCTCGTGTCAACCGCAAAATGTGCACAACTTAATCCTTTCGCATGGATACGGTGTCTGCTGGCACTTCACAAAAGAATATTAGATTTTAGTGTATTAGTGTGTGTGTGTGTGCTTGTTTTGGCAGACATCAAAAGAAATTACAAAATAGCTGCAACTTCAAATAATGAGTGGCATTCACAACCAAGTGACATGACAGCCGGCTCAGCACGTGCCACATAGCACATGTGGCATAAGCTAAATAAGTATTGTAGCAATGAAGAGCAGCGCTAGACGCGAGGACACGAGGTGAGATGCGACGCACCGGAACGGGACGAGACAGCGCACAAGGATGGCAAAGCGTTTAGCAACAGGATGAACAGGCGTTTGGTGGTGAAAGTAGCAGCAGCAGCAGCAGCAACAGCTAAGAGGCGTGAGCAAGGACGTTGCACCAAAGAGGTAAACAACTGCCTCATCTGTCTTATCTGGCTTTGGCAAGCTGCCACTCAGGCTGATGAACTAAGTAAACTGCCATGGCACAGTATTATAAATATCTGGAGCACACTGTTGCTTCGTCGCTGGGTTACTTGTGTAACTAGCTTTTCATAATTTATACATTCCTCACCACTCTACTGCACCTGCATGCGATGGCGAAGGGTTGTTATTGCTCATAGCGGCTGGAGAATAGCAATTGTTGCCACTGGCGCCGCTGGAGTCGGCCAACCATCCAAGTCATACCAACCCCATAAATACTGCAAGCGGCCATTCAACAGGGTCGTCCACATTGGTGGTGGTTGTTTGATGACACAGCGCTAAGTGCACACACACACGCACGCACACACTTGCATGTGTAGAGCGTCGTGCTGCCGCCGCTTAAATAGTGACGTGGTGGAAAGTGTAAGCCAGTCAACTCGGCCAGCTGAGCCCAGTGCTGTTTGTTGTCTGTGTTGCCAGTTTTTATCAACATTCTCGTCACCTCAGCACTTTGCCCTCTTATCAACGACCTGTTTGAGTACAGACATGAGGGTGAGTCGCATGTCATGTTAACTTAAACAGCGCCGTCGTGTTATTCGCGTTTATTGACAACTTTTGTGCATGCAAACATTTTATTTTGCTGTTACCCTCTGGCCTCATTTCGCTCAGCCTCACCTCACCTCAACCGTACACTCGCACATGTGACAAGTATGCATGGCCCCTTAGTGGTGCCCACAAGCAGCTGGTTTGCCTACAGGCCGCACCAAATACCCCTGTGGGCTAGCGAGCGCATACATTGTTGCTTTTTATTGGGCGAGCAGCGCTGTTATCGTTATTGTTGGTCTCATGGTTGCTCTTGTGTTTGTCACTGCAGTGGCGGCTTAATAGATTGTCGCTCGGCTTAAATGCTCGTGAGCACGTGAGCAACAACAATAATTTTTACATAAATAAATTTTTAAACAAATGTATTACATTTAGCCGACAGCCTGTCGTCTGACTGTCTCGCCAGCCACTCATTCCTATTTATCGTTGCCTGTAGCGTTGCCTTCATTCTTATTTGGTATTGCTTTTTTATTTTCTCATTTCACTTTGGGGTTTTGTGTCAATATTTTATTATTTGTGTGTGTTGTGTGAGAGTATTCACCTGGGAAAATGTGCACTGGACAATGTTTAATTTGATTTGAGTGTATTTATGGCTTTTAAGTATGATAAACTTTTTGTGCTGACACATTTCGGCAATAATACCTAATACTCAATATGGTCGAAATGGTCGAAATGGCCTGCGGCGAGAGGTTTCAAATGTGTTTAAGGGTGCTTAGTGCAACGCCTTGCGGGCGTCATGAGTACAACGTAGGTAGGTAGGTTGAAGTGCCAGTTTGGTACTCCTCAAGTAGCACTAAAGCGCCGTTTGGATACAATTTCGAGACCTCCCACAAGCAGATATCTACAGTCACTCAGAGCTGTTAATATAATGGAGAAGATTCATGAGATTTAGATTGGTGCACTGCCCCAGGCTGTCGAAAAAAGAGGCACCCAGTGGCCTTAAACGTCTAGCTGCGAAGCCCGGACTTTTTCAGAGAAAGTGCTAACAGACTCCTTCCCTGAAAGGTCCTCACAGCTTCTGGTATGGGATTTAACGTTAACCCTAGCTTTTTCGCGTGTTTGCCGATCGTCCAGTGACCGGTAAATACAGCGAAGAACTTGAAAATTGAATGGAGAGGAGTCCAAATGGCTTTCTAAGTCCTTCGTATATCGTATTGGGGCCAAAGGATTTTCGAAATAGCACATGAAGAAATGGAGCTTCATCTTTTCTGCGCTTTTCTGATAAAATAATTTGTGCTGTTCCCCTTCAACAACTGTCAGGGGGATGCCGATGACCGGTTAGGAGGCCTTTGAAGCCAATTCAGTACCCTTCCTGACAAGCTCATCAACAATTTAATTTCCCTCTATGTCCCTATGGTCCTGGAACACAGATCAGAAAAATGTTACTTGCACACCCAAGAGATTTGATCTCCACTCTACAGGAGTTTACTAATTTCGTTCTGTACTATGGCGTCGTCAGGGCCTTGATCGCGGCTTGACTATCGGAGAAAATGTTAATATCACCCTCGCTCCCTCGTTCCCTAAGCATTTTACATGCCTGCAGGTTCGCAAAAACTTCTGCTTGAAAACACTAGAAGTATTCGGCAGTTTAAAGGAGATAGATAAATTGGCTCCCGATTCCATCTGGGTACCGTCAGTGAAGACAGAAATGCAATCTTCGGTACAGATTTTCCCTTCGATCGAATTCCGCCTATTTGGAAAGATTTCCTTAGCACTGCCCGAAAATGCTGCCATGTCCCTTGAGAGATTGTGTCCTTTAGTCTAATTGCACTTTGAACTTCGATGGAAATAAAGTAAAAGTCGATGGGAAATAAGTGCAAAACAACATTCAGGGCAGCACTGGGGCAAGTTTTACATGTAGTCCTTTGCACCCTCGCCAGATTAGTGATATTATAGCCCTTCCGAGGAGCTTCCCACAAAACCAGGCATGCATATGTTAAAATTGGCAGAACCACTGCGTTGTACATCCACAGCATGACCTGTGGCTTGAGACCCTATATTTTACCGAACATAGATTTGCAGGAGTAGAAGGCTATACTGGCCTTCTTTACCCGATTTTCAATGTGTAGCTTCCAATGGAGTTTGGAGTCAAGTATCACTACAAGATACCTAACTTCCGATGAGAGCGGGAGAGCGTCGTTGTTTAATTTGGGAAATCGAAAGGTTGGAGGTTTATATTTTCTGGTAAACAGCACCAGCTCCGTTTTGTCAGAGTTGATTCGGAGGCCGCTAGTTGGTGAATTTAAATCCGTGATGGTATATGAAATGATCGTGCAGAATTCGACTGCCGAATCTTCCAAGTGACGTGGCAGCCAAAGTTCCCCTCACAATTTTCTTTTTCATCATAGTTAAGGAGCAAAACTTGCAAATCTAGAAACGGAAAGATGAGCAAACATCCAAATCGACTATTTATTGATCAGTGTAACTGATTTTGTTCTAAGCTTTACAAACATTTGAACAAATTGAATGTAGGTACACATAAGTAAATCTATATATGTGTGTATATGTGTGCAAGGTATTTCATTATTATACATAAAAGGTATAGAAATAATATACAAAGCAATTACAAAAACAAGTGCGCGCGCTAAATGCACAGAAAATTAGTATCTGCTTGAGAGCACAACAAGAATTTGGAACACAATTTGTACTGATTTTAATGATGGTCGAGCTGCCGCCACAAAAACAATAGACACGCAGCAACGACAGAAACGATAGCAACAACACCAATAATAAACAATAAAATGCTAACATAATCGACAATGGCAAACATGCGATGCTCCTCCTCCGCTACTCGGTATTTTCATGGTTCGAAAGGTCGTTGCGCGTCGCATTGGAGCTGCCTTGGTGATGCTTTTCGTGACTATTGTTTGGTTTGTGCCTTTGGCATATTTGGTAGTGGACGGTGGACATTGCTTTTGGTTGCTATTGTAAGTGCAACTTGAGTACCATATTATTTTCGCCGCTTTTCCGTTCATTGTTATTCAACACGAAAATTTAATTAAGATTATTGTTGCGGAAAAAATGTAGTGAATTCTCCTTCAGCAAATTTAATTGATTACAATTACAAGCACTCCGCCGATATTGTATCTAAGTGTGTACCTATGTATGTATGTATGTACGTACCACTCACCTAGCGCCCTGCCCGCTAGCCATTCAAAATACATTGCAGTGAGCTTTCATGTTTTGATAGTTGAAAATACAACATAAAAAAATCGGTAGTGCTCTTTTTTCGAGCACAACTCCAAGTAGCACTTTACCTCCGGCTCCACCTCTGGCTCGACCTTCGTTTTAAGTGGTAAATTCGTTGGTCGCGTAATGTTGCGCCCTCTGTGGTAGCATCTCAATAACTGGTGTCCGAATAAATACAAATTTGTATGCTTGAATGAGTGCCTGCAGCGGCTTCTATACTACAGATTGCGGACGGTTGAAGTGGTGGCGTAAAGAGCGCATCCTTGGCCTCTGCACTCCTAATTGTGTATACCCAATGAAGCTCGGCATGCTTTGTCCGCGCTTTGCAGGCTGATGGGTGTCGATGATAAACTTTGTGGTTAATAAGACTTTTATTAAAATAGGGCAACGGAGCAGTGCAGTAGTGAAAAATATTGCAAAAATTCGCAAATATGTGCACGTATTGGTGTGCTTGTACAGTGGTGGCTATGTGAATAGAAACAACGTGTCCACAACCTCATCTTCTAATTTTCTGTTGCTGCGAAAATATAGTCAATTTGCATTTTTGAATCAGGTCGGAATTCGGTATCTGAATGAATGTTTGGTACAGGAATGGCATCGGCACAAAAGAGCTGGGTTAAGTTAGTTAGTGCTGGCTGGTCTGTAAAAAGATCTCACTTAAACCTCAAGGGTCCATTGTGTTGCCATGGCTATGTATTTGGAGTCAAAGATATCATTTTATGTACTTCTTAATGCACGTCTTCGGGAGTTTTAACCAGCCGTTCAAAACGGAGCTGGTGCTATTTACCAGAAAATAGAAACCTCCACCCTTTCGACTTCTCAAATTAAACATCTTGACTCCAAACTCCAATTGAAGCTACACATTGAAAATCGGGTAAAGAAGGCCAGTATAGCCTCCTGCAAATTTATCTTCGGTAAAAAATGGGGACTTAAGTCACAGGTCATGCTGTGGATGTACAATGGAGTGGTTTTGCCAATTTTAACGTAACGCTCTTCGGAAGGGGAGGGTGCAAAGCACTGCATACATTGACATCATCGGAGTATACAAAATTTGCCTCAGTGCAGCTCTGAATGTCGTTTTGCACTTACTTCCCATCAACTTTTCCGTCATTTCCATCGCAGCTCAAAGTGCCATCAGGTTAAAGGAGATTGGCCCCTGGAGACAATCTCCCAAGGGCAGTTACCACCGTATTTCTCCGAACTTCGAACAGATCTTTCTATACGCAAACTAGAGTTTTATGGTCGTGCTGGGCAATCTTTCCAAATAGGCAGGATTGGATCGAGGGGGAAATCTGCACCGAAGCTTGCACCTCTGTCTTCACTGACGGTTCCAAGATGGAATCGGGAGTCGGAGCAGGGGTTGTCTCCAAATCAGCCAATTTATTTATCTCCTTTAAACTGCCGAACACTGCTAGTGTTTTTCAAGCAGAAGTCTTTGCGATCCTGCAGGCATGCAAAATGCTTAGGGAAGCGCGGAAACGAGGGAGATATTAACATTTTCTCCGATAGTCAAGCCGCGATCCAGGCCCTCACGACGCCATGGTACAGAACGAAATTAGTAAACTCCTGTAGAGTGGAGATCAAATATCTTGGGTGTGCAGGTAACATTTCTCTGATTTGGGTTCCAGGATATAGGAACATAAAGGGAAATGCAATTGCTGATGAGCTTGCCAGGAAGGGGACTCAATTGGCGTCAGATACCTCCTGCCCGGTCATCGGCATCCCCCTGACAATTGTTAAAGGGAAAATGCACAAATTATTTGTCAGGAAAGCGCAGAAAAGATGGAGCTCCATTTCTTCATGTGCTGTTTCGAAAACCCTTTGGCCCCAATACGATATACGACGGACTCAGAAATTCCTTTGGACTCCTCTCCATTCAAATTACAAACTCGTAGCTGTGAGACTGCAGAGCATTTGCTCTGTAAATGTCCGGGTTTGGCAACTAGATGACTAAGGTCACTGGGTGCTCCTTTCTTCGACAGCCTGGGGCAGTGCGTCAACCTAAATCCAATCAATCTCCTCCATTATATCAACAGCTCTGGTTGACTGCAGATATCTGCCTCTTGGAGGTCTTATAATGGTATCAAAACGGCGCTTTAGTGCTACTTGAGGAGTGCCAGACCGGGACTTCAACCATTTCACCTACCTACCTACTTCAGCCTTTTGTGAGCAATATCTTTCAGGGATGAAAAATGTGCGATCCTAGGCTCATTTGTCGAATCCTACGAAGAGCAGGACAGTAGCCAAGTAGGTATTTCAAAGTACGCCTAGTATTCACTTCATTACTTCCACGCACGCTCTGGACTAATCCCATTTTGGCTGCGTGATATGGCACTCTTTTCTAGATAGTAATAAAATAAAGTTTGTAGTTTTCGTATTTCAAGTCCTTAGCATAATTTTGGCAGTATTGTACGAGGTTGAGCGTTCCCATATCGATTGCGTTTGCTAGTTCCTCATTTAGTTCCGTTTTCAGAAATAAGAGGGATGGGAATAGGTCTGACGAGCTCAATCTTGGCAAGCGAATAGAAACCCTTAGCAGGCCATCGGCTCTCTCATTTCTTTCTATTCCTTTGTGACTGGGTATCCAGTAAATAGTGACCTGCCCATTTCCGTAGAGGGGCGAGAAAAAATTTGGTGTTTCATGTACGGAGATTCGATGCTTCGCACTTCCGAATAGTAGTCACGCACCAACCCATTCGGCTACGGCGGCCACCTTTGTCTATAAGGATTAGGTTAAGCCAGGTTGCTTGTCTAAGACAAGACACTCGGTGGTCCTAAAGTCCATTGGGATACCTGCATTTGATTTCCATCACCTAACTAAGTTGCTAACACCATTTAGATCTTTTTGAGATATCCCTCCAGTGAGACATTTTGCACATTTTCCAGATATTCAAAGAAATAATCGCCACGATATTTGGCACAGCTTCTTTGAAGTTCATAGATGAGGTGATATACCGACTCAATTTTTTCTTATCTCCACAGCTCCTGCAGAAGTCATTGGGAAGTACCCCCATTCTACTGGCGACGGTGAAAATAGTGCAGTGAGCCGTGATAGCCCTGTGCAGACTCTGGTATTTGATCTATTGAGCCCAAGCAGACATTTTGTCCTTCTAACATTCAGTTTTGGCCAGAGCGCTTTAGAGACTCTACAGTTTGAAGTCAGATAAAACCCTTGTATTGATTTCCGCGATTGCGTTCAAGGCAACTTCAGTGCACAATTCGTTTAGAGGAATGCTCATGTCCTCTACCATTCAGAAGCTTTCCTTGCACACTCATCCGCTCTTTCGTTTCCCTCTACTCCAGAGTGGCCGAGACACAACAGAGAGTGGTGTTGTGCTGTTGGAAAAGCGAGAGCGACCTCTTGCGTTCTTGACCATTTTTTCCTGGGTATCAACAAATATGGCGCTGCTTCGTTTTGTTGCTTTGGTTATAGCGTAGATCACAGCTTAGAACACGCTTCACCGATCTGGGAGTCTAGAGGAGCAATTTAAGGATAATTGTTCCGAATAAACTCCTGAGCCAGTGCGATTGCACATCTTTGAGCCGACAGTATAAATATGGTGCCTAATAGCGTCTTCTGGTCTGCAAATCCTTTCTGTCGAGTATTCGTATTTTATAGTCTCTGCTCAGATCAATCTTGGCACCAGATAATCTGACTTCGATGCGTCGTGCAAGTGTTCCATTGCTTTAATCCGCTATCTCTCTAACATATATATCAATGGGTGGAATATGTAGGACCACTATCAGCGCCGTCTGAGGCGTCGATCGGAGCACACCTGTAGTAGGAACACAAGCTAATCGTATGATTTTTATGAGATTCTCTAGGTAGGATTGTGTGTGCACCGAAAGTTCCCACCACACGAAAATTCCGTAAGTCAAAATGGGTCTGATGATCGTTTCGTACGCCCAGTGGCTTACATACGGTTTCAGAACACAATTTTTGGTTAATAAATTGATTCTCTGAGCTAATTTTAGGCTCAAACATAAGAAAAACAGTCGGTTACATCAAGGATTTCATTAAATCATTAAAAACACTCATGAGAGCCGTTGGTGCAGTACTGATACCTGTAAAACAATCAAGTCTTTCCTGAAAAGACCTGACAGGAAGGTACCAAAATTCCTCCTCAGACAGAGAAGGAGTGCGCTACGAGCTCTGATAAGACTAATTACGTGGCATAATCCATGCCGACGATATGCAGTCATCATCAATGATCAACTGAGTACAACTTGTTCGGAGAATGAGGATAGTGCAGGGAATTTTTCGGCCGCTCTTCGGCTATCGTCAGACTTAGATGAAACATTTTTGGGTCGCATAGACGCATCATCATTCTTTACTTCCACAAACTGCTAAGGTTCATAAGCTTTGGAAGCTTTTTTGAAGTTTAGGAAGCTTGCAATGGTGCTATGAATTCCCACCCCACCTATCTTTGCCTATCCCTTGAAGCTCACTATCTCCAGGCCTTAAGTGCAATGGGCAAATGTGGTATTGTCTGAGTGTTTGGCAAATTCCGACCACCCACAATTCCCGTTCAATTCTATTCGAACTGATATTGTCTCCAATTATATGAACACCGCTGTGTGCATGCGCTCACAATTTATCGCCTGCCGCATGGCTTAGGGTGTACATAATTGCAATTTACTGCAACAAAATACTTAGCTGCAATATTTTCTTTATGAACTTTTAAAATTTACAGAGGTTCGAGCAAATATTGCGCGGCGTTGGTAACCCTTCGCCCGGTTTCATATTTGTATATGTTTGTATGTGTGCCTGCACGCAACGCTCGTTAATTCTTCACAAATTTTTGCCGCAAGGATAAAGTTTATTTTTAGCATCTTTGCGTTTCATTTACTTTCTTTAATTTCTTTTTTGTTTTCCCAGATATTAATGCGTTTTTGCTTTTAACGCTAGCATTTTGTTTTTATCATTTTCCGTTTTGCAACTTTTCCTTTGCGGTCTTTTGTGTACAATTTTTTCTTCGTAACATTTAAGTGCATAACTGCTACGCGTGTAAATCAAGTTTATTAATCTGATCATTAGAAGGAGTTTGCTTGCAATTTTTACACCTCTTAAATCCTAAAGTTTTTCTTGGTGTTTTTGTCTGGGCTATGTTATACTGAATGGTGACATGGTAAGAAAACTTGATGAAGGTTCCAATTAGAATAGAAGAAAATAAAAAAATAACAAATGTTTTTGCAAATATTTTCCAGGTAGATAACTACACTTTTCTATATGCTTAAATAAATAAATGAGGCACTCAACAGGCGCCTTTGTTTGAGCGATTGCCTAATTATGCGGTATCACATGCGAACAAATCCTTTTGACGGCCAAATAATCCCTTATATTGAATGTAAGCTAGTGAGAGTAAAGCCCAATTTATCAGTTCACGCACAGCTTCAATTCTTTCTACATAGCACAAAAACTAAATTTGTAAGAGCTTCACGAAATTCGACCTGTGCGGTGGTATGACCCCAAGATTTAATTCGGAGAACCGCGAAACACAGTGCCTTCATCACCAAATTTCAAAACCGGGTTTCCTACATATCAGGTATTTTAAAGGCACCAATGCTTTCGTGTCCCTTCTAAAAACGTTATTCGCATACATTTTTCATACTCGAAAGGGGGTGGTTCTAAGCGCACACTGATACATATAAGCGCCACACGTTGAACTTTCTAAAGCCCGTTTCTAATCGTAGTCTTGTCGAGAGCCGCCCACCAGACTATAATCCACTATAAGGGTGGATAAGTCTAACAGTGCTCCTATACAGCCACTGAGTGTTCTTCGGATAAAGACTCCACCTGCGTCGTATGGCTGGTTGACATGAAAATACCTTACTCTCTCCTCTACATCCATGTTCCAATTGAGTTTCTTGTAGAGAATTACACCTAAATATTTGGCGCTTTCTTCTACTTCTAGCCTTACACCATTTAATGAAGGCTTCAAAAATTGTGGAATTCTAATTCTGTTTTCTAAGGGTTCGCAATCAATCCGCTACTTAGAGCCCATCTAGGCAGCTTATAGGTATATTTACTCTATGTGGCAACAACTATGCCATCAGCCCCGACCATCGAGCATCAAAAGCAGGTTTTTGACGGCCAGGTTCTACAAATAACACCTGCTTGAGGAGTCTCTCTAAGAACTGTGCGAGCTGCGCATGAAGCATCTAATTTGGAAATGATTTTCGGACTAATTAGTAGGTTACGTATTAGTAGTCTAATTGACACAACAACTCCAATCTTACAAAGGGCTAACAGTATTTTCTCTGGGCAATTATAATTAAATGCATCTTCAATGTCTAGGAAGGCTGTTAGAGTATATTCATTAACCACTAAATTTCATTTCTCGATAGTACCCACAAGCGAATGCAGCGTAGTACTGTTGAAGCAACCTTTTATGTGAAGATCGATCAAACGTTCAAGAATTTTAGAACTAGGTAATGGTCCAAAGTCCTGCGAAAGAAAAAGCGAAATCGTCCCTGCTTCGGGAATAAAAATCACATGGGTTTCGTTCCACTCACCAAGGATTTATGACAGCCTAAAAACTAGCAAGAGTCATAGTATCACCAGACCATGCATGAGCTGAAGCTCTACTGTGGCGATGCCGTCGGTGCCAGGTGATTTATAAGGTCTGAAACTTTTGACCTCCCATCGAATCTTGGTTTCAGAAACGATTTCGTTAAAGTTTCTAGTTTGCCTGAACTACCAGAAAAGTGAGTATAGAGTAAGAGATCCAAAGATTTCCTACATGACATGTTTCATGAATCGTGTCCAATACTTTCCTAGAAGTTTCAATACACCCATCAGCTGAGCTACAAAAATTTCGCCACGAACTACGGTATGCTTTAGTGCCAGCTCTTTAATGCTTCTAAGATCACTTTTATAGATTCTGAGGTTATCTTTATGACGTTTCCAATCATCTATCAGACCAGTGTATTACAATCTGTTACAGTTTTACCTAAGCGTATTTAATTCTTGCGATCCCCAAGGTGGATTTAATTTCCCTCTGTGCTTGGTTAAGGGCAGGTCGCACTAAATACTTTGTTTGTGAGCTTTCCTACTACTTGATTGAGACTGGTGATTGTATCTATACTTTGCATAGGCGCCTCGTAAGGGGATTTCATAAAGGTAGTTCTGTACAAGACTCAATTGGACTTCCTAATATTTCTTCGAAATACCGGCGCTGGTAGAGAGTCTAAAATATTAAACGCAATATAGCCATGGTCTGAGAACGAGTTCTCTTTACTCGCTCCTACTCAGTCTGGAAAGGAATTTTGCTACCATCTTGTTAGGCCATTTTAGGAAGCACCATTAGTTGTTTTGCAGATGTCGACGATTCTTATGATAGTTTTGATGTAAACGGCTCTTCGTACGCTATGATTGGTCGTAAAATTGGTTCAAACTCTTTCCACCCTGCAACATAATTTTCACGCAACTTACATTCTTGAACCATTTTTGAAGAAGTGAGAGCGGCTTCTAGGGATTTTCTAGCAGCTTTGGTGTCCCTGCATACCCCGATTCTAAATATTCACCTTCTTTTCGTCGATTATTCAGTCTGTTACTTTAAGTATTGCAAAGACTTACGATTGAAAGACCAGCATATTTGAAGCAGTAAAGCATCTCTACTCATCCGTAAAGTAAAGCATCTCGCAGCTAGTATCCAAATGACATTTCGCTTCAGTACATTTTTCAGTTTTGGAGCTGTGGTCGTAAAAAGTGCATATCCAGTTTCCTAAGAGAGCGTCTGTTCCCCATTGTTTCCTTGTGGGAAAACTAAATAAGAGATTCTAATTACTAAAAGAGATTTCAGGTACCAGTTTGCTATTGATCATCATTGTTAGCTCGCCAACCCGTTCTGGGTCTTGGCTTGCTGTAACTTTTGTCTCCGTTTCCAGTTCGATTTATCCCTTGCTTGAATTCTCCAACAACATATGTCAAATAGCTCAGTTTCCCAATCTACGCCATCCAACCATTGGTAGTATTTTCTTGGGTGGGTATGGTTCGCGTGCCTTTATAATGTGAGCAGCTCATCGTAGATGGTTAAACTTTACTGTCGCCAGAATATCCGGGTATTTATACAATCTTTGAAGCTCGTGATTGAATCGTATTCTCCAAATGCCGTTTTCGCAAATAACACTAAATACCATCCAGCCAACATCAAGCTACATCCATAAGAGTACAGTCGATACATCGTTTTCATTGCCAGCTCAAAGGTATCAAATCCAACAACGTATTAAGTCTTGATACTGACGTTTTACACGCCCCTACTTTGGCTAGCTGCTATTGACCAAGTTCTGATAATGCTAAATAAGGGTGGGGCTAAGGTAGTAGCATACGTCGATGACTTGACCCTAATGGCATCGGGACCGTTTCCCTCAGTCATGGCTGAGATTTTGGAAAGGTCGCTCACTGCCTGTACTTAGTCGCTGAGCTACCACTTGTGGCCTCCGAGTCAACTCTGGCAAAACGGAGCTGGTGCTATTTACCAGAAAATATAAGCCTCCACCCTTTCGACTTCATAAATTAAACAACCACGTTCTCCCGCTCTCATCGGAAGTTAGGTATCTTGGAGTGATACTTGACTCCAAACTCCATTGGAGGCTACACATTGAAAATCGGGTGCGGAAGGCCAGTGTAGCCTTCTACTCCTGCAAATTTATCTTCGGCAAAAAATGTGGACTTAAGCCACATGCTGTGGATATAGCATGCAGTGGTTTTGTCAATTTTAACGTATGGATGCCTGGTTTGGTGGGAAGCTCCTCGGAAGGGCTATAATATCATTGAAATCACCGGAGCATATGTCGTTTTGCACTTACTTCCCATCGACTTTTCCGTCATTTCCATCGTAGCTCAAAGTGCAATCAGGTTAAAGGAGATTGGCCCCTGGAGGCGATCTCCCAAGGGGCATGGTAGCATTTTCGGGCAGTTACCACCGTATTTCTCCGAACTTCGAACAGATATCTCTATCCGCAAACTATAGTTTGAGGGTTGTGCTAGGGCAATCTTTCCAAAAAGGCAGGTTTGGATCGAGGGGGAAATCCGGACCGAAGCTTGCACCTCTGTCTTCACTGACGGTTCCAAGATGGAATCGGGAGTCGGAGCATTGGTTTTCTCCGAATCAGCCAAATTTATCTCCTTTAAACTACCGAACACTGCTAGTGTTTTTCAAGCAGAAGTCTTTGCGATCTTGCAGGCATGCAAAATACTTAGGGAACGCGGGAGCGAGGGAGATATTAACATTTTCTCCGATAGTCAAGCCGCGATCAAGGCCGTGACGACGCCATGGTACAGAACGAAATTAGTAAACTCCTGTAGAGTGGAGATCAAATCTCTTGGGTGTACAGGTAACATTTCTCTGATCTGGGTTCCAGGACCATAGGAACATAGAGGGAAATGAAATTGCTGATCAGCTTGCCAGGAAGGGTACTGAATTGGCCTCAAAGACCGGGGTAGGAGGTCATCGGCATCCCCCTGACAGTTGTTAAAGGGGAGCTGCACAAATTATTTCTCAGAAAAGCGCAGAAAAGATGGAGCTCCATTTCTTCATGTGCTATTTCGAAAACCCTTTGGCCCCAGTACAATATACAGAGGGCTCAGAAAGTCCTTTGGACTCCTCACCATTCAATTTCCAAACTCGTAGCTGTTTTTACCGTTACAGTGTTAACTGTGTTTAGGGTTACCATTCAACAAGCATTGCAGAAGCTTTGGGGACCTTTCAGAGAAGGAGACTGTACTTTCTCTGTAAATGTCCGGGCTTGGCAGCTAAACGATTAACGTCGCTGGGTGCCTCTTTCTTCGACAGCCTGGGGCAGTTCACCAATTTAAATCTTATGAATCTTCTCCATAATATTAACAGCTCTGTCTGGCTGTAGATATCTGCCTGTTGGAGGTCTCATAATGGCATCAAAGCGGCGCTTTAGTGCTACTTGAGAAGTGCCAGACTGGCACTTCAAACATTTCACCTACCTGCCTAGCAATGGAGCTTTTCATGGCAGAAATACACTCGGAGGTTTGCCATTGCCTGCCGAGGGGCGACCGCTAATAGAAAAATGTTTAATTTTGGTTTCACCGAGATTCGAACCAAAGTTCTCTCTGTGAATTCCGAATGGTAATCACGCACCAACGCATTCGGCTACGGCGGCCGCCGGCACTTCACTCACTTATATTAAAAATAGAAAAGGCGTTAGAATATAAGGAGTATGATCTAGGAGTATTTCTAGATATATCAGGTGCCTTTAACAAAATGACGAGATATGCTATTTTAAATAGTATAGAGTCAATAAATTTGCAACCCGTTGTTTATCTGTGGATAAAGCAGCTTCTAGCTAGCAGGAAGATGCGAGCGTTACCAAATATGCATGCAGAGGTACTCCGCAAGGGGTACTATCGCCGCTGTTATGGTTACTTGTAGCAAATGAACTGTTCAAGAAATTTGACGAAGGGGCACCAAAACATAGCTATAGTAGTTACGGGAAAGTACCTGGATACCATTAGCAATGTGATGAACAACACACTTAAAACGGCACACCAATGCACATCTCGCGCAGGGCTAGGAATAAACGCGGAAAAAACGGACATGATACTTTTTACCAGGAAGTATAAGGTCCCGTCGTGGAACATCCCGATGCTTGGCAACAACGAACTACTTCTCCAAGATCATGCGAGGTACCTCGGAGTAATACTGGAGAGTAAATTTCTGTGGAAGCACAATGTTGAGGAAAGAGTGAAAAAAGGCCAGTAATGCGCTGTACGCATGTAAAAGAATATTGGGCGTTACTTGAGGTGTATCGCCCTCACTGATGCATTGGTGCTACATGGCAGTAGTTAGACCGATATTGGTGTATGGGGCATTAGTAAGGTGGACTGCGACAAGAAAACTGATATACTTAATACCACTAGAAAGAATTCAACGACTCGCTACTCTGTGCATAACAGGAGCGATGAAAACCACTCCAAGCGCGGCGCTGGAAATGATACTCAGCATACCACCTATTGACCTTATGGCGGAAAATCTGCCAGAAAATGGCTCTAAAACTTTGGAGGAAGTAGGAGCGGGCATTTACTGCTCAAAACTAGGGATAAGCTAGCCAGACCCCAGCAGTATTTTCCAAACGGAAGTTTTTGATGTGGGGAAAGCCGCGGAGCTAGGCTACACAAAAACAAGAAAGAACTCAACGACGAAATGGACGACTACATGAAAAAGCAACTGATAGCTAGGTGGACATGCGAAACAGCAAAAGTGTAGAACAAAGTACAAAAAACTGACTCAATTCGTGCTTACGCTCTCACGAAAGCAGCAAATGCCGGAGGGTCTGGAGGACGTCTCCTAAGCGGATCTCCCAGCTCTGCTTAGATTCACTAAAAGCATTGACATCCTACATAATGTCTACTTTCAGTATTCATAGAGGTCGGTCTCCATCTGGTATCGCTAGGGACCAAAAAGTCTATGCATAGCTCAATTTCAACCAGGCTAATCTAACCTAACCCTTGAAATGTCCACTCAGTAAACTCATTTGTCGCGATTCGAAGAAAGGCTTACCAAGTTTAAAACATCTCTTTGTTTTAAACTAATTTTCTGACCGCAGTACCTCAACTGGTCTACGAACAAAGGTAACGCAAAAACTAAAGTTATTTACATTCATATTTTTCTGTAGTACTTCTTTCTCAGTATGGCAATGTTCGGCTCATAGTCAGTTTCAAAAATTGTCGAAAATATGACGGCATAATCTAAGTCTTTCTGATTTGTTTTTATTTATACAAATTTCGTGAATTTTTTGTTATCGAGGGTATACCATTTAAAGAACATTTTCTATGAAATCGCGTCGAAGCTGCACTCGCACAGCTCTCAGTCAATTAAATTAGCGTTGTTTTGATTTTGTTTTGTAATTTTGTTAGATGGTCTTTTTTTGTGTTTGTGATACTGCCGGTGGCTTGTTATTTTAACACAGTTCGCGTTTTTTGTCTCTCTTTGTTATTGTTGTGCTTTCCATTTCACTTTTTGTGGTTGGTATGTTTTCGTTTGTCATAAAACTGTTGCTGAATGAAATTGATGAATGAACGCCTGCTCTTATAAACTAATTGAATTTCCACAGCGTTAAGCTCAACGCAAATTTTACGAACAAACAAGCGACTAACAAGAAGAAGCATCATAGGAGAGTTGAATGGGGAAGAACATAAGAAAAAATGCCATAAAAAATAAATTCAAATAATACCAAAATATAATGGCTGCATGAGAAACTGACAGAAGGCGGTGAAAAGTGGCTACTAGTTCGCGAAAAATATTATACAAGGTCACGACAATTTTTTTTTTTTTATTTTTTTACTTAATAAAAAGAATTCCAATCTGAATCAACAAAGATTATTTGAAGTGAATCTTTATTTTGGCATTTACGCGCTCCATTGCGTGTATTTTTGTCTAGTTCACAAGTGTCTAGTTCACAAGTGTCAAATATGATTGATGTACGACGCCAATTGCAAGAATTATAAGTCTTTCGATTGACTTTGCGCCACCTTGTATAAATATAGTGATATATATTTTTGTTTTAATTTTAATTATTTATAATAAAGATGTCAATAAAAATAATGATAATAAGCAATTTTTTAGAAGAATTATCAAAAAAGAATGTCAAAACTACTTGGTTCACTTGACGTGCTTTATTCTACAAAAATGGTAATCTTCTATTCGCTACTATTCTATTCTATTCTATTCCATTCTATTCTATTCTATTCTATTCTATTCTATTCTATTCTATTCTATTCTATTCTATTCTATTCTATTCTATTCTATTCTATTCTATTCTATTCTATTCTATTCTATTCTATTCTATTCTATTCTATTCTATTCTATTCTATTCTATTCTATTCTATTCTATTCTATTCTATTCTATTCTATTCTATTCTATTCTATTCTATTCTATTCTATTCTATTCCATTCTATTCTATTCTATTCTATTCTATTCTATTCTATTCTATTCTATTCTATTCTATTCTATTCTATTCTATTCTATTCTATTCTATTCTATTCTATTCTATTCTATTCTATTCTATTCTATTCTATTCTATTCTATTCTATTCTATTCTATTCTATTCTATTCTATTCTATTCTATTCTATTCTATTCTATTCTATTCTATTCTATTCTATTCTATTCTATTCTATTCTATTCTATTCTATTCTATTCTATTCTATTCTATTCTATTCTATTCTATTCTATTCTATTCTATTCTATTCTATTCTATTCTATTCTATTCTATTCTATTCTATTCTATTCTATTCTATTCTATTCTATTCTATTCTATTCTATTCTATTCTATTCTATTCTATTCTATTCTATTCTATTCTATTCTATTCTATTCTATTCTATTCTATTCTATTCTATTCTATTCTATTCTATTCTATTCTATTCTATTCTATTCTATTCTATTCTATTCTATTCTATTCTATTCTATTCTATTCTATTCTATTCTATTCTATTCTATTCTATTCTATTCTATTCTATTCTATTCTATTCTATTCTATTCTATTCTATTCTATTCTATTCTATTCTATTCTATTCTATTCTATTCTATTCTATTCTATTCTATTCTATTCTATTCTATTCTATTCTATTCTATTCTATTCTATTCTATTCTATTCTATTCTATTCTATTCTATTCTATTCTATTCTATTCTATTCTATTCTATTCTATTCTATTCTATTCTATTCTATTCTATTCTATTCTATTCTATTCTATTCTATTCTATTCTATTCTATTCTATTCTATTCTATTCTATTCTATTCTATTCTATTCTATTCTATTCTATTCTATTCTATTCTATTCTATTCTATTTCGCCACTATTCGCTACTTCTCTGCTCGCTATCTCTCTGCTCGGCTCACTTGACGCACAATTTGCATTTGAAAGCAACAACAAATTTATAGAGCAAGATTCGCCGGTAGTGAGTTTGGTTATAGCTCACAAAACTGATATAACTCACTGCTCTCACAAGCAAATTACATTTTTGGGAGCTCTTTTCCAACACCGCTAAGATATGTTTATTTATACCAGTTGCTTCATCTATTCGCCACTTGCCAAAACTTGTCGAAAAGAAGAGGCCTGTAGTCACTTTTATGTTCCAAACACAGTGCTATTCATCAGGCAGAATAGAAAAAAAAAAATAGCTACAACTTACACTGATCGAATAGCATTTCGAATTGGAGGGTGTTAGATGAAGTCTCCTTGTCGGATCATCGGAATATTCGATTTGATCTTATAGGGGAAGTTGAAGATATCTTTCAGATTAGAAATATTTGAAAGACCAATTGGTCGCTATATCAATTCCACTTAGAGCAAAATATTGGGACTCTGAGCAGAAGAAACACTAACTCTCAGGAACTGAATCTTGAAATTAACAAACTGGAGAATGCTCCTTGGTGGAGTAAGGAGTTGAATTTCATTCAGAGGAAAACCCGTCAGCTCTTCAATAGTGTCAAGGCAACTGGACACTAGACGGCCGCCGTGGCTTGGTGCGTGACTACCATTCGGAATTTAGAGAGTGAACGTCGGTTCGAATCTCGGTGAAAGATCAAAAAATTAAGAAAAAGTTTTTTCTAATAGCGGTCGCCTCTCGGCAGGCAATGGCAAACCTCCGAGTGTATTTCTGCCATGAAAAAGCTCCTCATAAAATATATCTGCTTCGGAATCGACTTGAAACTGTAGATCCCTCCATTTGTGGAACAACATCAAGAAGCACACCACAAATAGGAGGAGGAGCGGCCAAACACCCAAAAAGGGTGTACACGCCAATTATACAATATATATATATGGCTCAAAATCACCAAGGTTGCGAATTTCAAAATCGGTTTTATGACAAAAAAAATTGCAAGCTATAATGAAGACTATTAGTTTATACCGTTGCTTAATTTGTATATTTTTTAATCTTTACAGGGCAGCGCACAAAATTCTTTATTTTTTTAGTAATATGCTTAGTAGTAAATATCTTACAGAAAACCATCAATTCGGGAACGTTTTCCTAAGTTTCATAAAATCCGCAAAAACCAAACAAAGCGCATAATTTGAGCTTTGTTTAAAAACCTGGGTATGTATCTATATATATAATATTAAATACCTCCATTTATGCGAATTTAATTGAAATATTGTAATGTTCCCGAAAATGATCAACCGTTCCCGGAATGACAAAAATGTTCTGGAAATGATGATATTGATATAATTAGGTAGAAATAAGGAAATATTTAAGTTATAAACAACCGTTTAAAGAACTAAGTTATTTATTTATTTATTTTTTTACAAAACTTATTATTTTTCAAAAACATCAATATCATTATCAAAATAATAATATTCTTGACTTTTTCTTTTTTTTAGCGTCGGTGTTGGAATAATACAGATTATTTGCTCAAAATCAATATATGATATATCCTTAGATTCCAGCTTAAATTTTCTAATATTGTTACGCACAGATCTCAAAACGGGTACTAAGATTTCTTCATCATCGTCATCGACACATGTCTGGCTGGTAGCAACATATCTGAAGCAAATATTTGGCTTCTCAGTAGGAACTTTAACAAGCAAGAATGTCCCAGGGGATACGAGATTTGGATATATATTTTCTTTGCAATAAGACGTATTTGCTTCAGCATCAATCTGTTTAACTTTAATCTGCTGACGACGAGATATTGTCTCTAAATCTTCATTGTCCGAGGAAGATGACCAGTATTCAGATTTATAAATGCTTACTCTATTTTTAAATTTCAAATCGTTATCTGTGATCATGGGCTATCGTCAACAGGAGATTCAATTGCAGGCATAAAAACTTCCTCAGGTTCAACTGCACTCATATTACAAAGGCTAGAAAGCCTCGATAGTTTTAGCTCTTTATGAAAATGTTCGTATCGATATAATTGTATAACGTCTAGTCCTTGTATAAACGTCTAGTCCTTTTTGCCAGTACACTTTTGTGATGTCCATTATACCTGGAATAGCATCCAGAGACTTCTGGGATTACTTTTACTTCAAAGCAGCATTTTTGAACAAATCGGCGAATTATGAGGCTGTTCTAACATCATCACCCATCAAGAAATGTCTGTCAGCTGTTCTTTTTAGGTATCCTTAGCCCGTTTAATTTCTTTCTGCTCTTCAGTCATCTTATCCAAAAACTTTCTTCTTCGAGCATTCGCCTTTTATCTTTGGCGCAAATAAGCTGCACTATCCTTTTTAAGCTTTTTTTTGAGATTTTTTTTTTATTTTTTTCTTTATCAGGAGTTTCCATTATGCTGTAATTATAAAGAGACAAAATTTTAAAATAAATTTAATAAAAAATTGTAAACGATTCGCCCTTAGAAATAATAATCATCATTCCGAGAACGCAACAGTCATTACGGGAACGTGTCATCATGTCCGGGAACGTTTCCGAAATGACCGTTCACGAAATGACGATTTCAAATAAGCTCGCGCTTTGATTAGACGGCGGCCATCTTAAATGCGATCTGGGTTTGCCAATAGAAAAATTTACTTTACTTTGTTATTTCGTGTCGTAAAAAAGAATTTCATCAATAATTAAATGTAATAATTACGTTCACGAATTGACGGACTATTGATGTACGCTCTACGAATAATGAATTGAAAGGTACTTACCATTTAGATTTATTTTATTTGACGATAAATACTCTGACAGCCTGCTTTTTTATTGTTTTCTTCCTCGACTGACGTTAGACACCGAATGGCTGCATTCACTTAAAATTATTTTTGATCTATTATCGATACGTTCACTGAAATGACTTGTGCGGTATCGGACAAACTATATTGGATATTTTTATAGTTTAAAATAAATAATCTTTTAGTATCCTTTCGAAAACTAAATTTTGTATAAAAAATACGATGTATTAAGTAATGAAATGGGTAACGTACCTCAAATTTTTATATTAAATTTTGGACTTGTTGCTGAAGATTGTACATTAGGACGCGTTCCCGAAATGATTATCCATGCATGTATATTGATTTTATTTAAAATTTGCTTTATTAATTAGTTATATTTTTGATGTACACACAAAACAGGTTAGTTGAAGTAATTTATTAATTTTTTTTCTCAAATAAGTCAAGATTTAAGACGTTAAATTGCTAGCAAAGCCAATTCTGCACCTTGGTGATTTTGAGCCATATATAACCGGACAGTGGGACTCTGATAGAAGTGACTTAGCGGCGTACAATAGGGAGAAAATCAAAGAGGGCCTCATGGAGAAAGCACTGTGAGGAGATTGAATCCCTACCAGCGACTACTAGAGTTCAAAAATCACTTAGCATAGACCACTCGAATGGTCTTAGAAACTCAACGCATATATTACATTCGCTTTGAGGTATCCAAGGCTTATTTTTCATTTCCATCGGGTGCCCAAATAAAGCCAATTCTTTAAACCAATACTCTCGGCAAATGAAACAAAATTAATGCGGATCATTTACACAAACTCGTGGCCAGTGTAATCTACCTAATCCTTATTCCAAGACACTTAAACGGGAAGTTCATTAAATTATTTGAGCGAAACCAAACTAAACACCGGAAACTTTTGTGGTTGTGTATCTCAATATGTGCCGAATAAATGGAGCCACAAACCCCACCCCGTACACTACTTCTTTGCCAACCTTGTGAGGGTATGCGAAGTATTTCAGAAATGTTGTCGCTATAGCCATTAAGTGAACATAAATAAGCAAAACTTGAATTAACAACAATAAAGGCCACACAACAACAAGCAAATAATCACAACAACTCTCTAAATTGTAGCAGTAAACGCATACACAAATAATAACCGAAAGCAATAAAATAAACAATAATCACAATAATAAAAAAATAGCATTTATAATGGCGATTATAATGAGGGAATGGAATGCTTGAGTGGCTTCCACGATTTAAGCATTAAGCTGCGTCCCATACACATAGAAAGCAACCTCCATAAATACATGAAAAATACAGCCTAGCCGAATGTAAATACGAGTTTACACATATACACACATACATGCGTATGCGCACAACAGGGGTTTGGATCATCCACCCGCGCACAATTTATACTTTTTACCGCAGCACTTGGCATGGAATTATAGCATATTTTAATTTGAGTGTATGGGTGAGCATACAAGTACTATGTACGAATGTATGTATGCGTGCATTTTCTTTTAATAACATCTGATAACTACTATTTTTGTAAATGATTTGTGTCTTGCTAACCCTGTTGGACAATCTACTAGTAACAAACTGGTTCACTTGGGGTGAATTTAACCCTTCAGCTCACACACATGGCGAGAGTTTAAACAAATTATTTTTATCCAGAATGATTGTACACTAATGAACTCGTTGACTATGCCTTCCAGTGGCCGGCGTAACTACCAATCGGAAGTGGTCGTGCTCGAAACCCGCTGTGGGCACAAAACAATAAAATGCGGGAAAAAGTTGTTTCTATTACCGCTCACCGCTCGACTGGCAATGGCAGCAAAATTTTGCCATAAAAAAGCGCCTCATAAAATAATCATCTTTCCGTCTCAAGGGTCCATTATATAGAAATTGGATGGTCTGATTTTTAAGTATCAGGTCAGTCCATAAGTTCGTGCGTTTTTCAAAGGTGGTTTTAAAATTAATAAAAAAGATGTTTAAAGTATTTATCGGATCGGTGTCTGCGTAATATACTTAAGATATGGTGGCCAAGAGTTATAAGAAACGAGGAACTCTGGAGAAGTACGCACCAAAATAGCATCAACAGTGAAATAAAGAAAAGAAAATATGGATGGATATGGCATACTCTGCGAAAGCCTTATGAGGAAATACCGCATGCCGCTTTGACTTGGAACCCGCAAGGAACGAGAAGAAGAGGCAGACCAGTGATGACTTGGCAAAGGACTATCCGCAATGAAACTGGAAAATCGTTTAATGAACAGAGATTTATGTCTAGAAAGAGAAATGTTTGGAATACTTTTGTTGAATCCTTAAGCTCCTAAAGGAGTAACATATGGAACAATAATAATAATAATAAAGTATTTATTAATCAATAATATATTTTCCTTCATTATTTGCAATGTCTTCCCAACGTTTAGGCAAATTTTTAATTCCCTGCTCAAAAAATTGTTTGTCCTTGGAGCCAAAATACGCTGCGATATCCCTTTTTATAGCTTCTTTTGAGGCTACTCCTCTTCTTGTTACTCATATGGGATTGAAGTCTCCGGAAAAGGTGATAATCACAAGGTGCAATATCCGGATAGTATGGTGGATGCGGCATTAGCTCGCATCCGAGCTCGTTCAGCTTGCCTAATGTTTGCCTTGCGGTATGAGGTCTTGCGATGTCGTGGTGAAACAAAACTTTGCGTCTATTCACTAAAGACGGTCGATTTTTGTTAAGTGCCTAATTCAGGTTTGATAGCTGATGGGAATAATAAATCAGCAGTTATCGTCTTGTTTGGTTCCAGAAGTTCATAATAAACAACACCGGCCATATCCCACCAAATAGACAGAAGAATCTTTTTGGGGTGAAGGCCATCTCTAGGTGTCGGTTCTGGTGTTTCATCTTTATCTAGCGAACAGAATTATTGTACAGGACCCATTTTTTATCACCAGTTCAAAAAACTTTCATTTTCAAGCCGTTGCAGCAACTGAGAACACACATTCACTCTCTGCTAAAAGTTGGCGACGGAAAGTCTATGCGGAACCCATTTTCCCAGCTTTGAAACCTTCACCAACTGAACCAGAGGCCTGTGAACTGTTCCATGCGATGAATTTAACTTCTGAGCTATCATATCGACTGTCAAATTTGGCTCAGCTTCCACGAATTCGGAGTTAAAGACTTCAGGACGACCAGCGCGCGGGGCATTCTCCACGTCGCAGTTAGCTTACTTATAGCTGGTCAATAGCTAACATTCCCATTTGGCGAAATATTATCAGTGCTGAGCCAGAAATTTGTTCCACTAGCTCAGGCTTTCCCTACAGGGTTGCACGTACATTGCGCAAGTGTGTGTGTTTATATGGTATGTTTGATGTCGTACATTTCAATTCCACTTACAAGCAGCTGCACAGCAGGAATCGGAAATTTGATTTCAACGGAAATCTTTATGGCATATTTACAGGCATTTCAGCTGTGAATCTAAACGAAATCTGTTGTAAGCATGAAATAATTTTTGTGAATTATTGGTGTGGATATTAAAATATGAAATGAGTAAATATATAATTGTTTTAAGGTGAAAGGCCATCTAAATTGTTTGATAAACTCATTATGAAAGGCCATAGCAGGGGACGAAAGCACACCAACTGAGGTAAAATAGTAAACTTAGAATTTTGATTCACTTCGAGGAAGGATAAGACCTTGAATTGAGATTTCGTTTAAGTTTTTAATCGCTAATCTTATAACTGAATGTAGGTATATAGTACCAGCCGCCATAGCGAATGAGTTGGTGCGTGAATGCTATTTGAAAATGTGTAGCTTCGCATCTCCGTGCATGAAATGAAAGCGCACCAAAATGAAAGAAAAGTTTTTTCTAATAGCGTTCGCGCCTTGGCCGGCAATCTCAAACCTCAGTTTCTGTACTTCTGCCATAAAAAAGTTCTTCATACAAAAATATCCGCCATTCGATGGCAGCGTAAAACTGTAGGTCCCTCCACTTGTGGAAAAACATAGAGACGAACCGAACAAATAGAAGGAGGAGCTCGGACCAACACCCAAAAGAGGTGTGAGCGCCCGGCATACTTTGCTAGGTCTCAGTTAATAAAGTAAAAGCAATCAATTAGAAAAATATTTAATGAAATCAGTTCTATTAATTTTTTACCGAAGACGTTTAAAAAATATTTTGGACAAGTTTTGACATTTTATTTTGTTTTCTTATTTTCAAATATTTTTGGTTTGATTTTTTAAATTATCTTTTCTGCCGGCCTTGTTCATTTTCTCAATATAATGAATGCTCGATATTTTTTTATTTAGAAGCAAAACAATTTTCAGAAATCATAGCGATTTTGAGCGTCTTTAAACTTACATTTTAACAAAATTCAGTGGGCTATAAAACTGCATAAAAAAAAATAAATAATTGGTGCGTACACTTCTGTTAGGTGTTTGGCCGAGCTCCTCCTCCTATTTGTGGTGTGCGTCTTGATGTTGTTCCACAAATGAAGGGACCTACAGTTTCAAGCCGACTCCGAACGGCAGATATTTTTATGAGGAGCTTTTTCATGGCAGAAATACACTCGGAGGTTTGCCATTGCCTGCCGAGGGGCGACCGCTATTAGAAATATGTTTTTATTAATTTTGCTTTCGCCGAGATTCGAACCAACGACCTCTCTGTGAATTCCGAATGGTAATCACGCACCAACCCATTCGGCTACGGCGGCCGCATACTCGAAATTTTTTTGAAAAATGTTTTAGAAACTCAAATTTTTGCAATATTTCATTTCACTTATCCCTTAAATTTTTCAACCAAGTGGCAACTCGCCCCAAAAAAATGTTGGTCGCTAAGCTTTCTTAAACCACCGTAGTTCGACAACCCTATTGGGGTCATTTAGCTAATCAATTTAATTTAATTAAACTTTTCAAACAGGTGGCAACATTTCTAAAAAATTTTGAAAAATTAAGCTTTGTTAAATGCATTTATTTAGAAACACATATTGCAATATTTAGTTTACCTCGTCAATTAAATTACATTTTTTAACTAAGTGGCAACTCTCCCCAAAAAAATGTTGGACTCTAAACTTTCTTAAGCCAACCTATTGCGACAACCCTGTTAGGGTAATTTAGCTAATCAATTTAAGTTAATTAAACTTTTCAAACAGGTGGCAACATTTCTAAAAAATTTTGAAAAATTAAGCTTTGTTAAATGCATTTATTTAGAAGCACATATTGCAGTATTTAGTTGACCTCGTCAATTAAATTGAATTTTTCAACCAAGTGGCAACTCTCCCCAAAAAAATGTTAGTCGCTAAGCTTTCTTAAACCACCCTATTTCGGCAACCCTATTGGGGTCATTTAGCTGATCAATTTAATTTAATTAAATTTTTCAAACAGGTGGCAACATTTCCTAAAATTTTTGAAAAATTAAGCACATTTGCTTATTTAGAAACACATATTGCAATATTTAATTTACCTTGCCAATTAAATAAAAGTTTGTATCCAAGTGACAACTCTCCCCAAAAAAATGTTGAACGCTAAGCTTTCTTAAACCACCCTAGTTCGACAACCTTATTTGGGTCATTTACCTGATAAATATAATTTTATTAAATTTTTCAAACAAGTGGCAACATTTCTCAAAAATTTTGAAAAATTAAGTTTTGTTAAACATATTTATTTAGAAGCACATATTGCATTATTTAATTTACCTTGTCAATTAAATTGCTTAACCAAGTGGCAACTCTCTCCAAAAATGTTGGAAGTAAAGTAAAAAGTGGTTTAAGAAAACTTTGGTTCAACAACCACATTGAAAACTTTCATTTACCTGATCAAATTAATTAAATTTATTTCTCAAACAGGTGCCAGCCCTCCTCAATATATTGATTTTAAGTTTTCTTAAACTACTTTTATTTCACACCTATTTTATATATTTAGTTTTTACCTTTTTAATATAGTAAAACTAAATTTGTCACACAGGCGGCAAGTCTCCTCAAAAATATGTTCGACAGTAAGCTTTCTTAAACCACTTTTGTTTGACCTCCATATTGTAATATTTTCCTAATTCCGTTGTATGTAAATAGAATTTCTTGTGGAACATTACTTATAACGAGGTATTCAGTAAAGAAATGCCCGATAGAACCTTTCTAATCGGATACGTACACGATATCTCCGCAGCCATCCCAGCACGAAACTTTGAAGAAGCTCGTAAAAAACTTAACTTAGTAATGATACAGACACAAACGTGGGGAGAGAGTACTCAACGAAATTTAATTGACGCTAAAATATTTGCAACGAAAGCAAGAGGCCGACAAAGATCAAGATGGATAGATGAACTAAAAGACGACATGAGGAAACTCAAGGTCACCAATTGGAGGGAAACCACCAATGATCGGGTAAAATTGAGACATTTTCTGCAGCAGGCCAAAATTGACACAGAGCTGTAGCGCCAAATGATGATGATGATTAAGCTTAAAACATTGCAAAGATATTGTTTAGATTGTCAATGAATTTTTAAATGAAAAATTTGAAAGTGCTGGAGGAGCTGCGCAAAAGTTTTATATTGTTTTTTTTTTAGTATGGATATTGATGATATGTGTTGAGGTACAACAGAGTACTAACATAACTAACCAAATAACCAACCCTGAAAAAAAATGTCAACTATTGGACCACCAAGATCGCGAAACTTAACGCATTTGGTGTTTTTTATAAATTATAAAAACAAAATTCCTAAAAAATTTCCGAAAATGATGAACAGAAAATTTTTCGCACAAATTAAAAAAACAAAATTTTTTTTAAATTTTAGGGAGTATGTAACAAAACAAAAATGCTCTGAAAAATTTTCCAAAAATGTTGAACAGAAAAAACATTTTCGTAAAAAGTTTGAAAAACAAAAATTTTCTAATAATTTTGAAAAAAAAAATTTAATTTGAACGAAACAGAAAAAAATTCTGTTAAACATTTTTGAAAAAAATTTTCAATATTTGGAGAGCGAATCTTTTTTGATTTTTGAACAAAATAAATTTTTTTAGTGTGTAATTTTTTTTTTAATTTGTAAAAAATCTTTTTTTCTGGTCAAAGTTTTTGAAGAATTTTTACGAAAAAGTGTCTAAATTTTTTTTTAGTTTTAGGAATAAAAAAATTCCTAAAAATTTTGAAAAAACATTTTTTTTTAATTTGTACGAATTTTTTTTCTGTTCAACATTTTTGGAACATTTTTAAGAGCATTTTTGTTAAACATATTTCCTAAAATTTTGAAAAATTTTTGTTCTTTTTTTAATTTGTACGAAAAGTTTACTAATTTTTTTTTTTAATTTGCACGAATTTTTTTTCTGTTCAACATTTTTCGATAAATTTAGGAAGAAAACAAAACTTCCTAAAAATTTTTAATTTTTTTTTTAATTTGTACGAATTTTTGTTCTGTTCAACATTTTTGGAAAATTTTTCAGAGCATTTTTGTTTTGTTAAACATATTTCCTAAAATTTTGAAAAATTTTTGTTCTTGTTTTAATTTGTACGAAAAATTTACAAAATTTTTTCTTAATTTGCACGAATTTTTTTTGTGTTCAACATTTTTGGAAACAATTTAGGAAAAAAACAAAAATTCCTAAAAATTTGGAATTTTTTTTTAATTTGTACGAAAATTTGTCCTGTTCAAAATTTTTGGAAAATTATTAGGAAAAAAATAGAAATTGCTAAAAAATTTCAAAAACAATTTTTTTGTTTTTGTGCGATTTTTTTTCTGTTCAACATTTTTGGAAAATTATTAGGACAAAAAATAAAAATTTCTAAAAATTTGGAATTTTTTTTTAATTTGTACGAATTTTTGTCCTGTTCAAAATTTTTGGATAATTATTAGGAAAAACATAAAAATTCCTAAAAAATTTCAAAAACAAATTTTTTTTTGTGCGATTTTTTTTCTGTTCAACATTTTTGGAAAATTTTTAAGAGCATTTTTGTTTTGCTAAAATTTTGAAAAATTTTTGTTCTTGTTTTAATTTTAATTTACTAAATTTTTTCTTAATTTGCACGAATTTTTTTTCTGTTCAACATTTTTGGAAAAAATTTAGGAAAAAAACAAAAATTCCTAAAAATTCGGAATTTTTTTTTATTTGTACGAATTTTTTTTCTGTTCAAAATTTTTGGAAAATTATTAGGACAAAAAATAAAAATTTCTAAAAATTTTCAAAAAAAAAATTTTTTTTGTACGAATTTTTTTCTGTTCAACATTTTTGGAAAATTTGTCGAGAAAAATTTCAAATTTTTATAAATAAATTTTTTTTTAATAGAACAAAACCAACTGTAACTGGAAAAAATTACTTTGGGCGGGAATTTGCCGCGATAAAGCGTCAATTATGTCTAAGTGCCATCGAAACTTATAGTAAAAGAATCAACATCAGTAGAACAATTTGAAAATTTCATTTATCACACATAAATTTTAGGTAAATAAATAAAACAATAAACAGTTAATGCCCACTCATTGAAAATATTTGTCTAATCTCAATTAAAAAATTAATTTCTCAAAAATTAGAAATTAAAAAATTCGGACTTAAAATATCCTGTCGAAAGGCATTTATAGTACATACGCTAACAGCTATAAGACCTCATTTACACTACATCAAATAAGTATAGCAACAACAAGCTCTAATATTGTCTAATTATAGTGGCAAAGCCTCACTTAATTTAATTGAATTTAGTTTGTAAATTTCTAATTTTGCTTTATGAAATTTTGAGCGCAACAACAATAAAATATTCGGGCAGATACTTTGTCAGCGAGAAACTTTCGAAAGCTGCTAATTTCAAATTAACTCTCATAAACTAAAACTATGCAAATTCCATATGCACAAAGGTGGTAATCAACAACACATGCATGGGGGATATACTCGTACGTGTGTGTGTGTGTGTGTGTATGTATGTATGCGCAAATGCTCTATATCGCTCATTATATGATTTTAAGCAGCTTAACATGATTTTCTATGAATAAATATTGTGTATATTAAGCGCAGCGCATACTTAATAACGTTCGCATATACTATACATATCAACAAATACACATAAATCTACAGCAGTGAGCGACATACTAGCAGTGGTATACTAGGTTGCTCAATAAGTTTTGCGGTTCGATAAGAGAGCGCGTTAAATTTTTCCTTTTTTTTTTTTTTTGTTATATTGGTAAGCTCTTCATATGAATCACTCAGTCAATTCATTCTTTGTTTGCAAGCCATTTAGCCTTGAAGACGCTCCACGTCAAGCGCGTCCAAAACAGCATTTAGAGCGTTTTCGAAAGGGTTAACTGGACTTTGTGCTTCGATTCATCACTATGAATAAGACTTGAATCAATCGCCATGATCCTGCATCAAAACACGACTAAAGAGTGGACTGAACCTAGTTCTTTGGCTACGAAACGAGTTCGAGTCCAGAAATCGGCCAAGAAGGTGTTAGCATCAATTTTTTGGAATGCGAAAGGAATTTTGTTTGCGGACTACTTGCAAACTGGTAAAACAATAAAATCTGAATATTATTCTAACCTTTTAGACCAGCAGAAGGAAAAAATTCGTCAAACGGGACCCAGTTTGCAAAGGAAAAAAATTCTTTACAATCAGAATAATGCAACGTGTCACAAGAGCATTTTGCCAAAGGCTAAAATCCATGAATAAAAATTCGAATCGTGGGAGCATCCACCGTATTCTCCAGATTTGGCCCCTAGGAACTTCCCTCTGTTTCCAGACCTAAAAGATTTCATACGTGGAAAGCGTTTTTCAACAAATAATGAGGTCATAACGGTTGTGGAAGCGTATTTTGCAGCCTTTCCAGATTCTCACTTCAGGGATGGAATTCGTAAACTGAAATCTCGTTGGAAGAAATGTAATGATGTTCAAGGAGACTATGCTGAAGAAATGCATTTCAAACCATAAAATTGTTTATTTCTTATCGAACCGCAAGCTTATTGGACAACCTAGTATACTATTATATACTTAGTCCTGCCATAAGTTCTGTCACAAGTTAAGTCCGTTGTGATTCAGCCACTCGCTGCTCTGTGTATAAGAGGAGCGGTGAAAACCACTCCAACGGCGGCCCTGGAAATGATACTCAGCATACCACCTATTGGCCTTATGGCGGAAAACCTGGCAGCGAAATCCGCGAGGAGGTTGGTGGCTGCAGGATTATTCACCTGTAGAGCCTTCGGGCACAGCTCAATGGAAAAGTGGAGTTCAGATTGCACAGACTACATGACTCCGTACTTTAATTGGGAAAGAATGTTTCAGACTACAATTGAAGAGGAGGGATGGCACAAATCCACGAAGCCTGGCCATAGGACATTTCACATCTACACAGACGGCTCTAAAACTTTGGACGGAGTGGGAGCGAGCATATACTGCTTAAAACTAGGGATAAGCCAACCTATCAAGCTGCCAGACCAGAGCAGTATTTTCCAAGCGGAAGCTTTTGCTGTGGGGAAAGCCGCGGAGCTAGCCTATACTAGAACAAGAAAGAACTCAATAATTAATATATACGTGGACAGTCAAGCAGCAATAAAAGCAATAAGCTCATATTGTATTAAGTCCAAAAATGTTCGACGGTGCAGGGAGGCCATAGAAAGGCTAGCCACAAATAGAAGGCTGCATATCTATTGGGTATCTGGTCAAAAGGCATTATGGGGAACGAAATAGTATATGAGATAGCAAAAAGTGCTGTAAGACTACCATTTGAGCAAGAGAACGACATACAAAAACCGCTAAGTACAGTATACAACGAAATGGACGACTACATGAAAAGGCGAGTAAAAGGTAGGTGGACTAATCTGACCACATGCAAAACAGCAAAAGTTATGTGTAGAACTAAGGACAAAAAACTGACTCCATTTGTACTGACGCTCTCACGAAAGGACTGCAGAGCTATTATAGGTATGCTAACAGGTCATAATCTACTGGCTGCACATGCGTAGAAGATAGGGATTGCTAACACAAACAAATGCAGGCAATGCAGAGAGGATGTTGAGGAAACTTTGGAACACTTTCTGTGCGTTTGTCCAGCATTATTAAAAACGCGTTTAAAATGCCTGGGAGCCCCATTGTTTAAAGGTATGGAGGACGTCTCCAAAGCGGATCTCCCAGCTCTGCTTAGATTCACTAAAAGTATTGACATCCTACATCATGTCTACTTTCAGTATTCAAAGAGGTAGGTCTCCTTCTGGTATCGCTAGGGACCAAAAGGTCTATGCGTGGCTTAATGCCAACCAGGCTAACCTAACCTAACCTAAGACCGTTGTAGACATCAAATTATAACACTTTTTTTAATGAATTTAAATGTATTAAATTTTCATTTGAAATGGTCACAATTTGCTTTTACAGCAGCCTTCAAACGATTCGGCTATTCATCTATTACAGCACGCACGGATTCCCTGGATATTGATGTCGCTGTTCGTACCAAAAATTGTTTGAGAGTCTCAAATTTCTGTGACGTCTTCGTCAGGCCATGTTTTCCAAATTATGACCTGAAACTGTAGTGGAATGGATTCAGGTCTGGACTTCCAGACGATCAATTCTCTGCCGCTATGAACCCAAAAATATTGTTTTTTAGCTACTGCTGCGTGAGCTGGATGGTTTTCGCCTTATGGGCTGGAGCGGAATCTTGCTAGAAGATCCAAAGCTCTACATTGAAGAGAGTACTGCTCAACTGGTTCATTACGCCTTCTAAGACATCCTCCTGGTACACTTTTGCCCCGGTCTTAACCCCTTTTTCGCAGAAATTAAGGGATGTAATGGCTTGACAAGACACTCCCCACCAATCCATTATGGGACCACGCTGAACCCTTGAAACAACATTTTTGGCGTCTTTGGAAGTTTTAGCATAGATTTTGTGGTTCTGCTTATAAAAAACTTCTTCAATAATGAAAATTTTCTTTACTGTAAAAAGGATATTTCCATGGCTGTTGAGCGCGTGCCACCAAAGAATCTGCTTGCATCTGTCGAGTCTCATTTTCTTCTTTCATGTGGAGATCATCACTAAATAGTCTCAATATTGATGTGGTCGAAACATTCATTTCTACTCGCCGTATTTTTTTTTCTTGTTCTCTCCTCTCGCGAGCATAGGGTCTCGACAAGACTCAGTCTTGCGTTGGTTTCGTTAATCTATTTTGATTTCCGACAGGGTAGGTGATTAGCCTGCCGCTACCAGTCCTAAATAATGGGAATGCCCACCTGTCGTTGCTAAGGAACAACGCCTTCTTTACTGCTTGGAGCGCCATCTGTATTTCACATTTTTTTGGCAGAAGGATCGCACAGATGGTTGAGGGTTTCGCTAAATTTGGTGTATCTGAGCTATTATCTGCTCGCCCCATACATTGTAAAATTTGTCACAGAATTTATGGCACGACTAGGTACATACATAGTTTTTAATATAGAAAAAAGAATGTGGGACTCTACCTTTGTATTCAAATTTTTTTATATCGATTGTTTAAGAAAAACAAAGAATATCAATGTTTTATGTTCCATTAGTCACTACTATTATTTCGCACATAGCTGTACTTAAGTGTGTCACTGCTATTATTTCGCACATAGCTGTACTCAAGTGTGTCTAAGCATATGCTGCATGTGCATACACACCTACATACGTATTTATAAGCCTTTTGACAAAATATGCTTGCACGAAACTTATGCCGTCAAAAGTATATTGAGGCATATGTCGTAAATTGTGTGTTCATACATGCGCACATACACATACACATACATATACACATATGTATATATAGTAGTAAAAACACTACTACCTAAAAGTAGTAAAAACGTCAAACTTTGATAAAAAGTTAAGGATCCTGGAACTGTGGCCGTCGAATTAAGGACGGACGCTTATTTTGAGGAAACTGCAGTTCATCGTTTTGTTGTCTATTCGAAACTGCTTGGCGTGGGCTACAATAGGAAACTCAACATAAGTACCAGACACATTCACCCCCGAAGGGTTTTGTTTGTCGAAGCTTTGACGATGACTGTATCAGAGGATGATGTTCACTTCACTTCTTCAAATTCCATTAGATGCTGATGTTGTAATCGTTCTTTCGATCGTTTTGCAAACGAGCAATTGAGGCGAAGCTCGGACGATGACAACGTCCAGACGATAAGGTGTCCCTTGGCGGATTTGAGAGAAAGATTCTGCGGAAGAATTACACATTGGCGACGGCGAGTCACGGCCAAACATCCAGCGGGTAGAGGAAAGGTCCATGTTGACTCACAGAGCAGACGTGCGGTGGAAGAAGCAACCAAGACGAAGACAAACGCAGAAAATGGCATGCAGGTAGGGAGCACAGCAAACAATTCAGACTGGGTTTATGTCATGCAAATGCAAGATCCAAAGCTACAATCGATAATCCAAATTTTACAAGGCAAGCAACAAGCAGAAGAGTCTGTTAAGAAGCAACTAAAAACCGACTACGCAGTGGAAAAGAGTCAGTCAAAATTAGTCATACTGCAGGTGGCACGACGGCTTATAGTGAAGGCAGGTCATGATAATGCAGGCCATTCCACGCTAGAAAGATTTTGCGGAAGATTTTCATTTCTTCGAATTTGTGAACAAAACATGTGACGAAGGATCCAAGCGTGCCAAATCCAGAGAAGAAGGGAGATGTAAAACAAGTTGGAACCCTATTTCTATTAACTTAGCGACCACAACTACTGAGGCGTGGGCTGATGCGTTGTCCCGATGGAAAAAGAAAAGCACTCGACTTCTTTGATTCAAACGAATGCGAAACACAAAGAAATAAACCCATCTGGCTGAAGCCTAGTGTGCGTTCTTCCAAGAGATGCTACAAACTAAACATAACTTCGCTACGCGCCAGTGGTGCCATCTCTTTGACTTTCCCTGGACTTTTCAAAAGACCCTCGTAGATACATATACAAGGTGAAGTACAAACTAAGCAAGTCTGGCGTCATAAAAATGTTTTTGATGGCGTCATCTTTTTAATGAGTTAGTGAGTTGGAAGTTACATCCCTGGCTGACTTCCAATGAAAGCTTGGTCACTTTCGGTTCAGTGGAAGCGAAGTTATTGCGTCTAAAGTGTCAGTATGTTTGTGTCATTGGTACAAAAATGAGTTTCGAACAAAGAGCTAATATCAAATTTCGTTTTAAAAATAGTAAAAAGTTACAATGAACGTACGGGCCGCCCAAAATCAGTAATCACCGAAAACTCCATCGAAATTGTTCGTACATTTATCACACAAGGACCGAAATCATCGTCAAAATTCATGGAATCGGAGTTGAATATTTCCAAAATATGGATTTATCGCATTTTAACTCATCATTTGGGCTTAGGAAAGTTCTGTGTCCGCACAAGTTAACTGAGGACCAAAAATTTCTCAGAATCCAACATTCGAAAGACCTCTTTAAAGAGGCGAGAGAAGGCGAGAACTTCCTTTACAACTTTGTGACTGGTGATGAAACGTGGTGTGACCAACATGAACCTGGAACTAAGCGTCAAAGCGCCGAATGGAAGGCACCAGTTGAGCCACCACCCAAAAAATCGCGTTTGGAGAAGTCCAAAATCAAGTCGATGGTCATTTTACGATGTTTTTACGAAACCAAGGGAATCGTCCACAAGGAGTTCGTGCCAATGGGCCAAACCACCAGTGCAATTTTCTATCTTTGCATTTTAAAGTATTTGTTGCATCGCATTCGTCGAATTCGCCCTAAATACCGCGACGGAGGAAGCTGGCGCTTATTGCATGATAATGCACCATCTCATCGATCCTCTCCTGTGACTCTTTTTTTGACTAGAAATCGCATTTTAACCATCAATCACCCACCGTATTCGCCTGATTTGGCTCCCTGTGACTTCTACCTATTCGAAAAATTGCATTTGGCCGTGAAAGGAACACGTTTTGCGTCCGCAGAGGCTATCCAAAATACTTGTACCGACAACCTGAAGGTCATTCTGGTCAATGACTTAAAATACTCTTTCGAAAAGCTTTTAGATCGCGCAAAAGATTGCATAGAAGCCAGAGGGGACTATTTTGAATAAATAAACTCGAAGTTATCAGAACAAAGCTCCTACCGTTTCTACTTTAGCTCAGTCTTGTTTATTTTGGACTTCACCTTGTACTTATAAATTTGCCTATATGCCGGCGGTTGGCAAAGTGTGATTTTAGGTGGCACGAAGCTGCGTAAAATATTCACAAAAATAATTGCCAACCAAATTTCACTAAAAACGTCCTGTTGACATGAAAATTCAATATGTGTGTGAAAAAGTGATGCCAGCAAAAGGTGTGAGCAAAAAAATAAAACAACAACAATAAATGTGACCTCTGCCACATTGTTGAAATGGTAAAACAATGTCTGACTATGGCCCATGTATCATGCCACATAACCCCCCTTTGCCCACTCTTTACCCCACCCTCTCGCTCTCTCCCCTCTCACACTACTTGCCTCCCCGCTCCCCCCTCCCTTGCCAAACACAAACGCAACTAAAATGCGAAATTTTATTAAACAACCAGCAGCCAACCACCAGGCAAATACATTGGCCCAGCAACACAGCAACGGCAACGGCACAAGAATTGGTGACAAGGACAAGTGGCCAAAGCCGAATGGAACAGTGCTAAGCTGCGTTTCGTAGTAAATTATATAGAGTTGAATGCGATGGGGTTGGTTGCATTTTGGGTGCGTCTGCGAACAGATGATGCCAGTCTCATTGAGTGCGTTGACGAAGCGACAAAGTGCAGTGCAAACACACTCGCAGCGATGAAAATAAAGCAAATATAAAAGCCAGCAAAAGCAAATGTGCGAAAACCGAAATGGAACATGAAAAATTAAAAACCAAAAAAAAAAAAAAAAAAAAAAAAACGAAAACAAGATTAAAGGCAGCAAAGTACGCATAGCAAAGAAAATGCAAATGGAAATGAATTTGCGCTGATGAACTTTCACACCAACACACACACACACGCACACGCGTGTGCATGATGCATGCAAGGCACTTTGCTACTATCGTCATTTCGCATTCAAGCGGGTGGCAGAGGCAGCGACGCATTATACTTCGCTTCAAGGATAAAACTAAGTGAAAACGCCTGCAGTGCAAAGCCTCTGAATGAATGCTGCCTCGTGCATTTGCTGTGGTGGCTCTGTGTAGGCGATTCTTTCTTTCGCTGGCTTATGCTTTTGCTACGCAATGTTTTTCTCATCACTACGACAAGTGAGATTTTTTAGTTCTATTTTATGTATTTGTTGTTATTGTTGTTTACATTCATGCACGCACACACATTGCAACAGGCCTTGAGTGTCTGTGAATTGAGCTTAAGAAGTGAGAAAACGGAATATTTTGTTGCTGTTGTTACTTACACATCGAAAAAAAGTGAGTCATAGAGGTAAAAGCAGAGTGAGAGTGTGATTTTCGTGGAAGAGGTCGGATGTAGTAACGGAAAGTTTGGGTTAGATGATTGTCCCCGAAAGCGGAGGTGCTCACTTGGATAAGTTAATAGAAACTCGAACCATTGGGGTACCATTAAGTCAACACGGGGAAAGGAAAACGAAGGCAGCAAATGAGAACGTTGACATCTAGGAATTGCGGATGGCAAACCCCTACGTATGGAACAGGAAAATTCCGCAAGCGACTAATATTCACGCCTGATAGTCGAATTCAGGCCTGGTTAGGAAGTGAATGCCAAGCTGGCTGTGTCTCAGACAGAGTCGAGTAGATACCGAGATAATTTCAGATCATCCTCTTCAAAACATCAACTGCTGCATACAGGGTTTGATTGAAAAGTAATGAGCCTTCCCGCGCGGAGCGTCTGCCAAGCGATCAACCGTATCGGCTGGTGGGAGAAAATGATCGTTGGACCTTCCCCTTCCACTAGAAACCGGTCCCAGTTCGCTGGCAACAGCGGTGCAGTAAACATCGCCCCGCGTGTGAAAGCTGTTTTAAGAGTGTGATAGGATATTGCAGTAGCGAAAATGCAGCGATCGTTGGAGCAACGTTACTCGATCAAATTTTGCGTAACGCTAAACAAAACAAGTACCGAAACCATTGGGCTACTCAAGAATGCTTACGGGGACCAATCTCTGTCCAGTGCCCAGGTAAAACAGTGGCACAAGTCGTTTAAAACCCAAGAAGGCGCGCATGTCCAAATCCAAGGTCAAAACCATGCTGATCATCTTTTTCGACTCTCATCGTCCACAAGGAGTTTGTACCTCCAGGAAGCACTGTAAACGCGGCATTTTACAAATGAGTGCTCCTTCGGCTGAAAAACGGCGTCGCTCGGGTTCGGCCCGACCTCTAAACAATTGGACTCTTCATCACGTCAATGCGCCGGCGCACACCGCCTTCCTCTGCACCTCTGCATTGGCCAAGATAGGGTTTACGTTGCTTCCCCACCCTCCCTACAGCCCAGACCTGTCCCCTCCGGACTTCTTCTTGTTCCCGCGCCTGAAAAGAAAGCTGAAGAGGAGGCGTTTTGACTCCATCGAGGCGATCCAAAAAACTGTGACAGCCGAATTGAACGCGATTCCGGCGGATGAGTTTAAAAAATTTTTCCTGTAGTGGCAGGACCGCTACCAGCGATGTATTGACGCTCAAGGGTCCTATTTTGAAGAATATTAGTTGTATAAGCTAAAAGGTTTAATAAAACTGCTTAAAACAATAAGGCTCATTACTTTTCAATCAAACCCTGTAAGTGAACTAATTTTAGTCGACTTCGCATCTGCATCTGCATCCACAATCGAAAAATTTCTAATCAAGAGCCGCACAACTCACAAAAGCTGCGCCATTGTTGGCTTTGGAATTCCACTCGAACGTCTGCGAACGACTCTTAGCCTGCAAGATTTTAAGACTAGACATTTCGTTATTCTCGAGCTAACTAATGGTTCACGTATCCAAGAATAGACCACGGGTAGCCAAGTTATACACCACCGCTATGCTTTTACACAGAGAATCCACCACGTGGATGCACCTACCTGGCCTGCTCATCAGTCATAAATATCCTGCAATGGAAATTTCCTTTGCTTGGAAAATGCTACTGTAATCTTTCCGTTCAACGTCAAGCCGTCTATGAATTTGTTCGCTGGTTGGTTGGTTGGTTAAAGTGGTGATTCTTCCAGAAACCGACTAGCGCTTCCGATTTAGTTGTCACATCCTCATTACCAAGTTGTTTAGCGGTTATTTACAGCAATACTACCATATATCCAGTCTGTGCGGTTTAAGAACCTTATTAGGTTGTTAACGTCTAAGCCAGACAGTTGTTCGAAACTCTCGGGTTAACATTCTGTCTTTCCATAGGGCAGGGCATTCACAGAAGAAATGGAAGATTGTTTCCTTTTTTGCCGGTTGTTCACAACTGTGACAGTATGTCTTGAGAGGGATGCCCATTTTGGCTGCTTGTTCTCCAAAAGCCAGTTATGACTGCCGTTAGTCTCCAGTCGTCCCGTCGTTTCATGTTTATCAGTGTCGACAATTGTTTGAGGTTGTAGGCGGGCCATAACGTTCTGCTAATTTTGCATTTCGTCTGGTCTTTCCATCTACAATCTGCGATTCGAAGGTATTTTAGGGAAATTATAATCTTGATTGCAGCTAATGGTGTGTATAAAGATTCTGCAAGGGTATTATTCATGGCAGATTCCTCTCTTGCCAGTTCATCTGCTTTTTCTTTACCTTCAATGTTCCGATGTCCCGGGACCCAGATTAAGGTAACTTTAGGCTTTTGACTCAAGATGGTAAGGCTATTCCTACTTTGTTCGACCATTTTAGAGGTTGTTTTAGCTGAATACAGCGATATTGCCCTTGAAAGAGAAATCTGCGATTAGTAGCCTACAGGCTTTCCAGTCCTTCCGCCTAGACGACACTGCTGGTATTAGGGAGACGCACAAATTTGTCTCTGAGAATATATACCGGCTCCAACACCACAATGCCATCTGTATAGGCTGTACATAGTGTGGAAGCTGTTTAGGGAGAGTCCCTTCTTCCATTTTTAGATTCCTTAGATTGGGACGATGTAGCAGTCCTCTCCGAGGTTAACTGAGTTTGTCGCAACAATAGGCTTGCATAACCATACGGTTTTTCTTTCCAGCGACCCTCTTCATTTAACCTAAATGCACTCGTGCCTCTCTAGGACATGATCTGATTGCACCGACCGTTATTGCACAGGCTGATCTTTGTATTCTGCCGAGTAATTTGGTATTGTACACTCTCCCTAGAGCTTTTCACCAAACTATGGAACCGTGCAATAAAAAAGGTCGTATAAAGGTTCCCTGGACATTGTTTCCACATCCTACACTCCACCCAATGCTGCGTTCAGGAAGTGCAGAAGGAGAACCATCCGCTTGAACCCAACTCTAAGTTTTTTAAGAATTCTTGAGTGCTCTTAGTTTAAAACCTGTATCCCAACTTCTTAACGTCAATTGGCGGCAACAGCTTTGCAATGTCTCTTCATTGACGTTAAAAATCCCTTTTCTTTACTGAGGGTGGTGTGCATTGGTCACATAACATGGACTAAGAAGCCGCACCAAGCGTTCTACGCGTTGAGTTCTAGCTTAAATCTATTTACCCTACTGCCCCACCCTATCTACCCTAGTCTTCGAAGCCAAAGAACCCGATTCACACCACTCTTTAGGCTCTTTTTTTGACTTCAGATCATGGTGATAGTTCACTTAGCCCTTTCGAAAACGCTCCAGATGTTGCTGATAAAATCGCATTCGAATGTGTTTTTGTTCCATTGTTAGCGAATGTGGCGTCCATTGTGCACACAGTTTTCTGAAACCCATTTACTTCAGTCAAAATATTGCTCACACTGCCCAATGAGGTGCCTAGGGCTTCTACTAAATCTTTTTCGGTCACTCAACGATTTTCCATCGACGATATCCTGTATATTTTCTACGGTGCTACTGCTGTTTTTGGACGCGCTTGACGTGGATCGTCTTCAAGGTTTGTATGCCGACATTTAAATTCAGCAACCCATCTTTCCACTGTATCAATTGATGGCGAAGGTCCTTATACACTTTCAACATTCGTTCATAAATTTAAATATAAATAAAAATACAATCACCGCAAGATAGAATTGTTGCGCTTTGAAATCTACTTTAATGATTTTTTAGGGATTTTTTTTTCTAGTCAATAGATTTATTTTACCAAAATAAAAACATAGCATTAATGCATAATTTTTCGACTTGACTTTAGCAAAATTAAAGAAAAAACAATTATTGTAAAAGTTATCGCTGTTTGTGTGGAGTCCATTCCTCCAGAAGTCCCTTGCGGTATAAAATTTATTGAAATCTATCAAGCGGTTTTTAAGTTACAGTGATCATCAGTTTCCAAAAACATAGTTTTGAGAAAAACGCATTTAAAATTTTGCTATTTCCTATCGAACGCTTCGGAGCGAACGGCCTTTGTGAATTGTTGAATAACTCAAAAAGTACTTGTCGGATTCACTTCAAATTTCCACACAATATTTTTAAGATATTATACTTTAAGAAAATGCAAACAAATAATCAATTTTTCGAAAATTCTAACTACCCCTAAACCCTTAACACACTTACTTACTTGGCTTACAGACAAGTGCCTTTCATGAATTTATGCAGTTAATGTCGAGAAAAACTTTCCAGGTGAGACTGGCCTCAAAATGCAAACACTTCTGTGCAAATCGGAGCTTTCTGTGCGTAGTTAATAGCTTTCATACGAGTACATGGTTTTGGAACCTTATTTTATGGAATATAGAGAAGAGATAGCCTTAACTAAATCACTCAATTTGGTAGATAATAAAACCAAGATATTCGTAGTTTCATTCACTTTTTTGTTTTTCGTGATTTTTATTCCAAAAAACCATTGAAAATCAGTTAGTCATGAAAGCACGCAGTATTACTCATTTTGGTAGCATACTTTTGGGAGTTACAGCATAGCTGGCTTCGATCTGCTTGTATTTTGTATGCACTCGTAACAAAGTGAGAGCAACAACGGTGAGCCATTCTTCAAATTTCATCGCATAAACGAATAATCAAAAATGTATAGGCCGTAAATTTTGTATGCCCTGGCATCACTGTAAGATCAGCTTTAGAGGAAATATGGCAAGGGCCATGTTTCTAATAAGGCAATGGCGAACACAAAAGCTGTGCAGTCGCGTGCATGGATTACTGCCAACCTACAATGAGAAATAAGATGTTCATTGTTGTTTCTATTGTTCTCTGCACTGGTTGGCAGTTGTGCGCGCATTTTCTTCACACACACACACACACACGAGCACATTGAATTTCTTTCCGTTGTATTTATGTTGTAGTTGTAGTAAATCCTTGACGCCTACTTTCGCCACCTGAGCTGTTGTTTACTTCGTTCTATACACTTTGTTTTGTTGTTTTTGTCTTTTTTTTTTTTTTTGCTCATTCTGGCACTGTTGTTGCACATATTTCGCTTCAATACTTTTTGTTTTTTTTGCTTTTTTGTATTCGTTTCGTTTTTTTTTTTTTCTTTTTTTTGCTGCCATTTTTATTTTGTTTTCTTGTTTTGCTGCCATTTGTTTTGCTGCTCGGGTGTGTGTGGCAATTTCAAAACAATTTCAACGGCATTAATCATTCTTCAAGCTTGTGTGCCGCGCGCCAGCCAACAAGAGTGTAGCAACAACAAGCAGTTAGCCAGCACAGAGCAACAATTCTGGCAAATGTCGCATATCCTTTTGGGTTGCATCGGGTTGCGTTTCATTGTTTTGCTTTGTTTTGTTTTGTTTTCTTGTTGTGTTGCTGTTGCTGCTGCTGTCTTTATCGCCTGTTGTTATTTGTCGATGTCGTTGTTCGCGTTGTTGACGTTGTTGCTGCTGCTCATGCTCTTTGTTGTTTGTTGTTTTGCGCCGTTGGCATCGTCACTTGAGCGCTAATGTTGACAAAACGCATTTTAAGCACTTCAATTTGCCCCTTCATGCCACTCCTCGGTAGTCGACAACGGCAAGCACATCCACTTACAGAAATGGGTGAAGCCAATAGCACCATCGTCACCACGTCACATCAACCACCTGCCACATGCCACATGCCGCCTGCCGCCTGCCACCTGCTAACCGACATCAACTTCCAATCTAACTTACTCGACTTTTGTGATTTTGATTTGTGTTCGTAATTTTCTTGTGTTTGCCCTAACCTGGTTGGTGTCCTTTTTTTTGCGTTGCTCCTTTCCGTTTCCTATTTATTGCGCTTCGTTTGTTCAACTTTTTCATTTTGCATTGTTCCCAATTTAAGTGTCGTTTGCTCTTTTTTGGGTAAACACGATTTTGGCATTTTCGTTAAGGTTGATTTAAATTTCATACATCGAGTGGTAAAATTCATTGAGATATGTGAATGTAAAGGGTGGTTAAATTTCAAGGGCCGATATTGAATGTGAACCACACCTAAACGTCAAGTTTTTTCTGCATTTCATTTGACATTTTTCAATTTCAAACTAACTCCATTTGAACCATAGAAAGATACGCAATCAAGCAACGCGTTAAAGTTATACAGGCTTATTATGAAAACGGGCCTTCAAATCAAAATGCATATCGCGCACTTTGTGATTTTTTCGGTCAATTTAATCGTGCAAATGTGCGTACAATCGGAAAAATTGTGCAAAAGTTTGAGCAAACCGGGTCTGTAGGAGATGTGAAAACACCAGTGCATGCTCATACAGCTCGTACTGCAGAAAATATTGCTGCTGTTCGCGATAGTGTGGTTGAAGAGCCGTCCACCTCAACTCGTCGTCGTGCTCAACAATTGCACCTCTCACGCTCGTCGTTGATGAAAATTATGCATAAAGACTTGTATTTACACGCTTACAAGGTGCAATTGACTCAAGAACTAAAGCCTCTTGACCATTTCAAGCGTCTTCAATGGTCAGAATGGTGGCAGGAAATGGCAACAGTGAATGACCAATTTTCGAAGAAAATCATCTTGAGTGATGAGGCACATTTTCGCCTCAGTGGATTAGTCATAAGCAGAATTGCCGTATTTGGGCGAATGATAATCCAAGAGTGATTGCCGAAAAACCAATGCACCCACCCATTTTCCAAAATGAGGCCGGTCAGGCAGTTACTGTGCATAGTCATCGTGAGATGATAACGAACTTTTTATGGCCGAAACTGGAAGATATGAATGTGGACGATATGTGGTTTCAACAGGACGATGCCACTTTTCACACAGCTAACGAAACAATGGCTCTTTTGCGCGAAAAATTTGATGACCGAATAATCTCACGGCGCGGCGATGTCAATTGGCCGCCAAGATCATGTGATTTGACACCGTTGGACTTCTTTCTTTGGGGTTATTTGAAAGTAAAGGTGTACGTCCATAAGCCAGCAATAATTCAAGAGCTAAAGGATGAGATAATTCAGCACATTAACGGCATAGAACCTCAATTTTGCCTCAGCGTCATCGAAAATTTGGACCATCGGATGGAGGTGTACTGCCGAGGCCGCGGCGGCCATTTGGCCGATATTTTATTCCATACGTAATTGAACCATACCAATATTGTCATAATAAAGATAAATGACAATAATTTCCTAAAAACATTGTATTTTATATAAAATCAATACCGGCCTTTAAAATTTAACCACCTTTTATATGTGAATGCACAAATGCACTGGCCTACCTCGATTGTTTTTTTTAGGAAAAGGGCTTTCTATGAAGGGGCATATTTTCGCTTATGTGTGGGTTAATGCTGTTATTTGACAGCAATTACTTGAGATACGCGCGATTTCATGTCAAGTAATCGTAAATTATAATGAAAATTGGTTTATTTGCAAGGATTGCAATTGCTTCGCTACTTCCTAGTTTTCTTATCTCTTTCTCATAGGGTTTTCAGCAAGAAGTTGGACAAGAGTAAGTTTGTGACTACCACTAGGGAACAACTGGACATGTAAGTTAGACACTTAGAGAGGTCCTATCAGACTGCCTTTAAAATGGCCTGTCCAGTATCCTTTAGCAAGAAAGACTTTCCTGACGCTGACCGACTTGAAGGAGAAGGTTGGGATCTTCAATAAATGTTATCAAATAAGAAACTTTCAAGATTACCGAGTAATTTTGAAGGAATATAAGAAAGCATTTAGAGATGCGAAGCGCAACTCTTGGAAAGAGTACTGTGAATCCATTGAATCCGTAAAAGATTCGGCCAGACTCAGCAGGATCCTCCCCAAGGACCATTCATGTAAAACTCTTGTCAAAAGAGATAATGGGGAATGGGCTGAGTCTGCTGGCGGAAAATTCTATTGCTCCAGTCTGTAACGTAGGCGCTAGTCGGCAAGACGTCTTACCTGCAATGTGCCTGACATCTGTCCTGTCCGTCAACAAAATAATCTGGACAATTAATAGCTTTTCGCCTTTCAAATCTCCAGGTATCGATGGCATAATGCCAGTGATGCTTCAGAAGCCTGAAACCTTGGTGGTTCCCGTCCTTCATAAGATCTTTTTGGTGTGTATCTCGTTAGCCCACGGTCCTGCTAGCTGGAAGAAAACCAAGGTGGTCTTCATTCCTTTCATTCATTTCCACGTTTTGGCCAAGGACTTCAGGCCCATAAGTCTTACCTCCTTTATTCTGAAGGTGTTCGAGAGAGTGATCGACTTTAGAACCAGACTATCTTCAGCTTAACATGATTAGCTGAAAGGGAAATCTACCGAGGCAGCATTACATGAGGTAGTAGGGAGTGCAGAGAAATCTCTGCAGGAAAAACAATTCACTTTGGCGGCCTTTATAGACATAGAGGGCGCCCTTAAATAATGTTACGGCTCAGTCAATTGTCACTGCGCTAATTAGGCTAGGGGTAGAAAGACATATCTACCTCTGTATCTCGTTGGGAAATAAATGATGTGGCAGGAGGGGCTAGAATCACTAGGTTCGTATATAGGGGTACACCGGGGCAGGGCGGCGTCCTCTCATGGGTGGGGGTCTGCCTCCGTGTGCTATTTTAAAAACACTATAGCCTCAATACGATAGAAACAGAACGCGGTATTTACTGGTCACTGGGTAATCGGTACTCAAGCGGAGAAGCTTGGAGTTCCGTACAACCCCTATTGCAGAAACTGTGGGGATCCTGCAGAGAAAGAGACTGTTGAGCACAAAGCGCGCCAGTCGTTTCTTTCTCGTGCTAACCGGCGCCAATTGGACGCACCAAGTGAAGCCAAGTCCTTCTCCACCTGATCTTTCCAACGCAGAGGAGGCCTTCCTCTTCCTCTGCTACCGCAAGCTGGTACTGCATCGAAGAATTTCAGAGTCAGAGCGTTTGAGTCCAATCGGACAACATGACCCAGCCAACGTAGCCGCTGGATCTTTATTCGCTGAGCCATTTCTATGTCGTCGTAAAGGTCATACAGCTCATCGTTCCATCGTTTGCGATATTCGCCGTTGCCAATATGCAAAGATCTAAAAATCTTGCGCAGAATCCTTCTCTCAAACACTCTAAGCGTTGCTTCATCGGATGTTGTCATCGTCCAAGCTTCTGCGCCATACGGTAGGACGGGCATGATGAGAGTCTTGTAGAGTGTTAGTTTTGTTCATCGAGAGAGGACTTTCTACTCATTTGCCTACTTAGTCCAAAGTAGCACTTGTTGGCAAGAAAGATTCTGCCTTGGATTTCCAAGCTGACACAGTTATCGGTGTTAATGCTGGTTCCTAAGTATACGAAGTCTTTTGCAACCTCAAAATGATAACTGTCTACAGTGACGTGGGTGCCGATACGCGAGTGCGCCGACTGTTTATTTGATGACAGGAGGTACTTCGTTTTGTCCTCGTTCACCATTGGGGAAATCCATTTCAGAGTTTTTTTTGTTCAGCATTGTCAGTAAAATATTTCAGTTGCCGATTCTAAATAGCGAAGAAGTTTAAGACGCCCTAATGTGCACATATATTTTGAATTGAATTTTTTTTTTCTGTTGTTCTTTTCATGTCAGAAAGTCAGGAAATGCGTAATTTCTGCAAGTCAACCGTCACTCAGCGCGCATTAAATTGTCGTTGCCGTTTAGGAGTTCACTTCTTTGTTACATCCACATGCCGCTGAATGTTTGAGGTACATACATTTGAATTATTTACGCCTTCGTTAGGATATAATCAAACAATGCTCTGCCCCTTCTACCCTCATCCTGCGAAGCCCTTTACTCAATGCTCACTCTGTTAGGTAGTCAAATTCAAGTGTTTCGTGATTTATGATTTTGAAAAATGAGTTCCAAATATTTGTAAAAAGTTACGTGCGAAAGTGAAAATGGTATCAAGTGTGGCAAGAAATGAGAGGAGAGAAAAAGAAGAAGAATGTGATATTGCTGAGTACTTGATTGTAGTATTTCCTTGAAGCTTTTCAATGGCACAGTGCAAGAGGATTCAACATATTCATTTTATTTATTTTATTTATTTAGCGACCATGTCTCCTGAGAGAGGTTAACCTCTTTGACCTGAATAAACTTTGAGCAGCGTGGAAATATCGGGAAAGTCGATGGGAAGTAAGTACAAAACTGCATTAACTCTTTCCGGGGCTCTGGTATAAAACTTATACCACTTATTTAAATATTTTTCCTGCATTTTATGCGCATTTGTATAATTATTTTACCACTTATACAGGCAAATTCAAGCTTATATTTAAAAAAAATATGACAATTGATTTAGCAGAGATTCCTTCGGATGCCGATTCAATTGTTGATGAAGTTGAAGTATTCGATGAAGAAAACTTGCAGGAACTCTTTGATGCCATCGTTGAAGATGGCAATGAGGATGTGGGAATTGTTGAGAGCGAAGAACTAGGGCTTAGCAGAACCCATAATTCACGAGAAGTTTATGATAGCGTTGATGAAGTTCCTCTAGCTGATTTAAGAAGAAACCGTGAACTGCTTGGGCCACCCAAGTGGAGTAAGCAAAATTCTATGGAACTGTTTGTAGTATTTGCTGGCGAGATGCAGGGACCCACTGATGTTATCGAAAGCATACCATCACACGACAATTTTTAAATTTTCAGTTCAATTGTAACTCCAACTGTGGTTGAGCTTATAGTATTCCAAACTAATTTGTATGCCCAGCAATCTGGTAAGTCATACATTCCAACAAGTGTGTCAGAAATATATGCATTTATTCGAATCAACTTTTTGATGGGAATAAAGCATCAGGCCAGTTATCGAGATTACTGATCATCTCGCCCAGAACTGAACGATAGCTATATATCCAAAATAATGCCCGTGAAAAGATTTGACTGGATTTTAAGTAATTTGCATTTGATCGACTCTTCTATAATGCCAAAAAGAGGATCACGATCATTCAAAAAACTCTACAAAGTTCAACCATATTTGGATATGCTGCAAGAACGCTTCGAACTGTGCTTCAATCCTGGCGAGTACCTTGCGGTAGACGAATCAATGATAAGATTCAAAGGTAATTTTTAAGATACGCTGATATTTGTATTCTACAGAAACTGTTTTAATAGGACGATCAACTTTGATCCAGTATATGCCGAAGAAGCCAATAAAAAGAAGGTTCAAAACTTGGATGTTCTGTGACAGCACCGGTTATGTCCATCGGTTCGAGATATATACGGATAAAAAAGGAGATCTAGTCGAAAAAAACTTGGAGAACGGGTCGTTCTCGGCTTAAAAACACCATAAAGTGTTTTTCGATCATTTTTTCACTTCGTTCAACTTGATTCTTGAACTGAAAAAGCAGTTAATAAATGACTGCGGAACAGTGCGAATCAATCGAAAATTTCTTCCAACCGATATTAGACCTGGTAGGTGGTCATTGCTGGCAGTCTTTGTAGGGGGAATAACGCAAAGGCCTTCGTGGACTTTGTGCCGTAACTGCAAGACTGTCGGAAGTGCGACTATTTCCTCCCCGTGGTGGCCACTAGAAACAAGATACCCCATCACGGGCATGTCTCTGTTGGGGTCCTGGCTAATATAGTCGGGCGGGAAGAGTAAACTTCCTTGGGTAAGTATAAATCCCCAATCCAAGGTGGAACAGCATACGCCGAGGGATGCTTGGCTAGAGGGGGATCTAGTCGCTAGTATGCGGACTTGGGGCGCCCTGGCGAGGCCCCATTTCAAAAATGCCTTCCTGCGCTACCGGGGCACTGGCGCAGGTGACCGATATACCCCTTTACTCGTGGGAACAAAATGAATACCAGCAATCAAAAACAAAAAAATGGCGGAAGCGGCCAAGAAGGCTTCAACCAAGAGGCGAACAAAAAACCTCAAAAACCAGAGGCGGTAACACCTCAACAGGAAGAGGCCACCAAGCCTCAAACTAATAAGGAGGAATGGTCCGCAGTTGAAGGCGTGAGAACTGCCGAGACGACTCCAAACACCGATGGCGAAGGGCCGAAAACGGAACAGTCAAAAAGGCTCAGTGGTGCGGGCAAGAGAAGACTTGTACACTTCCTAAAAAAAGGGCTAACCAGAGAAGAAGCTTATGCTAAGGCTCTGGAGCCCATGTGCAAAAACACAGGAAAACCAACGACGGGGCCGAAACGACTAAGGTAGGTTGAGGACACACCACCCGAAGCAACAGCAAAAAAGCGGCCTAAAGGTGATGGTCCGTCCACATCGAAAGACGCAGCTCTAAAGAGTAAAAAGTGGCAGCCCACTGCCACATACAAAGACATAACAACAGGAGTCAGGTTGGCAGTACTTGCTAGGGACTACCCCAACACGGTACTGACAACCGAACAAATGGACTCCATCCAACAACTCCTGCTAGACAAAATACTGGCGGGGAAAAACATGGCCACAAAACCAGCGTTCTTGGGCACTACTTACAAGGCAGGATACCTTGTCCTGCATTGTAAGGAGAGCACTTCGGCGGAATGGGTCAAGGCGGCCATTTCTAATGCGTCGCCGTGGGAGGGTGCAACACTGTGGGCCACAGAGGAATCCAAAATTCCTCACTCTCGTCAAAGTCGAGACAGCCAAGATACTGGACTTTGTGCAGGGGCAGAATAAAGGCTCAATGTTGATTCCTGGCGCGTGCTAAAAAGAGCCGAAAGAGGCTCCAACGTAACGCTAGTCGTAGCGATAGACCAAAAATCAGCCGCCAGCCTGAAGGAGTATAATGGTAGGGTAAACTACCGTTTCATACAAGTGACCCTCAGGCTGAAAGCTGAAAATATAACGACCGAAGAGTTAGTTGACCAAATGGAGTCAGTGGAGTTACAAGAAGAGGACGAAAGTCCTCCCAAAGACTCCGAAAACCAACCGGCGAAATGAGGTGCCTCCAGGCAAATCTTCACCATGCTAAGGCTGCCACCACTGAGCTTAGCAGAAGACTTGCCGGAGGAATCAACATAGGGTTGATCCAAGAGCCCTGGATCTACAGAGGCCGTCCTCAAGGCCTCAATGTCCAAAACACACAGGTAATTTATGACAAAAGCGCTGTCAAACCTAGGGCTGCGATAATCATAGATACCAATATTAAATTCTTGCCATTCACAGAATTCATGGATGGCGACACATCAACAATACTGGTCGAAGCGGAGTCTGGCGGAAGCAAGAGAGAGGTCGTAATCGCCTCAGCTTATTTCCCCGGAGACGCCGACATAGTACCACCAGAAAAAATAAGAGGCCTAGTGGAGTATTGCCAAACCCACAATCTAACCCTCGTAATTGGATGCGACGCCAACTCCCACAATGTGGCATGGGGAAGCACAAATACAAACAACAGAGGTGAGTCACTCCTTGAATTTTTATTACTTAGTAATATAACAATAGTAAACAGGGGTAATAAACCCACCTTTGTAAACGCAATACGACAAGAGGTACTCGACTTAACTCTAATTACTAACAAATCTTTGAATATGATCAGTAACTGGAGAGTCTCGGATGAGGACTCAATGTCTGACCACAAACACATACTCTTTGACCTAAATGGGGTAGTAAAGTTCTCCACATTTTACAGAAGCCCAAAAACAGCAAACTGGAAAAGATACAATGAATGTCTTTCAGCTAAGCTTAAAAACAGCGTAAGCAAAATAACATCAACAGAGGAACTAGAAGAGGCAGTAACAGAAATGACTGACTCAATCATGGCCTCATATCAAGACTGTTGTCCACTAAAAATTAAATCCTCCACGAAGAGGGTCCCCTGGTGGAACAACGAACTTGACAAACCTCGGAAAGCAACGAGAAAACTATTCAACACTGCAAAGAAAACAAACAAATGGGACGAATATAGGAAATCCCTAACTAACTATAACAAAGAACTAAGGAAATCCAAACGAAACTCTTGGAAAAACTTCTGCGAGGATCTAAAAGATACTCCAGCAACAGCTAGAATCCAAAAATCACTTTCCAAAGGTGACTCAAGTCCCATAGGCACACTAAAAGGTCCAAACGGAACTATTACCAACACATTCGTAGAAACACTAGAGCTTTTTCTAAAGACTCACTTCCCAGATTGCAAAAGTCATGACCCATCAATCGACAATAGTCTAGACATGGTAACTCACCATCAACGGAGATCTACGGACTCATTTGTCAATAAAATCATCAATTTCGAAAGGGTAGAGTGGGCAATTAACTCCTTTAAACCCTTTAAATCACCAGGGCCGGATGGAATATTCCCAGCACTTCTATCCAAAGGCACTGTGGAACTGATCCGAGTCATGGTGAAAATCTTCAGAGCTAGCCTAATATTGGAATACATTCCAAAGATATGGAGGAAAGTGAAGGTAATATTTATTCCTAAGGGAGGTAACAAACCCCCTGACTCTGCAAAATCTTACAGACCAATCAGTCTTTCATCGTTCATGCTAAAGACAATGGAAAAACTACTCGAATACCATCTAAGAGAAGAAGTAATCTTCAAAAAACCCCTTCATAAGCTGCAATTTGCTTACCAAAAAGGAAAATCCACAGTCACAGCACTGCACACACTCGTTGTCAATATAGAAAAGGCCCTAAATCAAAACGAAATAGCCCTATGTTCCTTTATGGAAAATTACAAATCCATGGAAACAGCACTCGAAAAAAGAGGTGCAAACCCAATATTAACTCACTGGATAAGCCAAATGCTTAATCAGAGGATTATTAAAGCCTCGTTAGGCCAAGCTGAACTTAATGTCACAACAGTAAAGGGATGTCCGCAAGGAGGAGTTCTTTCTCCACTGCTATGGTCCCTACTAGTTGATGACTTGGTGCAGCACCTAAACAATAAGGGATTTATAACCATTGGTTATGCAGATGACATATCTGTTATAATAAAAGGCAACCATGAAAGGACACTAACAGACTTAATGCAAAATGCCTTGAACGCAACATGGGAATGGTGTAAAAAGGAGGGGCTGTCGATCAACCCTAACAAAACCACAATAATCCCCTTAAAAAGGAAAAGAAAGTTAGAGTTTCCTACACTGAAAATAAATGAAACAGTGATAGAACTAAAGGAAGAGGTCAAGTATCTAGGTTTAACCTTAAATAAAAAACTCACTTGGGAATCACACATAAATAATATAACAAAAAAAGCCACGAAATCCTTGTGGACAACCAAACAACTACTTGGGAGATCCTAGGGCCTCAGCCCTAGTATGGCCCTCTGGATATATACCAAAATGGTTAGACCAATCATACTGTATGGGGCACTAGTATGGTGGAGCAAATCTATCCAACAAACAACGATAACCAAACTGGGAAAAGTACAAAGGCTTGCTTGTCTATGCATCACAGGGGCTATGAAAACTACCCCAACAGCTGGCATGGAAGCACTCCTTAATCTCCCACCACTTCATATAGCAATCCAAGAGGAAGCAGCTACGCAAGCACTCATGCTACACATGAAAGTAAATTTCAAATTGGGCAACCTCACCGGTCACCTAAATATCCTAAATAAAATCAAAAACACCATAAGCATGGCTCAAGTTTCAGACCACATCGACCCAATCCTCTGTTTCACAAAAGGGTACACAGTTACCTTTCCTGAGAGGATGGAGTGGAAAACAAACCCGAAATGGATGAATGATGATTCACAAAAATGGTACACAGATGGATCAAAAACACCTTATGGTGTAGGAGCAGGTGTAGTGGGGCCCAGAATCCACAAACCATACACTCTCACCAGGGACACCACTATCTTCCAAGCGGAACTATACGCAATAATGGAAGCAGTAAACATCATGCAACGCAGAAACCACAAGAGAGTAAGGATTAAAATACTCTCAGACAGCCAATCAGTCCTAAAAGCTTTAGATAGCTATACATACAACTCAAAAACCCTCTTAGAATGCCACAAGGCACTCAATAATCTGGCATCCAAAAACAATGTATCATTAATTTGGGTACCGGGACATGAGGGATATGACGGCAACGAAAAGGCAGACCTTCAAGCCAAAAAAGGGGCAGATGAAAACTTCATCGGACCTATTCCTATGTTCGGATTCAACAAAAACAACCTAAAACAAAAAATAAAATACTGGGCCAAAACTCTATTAAATCAGCATTGGAACAATGTAGAGGGTCTTAGACACTCCAAAAAGTTCTTAAGTTTCAACGCTAAAAGAGCCAACATGGCCCTCACGTTAAACAAAAAGAGCATTCGCACTCTCACAGGCGCCCTCACGGGTCACTTCACCTGCAACAAACACCTACATAAATTAGGCATAACTAACACCAGCACCTGCAGATTCTGCTGCGAAGATGAGGAGTCTATGGAACATCTCATTATCGAATGTCCGGGGTTGACGCATAGAAGGAAAAAGTTTTTAAACAAGTTCATGCTTACAGATGAAGACCTTCAATAACTCCCTCAGAAGGAGCTGGTACAATTCATAAGCATACTTAACAGTCAATAGACAGCATAGGGTGCACAATAGATCAATATGGTCGCAGTGCTAAAGGGCTACTCCTTAACCCTTTACAACCATTAACCATTAACCATTAGACCTGGTAAGCAGTTAAAACGGGGCAACTATGATTGGCAAATTAGTGATTCTGGTATACTCTTTATGAAGTGGATTGACAAAAGAGAGGGTACAGCTTTATCTAACTTTCATGATCCGAGTAAATTTGTAAAGGTACAACAACGCCAAAGCGATGGTTCTGTCAAAGAAATCGAAAAGTCTGAAATAATACACGACTATAATATGCACATGAACAACGTTGACAAGTTAGATCAGCTAAAGAAGTACTACGAGCTGAACAGAAAAAGCCACAAGTGGTGGCACCGAATATTTTTTCACTTTCTTGATATTGCAGTTGTGAATTCTTTTATTATTTCTAAAAGTATAGGGTACCACTTACCCCTAAAGGACTTCAAACTTGATTTGATTTCAATACTATGCAGTTCAGCCTCACCACCTACTCTTGGAACCAAAAATAAAAAGCAAGCTAGAGTCCGCATAAAGACAAACAAACCGTTTGTAAATCCAAGCCTACGGTCTTCGTCATCTCACCAACCAGTCAGAACAACCTTGCGTAGATGTGCGTACTGCAGCACGACAAGCCACCAAAGAAGGACTCAGTGGATGTGCTTAACTTGTAATGTGCCACTTTGCCTCAGCAAAACAAAAATTTATTTCAATGAGTTTCATAAGTAATCCTCGCACTCTATGCGCGACGGTATAAACCACATCCTTGTACAAAATCCTGCAAGGATAAACATTTTTTTTATACATTTTCTTCATTAAATGTCTCGAATAAATGAAATGAAAAAATCTTTGTGTTTAATTTTTAGCGATTTTTTTCAGTGCGCCGGAAAAAGTTAAGGGCAGCACTGGGACAAATTCTACACGCTCCGGTTATGCCAATTCAAGCAGTCCCTTGAACTCTCCCGAGTTTAATATTATAATAGCCTTTCTGAAAGCTCGAAATAGTGATCAATTAGCAAAAGTCGAAGAAAATTGATCGGTATCCGGTATTGGTAAGCCCTCGACGTGGGAATTAGTTACATTTTTTGACCAAGTTGAATGTTTCAAGTACCAGTAACACAAAAAGCAGTCGTGTGATAAAACATGCTCGCACGAATGCCATAAAATATTTTCAACTTTACGACGCCAAAGCCAAACTTTAGATATTCAGACGGATGTTGTCACAAACACAAAACTAGCAACCCTCGCATTTAAAGTTTTTGCTTGTTGTATGTGTGGTTTTGATTGTTATAAACATTAACGTACATATACACACGCATACACACACATATGGATGGTAATATGTCCAGCTATCAAATCGCGCAAACGCGGCATTTCAAGTATTTCATCAATGCAAACTCAACGCTGAACGCTCAACAATGAAAAGCCATGAAAAAGTTACTGGAAAATTTGGCAAAAGAAAAGAACGCAGAAAAATGCACAAAACAGAGAAAAATACGTAGGGAAAATAGATGGGAAGCATGCAGCACAAATACTGTATTTTTTTTTTTTTGTTTTTGTTTTCAACTTACCAACACTTACGATGCGGCTAACAGGGATTAGTCTATTTTTTTAGCGCTAAAACCGGGGCACACCAAAAACACAGCAGCAATAAAATGCAGCAGCAGCACATCGAAAATGTATCAATGTGTGTGTGTGTGTGTGTGCGTGAAAGCCTTCCACAGCGGTATGTTGTATGTGTACGTTTTTGTGCAACGCATAAAGGTAAATCACTTTTTTCCACTGCACATCGACTGAGTGACCAACACCAACAACTCAATTCGTCAAACAGTCCGCGAGCTTGGCAAAATTCAAATTCGAAAGCATTTCATCGAGTGCCAACAAGTCTACGTGAATCTCAATCAATGCTTGTCAATGTGGGCTTACACGGGACAGAGGGTGAAGAAGTCGGGGGGGGAAGCAAAAATGCATCTGGACGTCGATATTATTGTTGTTGTGCGCGCATAATAATTCAACTTCTGTTGCAGTGGCACGTACCGACGAAAGCAGGGAATTATTTAAATAAAATTGAATGGAAAAAAAATTTAAAGAAAAACATGCACGCAGGAAGAATCGGCAACAGCGGAATGGCTACTCTTCTGTTCGATTTTTCAAAACTTTCTTTTTTTTTGCTTTATTGCTACTCCTCTTTAGGCTGCCTGTCAACAACAATAGCAGCAAAGCGACAAGTGATTGGTCACCAATGCCTGTCTAGTGGGCCGAGCGATCTTCAGCGGATGAATGTTACAGCATAGCAATGGTGAATAAATCGATGACTTTCTGAAACAAAATAAATTTATCAAAATCAGAAATAAATTTTATGCCAACCTACTCCAAGCGCTGATCGGAAAAACTGGTTACAGTTCTTTTCTTTTTGTCGGGACAGACTAGCAAGTACAGCACTCAGACAAAATTAAGTCCATTGTATTGCACTCGAATTCCCTTTTAATTTTCTTTAAATCTACCCGAACTCTGAAGAAATCTGAGTACATAGATCTTGTGGTGCCAAGGAGCCAAGGTGGCCGCTTCTCAACACATCAGCGCCAAAGACTTCAAGCCTGATTTGACCGAAGACGGGGTAGACGCCATCTCATCCTCCTCTTCACAAGCTGGGCAGAGTATACTATCTAATATGTGCTTCCATGTGCTTCGCCCACAGAAAGTGGCTCGTCATCAGTCCAACCAGCTGCCTACAATCCCTTCTGCTTAGTGACAGGAGGAACTGCGACAGTCGGTCGGCCATGACAGGTAACATCAGTTTTGTCCATCTGCAGCCTCTCTCAGCCTTCCAAGCTCGCTTGGGGGTTAGAGTATCCCGTTTGCTAACCGTGGCTGTGATGGATGCAGAAAAGAATGACAGAACGGGCTCCGGGCCAAGGAAGTTGAGGCCTCAGAGGCCGCAATAACCACGTGTCCCGGGACACATGTAAGCATCAGGATATTATGTCTACCGACATAGTTCAACCTGGATTTACAGGACTCGAATACCCCTGATGTGGTTGAGGGGCTGTCTAAGGCCATGAGCGCAGCTTTGCTGTTGCTGCAGATCTGCCTCTCCATATGTTTTCCACAACAAAGTTCATCGCTTCTTGAACAGCACCCACCTTACACCTGCATTCCAAGATAAAAGTGCTGTTTTGTTCCGCTGGATTTCATGTTGACTCCAGAGCCTGAGCCGTGCTGGATTCTGGTGCCATCCGTGAAAAGGCGAAAACAGATAGCTTTCACGATAAAGATAGCTTTCGCGTCTACTATAAAAAGTCTTCCTAATCGTTGTAGCGTAGGTAGGTAGTTGAATGGGTTGAAGTGCCGGTCTGCCACTCCCCAAGTAGCACTAGAGTGCCGTTTTGATACCATTATGAGAACTTCAACGGGCAGATATCTACAGCCAACCAGTTGTAACGAAGCAGGTTGATGGGATTTCGGTTGGCGCGCTACACAGGCTGTCGAAAAAACGAGCACGCAGTGATCTTAGCTGCCAACCCCCAAGGCTGCCAAACCCGGACATTTAAAGAGAAAGTATTCAATGATCTCCGTCTCTAAAAGGAGACGGCTTCTGCAATAGGGATCAAGTGGCAAACCCTGATTTTCTGCGTAAAGCATAGCTACGAGTTTGCAAATTGAATCCAGTTCCTAGAGCTATGCGCATCCTGTGACTATTTTACTGGGGCCGAAGGATTTCCGAATGGAGCTCCATCTGATCTGCGTTTTTCTGAGAAATTATTATATGTAGTTGTACAACTCACCTTTAATAACAGTCAGTGGGATGCCTATGACTGGGTGGCAGAGCTCTGAGACCAATTCAGTCGACCTCTTCCCATAGTTTAAGAAGGAGTAGCATATAAACTGATACTATGGTATCACAATAGATCGGCAACGGTCTAAGTGAGTTGGTTTAAAAACCGACTGCCAATTCTACTTAGCTACCTACCTATCATTTCGTCCTACAACTCGACTGCAGACATCATTAAATAAATTCAGCCAGACCGATTTTCCGAAACGATTACCAAAATTATTAAAATTTTTTTTTTGGTTGGACGCTGTGAATCATGTATATATGTATGTATACTTCTATACGGATATTACATAGTCTTGCCATAAATTCTGTGACAAATTTTACAATGCATACGGCGAGAACAAATTCACAGAAAAAGATCCGTTATTTTCGGGTTTGTTCGTATGCATCAGTTGCGAGGCAAATTTCGCTCGTTAACACTGGAGTGGGGAGCTAAGGAAAATCGTCTGAAGTGAAATGTCTGAGGTGACAGACAGAAAGCGTGGTTCAAACCAGTGCAGCCATAAAAGCCGTTCGAGAAAGAATTCACAGAAATCTTTAATTTAAAATTTTTAAAAAACTCTATGACCAAATTTTCAACATTGAATCCTCTCAAAATTTTACAAAATTTTTTTTTTAATTTTCCAGCTTATTTCTTATTATACTATACTTTAAGAAAAAATTTGAAACAAATTTTCAAAAAATTTTATTTTTTTCGTTAAAATTATTAAAAAAGTTAAAAAAAATTAAAATAATTGGCTTTAAAAACTTAAAACATTAAATTTTTTTTATTTCAGTTCACTTATACTTGTACTATACTTTATAGTTTATTATATTTACTATACTTTAAAAAACATTTTTGAAAAAAAAAATTATTGACGTGTTTAATTTAATTTTTTGAAGAAACTTAATTTTTTCGTTAAAAATATTTAAAATTGAAAAAAATAACCCAAAACATTTGATTTTAAGAAACTCTATACCCAAATTTTCAACACTGAATCAATCTTAAAATTTCCAATTTTTTTTTAATTTTTGATTATCATACTATACCTTAAATTGTTTGAAAAAATTGCATTTCTTCGTTAAAAATATTTAAATAATAAAACTACTTTACTACACGCAATTTTTCAAGATTGAATCAATCTCTCCTGCTTAAAATCTCTCTATACCTTAAAAAAAATGTTTTCAATTTTTTCAAAACTTGTTGCTTTGTTGTTTCTTCGTTAAAAAAATTGAAAATTGTGACCAAATTTTCAACATTAAATCCATTTCAAAACTTCACAAAAATTTTTTTTTTAATTTTCCAGCTTATTTCTTATTATACTATACTAATTTGAAAAAAATTTGTATACGTTAAAAACATTTAAAAATTTGAAAAAGGACCGAAAATATTTGACTTTAAAAAACTCTGTACGCAAATTTTCATTTTTTTTTCTCCAGCTTATTTCTTATACTCTATTTATAATACTCTAATTTGAAAAAATGTATTTCTCCATTAAAATTTTTTAAAACTGACCGAAAATATTTGGCTTTAAAAACTCTGTACGCTGATTTTGAACATCGAATCAATTTCAATTTTTTGTTTTTAATTTTCCAACTTACTTCTTATTATACTACGCAAAATATACGCCTACAAGTAAACCAATTTGCAGAAAAGTTTAAAACCATGTAAAAAAATACTCTTATCACTTGACATGGAATCGCTCAAACAGCAATCGCCAGCAAATCATTGCCATATTAACGAGTTGCAGTAATCATCACAAATGATTTTCGCTCTCACCTTTATTTAACTGGGCTTTTTAATTTAATATTTAAGTTCATATTACTCACGCGCTGTTTGTTTTTCTTATTTTTTCTACTCCTTTGATTTTCAACGCGTGAATTTTTTAATTTTGCAACGCAACTCGCCACACTTGACACAGCAAAACTTTGCAGCAAAAACTGTTATGGCAAAAAACCGAAAATCGAGAGAAAAACAAGGCACATATGTGTATGTGTGTGTGTGGTGTAATACGCGTATGTAGTTGACGTGTTTAATTGCTGATTGTTGTCGTCGTTAGTTTGTTGAGCTGCGGGTGGCCACCGACTTTGGGCACCGCTTTTGGAAAAGTGGTAACTTTTCTTCGATGAGTGAATGGTGTGTTGACAGCTCTAACTGCACGCGAACACATACATACACACACATGCATATGCATTAAACCCAATTATAAACTTTTTAATTAATTAAATGCAATGCCAGCGACAGCAAAGTCGCTGTTGCTGTTGCTGTTGCTGTTGCTTTTGCAGTAGCGATGACGACGAATACGCTTAAATGGCTTTCGCGCAAATTGCTGTTAAAAACTTATCAAGCGGCTTTATAGCAGGTAAATACAAGTAAAAATATAAGCGGCCGTAGCTGGTATTCAATAATACAAAAAACCGTAGAAAGTTTGCTTTTAATTGCATGTCACACGTAGTGTTACTGATAACAGTATACTTTTCATTTGCTATAACGGTTATTTTAAAAATTAGCTAGAAACGCTATATTTTTAGTAATTAATAAATTTCCAAAGCCCAGGCGCGGTTTCGAATTATTGCGCACCACTACTTAAATTCACTTTCCTTGCCCTTTAGTTTTCGTGACTCTCACCAGCCATGTCGCTGCAGCTATGCATCCCAATTTGTACAAATATAATAAAATTATTTATTAAATTATTACTATTATTATTTTTATTATTTTATTTATTTATTGTATTATTTTTTTTTTAATACGTAAAAACATAAAAATATCCCTAATTGCATATAAAGAGTTTCCGTCTACTGCTCCCCATAAATCCTGCCACACGTTTTTTTTATTTATAGAGAAGCTTATATAGTCCATAGAATTTGCCTTACAAAATTTCAGGTTTTGTAACCTTTGAGATCTGAAGTTCTGAAGATTCAAGTAAATGTTCCAAAACCAACTTTCAAATATGACTTGCAAAATTATAAGAGTACGGGGTAAGTGAAAAGAAAAACTGATTCAAAATGCGTCTCAAGAAGTAGTTCAAGGGATGCTGGTTATTTGGAAGGTACAAGGGCATTTCAATAGGTACCCGTGTTTGATGACAGAGGGCGTTCTTGAGGGAAGTTGGTGTTAGCATCGTGTGCTGTCATCTATCAAACAACTGCAAAACAAATTTCAGACTGATTGATGGGTTAGTTTGGATTTGGCAGCTATTCGAGTAAGACGAGTTTCGTGATTTTCACTAAGATGGAAAAAGAGCAGCGGCGTTCGGTAATTCGCTTTTCTTTTTGGTTGGGGAAAAGTGCGAGGAGTTAAAGCAAAGTTGGATGCTGCGTAAGGGGACGCTTCGCCATCTATGATCACAGTTAGATGGTGGGGGTTATTAGTGAGCGAGCATCCGTTTTTGATGAGGAGCAACCGGCCAGACGTATTTACCGAGGAAATCATTCAAAAAGTCCACAACATGATTCTCGCTGATCGACGTACGAAAGTGCGCGAAGTAACAGAGATCATGGGTAGTTCGACCAGAACGGCAATTAATATTTTACATGATAAGTTGACGATGAAAAAAATGTAGGCCCGATGGGTGCCTCGATTGCTCACAAGCAACAACAAGCGGATGCGGCTGTTAACTTCGAAGCAGTGTTTTGAGCAATTTAAACAAGATCCTAAGGAATTTTTGCGTCTAGCTGTCACCGTTGATGAAACCTGGATTCATCATTACACACCAGAAACTAAGCAACAACAGCAACAATTCAAACAAAGGATTTCTCCCGGTGAATCTGCTCCAAAGAAGGCGAAGAGAGTCACATCGGTCGGAAAGGCCTTGGCGACAATTTGTTATGATGCCGACGACGTCATCCTCTTGGTTTTTTTAGAAAAAGGAAGAACGAGTACTGGGCAATACTACAGTGAGTTATTGGACCGCTTTCACAAAAAATTGAAGGAGACGCAACCGCCTTTGGCGGAAAAGAAGGTGATGTTTCACCACGACAACGCAACAGAACTTTCATCCGGAGTTGTCGCCATTAAACTGCATGAATTGCTTTGCGAATTGCTGTCGCACCTCCCGTATTCACCCGATCTGGCTCCTTGCTACATTTTCTCGTTTCCTAACATGAAAAAATGGCTATCAGGAAATAGTTTTAGTTCAAAGGAGGAAGTGATCGCCGAAACAGAGGCGTATTTTGGAGAGTTTGGCAAATCCTATTTTCTGGAGAGGTTAAAAAAATGGACGGAACGTTGGGAGAAGTTTATCTTTCTAAAAGGGAACGATATTGAAAACTCAAAAAAAAAATTAAAAAAATGGTGTCTTCATTTCTAACACGGCTACTTATGAACCCCCCTCGTATGAGCGTGAAAAAGGTCCCAACACTACCGAGAATATTAGAAGTTAGTTCAAAGAAAACAGCGGTACGGATGTTAATGCAATAAAATTTCGTCAAAAACTTAAAAATTTTGAAAATAACTCACTTTCGACTACAAAAATATGCCAAAAACAACTCCACTGAGCCAAAATATGTAAGGCGTTTTTCAATAGGTGCGCTTCAACTTTTTTCCGATAGGGAGGGCGAACGACGCAATATTTTTTATTTTTCGCTTGTCATTTGTAAACTTCATTAGTATACATTTCATCATGGAACGCTACACACTTGAGCAACGATTGCAAATCGTGCAAATTTTTTATGAAAATAATCGTTCTGTTGCTGCTACTTTAAGAGCATTACGGCCATTTTACGGTCCATTTAACAAGCCGTCCCGTTTTGGGGTTATGTGAAGTCATTGGTCTACAGTAACAAGCCGGCGACGATTTGTGAGCTCAGAGCCAATATTGAACGCGAAATTGCTGGAACTTCGGCCGATTTATGCAAAAGAGTGGTCGAAAATTGGGTTCAACGATTGGACTTCGTAAAACGTGCACGCGGTGGTCATGCAAAAGAAATCGAATTTCATACTTAAATGTATATGTTCAAACTCGATAATAAAAAAAAAATTAGTTAAAAAAGTCAAACCGTTTGTGTTTTATTCAAAAAAAAGTTGAAGCGCACCTATTGAAAACCCCTATATATCAAACTTGCGACCTATTTAATGGGGAAAAGTGACAGGACTAGCGTGACTGGCACCGTATCATTTTGTACATATTGCAATACCGACACAAATAGATTTTCCAAGGCCTGAGATTGTCACTTTACTCCACCAATGGTTTAGATACTATGCCATTATTCAACTCCAACGACAACGAAATTTTTGCTTCGTTTATTTATTTATTTGAATAATATGAAAATTTCATTGTTCTCAATAGTTTTTTTTCATGGCAACGCTCCGACATAGGAAAATAGTTTATTCTACATATGAAATGAAGTTTTCTTGATCAGAAGTCGGAAAAAATGACAGTTTCTAGCTCTAAGACAGTCCAAAATCCACAACCAAGCAGGGCGGACTTCAAGGTCTGTACATACATGCATACATACATATATAATCGAAACAAATATTCCATGATTTAATCAACGGATTGAATCTCCATAGTTTCACAAGTAATATGGGATGTGCCACCGTAATGCAAACACGAAGGTATTTCAGACCAGTTGCGCACACTTTTGGGCAAACACATTTTTCGAGCATTCTCTCTACCAGCTGGCGGTTGAATTTCGTTCTTTCTAAGATTTAAATTTTCTAGTAACAAAACTTAAAAAATCGAATGTAACCGGTGCGGAAAAGGGCGATAGAAGTGTCGAGGAAGGCAAAGAAGTCGTAGGAAAGCTAAACCCAGCTAGAGTTGTGTAGCAAGTAAATCTTTTCTGGCTACCATAAAGGCATAAATATCAGGTAAAAAGATATGGAAAGCAACGAAGAGGCAGAAGATGAGATTGTTCGCCAGGTACGCATACTTTTAGCGGGCGCACACGATTTGTACCAATTTCAGTGAGCAGGTAACAGATAGGAGGCTATGAGCTAAGGGTAAACTGAAGGTCGACTTTTGTTGTGTTCTAACAGGACACTGCTTGCTGGCGGCATCACGTTCTTACGATTTGGGTGTAACTTCCGACAAAGCGCATCACCTGCGCGTATGAAGCATTTGGGCTAATAGCAGCACGGATTTCTAGTAAAAGGGTGGCTAATACCATAGGTCTAAAAGTTTTTACCTGCATTTGTTTGAAAAAATGTAGCATCTCGTTTGCGATTCTATTCGACATATTTCATGGTGACTATGGGTGAAAGTTGTTGCTTGAGTAATGTTTTTGGCTTGTGAACTGAGCTCAAAATAATAGCAGGGGGGCATTTTAGGTAGGTAGGTAGGTATAGTGGTTGTCGTTTGACACACCTAGGCCTGCTGTATACCCATTGTGATACCACCGGGGCTATCCCCTCTCCTCACTCTACATCGTCCTCATTGAACCAACCTGTGGCTTTGATATATCTAACAAGACATGTTATTTTTATATTGGCTACTTCTGCCAAGTAATTCAGGGAGATTTTTCCTAGAATATTGAACCTTCTTCTATCCAGAGCCATGCATCCGCATAGAAAGTGTTCTATAGTACTCGTATCTTCTTCTTCAATGTCGTTACAGCTTCTGCAACAGCTTAGTCGTTATAGGGCGCTCCCAGTCTACTGGCATGCCTGCCAATCAGGCAATGCCCTGTTAGGACCCCGAGAAGATTTCTCATGTTTTTCCTGTTTACTTTCAACAGTCGGTTTGTGCGGCTCCTGTTCCTTTCTGGCCACGTCAACCTACTAGTTGCACAGGTCAGGGACTGAGACAATAGCCTGTTGGCAGCGCTGATAGTGTTTTTTTCTATAAGCATCTTGCAAGTTTTACAAAGTTTTGACAATTTTTTTCTTTAATTCTTTTTTATTTTCTTTTTCATATTTTTATAAAAATATAGTTCATACTACAACTTTGAAAAAACTCTTTAAAAAGATTTTTAGTAGTAGTTGCTTCAAATTTGTACTTTTTTAGTAAGCATTTTTAGAAAAAATTTAGGCACCCAGTCTTATAGGATAGCCGATTTAATTTTGTTGTTAGGTTAGGTTAGGTTAGGTTGACCTGGCTGGCTGAAAGCCATCACAAAGACCTATTGGTCCTTAGTAATACCAGATGGAGCTAGACCTTTAGGTTTCCCTATAGTACATAGAATCTAAGTAAACTCTGAATCTCTAAGCTAAAGCAGGGCATGAACCTAGAAGGTGTTCTAAAGTTTCCCTCTCTTCTAATTTATTGCAAAATCTGTTGTTGTAATATTATTCATTTTTTAAAGGGGCTCAAAAATCGCATTGTTTTTTGAAAATTTTATTACTTTTTCTTTGTTTTTTTGGCGGTCTGGTATATTTTTCTCCCATAAAAATATGTCGAGCATTCGTTACATGGAAGAAAATGCATAACACCACCAGCAAAAAAAATTGTCAAAGATCAATGCAAATTTTGAGCCACTTTAAAGTGAAAAAATATTTTACCAAAATTGAATGCACTACAACTGCGTACCCAGAATTTTTCAAAAAAACAAAGTTTATTTTATTTTGTTTTTTTAATTTTTTGTTTAATTCTAAAAAATTTTTTTTTTTGGAAAACTTCTGGGTAAGCAGTTTTTTATTTTATTTTTTAATTTTTTCAAAATTCTAACATAAATTTTTTTTAGAAAAATTCTGAGTAAGCAGTTTTTTATTTTTTTTTATTTTTTGTAAATTTAAAAATTTTTTTTTGTTTTGTAGTGCATTCAATTTTGGTATAATATAAATAAAATAAAATAATTTTTTTTATAAAAATTCTGAGTAAGCAGTTTTTTATTTTATTATTATTTTTTTTTTAATTTTTTCAAAATTCTAAAAAAAATTTTTTTTTTGTTTTGTAGAGTTGTATTACATTCAATTTTGGTATAATATAAATAAAATAAAATAAATTTTTTTTAGAAAAATTCTGGGTAAGCAGTTTTTTATTTTATTTTATTTTTTTAATTTTTTCTAAATTCTAAAAAATTTTTTTTTTGTTTTGTAGTGTTGTAGTGCATTCAATTTTGGTATAATATAAATAAAATAAAATTAATTTTTTTGTGAAAAATTCTGGGTAAGCAGTCTTTTATTCCATTTTATTTTTTTAATTTTTTCAAAATTTTTTTTTTATAGTGTTGTAGTGCATTCAATTTTGGTATAATATAAATAAAATAAAATAAATTTTTTTGTGAAAAATTCTGGTTAAGCAGTTTTTTATTTAATTATTTTGTTTTTTTTTTTAATTTTTTCTAAATTCTAAAAATTTTTGTTTGTTTTTTAGAGCATTCAATTTTAGTATAATATAAATAAAATAAAATAATTTTTTTTGTGAAAAATTCTGGGTAAGCAGTTTTTTTATTTTATATTTTTTTTTTTTAATTTTTTGTAAATTCTAAAATTTTTTGTTTGTTTTTTAGAGCATTCAATTTTAGTATAATATAAATAAAATAAAATAATTTTTTTTGTGAAAAATTCTGGGTAAGCAGTTTTTTATTTTATTTTATCTTTTTTAATTTTTTCTAAATTCTAAATTTTTGTTTTTGTTTTGTAGTGTTGGTATAATATAAATAAAATAAAATTAATTTTTTTTGAAAAATTTTGGGCAAGCAGTTTTTTATTTCATTTTAATTTTTTCTAAATTCTAAAATTTTTTTTGTTTGTTTTGTAGTGCATTCAATTTTGGTATAATATAAATAAAATAAAATAAAAATTTGTTTAGAAAAATTCTGACTTAAAAATTTGAAGTCACGAAATACTTATATTATATGTCATGACCGCAGCGTGCATAGAACAACCACTGTTGGCAGTGACACACAATCGCGACACTAGCGGCCCGACTGCTACCACTACCAACCGTCCACCCCCAATTCTGATATATCTGATATATTTCCTGAATTTAATATTCTATTAATATTTTACTAAAATTTCATAAAACTAAAATTCTTATAACTGAATCTCCAAACCTTTCGCTTGCTGTGCTTATAAATGCATACAGTGGATACAACAAGTTCACCAACACCAGTCCAGCTTTAACTTCCGCACTTGCTTTATTTTCGATTTGTTGCAGCTGTGTGCGCGTATGGGGGTGTATGCGTGTGCCGGGTACAAGGTGAAGTCAAAGAAATTGATTGCTGATTGTTTGCTCCTCAACACAACTTCCAATGGCACTATGTATTTGTGTTGCATGCACGCGCCGCACTTGATTTATAACTTTTGCCCTGCTCGTGCCTTGTTTGGTCGCAAATTGCACGCACTAATGCCGAAAATAGTCCTGTGAAGGCGGCGAGACGTTGCCGTCATTTGTCGCTGTCGATGTACGCTTCACAAATAACGCGATTTTTTTTGTTTTCCAAATTCACTTTTTCACAACTTTCTCACCACCACCACCACTTTTTCATTAATTTTTCACTTGCGCGTGCAACATTTTAGCTCTGTGCAAAATTCAATTCAATTTCTATCGCATTTCAAGCATTTCGGCGCTTAATTTGACGTTGGCCAGTCGATTTGGTGTGTATGAATGGAGGTGTGCGCGCGTCTGGGCTAACCTTCAAACAAATCAGTTGGCTTGTCTACGGGCACACACACGAGTAGTTGCCGGGCGGTGCACACACACACAAATTTGTATATATGTATATATATATGTTTTAGACATAAGCACTTGAGTAATTCATCGCAGCATCCACCCACACGCGTCCCACAACAAAAAGTGCAAGCGAAATTTTATTTAGTCAAACACTCACACATTCGCATGCACATTTATTGTTACCGTTACCGATTTTTCTAGCAGTCACACATTCAATAACTCAAACGTCGCGTCATTCGTCGTTTAAAAATTTGCGCCCCAAACAAACCGAGTTATGAATTACAGACTGCACCACCACCACACGGAAATCGCAATTGCAGCGCAACGAAATGCATCGAAACGGAATTTAAATTGTGAAACGAAAATTCTCAATATCACCAGTGATTTTCGAACACTGAACTTGTCGGCTGCACGTCACACGCTTAACTGAAAAATTCTACACTGAATGAAATTTCAATTACATTCGGAATAACTTCGATTCACCTCCACCCCAACCCCAAAAACAAACGAAATGAAAAAATGCGACAGCTCACCAAATAAAAACAACCACAATGAAGCGTAGCTGACATGAGTAGCGCACAAGCAGTGGGTTTTGACGTCTCAAAAGCGCTCATTGAGCCACAGATAGTCAGCGTCCATACAGGGAGTGTACGCACTTGGACAGGCAGACAGTCAGCCATACATACAGCCAAACAGCTAACCAGCCCCATTTACGTATTCTATTCTATCCACTATTTTATTATAGTTCGTATTGTAAATACATACAAGTGTACGCACATATATGTGTACGTATGCACGTGGCTGTGTGAAATTTCGAAAATGGTCAGCCAACGTCAGTACTCGTCGCTCTCTTGAAAATTCGCTCACTCATTTTGTTTGCTGCGCTTTACTGCTACTGCGTTTCTGTGCTTTGAGTAAAATTGATGTGAAAGACAAAAACAAAATATTTCAAAACAACAATAAATATAAGTAACTATTGTGTTGCCGCAAGGTTGTAAGTGCTGTGTGCGCGCATATTGGGGTGTGTGCGTGTATCGCAACCCACCCAAAAATGGCAACCGGTCAGCGCGCTTACAAAGTTGGAAAAGTGCTCCCGCTAATGGGATGTTGACACATAAACACACAATGAAGTGTATTATGTGCATATGTATGCACTGTTTTTGTTGTTGCTCATTTATTTGCTTTCTGTTTTTTTGTTTTACTGGCATGTCCAAAACATTGTAAGCGCAAATCATTGTATGGATGAAGGCGAGCTCGTCTTGCACAGTGTATACAGATTATAGAACTTCAGTCAAAATTATTTAAGTATGAAAATGAGCACAAAAACGCATATGAAGGTGGGTCGAAAAGCCATTTGGTCAATTTGGAAAAACTGCCCCCCAATGTCTGCCGAGGGACGACCGCAATTAGAAAAGGCTTTTCTGTAATTTTGCTGTTTCATGCACGGAGATTCGAAAGTACGCACTTCCGAATGGTAGTCACACACCAACAAATGGCTACGGCGGCCGCCTAGCTTCCGTTAGGTAATGGTAAAGGTAAAATGGCTGTCGTACGACCTAAGTCAAATGGAGGTCGCTTGTGATACCACCAGAACTATACCATGCTTACTCCACTTAGTGCTCTTTAAGCCACCCTATGGGTTTTGGCGGCCACCGTAGGCGAATGGGTTGGTGAGTGATTACCATTCGGAATTCAGAGAGAATGTAGGTTCAAGCCTCGGTGAAAAACCAAAAACAAGAAGAAGTTTTTTCTAATAGCGGTAGCCAGTACCTCCGACTGTATTTCTGCCATGAAAAAGCTTCTCATAAAAGAATATCTGCCGTTCGGAGTCGGCTTGAAACTGTTGGTCCCTCCACACCGCAAATAGGAGGAGAAGCTCGGCACCAATTATACCTATATATACATATATATGGGCTTTATAAATCTAGTTAGTCTAGCTAATTTTATACCTGCAACAACCGCGATGCTGTCCAGAAGTATGATACCGAGCAAATTCAACTTTCTTCTACACAGAACCATGCAGCCGCATAGAAGGTGTTCAACTGTCTCTTCTGCTTCTACATGCTGACAGCCTCTTGCAAAAGTCAAAGAATGGTGCCCCAGTTCTACTGCCATGCCTTCCTATAAGACAGTGCTCCTACTAATAATCTTAAGCCCTTCCTGTTAACCGAGTGCGAACGTACCATAGCTCATTGGCAAGATACCTGTAGATGGGATCACTCCTCCAAAGGTCAATGGACGTATAAGTTGATCCCCAAACTAGATGAATGGATAAGCAGAAAGCACGGCGAAACGGATTACTATCTAACCCAAATCCTCAGCGGACATAGTGACTTTCTTGTGTACCTCCACCGTTTTAATCTAGCAGATAATTCGACCTGCCCTGAAACCCACAGCGACTATGAGAACACGTGAGTTTTCACTGCGCCAGATTTTATGAAAAGCGCTTCGAGCTCGCAAAAGTCCTCGGCGTCGTCTCCCACACCAGATAACCTTGTAACGCAAATGCTAAACTCGAAAGGAAAATGGAAAGCAGTAAAACAGTTTGCAGCAAAGATATTAATAAAACTGCGAAACTTAGAATGGGAGCGCAAAGCGGAAGCAAAGCAAATGCAACCGATATAGAATACCCAAGAGATGCCTAAATGCCGGATGACTGTAATCATGAACAGACGACAAGCACGAACGTGCGAAGTAAAGCCTCCAGACGAACCCAAACAGACGACAAGTCGATAACGAGTAACGATTTTACAATTTTCCGATGCCCCATTGGTGACAAACTTTGATGAAATTGCTTTTAGCAGTCCCAGCGTGGAATCAGCCGAGAGGGGAGGAATGTTGTAGGGTTAGTGGGAGCATGCGACACATACCACTGGTATGACGGCACCTGTGATGATGTTTCTGACATTTTGGATTTGTACCTCCTCTGCAAAAAAAAACAAGTCTTTCCTGTTAAATCTAAGTAGACTGTTTGGGTCACCCATATTCCATTCTGGCCATGTCTGTCTACTAATGCTGCTGGTATGTAACCGTCTTCAGCGATTGTGTATCTATCTATTTGCTGCTTATATTTTTCCATGGGCATAGGTATACAAGTATAAACTTTGTCTTAAGTAATTTGGAGCTTAGTGCCTAGCTAACTCAACCGCCTTACAGTTACCCTCGATGTTACTGTGGCCCGCCACCCAGAGTAAAGTTATAGAGAAAAACGAGTGTTCTTAATTTGTTCGTAACATTCCATCGCTGTTTTCGAAGAGTGTTTCCATGATTAAAACGATTTCAGAGCTGCTCGACTATCGAAACTTTTTTTATAATTGGCGCGTACACCCCTTTTGGGTGTTTGGCCGAGCTTTACCTCCTATTTGTGGTGTGCGTCTTGATGTTGTTCCACAAATGGAGGGACCTACAGTTTCAAGCCGACTCCGAACGGCAGATATTTTTATGAGGAGCTTTTTCATGGCAGAAATGCACTCGGAGCGTTTGCCATTGCCTGCCGAGGGGCAACCGCTATTAGAAAAATTTTTTTCTTAATTTTTGTGTTTTCACCGAGATTCGAACCGACGTTGTCTCTGTGAATTCCGAATGGTAGACACGCACCAACCCATTCGGCTACGGCGGCCGCCGTCGGAATATATTTCTATAAATGCGTCTTTATTTAGCGCTAAAAGATCTCCTTTAATTGCCAAAACTTCAGCTTGGAAAACGCTGCAATGATCAGATAAGCGGAAAGGTATGCTGATGCCTATGGTATCCGAATAGACACCTTGTTCCGCTTGATCGTTGAGTTTCGATGTCAATGCCAAAAGCTAAACTAATTTTCATGATGTCGCTGGGCGGGAATGTTATTCTACCAAACCTTTTTCCAGTACACTTATTGCAATATTTTTGGCTTGTCTCAATTTTGGTTCCTAAAAATCTTCCTCTATCAGCTCCTAGGGACCTAACCTGTAGTCTTCTCTTTCACAATTCGTTGTCGTTCATTTAGTCCGTTTCTTCTACTTTGCAGCCTTCTACTGAAACTGGGTTTCGATTAGTTGTGTTGTTAGTTCTTTTATTCCATGGTCTTTCCGTCAATAAAAATAAATAAATAATTGGCGCTTACACCCCTGTTGGGTGTTTTCCCGAGCTCCTCCACCTATTTGTGCCGTGCGTCTTGATGTTGGTCCACAAATGGAGGGACCTACAGTTTTAAGCCGACTCCGAATGGCAGATATTTTTTATGAGGAGCTTTTTCATGCCGGAAAAACAATTGGAGGTTTGCCATTGCCTGCCGAGGAGCAGCGGCTTTTAAAAAAAATTTGTTTAATAATTTTTGTGTTTCATGCACAAAGATTCGAAGCTACATAGGTATTTTCGAATGCTAGTCACACATCAACCCATTCGGCTACGGCAGCCCGAATTTCCGTGAATCCTATGTACTTTTTTTCACTAGTTCGCTGTAAGCTACATACTTACTAATAACTCGAAAAGTAAAGGAGTTCATTATGAGACCTGCACTACCGACCTACTACTGACCATAGTCAAGGTATTAATAAAAAGAAAATAAGAAAAAATCTGACAAAAATGGCAAAAGAAACTGTTCCCAAAAAATGTTCAGCAGAAAAATGAACTTTTTGTATAAACCTTTTTTAAAGAAGTATATTTTATTTTAAGGCCTTCGCCTCGTTTGAAGTGGTGTTTTTGGGAGTTTCTTTGAAAGCTTGAAAAACGTCCATGTGAAGACCATTTTTTGAAGGCTGACAACTTCCTGAACTAGCCTCGTATGGCCAAATTTTTTTTTATTTTTTAGCAATGGTTCAAAAAATAAAATATCGAAAACAAAAATAAAAAATCTTTTTTTCGTTTCCGTTTTACACGCTTTTAAAGAAACACCCAAAAAACACCATTTTAAATCAGGCTAGGGCCTTAAAATAAAATATACTTCTTTAAAAAGAATAATAAAAATTAATTTTTCTGTTCAAAATTTTTTGGGAGCAATTTCTTTTGCCATTTTTGTCAGATTTTTTTTTATTACATTTTTATTATTATTAAAAATTACAAAAAAAAATGTATGTTACACGGAACCGATTACATTTTAATTTAGAAAACTTTATCATTCATATCATATTATTTCCAATAAATTAGTCTCATTTTGCATGGCCTTCCATGTTTTGGAGCCAAAATTTTTACGAGCTTCTTCTCGATGAAACGTGAGAACTTTAGTCACCATTTGGACGCACTTTAACATTTTTCCGACGTGGCAAAAAAAGATGTGACAAAAATAAAAGCTTTGGCTATGCTGCACTGTGGCGAGAGGAACTGCATTTTAAATAACTGGCGGACGCTGACATTTTGTGCAGGCCTATGCCTTCTATAATAGCATTGGTCTCATTATTTAATAGCGGCACTTCGTATTCAAAAATTCAGTAAGAAAATTTTCAAATGAACCTCAGCTTTTTATGAGACAAAACAAACTGCATAGGTGCATTTTGAATGAATCTCAAATTCAGCTTGTTTATTTATTTATTATTTGCTTTTCTTATTTTCTTTTTATTTACTACTCTTCCTTTTACAACGAATATTCTGAAAAAAAACTATTTTTAAGCTTTATTTCTTCACACCCATCCCACTGTTCGCTGTTATCGACAATTCGTCGCTTCAACACTCAAGCGAGCTCAAATCGTAAAGGTAAAGTGCGCCCAGTACAACAAAAATTTGTATATCAACGAAAATGCTCTCTACACTAATACGCGTGTCTGTGTGTGTATATATGCGTATAGCTATAGTTACGAGTAGTTACTTGTAGTTGACGTACGCTCGCAGAAAAAGCTTATTTTGCATGCAGTCAACGTCGCAATGTGCCAAGACTGCAGCAACAGAGCAGTGACGGTAGACAATAAAATACAAAGAGAGGCATTCTTCACATTTCCCAATATGGCGCTCTTACGCTCAATAGTCAAGGAAATTCGCTCGCTCTACACTCCACCCAAAAGTGCGCATGCGTCACAATGTCAATACGCATTGAATGACCATGTGGACGACAGCGACGCACTTTTGTGGTAATTGCAACAACCATTTGAATAATACTCCTAATATCGAAACAACAAAATTGAGAAAAACAATGAGAGTATAAATGCAACTTAGAGAGAAAAAAATTGGAATGTTAGCTTGGGGTGGTGACTAACTACTTGGACATGCATACATACATGTTTGTATAAATGTGTTTGTATGTGCCTGTGTGCATCTCTGCCTTCACTTCATTGCAACCCTCTACCACCTCGCTGAGCACTGAGGGTGGGTGGGTGACTTTGCGTTGCCTATGAAATTTGCCGCCACGCAGAAGAAATGCAATTGCATTGTGGTTTAAGAAAACTTTCGCCAGCACTTTTCCAGCAACATTGAGTCTTTACATTGTACATACACATACATACAAGTACGTACGAGTATATTTGTAAGCCTAAAAAACTGATTGCTTTTACTACGCGGTTAGTTGTGGATTTAATAACGTACAAAGAATTTGTTTTCTGGTTTCCCATCGTCTTATTTTATCAGTCGTCAGTATTCGGCATTTGTATTTGCTTTTTTTTCTAGTTATTTTTTTTTTTTGTTTTGTTTTTGAGTTTTAAGTTTGAAGTTGGCAGCAGCAACAGTGGTTTTTCGTTTGTTTGGCTGGTTGCCCAATTTGTCCAGAAAGCTGCTGTGGCTGGAGGGTTAACCACGTTGCCAAAAAACCAAAAGGGGGTCAATATACTACACACACACACTCATACACTCATACATACATTCATTCAAAAGATGTTTGCCGTTTTTGCTTGCGTACTTGTTGCGTTGTGTTATGCCAAGTAATGTTAGTTGAATGGAACATTTTTGTTCATTTTAATGCGCTCCATTGACCGCATTTCAGAAGGATTTCTGTTTTGCTGGAATGCGTAAACTTTTTGGTAGAGTCACTAAGTTGAGTTCAATTATGTACATTAAAGTTGTAATGTCGGCAGTTAAAGTTAAATTCATAACAGATTTTCTTCACTAAAGTAATTAGTAAAACAATTAAAAAAATTAATTAAATAGAGGAAAGTAGGAGTCGATGATGGAGATGAAAAAGCGATGGGAATATTTTTAATAATATTATAATACTATTTTTGCTTTTCACAAATATATACACCCTTTTTGGGGTTTGGTCCAGCTCTTCCTCCGATTTGCAGCGTGCGTCTTAGCGGCATTCCACAAATGGAGGGACCGACTCCGAACGCAGATATTTTTTATGACGAGCATTTTTCAGGGCAGAAATACATTCGGAGGTTTGCCATTGCCTGCCGGGGGGCGACCGCTATTAGAAAAACTTTTTCTTCACTTTAGTGTTTTACCGAGACTCGAACCTATGTTCTCTCTTTGAATTCCGAATGGTAGTCACGCGCCAACCCATTCCACTACGGCGGCCGCCAGCTTTTTTTACCAACGTATTATAAAAGGTGATAAATTTAGAGGACTTTTTTGAAGTGAAACTTCTTAGGCGTCGATGGATGAGCGAAAATGGCCATGCAACGTTTTGGGCATTTTCGTTCCGCGAGAGAGAAAAAAGATATAACGTAGAGGAAAAGAAGAGAGAGAGCTATACCTTATATATATCTTAAATACACTTTAGGCTATTTTTCCTGAGTTTTTCCTTGTGGTTGTTAATTTCTAGTGAGAAATAACACTGCCTACTTTTTGGTGCTTCTTTGTTGGTGCAAACTTGTAGGAAATATATTTTTGGTGCCTACTTTTTGGAGTTATATACCCTTGGTGCCTTCGAGCGTTTTTGGTCCCAATTTTTTGGCGTTTTTTTGGTGACTACTTTTTGGCGCTTATTTCCTGGCTAGTGCTTGTGCGTACTATAAAGTGCTATCCATTCTGGCGTCGGATTTATTGGTATTGCCTTGCGGTAATTTGTGCCGTTGTGCGGGTGATAAAATCTCGGTGTAGTGCGCGTTTTTGCCACGGTTTGTGTCCAGCGTTTACCTACACCGGTCGACCCTTCTGGGTTTTTTGTAAATTTTGTCTATTTGTATTCTCTGCAAATGTTGTGATTCTATTTAGATGCATATTCTTTCTATCTCCCTCTCTCTCATTCTCTCTCGGGGGAGATTCTTTGTCTGTCTTGAAAGTTTCACCTCTGTTATGTGTACTACGCTACACGCACTTTTTTTACATATATAGGAGTTTGGGTAACCCTCAAGTAGCCTTTTGAAACCAGGCTAAACCTGTGTATTTCCATCACCTCCCGCAGGAGGACTACCGTCAAGTATTACTTCGCGGAGAGGCAAGGCGATTAGCCTCCGCTGCAGTGTTGTAGTCTTTCCAGACACCTCATCTCTTTCATAATCTCGGCCACTAAGCCGCATGCCGCATTCCACTTTTCCTTCGAGCGCAGCATATGACGCACGAATGTTTCCGGCGAAGGAGATTCTCCGAAGGTTCTATGAAGTGCGGAACCGAAGCGCGAGCTCGAGAAGAATATGTGGCTAACGTTCTCTAATACGTTTTCGTCGCAGTAGTCGCAATAGGAATTGTCGTCGTGGTTAAACCCGTATAAATATGCTTTGAAGCATCCATGTTCACTCAGAAATCGCACAGCTTAACGTTGCGAATGCATTTGTGCGTCCAACGCCCTTTTGCAGAGTTATCCCACCTTGTTTGCCACTCATCGATGCAATTCTCTCGTAACGCCGCACGAGTAGACGAACTTATAGGCCTCCCAAATAGCGAGGGCACCGTTTTAAATGCGCTTCGTAAGTTCAAAGCGTTTTTACCGAAGACTTTGAGTTAAACAAAAAACACTATCAATAAGTTCATCAATTATATATTCGCTGTTGCTGTTTATAACCTCTTCCCACCTCTCGACCAATTTATTGAAGCCGTTCCATCAAAAATTACCAGGTGTTGTGTCAAAGAACAGTTTGTTATCGAAGGTTACGCCCTTCATTTGGTTTAACAGGCAGCGGAAAATATGGTAATCCGTCGGTGCAAGATTCGGAGAATACGGCGGATACTAAGGATCTCCCATTGAAACTCTTGGAGTGCGACTTTGACAACTAGTGCAACATGAGGCCTGGCATTGTCGTGAAGGAGTATGGTTTCACCATGTTGAACAGGTCTTTTAAGTCGAATAGCGTCATAGACGTAGTGTAGCTGGACAATGTAGAGCTCCTTATTGACCGTGACATTATTTTCAAGCATTTCCCAGTGCACAGTGCATGCCCATTCTCACCAAACACATATCAGGATCTTCTTTGGATGAAGATCCGGCTTGACTCCCGGCTTTGGCGTATCTCCTGGAGCCAGCCGTCCCTTTCTTTACTTCATATTGTTGTATAAGCACCATTTCTCATCTCCTGTGACGATCTGGTACAAAAGACGCTGTTCATGACCGCGTGGTGCTCGATGGCGGGCGAGATGCTGAGACGCAATTTGAAGACGACTCTCTTTGTTTTTCTCGTTGAGTTCGTGAAACACCCAGGCTCCCAATTTTTCGGTAAAGCCCGTTGAATGAAGATGATTGAGAATCGTTTTACGATCGCAGCTTATTTTTTCCGCCAATTCCCGACTCGTTCGGCAACCGTTCTCCTTCAAAAGTCATTTACGACGTTCTTCATGCAGAGTTCAGAAGGCCTTCCACCGCGGGACGTGTCATCGACATCAAAGTGGCCAATTGAATATGAACTTTCCAAACCATTCCCGGGATGTAGACTCGCCTATGGCCCCTTATCCATACACGTCGCAAATGTCTCGGGCTGCTTCAGCAGCTTTTGAACCTCGATGAAAAGCAAAGAAGAGCAGCTGTCGAAAATGTTGATTTTTGCAGTATTGGCTGAGAGTGTAACGCAACACATCGTAGCATGGGAAACTATTACCCAAACTTGGCAGCAAAAATATAATAACACAAAGAAGGGCCGCTGGACACGTCGCTGCATTCCAGACTTACGAATCTGGATTTGGATCGTGGAAGTGGATTTTTTTTTATCTAACTCAATTTTTAACTAGGCATGAATGCTTCAAACCATACCTCCATCGGTTCAAACTCGAATCGGTCCCACTTGTGAATACTTTGGGGTAAACGCGATAGAAGACGTCCGTCACACATTCTTCGAATGTAAGCGTTTTTATATCTCTAGATTTAAGCTTTGCAGCATATTTGGAGGAAACTACGACCCAGATTCATTCGTGCAATCCACACTAAAAAGCAGGGAAAAATGGACGGCAGCATGCGATGTCATAGCAGAGACTATAAAGAGAATAAGACCCTCGAAAGACTACGACACAGAACCGGCGACTAATTCGCATTTCCCCTCCTACGATGTAATGCTCTGCGGTTGTCCCATGGGGTGAGGAGTTCGACGAAACAACAAGCTTGTCCTGGCTTCAAAGGGCTACACGAGGGTAACGCGCTAACACAACGCCCATGGAAAAAAACACTTTTATGTCGCCTCAGCACAGCAGATGATTTTTTATGAGGAGTTATTTCATGGCAGAACTACACTCAGAGGTTTTCCATTGCATGTCGGGGTGCGACTGCTTTTAGAAAAAATGTTTTCTATCATTTAGTATTTTATGCGTGTCCTTTCGAGCCTCGGCACTACTGAATGGTAGTCTTACAACAACTCATTCGGCTACGGCGGCTTAAAAATACACCTTACCTGAATAGAAAGTTCTACGTACACAACCTTATGAGGCTTCTCAAACGCACAGACTGCATATACATAGTCGAGAAGGAATAGCTGTATAGCTTCTTGGTAGCGAGGATGTGGTAACAAAATGGTGCGAAAGCGCCAGTTGCAGTCCTGGTGAATGCCCACTTCAACCCACCAGAAAGCTCTTCTAAATGCTTCACTCGATTTTGTGGAATATACTTTCGATATGAGTCATCCGACCACTGTGCGCCGCTTACGATTTTCCTGCTAACGCCGCACTTTTTGCCACATTAACCTCACCTGTCGAAATTGCGGATTTCTTTAATAGGCGAAAAAATTATGTGATACTTTTTTCAGAAGGGAAAAATGCATTAAAAAAAGCGCGTATAAAAACAAGATTGGAAATTCGCCACAATGCCGTCGTTCGCAGATAAATTTCATCTAAAATTTGTTGACGGCAGTAAAATGCAGTAAGAATAACTATGCAGTTTTTCCGTGTTGACAGCAAACACAGGTAAGTACACGGCTGAGCTGCATGTCGCGAGTAAGCAAATAAAGAGTATAGCAAAACGTGCCACACTTCACCAAACACCAAATGTGTAGTCTGAGCACGAAGGATCCGCGGAAAATCCAACACTGCAGTGAATCCATTGCAATGACCGTGAAGTCGAGTAACAGATGGCAGGTGGGGGATGGCAAGCGAGTAGAATTTCACCTAAAGGTAAAAATAGGTATAGCAAGTGGGCGCAGCAAGTGGATGAGTGATGACGTTCAAGTGGCGTTACGCTTGACGACGCGGCAAAATATGCACGTGTCTTTTCGTGGCTGCGCCGGGCAGCGCTAGAAAAATGCAAATTCTCGCAATAGAAGGCGAAAAAAAATGAAACGAAAAAAATGTAAAGTTACAAAAGTGAATGCTAATGGAAGACTTGACATTTCAACAAGAAAAGTAACAGCAGCCAGAGCAACAGCTGCAACAGCTGCAACAACTACAACAGCAATGCAGCGAGTTGACACACAGCCAACCGCAGAGCGGGAGTCAAGTTCAAAAGTGGCATAGCTTGAACATTAACCTGGTTATTACGTAAAGTGTCGGTTGCACAGACAAGCTGATATACTGAGATGATACTCGTATGCATGTAGAAGTCAGTAGCCGGCTGAAGGATGCGAAGCGTCAAAGTGCTCAGTTGAAATTGAAGGTTTCTGCTGGAAAATTATGATGTAGTGCAAACTATTGTATATATATAAATATATATATGTGTGTTGGTATGAGTAAGTATATGTGTGTGAGGGCATATGTGCAACACTCAAAACTAATTACGGCTTATTCATGTGCTTGTGTGCGCTTGCAAGGGGTGCTTCATTAAAAATATTTTTATGCACCCATACAAATGACCTTAAACAAATTTATTTTTAATAAAAGTGTTCACTTTTTTCAATTGAGGCGCATAGGTTTTGGCTATGCAAAAACCCGCATGCGAAACCAAAGTAATAAAAAACTGTAAATAGGCACATGCACGTATGTATGTATGTGTGGGTGCTCTGTGCCTGTATAAATACAAATTAAGTAGTCTCTAGCGAAACTTTTATGTTTTACGACGACCTTCACCCCTGCTTATGCAGTTAAACACACACATGAGTACATGCATACATGCGTGCATGTGTGTATAGACAAACGTTATAGCGAAACTTTTTATGCAAGGACATGGAAAAGAACTTAGACCGCCTAATAAATTAAAATCGGAGCAACGTTTATAGACATTTTGTGCAGGTATACCCTGTAGGCAGGTCAGCTGGTTTAAAGTTAGTTGGGAAAATAGTTTTATGCTAAAAAACTCTACTATACGTATCTTAGTTCGAATTGTCTGTTTTTAAGTGGCTTATTTATAGTTTTTAGCTAGCTTATTATACTTTATAACTATACTATTTGAGACCAGTTCGTAACTAGTTACTATCTAACTAGTTACTAACTAACTAGTCACTAACTAACTAGTTGTTAACTAGTTACAGAACTGGTAAACACATTTTTTGCTCATTTCTCGCCTTTTTACAGAGATTCAGGTCTAGAATTTTCTTTATCAGAAAAGCGATTATTTTTCAATTACTTGAACTAACAACCCTTAACGGACCATTGCTGTGAAACAAAGCCATGCCACAATATAAGCGGCATGACAATGTTGTTTAGTCGATCGAACGCCACATATACATATGGCGGTAAATATCATTTTATTATTTTTATCACTCTATTATTCTCATATTAGACAGAAACTTTAGGTCCCTCCATTTGTGGAACAACATCAAGACGCACACCACAAATAGGAGGAGGAGCTCGGCTAAACACCCAAAAAGGGTGTACGCGCCAATTATATATATATATAGACAGAGTAACAGTTGTGCGGCCACATTCGGCTATATCCCTTAAGTGAAGGAAATTTGTTGATGTTTATGAATACCCGATAAAAACCCGATTGTGCAATGAAGTGCGAAAGCTACTAATTGCAGTGCATCGTGGGGTTACATCTTTTCTTAATATACCGTAGATATAAAAACATTCGGCTACCGTAACCCAATGGTTCACTGCATGATTACCTTTCGGAAGTGCGCAGGTTCGAAACCACAAGCGTGCAACACCAATTGATGGAAAAAGTTTTTCCAATAGCGGTCGCTCCTCGGCAGACAATGGCAAATCTCCGAGTGTATTTCTGCAATGAAAAAGCCCCTCATAAAAAATATCTGCCGCTCGGAGTTGTCTCGAAACTGCAAGTCCCTCCATTTGTGGAAAAGTATCAAGAGACACACCACAAATAGGAGGAGAAGATCAGTCAATTATTATTAGGTTACTGCGCATTGCGACCAAAAGAGATCTATTGTGCAGAGCCTGCTGAGGTACCCTATATTTTAAGGCTAAATTTTAGCATATTCTGGCGTTTATTGTTCCATAATTTATATGGCTGCCTAGTGCACGACATTTACGAAGGTTATTTTCTGAATAGTCAGTGTCCATTTCACAGAATCGGCAGTTGCTAGTCTCAGAGAGATCAATTTTGTTTAAGTGGTATCTCAGGCTACAGTGGCCCGTAAAGTAACCAGTTAAGCGCTTTAAGTCTACTCTGCTAAGTGAAAGTAGCTTATCCGAAATTCCTCAGTCCGGCGTTAGGAATTGTTTCACTTCCCTTTGATCGATAGAATTGCGCCAGTGTTCAACGAATTTTTTCTTATCGCACGTCCTGAGAAGCTAGCTAATGTGGCCCTTTGTAAGTCCACAGAAAGGCTCAGGACCAATTAGAGGCATGTTAGCCGCTTTTTTAGTTAGATGGTTCGTTATTTCATTTCCCTCATATCCTTCGTGTTCAGGAACCTAATCTTATAATACTGTGTTGAAGTTGCCTAACATGGTGAGAAGGTTCAGGCCGTCATGCACCACCGCCTGACTATCTGATATAAGTAAATGTTGGCTCTTCTCTTTTTTCAACAATGGCATTCCCTCACACATAACTCAATGGCATGTATTTCTGCCAGGAAGATTGTTGGGTAGAGACCTATTGGAATCGATTTCATAAAACAATCCTTAATCACCTTCATTCAAAGGGGTTTACGAAAAAATTTGGAGCCTGGGTGCCTCACGAGCTCAACGAAAAAAAATCAAAGAAAGTCGCCTTCAAATTGCGTCTTAGCATCTCGCTCACCATCGAACAACTCGCGGTCATAAACAACAATTTTAGTACCAAATCGTTACGGGTGATGAAAAAAGGCACCTATACTTCAGTATGAAGCAAAGAAAGGAGTGGGTGGCTCCAGGAGAAATGCCAAATCCGATAGTCTTATATAAATTGCATACATAATCGCTGATCCACTTGTTGATTCCTGTAGAAATGATTCTGATTATAGGATCTGGTCCCTGTGGGGTAACCACAGTTGGCCAATTCATCGGCAATTTCATTCCCTTGAACCCCGCAGTGTCCTGGAACCCATACAAATACGAGCTTATTCTGCCTTGCAATAGAATTGAGCTTCTTTTTACATTCTTTAACAATCTTTGAGGTTTGCTTTGCGTTCTCCAGGCGATCCTTATCACTCACGTCGTTGGAAGCGTCGAAACCACTCTTTACAAGTAGCATTTGATGGAGCGTGATTACCGTAAATATTGGTCAACATACGACACGTTTTAGCTGCACTTTTCTTTAAAAGGTAATGCTGAAGCGTGACTTCCCGCAAATGCTGTTTTTTCGGGTCGAACGTATTGTAGATATTTTTGATGTTAGATAAAAAAGGAATTTTTAGGCTTGAAACGAATGTCAGCTACTGCGATCGAGAGCTCACCTATACACCTTCAAATCACCAGTATATTACTAGAGCGAACAGAAAAATATTATCAGCTGCTACACGGAAGCTTATTCAGGGCGGAAACTTATTGCCATGCCAAATAAAAAGCAGACAATTGAATTAATTGACTGCCCATGAGAAGTGAACTTAAACTGGTATCGAACCAGTTCAAGGGACTAGTCCTCGCCATCAGTCTAATGACCGCGCTTGATGGTATGTTGCTTTATTTATTTGCAAACCGCAGATAAGATTTTAGCATAAAGCAGCCAACATTTTGTTAACTTTGCAGCTACAATGGCAAGCGAGACACAACAACAAGGATAACAATGAAAATCTTGTGGGACGTGACGGTTCAGATTTTTTTTTTGTTTTTTTGGCGGATAAAGAAAGCTGGTGTGCTAAATGTTAAACAATGTCTGGAAAATAAATTGAAACAAAAACCAATGTCAATGCACACACATTCAGAAATATCTACATCACAAGTTTGTAAATGTGTGTTAGTACTGCCTTTTAGCAGTAAGCGGACAAACTCGAAGTCGTCAAATAAAAGTCGCGTGCCAAACAAAGTCAATACAGACATGCATACATACACACACATTACATACAGACATTTTTGGAAACAGCCTGTATATACAAGGTGGCGTAAAATAATCGTACATTGTTTTTTTATAACTTTCTAACTAAATTGAAAAAAAAAAATGATTTTGAGTGATGGAAATCTCTATATTTACCATACTTTTACGCGCTCAACTGCTTGTCCGTTGGTATACTGCAGCTGTCTAGTTCGGAAGTGTCAAATGCGACTGATGAACGACGCCATTTGTAAGAAATATAAATCTGCCGCTAGGGTGATTAATTGATTACCACCTTGTTCGTATGACTATATCCTTGTATTGAGGCGAAATGTATTGATGGTGGCGCAACTGAAAGGGTAGGAGCTGAAAAGCGGAAGCAACATTTTTTAAATCTTGCTGATAATCGCTTGCATAGGAACAAATTTCTCTATAAGCACACACGCAAATTTGAGCTGAACGTTTCCCTACAAGTAAACCTACTTACTTTTGAACTACCTCACCACCATTTTTGTTTTGTAACTTGAGATACTGATCAATTGGAAAAACGCCCAAAAATTCTACCATAAAGTTCGGCGGCTTACAGAAAGTTTCAAGACCGAGATGTTTTCTTGTAACAAAGACGGCGAACTGGTGACTGACATCCAGAGCAATGTTAATTGTGGAAGAAACACTTCTCAAACCTGTTAAATAGTGACAACTGCGAATGTCACAGAAAATGGGAAGATCCCGATATCCCAATCGTTGACGACGGAACTGCTCTTCCGCTATCCGATCATGACGAGGTCAGAATAGCGGTAACGTGGCTAAAGAACAACAAAGCCGCGGGCGCCGACGGACTGTCGGCTGAGCCATTCAAACATGGCGGCAAGGAACTGGTAAGGTGCATTCATCAGCTTCTATGGAAAATATGGTCGGATGAAAGCATGCCTGCCGACTGGAACTTAAGTGTGTTCTGCCCAATCCATAAGAAGGGATTGCAATCTGTGCCAATTATCGCGGGATTAGTCTTCTAAATATCGCCTATAAGGCTCTAGCGAGCGTACTGTGTGAAAGGCTGAAGCCAACCGTCCGCCAACTGATTGGAACTTAACAGTGTGGCTTTAGATCTGAAAAATCCACAATCGACCAGATATTCACAATATGGCAACTCTTGGAAAATTCCCATGAAAGTACAATCGACACACACCACCATTTTGTCGATTTTAAAGCTTCATTCGACAGCACGAAAAGGAATTGCCTATATGCCGCGATGTCTGAATTTGGTATCCACGCAAAAGTAATATGGCTTTGCAAGATTTTGTTGCTCAACACCAGCAGCGTCATCAGAATTGAGAAGGACCTCTCCTAGCCGTTTGATACCAAACGAGGTTTCAGACAGGGTGACTCGCTGTCGTGTGACTTTTATAACCTGATGTTGGAGAGGGTCATGCGATCGCCGAACCTAATCGCCCTGGCACAATGTTTTATAAGAGCTTACAATTGTTGACGTATGCTGATGGTATTGACTGCCTTTTCCAAACTTGATAAAGAGAACGAGGACAAAACGAAGTACCTCCTGTCATCAAACAAACAATCGGCGCACTCGCGTATCGGCACCCACGTCACTGTAGACAGATATAATTTCGAGGTTGTAAAAGACTTCGTCTATTTAGGAACCAGCATTAATACCGATAGCAATGTCAGCCTTGAAATCCAACGTAGAATCTCTCTTACCAACAAGTGCTACTTTGGACTAAGTAGGCAACTGAGCAGTAAAGTCCTCTCTCGACGAACAAAACTAACACTCTACAAGACTCTCATCATGCCCGTCCTAACGTATGGCGCAGAAACGTGGACGATGACAATATCCTATGTGGCATCCCTTTGAGTGTTTGAGAGAAAGGATGGAACGATGAGCTGTATAAGCTCTACGACGATATAGACATAGCGCAGCGAATAAAGATCCAGCGGCTACGTTGGCTGGGTTATGTCGTCCGAATGGATACAAACGATTCGACTCTAAAAGTATTCCGTGCGGTACTAGCTGGTGGTAGAAAAGAAAGAGGAAGGTCTCCTCCGCGTTGGAAATATCAAGTGGAGAAGTACTTGGCATCACTAGACGGTCCAGAAACGAGTCGCAAGCTGCCCGAATGTGGCTTGCAGGTATTTTGACCCACTCGCGGACAATGGCTTTTTTCAACGCCTCGAGAGTGGTGAATCTTTTACTTCGGACTTTGCTCTTCAAAATGGCACAAAGAGTATAATCCATCTAGAAAAAAAAATGTTCGGAAATTGACCGCTTTCGGCCAAGTGAAGCAACTCCTTCACTCTCTCAAGTCTGACTTGTTGCTGCTTTGGTGTGAGATCATGCGTCTTTGGATCTTGTAAGGCTTAACTTTGAGACTATTTTTCAGTATGCGGTGGATGCTACGGTTAGATATTTTCAGTTCTTTCGCCATTTGATTGGCACTTCGTCAGGGATTTCACTCAAGTCGCTTCTTCACTTTTTGAACCATTTCTCGTGACGTTGCAGCCTTTTGATGACCACCTCCATGACGTTTCGCGATGCTACCAGTATCATTGTAACGAGTGTCAACGACAGAGAGGAGTTAGTTGAAAGGAGACTGCGTAAGCGTACGGACGTGTACGGACGGTGTTCGGTGGCTTCGTCGCAATATTTATCATTTAATTTCATGTGTATTAAATATTCTTTTATTTCAAATAAATAACCACTCGGTGTACTGTACATTACACCTCAGAAGTGGGATTTTATCTCAAAAACCTACAAAAGTAACAACGACAGCGAAAACCGAATTCTAGGAAACGCTGTATCAACGAAGTCGGCGTTAAAAATCTACAAAAGTAACAACGAAAACCGAATTCAAGGAAACGCTGTGTCAACGAAGTCGGCGTTAAAAATCTACAAAAGTAACAACGAAAACCGAATTCAAGGAAACGCTGTGTCAACGAAGTCGGCGTTAAAAATCTACAAAAGTAACAACGAAAACGAGAAACGAATTCAAGGAAACGCTGTATCAACGAAGTCGGCGGTAAGAAGCTACAAAAGTAACAACGAAATCGAGAAACGAGTTCAAGGAAACGCTGTATCAACGAAGTCGGCGTTAAAAAGCTACAACGAAATCGAGAAACGAATTCAAGGAAACGCTGTATCAACGAAGTCGGCGTTAAAAAGCTACAACGAAATCGAGAAAGGAATTCAAGGAAACGCTGTCGGTGTTAAAAAGTACTCGAGCATCTAAGTGAGGCAGAGAAACGGTTCACTGGCTACGTAGGAGGTAGTTGCTAAGGTTTGAGCAACAGCGCAGCAGCGGTGGAGGGGAAAAAGCAAGCAAAGAAAGAAGTTGCAAAGGGATACGCAGCAAAGTGACGGCGAAGCAAACAACAGTCGTGAAGCATTTTTTGAATCGGACGGTTGGTTGAAGGAAGGAAAGGAAAAAGCACGAATAATCAAGACAGTGATGAATACAGTGAAATTGAGCTCTTTAAAAGTTGTGCAATTGAATAAATTGCTACAAAATCAAAACATCAGTGTTGTGGGAAATAGAGCGGCTAAATTAGCAAAACTGGCTGAGATATATCCAGGTGATGAGATAGATGTGGACGAAGTTGAAGACGACGGTGAGAATACAGGTGCTCGTCGTGAGATGGACGAATTACGCGGTATGATCTTGCAACTGACAAAGACGGTGAGCGATTTGGTAGCTTCACGTGAAAGGCCAGATGCAAGTGCAAGTGCAGCACAAGAGACTGTACGTATTTCGTCAACGCCATCAAACGAAAGTGATGTCGGAAACGCAACACGAGCAACAGGAGTAGCTGTCCACAATCGAACAAGTAATTTGCGGGAAATTTATGCGTTGATGCCAGAATATGATCCATTGAAGAACAACGTAAGTAGCGAAGTTTTTGTCGAGAAAGTAGTACAGTTGCGCAGGGCATACGAATTGTCCGAGCAAGAGACATTGGTAGCAGCACAATCGAAACTGAAAGGTGTGGCAAAGGAATGGTTAGATTCGCAAACAGTTTTCCAGTCATGGTCCGATTTTGTGCAAGCGTTCCAGCTTGATTTTCCAGCTTCAGTTACGTCAGCGCAAATGCACCGCAATATGGCCCAACGGAAACGTCAACCCAAAGAGTCATTTGAAGAATACTACTACATCATGTTGAGTATTGGTAGACGGGGACGGATGGATGAAGAATCTATCAACTCATATATTATCGCGGGCTTAAATGATCCATCATTAACGCGCACGTTATTAGCGCTCAAGTTGCCAACGTGTAATGATTTATTGCGCTCACTGAAAGACATGGCTGATGCTCCAGGACCATCAAAGGCGAGCATGATGTACGAGAAAGGTAACAACGATAAAAATTCCGGATTAACGAATGAGAGAAAAATCAAATGTTACAACTGCAATCAATACGGGCACATTGCGTCAAAATGTCAGCAACCACAACGAAAGCAGAAGTGTACGAGGTGCAACAAGGTAGGGCACGATGCACAAGCATGCTACAATGGAAAACCGAATGTTGCGAAGTTAGTGGACGACTCCAAACGTGTCATCAGTACAGCAAGTAGAGATGTTACATGGAATGGCAAGCAGTTTAGAAGTTTACTAGACACAGGAAGTGACGTATCGTTAGTAGCAGCATCAAAAGTTCCAAATGACGTGCCAAGATTTCCGGCTACGAAACGACTTCAGGGATTTGGTGGAGCAGTTATAACAAGCAACGAGTTCGTCGAAGCAGAGTTAGTCATCGATGGAATCACGATATTAACCCCTTGTTATATCGTCGCAGATAAGTTTATGACACATGATATCGTAATTGGTTGGGATGTATTGTGCAAAGAAAGTTTCAGGCTAATCATCGAGTCGGGCGTCATGAAGGTTTATCAACAACGAGATCTGTCTTTTAACGTAAACGAAGATATGAGCGGGGTAGATCTTCAAGAGGTCAGATGTGTGTTGCAGAGATACGAGAGTTGTTTTACTGAAGATTTGTCCAATTTGGGACGATGCAAGACGACAGAAATGGAAATCATCATTAATACCGACCAACCAGTGATTGGAAGACAGTATCAGGTACCGCTATACCAACGTCCAACGTTATCCAAAATCGTGAATGAGTTACTTGAACGTGGCATTATCAGGCCGAGCTCGTCAGTGCATGCAGCACCGGTGATTCTAGTTAAGAAGTCCAATGGAGAGGATAGAATGTGTGTCGACTACAGGGCACTCAACGCTGTAACGGCGAAAAAGCATTTTCCGATGCCGATCGTCGAAGAACAATTATCCAAGCTAGTTGGAAGCACAGTCTTCACAACGTTAGACATGACGGCAGGATATTACCAGATTCCATTAACGGAAGGAAGTAAACATTATACGGCATTTCTAACACCAGATGGCTTATTTGAACATAACGTAATGCCGTTCGGTCTACGAAACGCGCCAATGGTCTTTCAAGAAATGGTAACGAAATTGATAAGAGGTCTAAAGCATCGAAACCGAATTGTTAGCTATGTAGATGAAGTCATCATCGCAACGAAGAGTGTAGCACAAAACATCGAAGTATTAGTTGAATTTCTCCAAGCCGTGAAAGAATCAGGGCTCACATTGAGACCATCAAAGTGTAATTTTATGGCTACCAGAATCCAATTCTTGGGACATATCGTAAGCGAAGAAGGTATCCAACCAGGTGAAGAGAAAACCAAATGCATTAAAGAATTTCCTCAACCACGTACAACGACCGAAGTTAGACAATTTCTGGGTTTGACTGGATATTTTCGGAAATTCGTCGAAGGGTACAGCATCATAGCGAAGCCATTAGCAAGTTTGCTGAAAGTAAATGCAAAATACCAGTGGTCCAAAGAGCAAGAGGAATCGTTCACGAAGCTTAAAGACATCTTAATCACCCAGCCTGTTTTAGTTGTGTTTGACCCTATGAAAAACCACGAGGTGCACACTGACGCAAGCGCCATTGGAGTATCAGGAATCTTGTTACAGTCCGATAACAAAAATTGGAAGCCGGTCCAATACTATAGTCGCCAGTGTAGCGCAGCCGAGTCACAATATCCAAGTCATGAGTTGGAGGTCCTCGCGATTGTGGAATCGTTGGAAAGATTCAGGGTGTATCTTCTCGGCACAACCTTCGTGGTGCGGACTGATTGTAATGCTGTAGTGACGACCAAAAAGGTTACACCATTAAGGCCACGAATAGCCAGGTGGTGGCTACGTCTGCAGGAGTTCGACTTCTCGTGTGAGCATCGACCAGGTACTAAAATGCAGCATGTCGATACGCTAAGTAGATTGCCAGTAGAAGGACCATCATGTCCATCAACAGTCGCGGATAAGGTATTATCCATCAGTAAAACTATGGGACCGGAGGATTGGGTATCCACCATACAACTACAAGATAAAAAAATACGACGAATATGCGCACTTATCAAAGGCGAAGAAGAGACAGACGAAGATGAGCTAAAGCAGCTGAAAGAAGATTATGCCATGCGAAATTCACGGTTATTCCGAAAGGTGGAGGAGCATTACAAACTCGTTGTTCCACAGTCAGTGCGATGGCGGGTAGTGAAAGCAAGTCATGACGATGCAGGACATTTTGCACTGGAGAAAACATTAGACCGTCTTAGGAAGCACTTCTGGTTCCCACGAATGCGACGTTACGTGAAATCATATATTGCGGCTTGCGAAGAATGTTGTTTGAATAAGGTCAAGGGAGGTAAGAGGGAGAGTGAACTTCATGTTGCCGATGTACTACCGATACCATTCAGACGTTTGCACATCGACCATGTGGGCCCATTTCCCAGGAGTAAATCGGGAAACGTCTACGTGTTGGTTATTGTCTGCGGATTCAGCAAATATGTGCTGCTCAAAGCTGTCAGAAATACTAAGAGCGAGCCAGTCATCAAAGCAATGAAAGAAGTAATGGCTATTTTTGGGCAACCACTGCGTGTTACATCGGATCGTGGTACAGCCTTCACGTCGAAGCTGTTCGAGAGCTTTCTCAGCCAAAAGGGCATCCAGCATGTCAAAACCGCTATCAGAACTCCAAGAGCCAATGGGCAGGTTGAGCGCGCGAATAAAACTCTATTGAACGCTTTAAGATGTACAGTGGAAAATAACAAGGTATGGGATGAGTCGTTGATGGCCATCCAATGGAGTATGAATTCGCAGAAGAATGAGGTAACGAAATACAGCCCAAACGAACTTGTGTTCTACTTCGATCCAAGGGATGTTAGTCACAACCGAATGATCCAAGCTATGCATGATGAAGTTGTCCATGTGTCAGACATGGAGGAGAAACGCGACATAGCAGCGTCCAATATTATGACCGAACGTAATAAATGGAAAGAGAGATACGACAAACGACATCAGAAACCGCACAAGTACGAAGTTGGCGACTTGGTGGTAATTGACAATGTGTTTACAGCGACGGGTGAATCCCACAAACTCGATCCTATGTACAAGGGTCCATACCAGGTGACGAAGGTATTAAACTACGACCGCTATATCGTGGAAGATTTACCGGATACGATGGTCACTCAGCGCCGATATTGCAACGTGCTGTCCGCCGATAATCTCAAACCTTGGTGCGCTAATAGTCCAGAATTAGACATCCATGATGACGAAGAAGACTCGTCCTGGAACGACGAGGAGTCAGGAGAGGCCGAGCTGTCAACGACAGAGAGGAGTTAGTTGAAAGGAGACTGCGTAAGCGTACGGACGTGTACGGACGGTGTTCGGTGGCTTCGTCGCAATATTTATCATTTAATTTCATGTGTATTAAATATTCTTTTATTTCAAATAAATAACCACTCGGTGTACTGTACATTACACGAGTAATGGTGCGATAAACAAAAACTGTATTTAGTTTTAAGTGTTCGAGCACACGAATAATCGCTGGTTGTGATTTTCCAGCCAAATTACGTGGCTACTATGATTTTCTTTTTTTCGCTTTTAATATCGGCAAAATGCTTCCGCGGCCTTGTAAGCAATACTCTGAACTGTCATTTAGCCAACTAACAGACAGCTGATGCCCGTGCGTCGGCTGCGCGAAGGGTCTGAAGTTGGTCTGACACTTCGAGTGCTTGACGCTGTAGTGCCGCCGCTTTCAAACTTGTGTCTGATGCGAGTAATGGTGAGTCTCGTAGGAGGATCTCTCTCAAACTGCCTTCTAAGTCGTCAAGGCACTTCCACCACGTTCTCACACTTCTGATGGCATCTTAAATAAATGTAAGGGTTTTCAAAGGCTAGTCTAATATCAGCCATTACTTTAGACTATTAGATTATTTCTAGAAAAAAAAATACTTTGAGAAAAATTAAACATTAAAGTGTGTAAATGGTCATTTTTTGTCACACACTCTGCTATGCAGAAATATACCGTCCATATCGAGAGTAGTGTTTTATTTTTATTATTCATCGATACTTACTTATACTCCTTCAACGTATTAGTACAGACCTATATAAATATTCGCCCAGTTTGCTTTCGCCTGGCCAGACTATTCGTTTTGCTTATATTTGTTTGGTATATTAAAATGCTTTCAACAACCATTCGCTTTTTTTTTGCTGTTTTGTTTTTGCATGTTTGTGCGTCAATCGAGTAAGGGCCAATATTTTTTAACGAAAAACTTTTCCACTAACTTTCATCACTCTGCCACAGCCAGCTCCCACAACGTCCTTTTCAATGCGTTTTTATTTGATTGCACCCAAGTTGGCATTGAGTGTAATTGACTGCGACTCGACTCGGGTCAGTTGGTGCAGGCTACTATGGGCTAAATGCAAACGAAACACTAACAACAGCAACACCAACAATGTAAGGTTGAAAAAAGGACAAATATTCAACAGGGCTACAAAGTATTTATTTGAGCTGGGAATTATTTGTGCATGAAAAGAGAGCTTTTTTCGACCATTTCATCAGGTCATGCAAGCAATTTTTGGCTGAAAATGCAAGCGTTTCTCCATGAACATATTGCATATATGTATATACATACCCGTACATATACCTGTGGATATGTACATACATGGGGGTGTAGGTGTATGCAGTTTGTGTACTTTTCATTTAGAAGTATTGCGCGAAAAGCAGTATGGAGTAGTCGTGATATGAAAACTGAGTTACTTCTATAAATTAAAAACATTCAATATGAAGTTAGGTGCTTGTAAGTCAACGCGGATAGGAATCAATCCTTGGTGTGGCTACCTTTTGGTAGCGCCCGGATCCGAAACCAACTGTGAGTTCAAAGTATGAAAACGATAGAAAAAGTTTTTTTTTCGATTAGCGATAGCCCCTGGGGAAAACAATTGTAAGAGCTCCCAATTAAACACCATCTGTCTTCTATTCTTCCTACCTTCCTGCTATGGATTAGCAGGTCTCTATTGCAAGACTTGAAAATCTTTTCAATTTTATTCGGCTCTGCCGGCATCCAAACTCGAGCTCGAGATCTGTTTGGAATTTCATTCTTACTGACCGCTTCGAGTTTGGCTCCCGGGCAAATCTCTCCTACCTTACCTACAACCAACATATATACCGTGGCTGACCTAGTGTCTTCGCAGGCGATGAGCTTAGCTCTACCCTGATTCCAGCCTGCGTCATGACAAAGGGGAGGAGGTCTAAGGAGTTCCTCTAGGACCTGGAGGTAAACTTTGGCGACAGCCTCCTCAAACCACCTCCACTTTTCCTTAGCAATGGCCCCTTCCTCTTCTCCCTTGTCAATGATGACCAGTATCTCACAGCCGCCATTTACAACCTCACTAAAAGTTAGATGTTTATAGCCACCTACCTTTTGTTTTTTGGCGACCCTTTCTATTGCTTGTTCTGCGGAACGTTGCCTTCTAGGGATGGAATCCGCCGGTTTTCGCAAGTCAGATATTACTCCTTTGCCCATTCTAGCGATTTAGTCTGTTCTTCGGTTAGCTGATCTTCTACTAGCTCTCCCAGTCTCGTAGTAATTTTGTTTTGAGAAACGGGCATGCTTAGCCGGTCCCTCCTGTCCTACACTTGTAACCCGGCTAGAAGTACTAGGACTTCCTATAGCAGCCTGTCGGTTAAACCTAAAAGCAGGTGCCGACCCCCGCCCCCTATAAGAGATTGAGGTGAGCTGGGGATTGTTTGCCTTAAGCGGAGTTGACCCCGTGACTCATGCTATCGACCAGTTGGAGACCGGAGACCGGCCCAAGCCTCCCCGCCCCCCGCTGCTTCCTGCAGTACTCGTGCTAGGACCAGCCCCCTCGCTTAAGCTCCCTCTATCTCCTATTAATGGCGGTCTGACCACTTACATGCTCGCAGCTGTGGCAGTAGTCGGAGTCACCTCCGTCGGTGTTTTGGGGGCACCGACCTCCTTGTTAGAAAATGTTTTCCTTAATCTTGAATCCATTTTGGTTCCAATAGTGTCGTGAGCCAAGGGAGGTCCGTGTGCTCAGGTAAGTTTAGATTGAACCGGTGGTCGCCAGGTATCTGGGGCACTCCGTTCCCGACTGCGCTATTTTTAATCTTCGTCCCCAGCCAGACTGAACCTTGGCACGGGTTGCGTGTACCGATTGCCCAATGACTGGCAGAAACACAGATACGAGTTTGGAAATTAAATGGCGTGGAGTTCCCTGCGTCCTGCGTCTATTGTACTGGTGCCAAAGGGTTTTCAAAATAGCACACGAAGAAATGGAGTTCCATCTGTTCCGCGCTTTCCTGCGAAACAGGTCGTGCAATTCCCCTTTAAAAACAGTCAGTGGGATGCCGATGACCGGGTGGGAGATTTCTGAGACCAATTCAGTCGACTCCTTCCTGGCAAGCTCATAATTTCCCCAGTAGTACGAGATGCATTTCTGTTTAAATGGCTTCATAAACAAGCAAATCTACCGGATTTGAAGCGGCGAAAACCAATGGGAGACTCATCAAGCGAGTCTAGGCTCCAAACAAATCACGCTTTGGTGTGGATTTAAGTCAGGCGGTATCAATGATCTTTATTTCTTCAATCATGCGCAAGTCTGTCTATTTTATTATGTTTAATTTCAAAGTTTGTAGCGACGTGTTGTATGTATTTACTTGGCTAGAAACTACTTAACAAACAATAGGCACTGCATTGAAGTAGAACCCACCTATTTTTTCGCAATTCGGGGTTTTTTCGTTATTCTTTCAAAAAGGTTCTTCAAGCAGATTGAAAAGTACTGCTGCCTAACATTTTGACCTTCGGCAAACCTGTGAAAATGCACAGATCTAATGAAATGTTTAAGTTTTTTCGATATTGTCGACCGTTTTAGGCCCTGGCTTAAGTGGTCGAACAAATCAGGATACTTTTTTATAAGGAGAAAATGCGCAACACCGCCAAGGAAAAAAATTATAAAAATATATTTGCATTTTAATAAATATTACTAAATATTACCTCATCATGTTGGTCTTCTTACCACGAGGATGAGGCTTAAGTGGTGGTTTGACCCCGATATCATGGGGACCAACTCAACACGAACTAAGAGGGAAGCTCCATATGGGGATTTGCTAGCCATCCATCCGCGTTACGGCGAAATCAGTGGCCATCCAATCACCATACGAAGTTCACTGTACCGACGAAGATCCCTTGTTATTCCTAAGCCCCCGTCATCCCATTATTTCCTTTCCTACTGCTGTCGCCAGACCCATTCTTCTTTATGGAAATAAGGTGCAGAGATCAGCGGAATTAGGAATATGTAGCGTCATAAAAGCCACGCAATCCATGGCTTTGGATATCATATTACATCTGCCACCCCTAGACTTCTTCTGCAAATACTCAGCGGCCGGTTCCGGCTCACAATGACATTCAACCATCTTATTGTGATTATCACCCTCCCATTCTCTGCTTCGAAAGGAATTTCTTAATGAAAGTCCCTTCTAGACTGGAATGGCTTGAAGAAGATCCATCACCCAACACACACGTTAAGATATACACGCACGGATCTAAAATCGATCAGAGTTATATTGCGAAGAGCTTTTTATCAGTGAATCCTTTAAACTACCGGAACACAGTAGTGTTTTTTCAGGCGGAAATAAACGCTATTCATGAAGCCTTTAAATGGTTAGAGATAAACAGAATATCATTAACAGATCTCTGCATTCTATCAGACAGCCAAGCTGCCTTACTGGGGCCCGATGCATTCCAAATAACATCAAGGACTGTCTTACATTGTCGCCAATCTCTTAATGAGATGGCCAAACAATATCGTATCATCTTACCCTGGGTTCCAGGTCACAGAGATATACCAGGGAACTGTAGGGCCAACTTGCAAGAGAAGGTACCTGTATGCCAAACATAAGTTTCATAATTTTATGGGGGTCCCTCTCGCAACTTGTAAGCTTCTTATTAAGGACGCACTAATCAGTTCTGTAAATCAAAGATGGATCAGTGTCAATACCTGGGAAATTGCTAGGCAAACATGGCCAAGGCTAAATTTACGTATGTCCAAGAATAATATAAAATTGAGTAGACTTCCAATTAGGATCTTAGTAGGGGTCCTCACGTGGCATTGTCTCATAGGAAATCACGCAAAGAGATTAGGCGTTTACATGCATGATTTCTGTCGTAGCTGCAAGAATGAGGAGGAGTCGGAAACAATTCAACACCTTTTTTGCATATGCCCAGCTCTAGCCAGAAGCAGAAACCGATTTTTAAGATCCTACTTCTTAATGAATATAGATAATCTATACACTTTAGGTATCAACAACCTTTTATGCTTCGTCAAAAGCTCAGGATGGTTCAATCTGGGAGTAGAAATGTAACTCAGCCTCTGCGGCTCACAACGGCCCCATTTTCATAGGGCTGCCAAACCTAACCTAAACCTAACCTACTAAAATTTAATAAACCAAACAGTTTTATATATAATATATTTAAACGCTTTTCTAAAAATTCTAATTAAAAGTTGTGAAGTATTATGAAAAATTCGCAGAATTTTTTTTATATTAATATTTATATAAAGTTTGAAATTTGGATTTATATTGTTTTTGTTAGACAATGAGCTATACCTCTACAAAAAAAATCCACACTAGAATAAACGAGAAAAGTAGTCAAAACGGGTCAAAATGTTGAGTTGCTATCGTTTTGACCGCGTGATGTACATATTTATCTATAATGGAGAGTAAGCCACAATTCGTGCTTATTCTATAACAGCGTGAATCTTATTACTAATTAGCTACTCTTCGTATATCTGCCGTTATCAAGTCTCATTTGATATTCTTCCAATTTTTATATTCTAACACCGGCGTCTGACCTTCTAGGCAAGACTCCAAATGACTCTATGTTGCGAAACATGGAAAATAAAAACAAAAATGGGTTAGAGCATAAAAAATGCATACAAATTGCATTGACATTGATAGTCGAGCCGAGTTTTACTTACATCTTTACAAACAGACAAATGAAAGTACTGGACGTTACAAATGCAGCATTCACGCCTTGAGCCAGTACTTTGTATTGGGCAGCAGCGGCAAACGTGCGTGCACTAATGGCAGTCGGTTAGTCATTCATAAATAAACACAAAGTACACCGCGCCTGAGTGACGGAAACAAAAAAAACCAAAGCCAAAGCCAAAGCTGCAAATGGTACGGCAACAATGCAGTATTCTGGTGTGCGCCAATTCCAGTACCGGTGCAGCACAGCGCAGCGCAGCAAAACATAACAGAACTTCCGTTGTTGCAATGGGAAACAACAACGCGACCGAACGGAAGAGTGAACAAGCGCGCACACGCGAGTGATTAGGGCATTTGAGCGACACAACGGAAATGAGTTGACGTCAAACTTGACGTCGCTTTGGCCTACCTCAACGCCGAATGTGACAAGTCTCCACCAGCAAATTTACTATTCGAGCTGTATGTAATACTTTCACCGGCAGCGCCCTAATTCCCGAAAAGAGCGCCAACCACAAAATGCGGCCCATATTATATTGTAAATTAGTAAACCGTTATATTGCAAGCATGCATACATACATAGGTATATACAATACATACATAGGCGATTTTAGAATTGGCATTTTGTGGGCGGCGGTCTCATTTACTTATATTGCTGTAGGCTTGGTTATACAAGGTGGCGCATAATTAGTCACGCCATCGGACAAGTTATAATTTTTGCAAGTGGGTGTTTAACCGAACTCCTCCTCCTATTTGTGGCGTGCGTCTTGATGTTGTTCCACAAATGGAGGGACCTACAGTTTCAAGGTGACTCCGAACGGCAGATATTTTTTATAAAGAGCTTTTTCATGGCAGAAATACACTCAGAGGTTTGCCATTGCATTGCCTGCCGAGGAGCGACCGCTATTAGAAAAATGTTTTTCTTCATTTTTATCCTTACCCGAGACTCGAACCTACGTTCTCTCTGAATTCCGAATGGTAGTCACGCACCAAACCATTCGACTACGGGGGCCGCCGCGTCATACGTCAATCATATTATGCAATTGTGAGCTAAACAGCTGTGGTATGCAAAAAGACATGCAATGGAGCGCGTAATCACCCAGACAAACGGTGGCGTTAATCGGGATTAACGGCGTATATCGGAATTATCTCAGGAATCAAGTGCAACTCAACACAGATAGTTCCAAAACGCTTCAAGGAGTAGCAGCAGGAATAGTGGGGTCTAGAACACTCAAATTCCTGACACTAAGTATAGATACAACGATCTTCCAGGCAGAGCTCTACGCCATAATGGAAACAGTGGAAATCATATCCAAAAGAGGATTCGAGAAAAATTAAAATTGTAGTGTGACAGACTAAGACAAAAGTCCTAATGGAGTGTAACAATGCACTCAACAAACCGGCCACTCATAATCATATCTCACTCATTTGGGTACCCAAGGACATGAGCGACACGAAGGAAACGAGTAGGTAGACTTTTATGCCAAAAAACGGCAGAAGGGCTACTTATTGTACAAACCCCATTTTGCGGTTTTAACAAAAATAATGTAAAACAGGAAACCAAAAAATGGATCCAAACTAAAATCAGGGAAAACTGGAACGACACAAGTGGCCTTAATCACTCCAAAAAGTTGTTGAACTTCAATGCCAACAGAGCAAAGAGCCTCAGTTTACTCTGTGGAGCACTTACAGGCAGAGGCATACCTGGAGGACGTAGCACCCATGGCAGTGCAAAAATTGGTTGAATTTGAATTGCGACGCGAAGATTCGGGAACACACTTTCATCTCCAAACTGAACAATGAATTTGAGGAGTGTTTCTAGACTTGAAATGATGTTTTTCGACTCGTGAGCAATATCCTGCTGCCAAGAATTTTTTCGTAAAGTTCATTTCCATCAATATCTCTCACGTAGATTTGTCATAACTCGTTGCACTTTTTTTCGGAGATTGTATTCTTTTTCCTGATAAATAAGACCTTCGACATCGAGAAGGAATCCAAATTTTTCATTGATTTCATTCAACCGTACAGATCTTCCATTCATTTCTTGAAATAGTCGATCAACTGTTTCTTTGAAGACTCTTTTCATTTCTTCAATGGCACTCAAATCTGCATCAATCGAAATCTCACCATCCATATTTTTTATTCTTCTTCGGAATCTTTCAGTTTCAACGTCCTATTTTTGACATAAAAATTTTCCCTGCCTCGAGCGAACTCTCAACGATGGCCCCTCTTTCATTTTCGAAATAATTTTGAAGAGCCTTCAAATCTTCAGCAGCATCATGAAATGGGATCTTGCAGCCTCTTTTCGGATTAGTACTTTATTCCAAAAACCAACAAAATCAAGAAATCATACTTCAACATTCGGTGGTTTAAGGAAAAAAAGTGCCTGATATGCTGTTTCATCAGTTTCATTTTGTAGACAAAAGCTTTGTAAGTTATCGAATGAGATCAAAGATCCCTCAAAAGACTATCACTTTGCTGTAAAAGTCGAGGACTTGAAGTAAACGGATCTGATACTATTTAGCAGAAAACATAAAACACCTGCTCTTAAACACATATTCCTTGGAGGGAAACCACTTAGAGTAACAGAAAAGGCGAAATATCTAGGACTTGTACTGGATGGGAAGCTAAATTGTGGACTCACAGTCGCAGACAGAGTACGCAAAGCTTTGACAGCGTTGTACTCCTGTGGAAGGCTAATTGGCAAGAAATGGGGATTGCAACCCAGAATGATACACTGGCTGTACACAGCAGTGGTCAGGCCTATTCTCTTCTATGGTATTGTAATATGGTGGAGTGAACACTTGAACATGGGTGAATGGGTGAACATCAAAAAACTTGACAAGGTTCAGAGACTAGCATCTGTTCTCATAACTGACGCGATGTCAACCACACCATCGTAAGCATTATATGCGACATTAAACTTCCTGCCAGTAAACTTCCTTCCAGACGGAGATTTGCTATTCTAGGCAGACAATTTTTTAACGAATTTGAAGATCTCAGTTCCGCTGAAATAGGAGGTATTCTAAAATTTTTGAAAAGCACACACTGGCTTTAGGAGAAATAGGGAAAGCTCCCCTAGCGGCATCACAATGGGCTATGAGCCTGAGTGTGTCCCACAGGACAACCGCTTCAACCTAACCTATCGAATGAGGCTCTCGCTACCTTAACTGACACCTCTGCCAAAGGTTCTGATGCATCGTCTTCATCGTTGCTCTTTTCATTCGCATCTGTCGCAGATAAAATGTCGGTCAACTACTGGTACCATTGATGGTTCTTCATCATCCATAAATATTTGCTAATTGTCCTGATCTTCTTTGAAGAAACCCGATTTTGTAAAGCAGTTGCGAATCGTTAGCAGTTAAGAATCGTTTTAATCTGTATACCAACGAAGCGATTCGTGCGGAAGCGTGCGTCAAAATATGCCCATGTTTTATGCGTAACACGCAACCACGCACAGTAAAGGTATTTTCAGGAGAGTTCCAAAATTCAAAGTTCTCACGAAAACACCAAGAAACTTTGTAAATTTGAATTGTCGAATGTTTGACCATATGAGTCGGAATTACCGCGTCGTAGCAATGATTTTTTCGTTCGAATTACCGAGTGCATAAAAATGTATGGATATAATTCGAAATATAAAGAGATTTTGTAGAGGACTCTTGATAACTTTGAATTAATGAGAGTTTCAAATATCGCAGGTTTGAATTAACGAGAGTCGACTGTATTTTATATCATTATCGTTTTTATTTTAAGTTTAAAAATGCGTTTTTCCAATTTCAGGCGGCAAGCAGAAAGAAACTTTCAACCTGGACGGAGTGAGACGAGCAGGAACTCATAACTCTTTTTCTTTCCTGAGATGTTATGAATGCAATGCTAATTTGCACTAACGCGTTCGAAATTTCATTAATTGTTTTGATATTTCGGAGCAGTTTAAGAAATAGCAATTTGAAATTTTTCTTTCCTTTCCTTTCCAGTGACTCATCTTTTACTGACAAAACTAACCAATTAACAAATCAGCTGTTCACTAATCCATTAACTGCGCCGGTAATCCCTATTAACGCCACCGTCTCTCTAAGCTATAAAGGTCAAAATAAAGATTTCCATCACACAAAATCATTTTTTTTATTTAATACAAAAGTTATGCAAAAACAAAATTGGATGATTAATTTTGCGCCACCTTGTACTGCATACTGCCGCCGTCTGTCTGGGCTATAAAAGTCGAAATAAAAATTTCCATAACTCAAAATCATTTTTTTTATTTAGTACAAAAGTTACGCAAAAACAAAATTGATGATTAATTTTGCGCCACCTTGTACTGCATACTGCCGCTCTCTATCTAGGCTATAAAGGTCAAAATAAAAATTTCCATAACTCAAAATCATTTTTTTTATTTAGTACAAAAGTTACGCAAAAACAAAATTGATGATTAATTTTGCGCCACCTTGTACTGCATACTGCCGCTCTCTATCTAGGCTATAAAGGTCAAAATAAAGATTTCCATCACAGAAAATCATTTTTTTTTTAGTACAAAATATATTCAAAATCAAAATTGAATGATTAATTTTGCGCCACCGTGTACTGTATAAAATGGTGGGTATTTGTCATTGCCTTCAGCGCACTAGCATTGGAGTGAGCTCATTACTGCGGTTGTTCTCCTACCCCCTATCTACACATATACTTCTGCATATGTATGTATGTATGTATGTGTGTAGCTATGTCTAGCTGTGCCTATTTGCCTCACACTCAAATGATTGTGGCAACTAGCATTACCGTTGACACGCAGCGGTCGCTAACTTGCAATGCCTGTCTTGCGGTTGTTGTCAATTTAGTAGTCAATGCTTTCGGTATCATATTCGATATGTAAATTTATATATGCGTACATACACATCTCCAAGGATGGAGCCAGTATGTCGATTAGGGGACGCCGACGTTCCAAGATGTAGTTGAATTTTATACAAAGTGGCGCAAAATCATTCAACAATCAATCAAAATCAATTTTAATTTTTAATAACTTTTTTACAACATAATTAAAAGGAGTGCTTGTACACTGCATCTCTCTAGTTCGCAAGTGTCAAATACGATTGACGTTCGACGGCATTTACAAAAATTGTAAATCTTTCAAAATGGTGATTAATTTTGCGCTACTTTGGATATCTGATTTTTAAGTGAAAATGGTTTACTATGGTGTAGATGATCCAGCATCTAAAACAGGTGGACCCCAAGGCAATTGAAGGCGCCTACTGTCAACGGTCGTTGATTCTATCATCTTTTATGCTCACTTATCTGGGCAGCGGCCAAAAAGAGGGCGCACACAAACACAGAGGAAATGAGCCGACTGTACATTGGCGACTGGGAGCTATCTCAAAGCGTGCGCTGAACATACAAACTAATTTCGTGAATCGACGAGTGTCTTACAAGAAAACACAGGGACGTTGACTACTACCTCACCCAGTTGCTGAACGGAAACGACTGTTTTCAAATATACCTGCATCGATTTAAGCTGGCAGACACACCTTTCTGTCCAGTCTGGAGAGTACGGAACATGTAATTTTGTACAGAAACTGCTTTAAAGGAGAAAAGGATGCACCAGAAAGAGTTTTGGAGTATCCAGTAGCCTTAAATACACTCACCCAAGATATGTAATCAACCAGCGGGAAGTGGGAGTCAGTTCGAGCTTTCGGAGCAAAAACTGGCAAGGCGTGACAACAATCAATAATAGCAGCACCAGGCGCAACATTAGATTAGATTTGTGGGGGTTGGACAAGTCCAAGCATTCAGTCAGGAGACCACTGTACTACACCCGGATAGAATTCGGTGGAAAGAATAGGATAGGAAAAATAAAATGTGGATGGCAAGACGGAAAAATTAGTTTCAGGTTACTCTTCCACAAATCTCTTGGATTCATTGATGAATCTTAAGAGATTCCGAAGAGGAAGAGTATGAACTTTATCCATACTCAGTATTTCGCAACCCAATATCCTAAGTCTGATTCTGGAAAAAGCCGGACAGCTACAGAGAAAGTGCTCTGCAGTGTCGTCATCCTCAAGACAGGATGGGCATATCGGGCTGTCGACGACCCTCATGGCAGCCATATGTTGACTGCAGGTGTTGTGCCCTGTGATTATACCCACCAGTACAGTTAGGTCCTTTCTGCTGAGTTTTAGGAGAAAGGTTTTTCACACAGCACTTGGCTACTCTACACGAGTTCAGCATCACCATTAGCAGCAGTGCAGTGGAGGCTGACCGAAATTGACGGACCGCCGACAACCACAAACTCTTGAGTCATGGACTCGCAATGACGCTGTACTCGACGTAGAGACACAAGAAAACGAGTCTGTAGCATGAAGTTGGCTAAAAATATGGTGGACCCAGAAGAGGGTGAATAGATTTTGTCCCTTTTATAGATGCCGTACTGGGCCTTACCAAAGTAATGCAGAAAGTAGTCCCAGCAACAGTGTCTCCCCAGAAAAAGATGAGAAATTGCTTCAGTGGCTACACCACTCAACGCTGTCGACGACGGTCGCTGTATATGCGAATACATCTTGAACCCTACCTATCAAACCATAACCCTTCAAAAACAAAAATCCAGCAGATCATAAAGTAATTTTTATATTTTTTTAATTTTCTTTATCAAAATTTATATCAGCATTAGTTAGAGATGTATTGAATAAGAATGAAATTGTTAGAAAACGATGACAACTGGCAACCCTTTTTCTGTTCTGTTCTGTTTTCTTTTCCTTTGTTTGATTTGGCGGTGCTTCAACTACTAACATGCCGGTCAACTTCGATTATTTCTATGATTTATCCACATTTTATTTAACGTCAAAAATGCCTGAATAAAATCGACGAAGTCAAAATTGCACCATAAACATCATCATCATCATTGTTGGCTGGACAACTCTGGTCGGGTCTTCGCCTGCTGTAGCATATGCCTCCAATTGTCTCGGTTTCGTGTCTGTGTCCTCCATGCCCGAAATCCCAATAAGCCTGCGTCTTCTTCTACACCGTCAATCCATCTAAGCGGCGGGCGGCGCCTTCTTCTCTGTATGTGGCATTTACCGAAGAGTCTTTGTTGAGGTGGGTAATCCGTGTTAGCCTGCAACATGTGACCTGCCATCTCAAACTGTTGATCATGATTGTGGTTATCACAGATAGGTTGCCATATAGTTTTTGGAGTTCATGGTTGTAGTGTTTCCGCGACTCGCCTTTATCGCATATTGCGCCAAAAATTGTTCGCAGAACTCTCCTCTAGAAAGTCAGCAGCTTCTATTTATCTGCATCTCTGAGTGTCCAGTGAAATTTTATCTCTAAACCCATACATTTGCTGCTCTCTCAATACTCGCGAAGGCTTCTTTCAAACTCGGCAGCGAGGATGCGATTATGTCTATGTAGTTCGCGCAAGCCAGCAATATTACCGATTCATACAAAATAGTTCCCTTTGTATTTACGGCAGAGTCTCTGATAACCTTTTCAAGGGCAATATTAAAGAGGAGACATGAGAGCCCATCGACTTGCCGAAGTCCGTTCAAGGTGGCAAACTCTCGCGACGGATTGTTCTGAACTCTTACATTCTACATTGTCAAGCGTGTTAAACGTATTAACTTATCGGGAATACCGAATTCTGCCATAACTAAGAAGAGCTGGTCCCTAATTGTGCTGTTGTAAGCTGCTTTGAAGTCTATGAAGAGATGATACGTCGTCATATCATATCCGCGAGACTTTTCTAAAATCTGTCTTAGTACAAAAATTTTGTCAATCGTTGATCTTTCCTCTTGAAAACCAGCCTGGTAGCTACTAATGATGCGTTTAGCGTGCGATTTAAGTCTAGCGCTTAGAATATTTGAAAACATTTTGTAGATGCCATTCACAATTTTAGCGGGCTGACTTGCATTCGCCTTTATCAAAGAAAAACTGTAAAATGTACCGAATTTTCTCTCTATTGACTTCCATCGTTAACACCTTGTGACTCACAAACAAAATGAGGCAAATAAATGGAACAAACAAAAAACAGCAAAATATTTTTTTAGTGTAAAATGTCTCCTGTTAGAATGAGCATAAATTAGCCTGATCGATGTTTTACGAGATATCGATAACTACAGCCATCTACCGAGAAAATAATGGATTTCGCCAAGCTAATATACTTTGGAAAATTCAAACAAAGCATTAAAATTGAATTGCCGTTCAACAATAAAAACTTAGAAAAATTTTTATTTTTTTAAATTAAAATATTTTACTCGAGACTTGAATATACGCAATACTTTTTACCGATATTTATTTAATACTCGATATTTTTTTCCGATACCAGAAGCAAGTAAAACAAGTAAAACCTGATACCAAAGTGGTATCGAATAGTCACTATCTGAGAAATACTGTTCGCTTATTACAGTTTACCTACATTTGAACTTGTTTGCTTCTATTTCACACTTAATTTTTCATTTCAATTCCTTTCCTTTTGGTCTCTGCTCGACAACTTCTTGTCCATTGTGTTCTTGTAATGGATGACAGCCTTAATGCAATTACAGTGTGACTTCATGTGGGTGGCAGATATGCGATTGTGCTGACATTACACCAATATACACCACTACAATCAAATTCGCATCAAGCTCACTTTTTGCTCAACATCAATTGCAGAAGCGTACATTGCATCACTGATAAGAGAAGTGCACACACTGGGGTTGTCGAAGGTATGCAATACATCCAATACCCCTGCCCCACCTCCTATTCGCATTTTGCACTATTGCTTTGATACTTTTCTCCCACACTTCACTACACGCGCACACGCACACACATTGTTTGTGGCAGGCTGTTGATGACATTTGAGGTTATATTGATGGATTGTTATTGTTGTTGCAGCGCGCAGATGAGCTTCTATTGCATACATATTTATGATGGCATGCAGTTGCGATTATTGATGTGGTTGTGACTGCAGCTGTGGCTGTGGCTGTGGCTATGCCTCTGCTCTCATATCAATTGTATTGCAATTGCTGCACACAGATTGATTGCTCTGATATTGCGGGCATTTGTGAACATCACGAGAGGGAGACTTATTATCATCACTTTGGTATGCAATGCCCTAGTACTGCAGAAACTTTTCACTATTCTATGACAAATTAGACTTGAATAGAGTCGCTCATCAAGGGTCAGAGCTGTAAAATGCCAACAAAAGCTCCAACCAAAGTGTCAACTATGGCACCAGCTACTTGTGAGGTTGTTGATCTGTGCAGGTTATTCACAATTTGCAGTAATTAATATGCACCGCAATGCCATTGCCCCTGGAATTTTTCTCAGGCATTTAGTCAGCTGGCAGAATTGAGTAAAATATTATTGCAAAAGTAATTCGCATCATACGCGAACACTACAAAATATTATGAGAGAAATTATGTATGAGAATATCAGTAAGACGATTCTCATTAGCGCCACTTAAATTTATCAGGTATTAATTATATATTGCAATATAGTGAACCAATCGTCATTGCATTCTAATAATTATTTATTTATTTCTTTACAGCATAAAGTTCACAGACTACTCTCAGTTTTCCAACAAACACAAATGAAGCTTCATTATTGGTGGCGATTTCAACGCGAAACATGTGAACTTGGATCACGGTTAACAACAACAAAAGGTCGAGAATTATGGAAAGTAGCACAACATGGGGATGCAAAGTATTTTCAACAGGCACTACTAACTTCTGGCCATCAGACCTTTATAAGAGTCCAGATCTGATTAATTTGTTTATAGTAAAGCAAATTTCACACTACATAACAATTCTAGAAGACAGCTTAGCTCTTAACTCCGACCACTCGCCAATATTCATAAAACTTGATAATGAAACAAGTATCACTAAAAACAATTAATAAAACTCAAACAATCTCAAAGATTGGGAATTTTTTTAAAACCAAACTGGACATCTATGAAATTGAAGACGAAACAACGAGGCTGACTACACAGATTCAACAAGCTGCATGGTTGAGTACTCCATTAATGATAGGAAATGTATCAACAAGATACCCACGAGATATAACTGAACTAATAAAAGAAAAATCATACCAAGATGGCAGCCAATCAAGTCCCCATCTCTTAAAACTGAATTGATCCAGATTGGCAGATTGACCAAAGTGGGGAAATGCAGATACAAGAGCACCAAAATAAAATATCATATTGAAAACTGCAAAACTTATCTGCGCAAAAAACTTCGGATTACTCACAACTGGAAAACTATGGCTTGCATAAAACGACCAGTCTTGCACAATTCCCCAATCAAACATCTTAATGGCAATCAAGCATGGGAAAAAAGCGATCTGGATAAGGTCAAGTTATTCGCACAACACCTCAAAACATCTTTCAACCAATTGAAAAGGAAAGCTGTCTCTTGCCGCCGCCCACTCTTCAAGAATGTCTTGAAATGAAAATTTTACCCTTAATGATGTCGCCAAGAAAATTTCAAACTTAAAATTAAAGAAAAGTCTAGTATATGACTTCATCACAGCCGGTCTGCTAGAAATGTATCACCTAAAGCATTAATAAAACTAACTTAAACAATGAGTGTATACTTAAAATTCAAATATGTACCAATGCACTGGAAAATTTTTAAATTGAAATGGTTCCAAAGACGGGGAAACCCCCCAATGAGGTCACATCTTACCGCCCAATAGCATTACTTCCCGTAATCGGAAAGCTTTTTGAGAAATTATTTTCCAAAGGCCTAGAGCAAATAATAGAATACAAACAACCTTCTTATCAATTTGATTTTCGAGAAAAACATTCCATGATCGCTCAAATATGTACATCGCTTAGTATACACCCAGTATATACCCCAACAATATTTCTTGATGTAGCTCAGACATTCGATAAAGTGTAGCATCGATCTAGGCCTGATCTGCAAACTAAAAACGATGCTGTCATACCAATGCACCGATTTACTCGAATCATATATTGCTGATAGGTATTTTAGAGTAAAACAAAATCAGGCTTACTCAAGAATTAAAAAAATCAACGCAGATGTACCTCAAGGCAGCATTGTTGGGCCAGTACCTATTATATTTACTGTACATAGCAGACTTAGCAGTTTTTACTACAGTCAGAGTGGCCGCCTTTGCTTATAATAGATGTGCTCGGGCATGTATGTAGCTCGTATAGTGGCTGTTGGCGACAACGAGCACGATTCAAACAGAAAGTTACAAGCATTGGTAGATGAAATTATAATGAGGACTAAAACCTGCAATATTAAACTAAACTACAGCAAATCTGTACACGTTGACTTCACAAGCAGTAGTCTCGTTGCCCGGTGAGAATATCCTACACTACCCTATAGTAATACTGTTAAATACTTGGGAATGACATTGGAGTCGAGGCAAAATAAAAGCTAACGAAATTGACATGAAATCAAAGAAGCAGAGGCATGGTCAATACTTCTTGGTATACGAGGCTAGTTCAATAAGTACTCTTATTTGATGACAAAGGACATTCCTGACGGAAGTCAGTGTTAGCATCGTGTTCTACCATCTATCAAACGACGACAAAACAAATTTCAGACTGATCGATGGGTTAATTTGGATTTGGCAACTATTCGAGTAAGACGTGTTTCGTGATTTTCCCTAAGATGGAAAAAGAGCAGCATCGTTCGGTAATTCGCTTTTTCTTTTTGCGAGGATATAAAAGCAAAGTTGGCTGGAGGTTTAGGAAACTCATAACCCTTCCTAAGCATAAACTGAGAATGCTCACTGGCATTCTCACAGGCCATTGTAGATTAAGCAGTCATCTGCACAGAATTAGGATATGGTCCACTGACTGTTGTCGTTTCTGTGACCAATCCCAGGATACTCCAAGGCATCTTCTCCTTGCATGCAACGCCATAGCGCGGGGAAGTTTGAGACATCTCGGCCAATTGCAGCCAGAAGAAAGGCATATTCACTCAGCCCAACACTGCTCTGTCTTAAAGTTTAATAAGGGAACTGGGTTTTGGATGAGGTAATTTGATGAATAGAGGGCACAAAAGACCATCATGAGGTCAAAGTGCAATCCTCAAATCTGTCTATCTATCAAGTTTCGAGAAAAACGCGTTTAAAGACTTCGTTACAGTAAGGTTGAAAACCCCTACATCAAATTTTAAAATAGAAATAGACAAATTTCCTCACCTCAAAGGGTTATATATGTACAGTTAGAAGGTCGAAAAAAGCGAATTCTCCTGAATTTTTTCTGAGACAAATTTTAAATTTATTAATCTAAAATTAGTACACATTTTATGTTATCTTTTAACTGTATTTTAAGACTTAGTACGAGTAATAGTAAAAATCCTCTCAAAAAAGACGTTTTGCGGTGACCACTCTATCTCTGAACTGGATTCTCTGAAATTAAAAAACCAAACAGATTCCGTTAAAGTAATGTTAAATCTAGTAATTAATCTAAGGAATAAGCAAAATAATTTTTTTTTTTGACAAAAATTGGTTATAAAAAAAATTTAGCGGAGAAAAAAAATCTTCGATTATTTACTAAACAATATATTTAAGAAGCTCGTGTTAAAATTTGAGACTAATCGATTTAACCGTTTTCGAGTAATGTTGGTCACCGACTTTGAACAAAACTTTGAGAAAAACGCGTTTCCGCTCCGACCTTGTACTTTCAAGCACTCCCTTTTCAAATTTGTGTGTAACTTCGAAAATATTCACCGGAACGATATTAAATTTTCTGTGTGTATTCTTAAATATATATACTATATTCAGAAAATAAAATAAAAAAAATTCATTTTTTTTTATTTCTAACTACAAATAACCCCTTCATCCTTTGAATATATATATTTTTGAAGTGAAAACTTCTTTAGAATCGTTGGGAGTGATTTGAGACTCGATGAAACGAAAAAGCGACACTACGAAGCGTTATATGTTGATATACGTATATGTGTGTGGGTGCGTACTGCTGAGCCACGCTAGTATAGTAAGTATTGTAGTATGTATACTACACTGCCTATTACTTGCTTTGGTGTTTAGTTCAAGCGTCATACGTATGTATGTTTGTATGTATGCTAGTACGTATGTGTGCGCGCCTGCGTATTACGGAGTCACGGTGAGCGAGAAGGCATTATGTATACCTATACTACACTACCTAATACTTGCTTAGACCAAGCGTCCTACGAATGTTTGTGTGAATGTTAGTACGTCTGTGTAATATACGCGTTACGACGCTCATAATAGCAACCGCGTGTGCTGTATTGCGTCCGTGTTTTTATATTAGTAAATATTTTAATTTTTAAATATTTACCGCAATTGCAGGCGGTGTTGTAATATACCACAATCAAAATGACGGTGCTTGTATTGTAACTCCACAGATAGATCTGAATGCACAGCAACTAGAATCACTGTCTGTTTAGCTCTCTAAAGTGAGAGAAATATTTGCATGCGAAACCAGATTGAGCAATGGAAAAACAGTTTTAATTGTGGCAATTTATATTTGACCGAATCAATCAATAAATAGCATCACGGAATTCATTCACGAACATTTAATAAAGTATACACCAGAAGTATCGCGGATACTTAGAAAAGATTACGATAAAGTTCCAATGATTTTAAGTGGCGATTTTAACGTAAATTTTGCATTGGACACAGCGGTTCCTTTAATTGACTTTCTCAATACAACATTCAATTTAAAAATGTGTAACAATCGCACTGAATCGACAACACGATCAAAAACAACCATTGGCGCGGTATTTCAAAGATATGTTGACAACATCGAAACCAAAGCATTTGTATCATATTTTAGCTATCATAAGCAACTCGTATCATTTGTTGAAATTGAAAACATTGAGGATGAATAATAATAAAATGAAGAAAATAAAATATGAACTTTATAGCAATATTATAAATAACCTATAATTATCCCGCTCCTAATCCTGCTTTCGTATCATTCTCTCTCAGTTTGTTTTACGGAAGGTTTCACTTCTATCGCGTCTAACCGTTAGATTGGTATTTTTTATATGTATCTTCAAACAACTTTCAAGTAAAAAAAATAGATTTTTTTATTAATTTTTCCAGTGGCGAAGCTCCAAATTGTAATAGGAATGTTTTGGTTGTAAGTTCTTCAAAGCTCTCGAGTGCCTTTTGATTATACCTAAAAATGTGACCGGAGCTGTGTGGCAAAAAATACCGATGGCTGATCAAATTGGTATGGCTAATGATTTTATGGTAAATGTAAAAAAAAACTTAATTATTTCAATTTAAATTTTTCAAATTTTAAATTTTGTCCGGACTAATTATGAAACTAAGTATTTCTTAAAACTTGCTCCATTTTGCCTTGAAACGACAAATACCTAGTTCTTTGAATGAAACTTTCCAATCGCGTTTGTGACTATGTGAGCTTGCTTGAACCTTTGTGTGCATGTACATATATACGTATGTGCATCCTTAATTGACCAAATTATTGCCTTTGCCACCAACTTTCAACTCACAAATTCCGATAGCACTTTCCGCCATACCATTTCGCCTTTATTGCATTCCCACCGCATTTATCCTTCACATCCTCTTCTTATACTAGAAGAGTCGAACAAATTGTGCTCCTGGCGTATACTCGTAGATGCAGTGATTCTCATAATGGCATTACTCAACACACACAAAATGCTCAATCTGCTCGAAAGTCGAAAGTGTCGTTTGTACACTACAAAATGCCATTAACTTGATTTGTTGAAGTATGTTTGAGAGAAATTTTCACAACTATGCATTTAAACTGGCCAACTATCCAGATGATGGTATTTTGGTGAAGCATCTATAAAATTTTAATTGTCATCAAGAGCAGAAGAACTTTGCAAATAGAATTGACCTTAATAAATGAGCAAAATGGGTAACGGGAAATGATGAAGGAGATATCGGACGTAGTACCAGACTGGATAAATGTTTTATTGTTTCCCTTTTGAACGGTTTATAAAAAACGGAAAACTAAAAAAGTTTTGCCTCATAAATCAGTTGGTGAAAAATATGGAAGTTGCAGAAAAAGGAAAGAAAGTATGAAAGACATTGCGAATAGCTATAGAAATAAACAACTTGAGAAATAAAAATTAATCAAAAGGGAATGAAAAAGAATGAAATTTTGAAAATCACTGCTCTTTCATGAACGTTAAAACTTATTTCGTTTGGGCGATTTGTAATTCCTTTCTCATCGCTTTATAACATCCGCTTGAGAAATTGGTCTGCTTCATTTTCAGCAAAGAATCACTGGTGTCAATGCATGCGGCATCCATACATAGAGCATATTCTACAGGTAACTCTTAGGCAAATGGTTTCAAGCGCTTTTCGGGCTACACTGCAGTTCTTAGGAGGCGAATAAATGCTTATAAATTCTTTCCATGATTTTATCACCATTTTCGGCAACTGACTTATCAGAGAATTCATCATCTACGACGTGATATTAGGTTAGGTTAGGTTATGGGGTAGGCGGTCTGCACGACCAACTCACTTAGACCTTACAGGTCCGTTGTGATATCACTGTGCTACAAGGGAACCTCGTTTATCTTCCTTCGTGGAACCATTTGGGGTTCTTATGAAACGTGGTATTTATGCCAACCCCACACCAGAGAGTTCTGTAAGAGAATTAAAAAAGTATTTACCTAGACAACCTGCTCTGATTTTACTTAGGGCTGGACAATTGCAAAGGAAGTGCTCGACTGTTTCTTCCTCTTCCTCATCTCTGCAACTTCTGCAATATTCATGGGAGAAAACTCCTAGTCTCGAGGAATGCCTGCCAAATAGCCAGTGACCGGTTAAACGACCACAACCTACGAGATATTGTCTCTTGAGAAACTAAGCAATTCCTTTGTTCTTTTCTTGTTTATTTGCCGCCATAGTAGCCTAGCTGTTAGACAGGTATCTTCATTTCTCAATGACCTATTGGCCTCTTGGATAATGTGGTTTTTTATTATTAGTTTACTCGTGGCCATGGGTATTCCAATACTGAGCAGTTGGAGAGCAGTACCTTTTCTCGATGTGATATTACTGGAACGGAATTGTTGGCACCGTTACTTTGCTGCTGACTGCGCGTTCGGGCTATAGGCTCAACCTCACTTATGGCCACTCAAGCATCCTTGGAAACTTTGAGGGAAGAGTAGATGGGGCGGGCTACACTTGGGGACAGGGCCTGATGAACTTGTTCACGAATGGATCGAAGTTGGAAGGAATGGTTGGCGGAGGAGTTTTTTTTGCGAGGAGCTCGCCATTAGACTCAAATTCAGGTTACCGGACCACTGCAGTGCGTTTCAGGCAGAGGTTGCCGCAATCAAGGAGGCAGCTAATTGGCTGCTTAAATGCGTACTAACAGTCAAGAAAGTAAATATTTACTCCGACAGCCAAGCGGCAATAAGGGCCCTCGGGTCAGTGACGGGTCATTCCAAACTGGTCAAGGAATGCCTTGCCTCACTTTCGATTGCGTCCGAATTCTTTGACATAAGCCTCATTTGGGTTCCTGGTCACAGCGACATTGCGGAAAACTGTGAGGCGGATGAGCTGGCCAGACAAGGGAGAGAATTGGGATAACCCTGACTACCAGCGGTCTGCTCCTGTAAAGATGGGCTTCGCGCCAACTCAAAGAGCGCTGGGCAAGTACACAAACTTGTAAGGTCGCGAAATTCGTCTGGCTACGTGTGGATCGGGGGCGCTCGGGCGAGCTTCTTAGGTTGACAAAATCTCAGCTCTCGAATCTCGTGGGTTTTCTCACAGGACACTATGCGCGAGGAATGCATGCTGTGTGACTTGGAATTACCTCGAGTCCTTTTTGCGTCGGATATATGAAGGATCAGGTGGAATTATCTCAGCACCTTCTCCTTAGCTGCACTGCTCTGGCGGCACTAAGATCTAGGCATCTGGGCTTTACGTTGACATTAAAAACCTGATGAATTACATCAGCAGCATAAAGCAGTTGACGCAAATGCAGCACTGTCATCGTTCATAATCCATACATTCTAAACCCATCCTCCTAACTATCCCACCACCCTCTTACCCAGCCCTCTCCTTTTATCCCATCGGTTTTCTCTTTCACCTTGCCTCCTTCACAATGTTATCACAAAGGACAAATCCGTTTAACTTCGTCCAAGTGGGCCCATTATTTGGGCAACCATACCAACCTAACCTAACCTAACCTAGTTTGCGATACTACAATACTTCATTACCACCTGCCAACTACCTAGCCCGAAATGAAACTGAGGGATGTATCGGGGTTTCTCCTTTTTAGTTCTATTTTAGAAAACTCTAACACACATCACGCACGCATTCCCGCTGCGTCTTGCAAGCTATCACCAGAAAATGGGAGAGTACTTGAATTAATGGCTTATGAGAGGCATCAAAGCCTCTGCAGGTGAACTAAAATCATGAAGCCTTCAATCTCACAAGTACCATTAACACTCGGTAGGTGGAACTACCAAGATTTTTCTTTGAAAATGCTGCGATTTATTGCGGCCGAAAGTTAAATATATGGACTTGGAATATCCTTGGTTTCAATAGGATGGCGTGCCATGCCACAATCGAACTTTTGCGCGCCAAGTTCTGTAATAGAAAATTAGCCGTCTCGCCGATGTCAATTGGACGCATCGGAAATGCGATTTCTCACCGTTAGGCTTTGTTGTAGCGCGATTCAGCCATTCATAGGAAAGAGTCAGAAACCGTCACCAAAGTCTTGGAAAACTGGTTTAACAGAATACGTAACTGCGAAGCCAACCGAAGCAGCCCATTAATCAATTGGTATTCGAAAAATAAGGGGATTATTTGCTCTTTCAAATAAATCAATAGTTTAATTTTTTTATTAAAAAAAGATTGGTGTGGGTAATATTACTACAATATCAAAATTTATTTACATGAAAACGTTTATCGTAGACTGTCACGATCAGGTATAATTTAAGAGGAAAGATTTTAAACTCACAAATTATAAGCTTCTTTCCTTGGTACAATCCTTTGCTACAAATTTAATATGCACTCTGTCAAAAAATACCGACAATTGTTCAATAAAACGCAAAATATTTCTTTAATCATCAAATTTATTTATTTTCACCTTCAAAATAGGCTCCTTTCGAAGCAATATGCATATGCCAACTATTGGTCCAGTCATCAAAGCACCTTCTACACGCGTTAGAAGAGATCTTCTTCAGCTCCTTCAGCGAATTCTCCTTAATGGCCTCTATCAAATCAAAGCGGCGTCCGCGGAGTGGCAATTTAAGTTTTGGGAAAAGGGAAAAGTCACAGGAGACTAAGTCTGGTGAATACGGTGGTTGTTCTATGATATTTGTCGAGTTTTTGGTCAAAAAGTGTTCACATTATGAGCCTTGTGAGGTGGTGTGTTATCACGGTGTAAGATCCATGAGTTTTCTCTCCACAAATTGGGATGTTTCCTACGCCATAACTCAAGCATGTCTTCATCCACCTTCTTCCGATGAATTTTTTGAAAGAAATTAAACTCTCTTGGAACGAGTCGAACAGTCACGCGTCTCATGCCCATCGAACTTAAATGATGGTTTTTTAGCACCATTTCCTTGACTTTGTCGACGTTGATGGGCGACCAGATCGGGGTAAACCTTCCACGACTACTCGGCCCTCTGCAAAAACCTTATACCACTCGTTGACATTTTCATCGATTCGGCACACGAAACCCCCTCAAAACACAAAATTTAAGACAAGTTCTTTCTGCGGTTGACTGCTATAATTAAATGGCAAGAACAAGCTAATTGACAGATCTCTCACAAACTCTGCGACGCTATACAGTTGTACGAACATTCCAGCTAAAAAATTTAGACGAATACGTAACACGCGCTTTTTTAATGAACAAATCCCGATATTTTTTTGACAGAATGTATATCTATTCGATAAAATTCTTTATTGCGAAATGATGTTTTTAAAAATTCTGTAAAGCAAAATTCTGTATTAAAAAATCTGAGAACCGTACGAATTATGAGAATAAATGCACTCTTCTGTTCATTATCCGCACGGTTCTCAGAATCTTGAAAGCAGAAAGTGGTATTAAAGCAATATTACGATAATATTAATATAATAATAATCCGTTATTTTCGAAGGTAGCTTTATAATTTCCTATCTTACACAATTCTTACAATTAAGTTCGCAAATACGTATGAGCTTAAAAACTAATAGTGAGAGTCAAAATGTAAATTGTTGTTGTTGTTGTTGTTGTTGTTATGTAACAAAGAGAAATATATTTATTTATATAATGTCGTTAAAGAAGAGATCAGTTAGTAAGGGAGCAAATTAAGAAACATGAAGAAAAAATGTTAGAATATAAGCAGGGGAGGTAAGAAGATAATGAGTAATGTGTGTGTTGTTGTTAGCCGGAGCATGGGTATGTTATTAAACTAAAATAACTAAAGCTACAGAAAACTGTTTACTTACAAATACCGCTGTTGTGCAAAAATTCAACCATAAATATCATATTTGTTTTTTGCCGTTCTCTCTGCATCGTTACAAATTTACAGCTATACAATAATGCTCATGAAAAGATGTGCAGTACAATAAGCTGCGTAGTACTTTTACTACATAGTCTCACATATATCAAACAAGATATTCGCAACAAGGTAAGCAGGTTAAGGTACAAATAGCATAGCTGGGCACACAGCCACCAATGAGCTTCCGTCGGATTACTAGTGCGCCATTTTGTCGTAATGCGTCAATAACCCGTCTGTTAAATGCGTTTAAATGCTTAATATTCATGCACAAATTATCACAAATAACTTTCATATTGAAAAATAACACACATTTCATTTTGTACACTTATTAAAAATTAAAATAAAGCAGTTTGTAAACTAACACTCATTTCCGCCAATGAAGCTTGGAAAACGGAAAAGTACAACTCACGGTTGCATTTAATTCACAAATATTCACAATAATCACTTCGAACTAAAAAGAAATATCTAAAAATATCGATATTTTGCAATGCAGAATGGTGCGCATATGAACAATTTCTTAACGTAGAATAATTATATTTAGCGAAATTAAGAATATCTGCACTTGAAGAAACTATTCCGAAGAAAGTCTTGTTAAAGTGCCACATTTTAATGAATATTAATAGTTAGGTTTTTACGTTGGATTGCGTTGTCTGATTTATCGAAAGGCTTCGCTAAGGTAGAACTTAACCTCTCTCCTCTTAAGTAAAGTTGGTAATTTAGGCTTTTGTAGACCTTTACTTAATTTCTTTAGTAGTTTTTACTCAAGCCGAAATTGATAGAAAGAATGAACTCAATATATTTTTGGTCACTGTAATTAATGTAGTAACATCAGGAATTATACAAGGGACTTATGTTGGTACCCTTCCCGCTATTATTTAATGACTTATCTTCCCGTTTCACTTTGTCAATGTGTCTTGCCTGTTCTGATGATGTTAAACTATTTCGTCTGATAAAAAATCTGACAAACTATAATAATATACAAAACTCTATTAATGACTTGAAAAGTTAGTTTAACCATGGTAAAAAATTATATAAGATATGACCAGTATTAGACCGATAACCGGCTCTCGGCGAATTCGAATGAATCAGCTGATACACCCCAAGAATGACAGAATACCAGGTTGCGCTTTCAAATTCGCTGTGTCGTCAGAGCCCATGAATAAGCAAATAAGAGGACGGGGAACCACTTGTTTGTGCAGAAGAGAAGAGTAAGCGAAAGTAATTGAAACTACCAAAAACTTATAAACACACACAACTTCTTGCCACGGCGTAAACCACATAAAAATACAGAAAAACTAACTTAAACTATAATTCGCACTTTTACAGCTTAATACGGAGCACTTCGTTTTCATTAGTTTTGTAGTTTAAATATCACAAATCACAATATTATCAAGCCATTCACTGAATTGCTAGCAACATGTAATTTCTCTTCCTTTTGTTTGTTTTGTATTATTATGGTGCATGAAGTCAGCCTTGTTGGAAACGCGGAAAATAAAGTAACTTTTCTCGGAAAGCGCCTCTTTCTGTATTCTATTTGCCTTGGTAATATGCCTTAATACTCAAGGCATGCTGTACAGTTCCCTAATCACGAAGTTCAGCGCTAAAATTTGCGAATATTAATATTTTTTATTATTATTTTACCTGCTAAAAAGAAATTTAAAAGTTTTAGAAATTATCTTCGTTTACAAATGAACATGTATGATACCTGATACCATATTTGGATTTATGAAAGGAAGAACTGAGAGTTTTAATTATCCGCTGACTCTAAAATCCCTTTATGTAGCACTCTTCCGCACTATTCACGAATATACAACTGTTATTTGAATTCCATACTATGACTTCCACTCTCGCCGAACTGAAATTATTCTGAAAAAATCATTAAAGTCACGCTAAGTAAACCTCATTGATCCATTAATGTCTCAATTCGTATACCTTCTAATGAATCTAGAAGGAAACTTCTTGGCTTGAAACCGCTAGAAGCTTATGTGCCAACGCTAACATTATGTACTCGCACGTGATTTACTGAGCGGGCATGTAGAACGTAAGTATTCGCCTATGTAACTCTTATGCTTCGCATTTCAATTTTTCAGAGAATAAGCTAGATTTTAGATTAAACCCTTTTAAATTATATAATTGATGTAAATGTTTTTTGTTTTATGTACTATGATTTAGTTTTACAATACTCAGTCCGTATTGTAGTGGTATTTCTGTGGAACAAATAAAAAGCATCCGATGCTAGCGCTGCACTACTTTCAGTTTGTATAATAGTTTTATTGTTATGTAAACCTTTATGAAATAAAAGAAAAAAAAAAAAAAAAAAATATTAATAATAATAAAATGCAACCAGAGAACGTAAATTGAACGGATAATTTACGTTCTCTGTTACCACTGCTATTCACAGTAGAGCTTGACAGTGCTTCTTCTTAACTTCCTCCAGCCGGCACTATTTGACAGTTCGCAATTCGGTGGATAAACGTTTTCGTGAGTTATTTGCTAATACTCGTGTTAGGCGGTAATTTTTTGTTTAACTTTCATATAAGTTGCAATTATTAAATTTACTTCTTCTAGGATTTAGCGAAGAGCTTTACATAACCGAATTTGGAATGTAGCAGTCCTGTGCATGCTTTTTATATTTGGGTTCTTCGCGGCGCGCATGCATCAACGGTAAACATGACGGACCAAAAAGAACTTACTTTTAACTACAATGACCTTAATTTGGATTTTTTGGAGCTTTCCCCACCAAGAGCTAATGCTGCTGGAGCTATTTCAACGGTATCTAAATCTTTTTCGATACTACCCAACGCATACAAAGCTAAGCAATTGGCACAGAGGGTGGCGCAAAATGATGTGCTTGTCAACCAAATCGAATTACTAAAAACGGAAAACTCCAAATTGCAGCAAATGCTAAAAGAATTCCAAAAATCGGCAACACATATACAAAAGTTGTATGAAAATGAAAAGAAGAAATGCAACGATTTCCAAATCCAACAGAAGGCAGTAGAACTCAAATCGAAAGAGGTCGAAACACATTTCGCTCAATTGAATAATGACATTGCTGAGAAGAGAATGCAATTGGAACAGTTGGAAGCCAAGTTAGACGAGTCAAAAGGACAGTTAAGCTATACTGAACTCGCAGTGAAATATCTACAATTAATGCAAAAGCTGAATGAAGAAGAAAATTTAAATGTGCGTGATAAGCCGCTGTTTTTGAAACTAAGTAAATATTGTGAAGATAGAGGATGTAAAGTGCCAATTCTAAAAGTATGCAAGAAAAAGCGAATATATAAAAAAGATAAGGATATACAATGCAATCTTTTGGATTCTTCTAATCCCCCAATTTCGCAGGAGCTCCAAGCGAAAAGAACCGTGGAGTTCCAAACGCAAACGGATTTCCCGGAATGCAAGGATAAACAAAAGCAAACACTTGAAATAAATGCAAAATCAACTGCGAGTGTTCAATCGCGCGCTGTACAAACTACGTTAATTGAATTGCGCACACAGGGCACGCAACATATTTCTACAACAACCACCCGAGGCACGTCTACGTCTTGTTTTATCAAAAAACACAATGTAGGCACTTGCTTCCCGGAGCCGACTATTGTGTCGCCGGTGAACGCTATGATTGATGAAGTGTTGCAAGAATATACTGTCTCACCGCTCAGCCCTATATGTGATCTCATCTCACTACCATCGCATAATGAATTTAATGTTTTCCCACCGACTACCGTGGCGCATACGACTGTTTCACACCAGTCCATTGGCACATGTACCTATCTATGTAATGTGCAACGACGTATAGATTTCGTTCCATTAGTCACCAATATAAAACGCTCACAATCCAGTTCGCCATCGTTATTTACATGTGATAGTGTTAAACACGAGGCGTGCGCCACGCCAACTCCTTCACCACCACCACCACCAATGCTGCCTCCCGCAGCTGACAATAGAAATAACAGTACGATGGGCGAAGCTGGAACCAACAATTTGAGCAATATGCAACCAAAATTGAATGCTTTCACACATTTACCTGATATGCAACCAGAAGTTTTTTCTACCATCTGGCAAATGGCTGGGCAAATGTTTCTGGGTTTGTTGTATCCGCCAACGGAGAACCATATGCGCTTAATACAATTGAATAGAGCTAACAACGCACTAAATCAGCAGCAGTTTCACAATTGGATAACCTCGTTGTACGAGTCTATTCAACATACGCAACCGGAATCAGCATCAACGCCTTTACCGCATACTGAATGCCAGCCGCATATAAAAAGGGGGGAAAGAGCTTTTGATTTAGATACAGAAACTAATACAAACAGAATTCAACCAACTAGTCACGCATCACGCTGTAAAGGTAAGAAAATGCATACCAGCATACTAAGAAAAAATCAAGAACAAATTATTTCAGATACAACAACGTCAGCAGGCTTTGACGATTGCAGTAGAAATAAGATGGCCGACATGCAGCACCGCAAAGCCTTCGGTGCGAATGAGAGCACCCAAACGGATAATAGTATGCCGCCTAGTAACTCAGATCTATGTGAAGGAAAATATTTAGCAGATTGGATATTCAAAGAACCACTTGAAGTACCAAAAAGATCCGCCAAACAAACGCTTAGCCGTAGAGGGGCTGTAGAAAACCCCATATATATAAAAAAGCAACGGGTTAAAAGAATGCGTAAAAAACGAAAGAAAGAAAAGCAGGAGATAGCCGAGCATAAAGCTACATTGGATTCAGATGCTAAATCTGTTGCTGAATTTAGTGCATCTGAACGTAATGAACAGGACTTTGCGACTGCTGTTGAATTTTGTGCAAATCTTTGCAATTTTAGTAATGATCTATGTAAGCAAACTGAGTGTGGTGAGGCTACTGTAGCGCAAAAACCAAACACTCTTGAGGTCTGTCTAGATAACAGTACCGTTGAAGAGCAACTAGAATCCTGCGCGTCGAACGAAGTCAATTTCGGATTGGAGCAGAATAATAATACAAAGCAAATAAGAATCAATGAAGATGTAGAAATAGAAGTACCTGAGGACAAGCTGTCCGACAGTGGAAATAGCAAATGTGATGCCTTGGATGATATTGCGGCTATAATTGCTACTGAAGCGCAACAAGAATCCTGCCAAAATCAACTTAAACAAAAACACAATACTGTGCATAGTTTATTTGGCAGCGATTCGGAAGAGGAAGACGAATTAAATTCGATTAACGTTGATGATATGGCGATATCGGTAACGAGTTTGATAATACAAAAATCGGACGAACTATTAGACAGCAAAAAAGCAGAACAAACTAATTTAAAGAAAGATTCATATAAACCAGCCGAAACGGAGAATAACACAAGCACTTGTATGACTAACGAAAACGAAAGCTTGCTTCGGCCTGCAACATGTGAATCAACCAAAACCTCAGTAGGCCACGAAGAGTGCAAAGAGGATGAAGAGGATGGCATGCACGTGCAACAAATTCTGCTGGACCTTGCCATTAGTGATTCGGAAAGTGATGAAAATGAAGCAATTAAACAGGCTTTTTCACCAATTTCACCACAACCGAATAATAACTTCACCACAGAGGCGTTTTGCGAAGTCGATGAAACTGATGATCCATTACTTGTAATCGTTGAAGATGTTCCTGAGTGTACTAATCCTTGTCAATCAAGTATCGAATCTAGTCCCTCAAACCACCAGGACATACCATGGAATTCTCAATCGCCTACAAAAGATGCTGCGCAACAAAATGATGGCGGCGATTCTGACATATCCGCCTTGCTGGATAACGAACTTGTCGATGATTTATTAGCGAACGCTGCAACTCAGCAATTATGCGATAGCATATTACGCGAATCGGCAAATGATTTGAAGGCAAACGATGGCAAACGAAAGCGCAAAAGCAATACGTCTGCCGTTGTGTCTTGCAAACGTTCGGCGCGTTTGCGCGCAAAGCTCAGCAGCGTTGAATCTCTAGCAACGCGCTCAAAGCACGCAAATAACGGGCGAAGCAGCACTCCCGAGCCAAGCCAGTTTGCAGAGATACACGATGATATTTCAACGAATTATTATAACGCTTGCCCAGAGAAGTCACCCAGTAAGTTGCCACTGCAATCTAAGGAACAAATTGACAAAACAGAGTTTCAATGGTTCACTGAATTTAGGCAAAAAACTAATATAAGCAAAGTTGTGGATAGCAAAAGTATTACTGCAACGCAAAATGAAGCAATCGAAAAGTGTAGCGCAGGTAGCGGCGTTTGCGAAAACTTGTCTGCAGTAATAACCAAAGAAAGTTACTCTGAAAGCTCACTTCCATGTCCTGAGATTAGCGAAGGCATCTCTACGTTTGGCGCATCAAACACGTCCAGCTCATATTCATGCCCAGAAAGCTGTGAGCAAATGCCTGCGCATTGCGAGCCAACTAATCAGACAGACTATGATGACTCACCTTGCTCTCCTCCACCCGCGCCATGCATAGACATCACCTTTGACACGGCGCAACCATGTTGTAAAAAAATACCACTAGAATTAAACAATTCCGCTTATCCCATCGCACGCAGAAGTATTTTGCAACACTTAATTAACTATTACTCGGCTAATATTTATGCAATCGTAACGGGGAAAAAGAAACCGCCGCATGAATTAGCAGGTAAAACGGCACTACAACTTGAGAAGTTTCTAAACACCACACGCGATAGAGTTGATGTATTGGCTTCAACGCTCGCCAGCTCTTTGCATGAGCAGTTCGACGATTGCGAAGTAATCGCCAACTTGATAATTGACCAAGTAATCAAAGCTCCGCGCCCTGAAACTGAGCTCGCATGTGAGGTAGCACGCGTCCCACCCAAATGTCTGGGTACCCATTTGCGTCTGACATCCATCGTATTGCGTCACCTGCATCACAAACGACCAGAGATTGCCGCTGCACTACTAACGAAAATCGAAAACAGACTCTTTAATTATCAGAATAGCGAAACGATTGCGTTAAGCGGCGCTTTAAATCTCACACAGCTATACCTACTTGTAATTCCCTTACACAATAATCAATTCAATCCAGCGCGTCTATTCCTCGCCAAGTGCCTCTATTATTACAATATTCAAGCATCGCCGATGATCTACGAAGTGCTCTGTTGGTATCCTACCACACTGCCGCATCGCGACGAACCCAATTATGATCGTTCCGATGCGCTGATCATAGTCATTCAGCATTTGTTAATGTGTGCGACTTACAATATGGACAGCAAAGATTTGCGTCATAGGGAACTACTATCGCTATTACGTTTCGAATATCACTTTGAGCCCTTTCAACCCAAGTCGCTCGAAGTGTTGTCGCTGCTGGTGACAAAACTAAAGACCGGTAACTTAACAAATCTCAAATACGCCTTCGCCGTCTTCTGCAAACGCCAACCTAAACTGGTGGAGATTTTATTGCAGCAACAACTGCTGCCACTCGCCGATGAGTACTACAAGCAGGTGGCGCTTTCAAGTGAATATGATGAACGGGCTGCTGCCCTACTCGAATGTATATCGGTGGTGGTGAAGCCACTAGCACTCGATACGGATGTTTCGTTTTACCTGTCGATATTCGAACGATTCCTAGGTAGCGTGCAGCGTCCTGTCGTACAAGAGGCGGCTGTCTTGGCCATATTGCGACTTCAGCGATTCGGTGTTAATCGCTGCTTTCATGCACTCGTGCACTTCAAGCCCAATTATCGCCTCCAAATGCTCACAACCAATGCGTTGAAGACTTTTATACATAAGAAACCGTTAAAGTACTGGAAAGGCTTGTTAATGCAAACGCTCAGCAATGAACGCTAAAAATTGGAAAGCTTGTAAAGAGGAATTTTAGTTTTGTACTTTAGTTTTGAATTATTTGTTACGCTAAGTTACCATGTTTGTAATTTAAAATATGGACCTTAAATATTTATTTTTAATTGTTGATGTACTTGAATTAGATAAAAGAAAATCACAGAAACAAAATGTATATTTTTCCATGAAAAAGTGTAGCACATAATAAAATTTGTAAAAAAAATATTGTGAAATTTAAACGTTAATATTTGGCTTTTGAAAAGACTATGAAATTTCAATAGCAGATAGAAAAAAATGAATTGTTTAAACTCTGCGTAAAAACGAGAAAAGACGAAAAATGCGAAAGATCATCGGATAAGTCCTGCAAACGGCTTATGAAAGGTATATGAGCGCTACGCGAAGTGTATGAAATAACGAAACTAACGCTGTAATCATTTTGTTTTTATTGCATACATTTTTACTATTACTATCAGAAAACAAAATTTCTAAAATTTAGAAAAAAAAATATTTTTTCCCAAAAATTTAGTAAAAACTAGTAATTAGTTAGAAAAAAATTAGGAAATTTTAGAAACCCTTAAAAAAAATTTAGTTTATTTTTCTAGAAATTTACTCATTTTTTTCTAAAAATTTACTAAATTTTTTTTTCCTAAAAAGGGTTTCTAAAAATTTACTAATTTTTCATATATGTATATTGACTATTACTATCAGAAAAAAAATTTTTTCTCAACAATTTAGTAAAAATTAGTAGTTAGAAAAAAAAATTAGAAAATTTTAGAAACCCTTAAAAAAATTTTAGTATATTTTTAGAAAAAACTTAGTAAAAAAATTTTTTTTCTCAAAAATTGAGTAATTAATTAGAAAAAAAAATTAGTAAATTTTAGAAACCCTTAAAAAAAATTTAGTTATGTTTAGAAAATTTTTTTTTCTAGAAATTTATTATTTTTTTTCTAAAAATTTACTAAACTTGTTTTTTCTAAAAAGGGTTTCTAAAAATTTACTAATTTTTCATATATATTTACTATTACTATCAGAAAAAAAAATTTAGTAAAAAAAAATTTTTTCTCAAAAATTTCGTAAAAAAAATTTTTTTCTCAAAAATTTAGTAAAAGTTAGTAATTAGTTAGAAAAAAAAATTAGTAAATTTGAGAAATCCTTAAAAAAAATCTAGTATATTTTTAGAAAAAACTAAGTAAAAAAAATTTTTTCTCAAAAATGTAGTAAAAATTAGTAATTAGTTAGAAAAAAAATTTTAGAAACCCCTAAAAAAAAAATTTTGTAAAAAAAAATTTTGTAAAAAAAAAATTTTGTAAAAAAAAAATTTTAAAAACTTGTAGGTCCCTCCATTTGTGGAACAACATCAAGACGCACACCACAAATAGGAGGAGGAGCTCGGCCAGAAGTGTACGCACCAATTACACTGTGCGACAGCAATTTTCGGTTTTCCCAAAACCAAACCAATTTCAAATAGAAGTGCTCATGTAGAATAGTAAAAGCATGCAATACTCGTATTTATATGGATTTTTTGTTACATTTTTTTGAAGTACGTTTAAATCATGGGTGCTCAGTGTCTTTGACAACCGCTAGTGAAATTTTCCAAGGAATCCTTTTGTAGAACATATTAACCCTTTAATGCCCAGTTTAAGAAGGCTTTTGAACAATTCTTGAAGAATGGGTTAAATAGTCACATAACGGTGGGATTCAACGGGTTAAAATGTTCTACAAAAAAATGTATCATTGAATTTTACTAAAAGTCTTCTTAGACGAAATTTCAGAAAAATCAATATTTGTAATGGTTTTACCATATTATTTTATACAGCATTTGATCAATATTGCGAAACTTTAATACACTGTAAAAAAACATTGTGACCCGATAGGCCAAAACCCAGTTGGGGTTTTACTATTCTACATATATGAGTACTTTCATTTGCAATTGGTTTGATTTTGGGCCCGAGCCGATGACCTGAAAATTGTTGTGCTGTGTTATTTATTTTACTAATTATCTATCACCTTCAATATACACCCATCCTCTATTTCTAACAACGCTTCATGCCATTCAGCCGTTGTCCGCAACGCGAACTTTGTTCCTCTTCATACAGATTTCACTGCAGGAAAGAAATGGAAGTCGCGCTACCCAAGAGCTAGGAAAAAAGCGATTGATCTAACACAGATTATATATCATCATAGTTTCCTTTATCACCCATTACAGCATAGAGCCTGGTTATATATGATTTGCTATAAACCTCTGACCGGTGCATTTTTTTTTACAGAAGCGATAATTTCTGATGGATATCGAAAGTAAAGGGGTCATATACAGTTAGAAGGCCGGAAAAAGCGAATTTTCCAGAATTTTTTCTGAGAAAACTTTTAAATTTATTGATCCAAAAATTTGAACACATTTTATGTTATCTTTGAAGTGTATTTTAAGACTTAGTATTAGTAAAATTATATATTTGGAAAGGAGCTAGAGCTCATCTCCGGGAGCTCCTCTCAAAAAAGACGTTTTGCGGTGACCACTATATCTCTGAACTGGATCCTCTGAAAGTAAAAAACCAAACAGATTTCGTTAAAGTAATGTTAAAACTAGTAATTAATCGAAGGAATTAGCAAAATAAATAAAATGACGGTTTCTCAAAAAACAAAACACCATTTTTGACCAAAATTTCTGCCTGAAATCGTTTATAAAAAAAAATTTTATCGGTGAAAAAATATCTTCGATTAATTACTAAAAAATATATTTAAAAGGCTCTTGTTAAAATTTGAGACTAATCGGTTTAGCCGTTTTCGAGTAATGTTGGTCACAACGCGCTGCCGCACCGGCCTTATACTTTCAAGCACTCTGAAACGCATTTTCAAATTTGTGTAACTTCAAAAATATTCACCGGAACGATATTTAATTTTCTGTCTGTATTCTTAAATATATGTATCATTACTATTTCCTTTGATTTTATATTGAATATAATTTTTGCGTACTTATCTAAAAAAAATTCCATCATGATACTTCTCCAAATTTAGTGATATACATAGATATAAATACAAGTACTTTAAGGGGGAACGCCACTGTGGGGGGTCAAAAAATAGCCGATTTTTGGGAATTTTTTTTTTGTAAGTAGGAATGATTATTCGAGGATCGGATAAAAGGCAATTTATTATATATGTATTAAACTATGTTGATGTAAATTTTTATTAAAAAATATTGAAAATTGACTAATTTATGTAAATAAACGTAACGAGTTAAAAAAAAATGGCGTCATCTGGTGGCAGCGATACAGCAATGAATAATCGTCTGAAATCAAAAACCAAAAATTGTATTAATGTACACAATAGTGGCTATCGTTGTACGTAGCCGTTTTTTTTGACAGAATGGTGGTGATTTGAATTTCAATGTGTATTTTTTACCATTTTTTTGATTTTCAACAGGCCCAAAAAATAGTTATTTTCAAAATTTTGAAAATCGGCTACATACAACGCTAGCCAAAGCAAAAACAAAAATTTTGAAAAAAATAAAATTAAAATCAGTTAATTAGTCTTCGAGAAATTGTTGCCACCGTATGAAAAAAGTCGTTTCGAGAAAAACGCGTTTGAAATAAATCATCGTATCGTAAGCGCTACGGGGCCGAACCGACGGGCGCTCACTTAAGTGCACATAGAATCGGGAGTAAAGCGAATTTCGCTTTAAAATTTTTACCATATTTTCTTGAGTAGTTATACTAACAATTTATGCAAAAAAAATCGATTTTTTTTTTTAATTTTCACAGTGGCGGTCCCCCTTAGTACTCCTTCTTTGAATCTCTCAACGGAAGAAAGGTTTGACAATAAGTTGAGTTGAAAAAAAACTCCGAGGGAAGATCCTTTAAAGGCTTAGCATCATACCGCACACCAACTACACTGCAATCATCAGACCAGTCATAGCCTACGAAGCTTTAGTCTAGTGAAAAAAAATGGATGCGCTTATAAACTCACCCAAAATATTTTCTAGATCGAGTCGAAAGCCTTTAATTGTAAGGTTAGTATTTGAAATCAAAGTTTCGACTATCCTTAGGATACATTTCCGAAGTGTTCAGCAATTAATTTACTTGTCAGTATTGATAACTCGTCCGCGGTAGCCGATTGGGTGGTGCGTGACTACCATTCGGGAGTGTGTATAGTATTTTCGAATCTCCGCGCATGAAACAGTAAAATCATAGGACATTTGTTTTCTATTATCGGTCGCCCCTCGGCTGCAGGCAATGGCAAACCTACGAGTGTATTTCTGCCATGCAGAAACTCCTCATAAAAAGCCATATGCCGTGCGGAGTCAGCTTAATATTGTAAGTCCTTCGATTTGTGAAACAACTTCAAGGTGCAGGAGGAGAAGTTCGGCCAAACAGCTAACAGCGCGTACACTACTGTTACAATTATTATTTTTATAATTTTATTAATAACTATTTCTTTGTATTAATAAATTTCATTTTTTTTTTTTGTTTTACTTCAAACTAAAAACATACGTAGGTTATTTGCAAAACTTACATTACAACAATATTTGATATATTTTGTCTTACATAATACTTAAATATTTTCCAGTTGTATGTGATTTACGAAAGCACATACAAAATTTCATTAAATGATTGCACAATTTTTACCGGTTACAATTTTTTTAAATACATATATGCAAGCGCAAACAAACCAACAAAAAACAAAGTAATGAAATTACATTTGATTAAATATTGTATAAAATTACATCTTAAGCAATTTCATTATAATCCGTTATACATACATATGTGACTATACAGGCGTTGACTGCGAGCGTGCAGTTTATAATTTGTCTGTTTTTTTCTTTACAATCTACACTAATTTCTGCTGCATTGCGCCGGTTTGTCACAGCGCTTTTGCTAGCTGTCAATAAATGTTATCGTGTAAATTAATCATTTAATAATATTTGTTTACATTTAAAATGCGTCATTTGGATCTACAAGTAAAGGTAAATTATAATTTTTAATTAGCATGAGTTTTCGTACATCTACATATTTATGTCTAGTGCTTAAAACGGGTCATAAGCAAAGCGCTGTCAGTTCGAGCGATAACTCCTTCAGTGAATATAGTACTAATTGCCTTCTAGTATTTTCAATTCCGTTTACTTTACACAAATTGCTCAATCAATAATGTCCGCAAAGCAATGTTGGGGGTGCTACCACCATGTGGCTGAGTAGACTTGTTCTAATTCTTGCTATAGGATTTTGTTTATCTGCAATTTTACAAATAAAAAAGAATAAAAATTAAGCCGTTTATGATTTAAATGAGGATTGAACCTACGAGAGAACGTCGCTGGTGTTCTTTTTCAAGCGCTACTTGTGTTTGCTGCGGCGAGAACTTCAAAACAGCCGATATCACTTTGACAAGGGTTTCGTTGTTGCCATTGGCGGACCCTGTTAAATACTGAAATGAGAAACATGTATACGAAAATTAGTGGTGGAAAATAGTAGAATTAAATAAATAGAAATAGATGAATAGAATGTAATATATATATAAGTACAGGGTGAAGTCCGAAAAAAACAAGACTGGCGTCATAAAAATGTTTTTGATGGCGCCATCTTTTTAATGAGTTAGTGCGTTGGAGGTTGCATCCCTAGTTGACTTCCAGTCAAAGCTTGGTGACATTCGGTTCAGTGGAAGCGAAGTTATTGAGTATTAAGCGTCAGTCTGTTTGAGTCATCGGTACAAAAATGAGTTTCGAACAAAGAGCTAACATGAAATTTTGTTTTAAAATCGGTAAAACGTACATTTGAATTGATGAAAAAAGTTTGAGGCGATGATTGTCTATCTCGTGCCAGAGTTCATGAGTGGTTTGCGTTTCAGAGAAGGTTATGAAATGAAAGGACATAAATGAAAATGAACATGCGGGCCGCCCAAAATCAGTAATCACCGAAAACTCCATCGAAATGTTTCGTAAATGTATCAAAAAATGAACCGAAATCATCATTGAATATCTCTAAAACAACGACTTATCGCATTTTAACTGATCATTTGGGCTTACGAAAGATCTGTGCACGTTTCATTCCACACAAATTAACCGAGGACCAAGAATTGCTCAGAATTCAACATTCGAAAGACCTCATTAAAGAGGCGAGAAAAGATGAGAACTTCCTTTACAACATTGTAACTGGTGATGAAACATGGTGTTTCCAACATGAACCTGAAACTAAGTCTCAAAGGCACTAGACGACCCACCACCAAAAAAATCTCGTTTGGAGGAGTCAAAAATCAAGTCGATGGCCATTCGTTTTTACGATTCCAAGGGAATTGTCCAAAAGGAGTTCGTGCCAGCAGGCCAAACCGTCAATGCAATTTTCTATCTTGGGGTTTTAAAGCGTTTGTTGCCTAAATACCGCGAAAGAGGAAGCTTGGGCTTATTGTATGATCACGCACCATCTCATTAATCAACTTTTGTGACTGATTTTTGGACTAGAAATCGCATTTTAACCAACAATCGCTCACCGCATTCGCCTGATATGGCTCCCTGTGACTTCTACCTATTCGAAAAATTGCGTTTGGCCATGAAATGAAAACGTTTTGCGCCCGAAAGGCTTGTACCGACATCCTGAAGGACATTCCGGTCAATGGCCTGAAACACTCTTTCGAAAAGCTTTTAGATCGCGCAAAACAGTGGATCGAGCCCAGAGGGGACTATTTTGAATAAATAAACTCGAAGTTATCAGAACAAAGATCCTGCTGTTTCTTGTTTAGCTCAGTCTTGTTTATTTTAGACTTCACCTTGTATAGAAAAGTCTCAATGCGAGGAACGCATTTGATTTTAAGTGTTCACGTCGCACGAAAACTAATCACCACAGACACATTTTTCATCAAAAGTTAATAGTAAGCCGCGACCAGTCGACATGACAAAAATTCACGATTCACCAAATATTGGCAAATATTTCTATAAAAAATATTCCACTATTGACTTTGTTGTTGTTGTTGTTGTAGCAGTATCTTCGCCCTGTCAGTGTAGTGTAATTACCGGTCGTCTTCGTTTAGCTCATCTAACGGTAGGCCCAGGAAACTGGCTGATTCGACGGGTTGGGTCCAGAGGGAGAGGGGTGTTAGATGAGTGGGTTTGATGGGGCATGTGAAAAGGTGGTTAGTGTCGTGCGGGGTGCCTTCACATGCTGGACATATGTTTAGTATGTCGGGGTCGATTCTGGATAGGTAGGAGTTTAACCTGCTACGGTATCCAGAACGTAATTGTGCCAAGGTTACGCGGGACTCTCGGGAAAGCTGGAGCTCTTCGTCTGCGATAGGTGGTGGTTGGACTCCGATAACAGCATTCGGGGGTCGGGAGCTTAAGAAGGTGTTAAGGGTCTCCCGATGAATTTCGTTAATGGCCTGTCTGTACACTGCCTCATCCTGGAGTGGTCTGTCTGTTTTGTCCAGGATCTCGTCCACGTAGTTGAGGAAGTGTCTCCTGATGTGCCTGGGAGGTGGCTCAGACTCAAGCAGGTGTCTGCATGGGTGAGGCCTACGGTGACACCCTAGCAAAAACTGCTTGCCGAGCATTTTGTTGTGCTCCTTAACAGGGAGCATGTTAGCCTCGTCGTGCAAGTGTTGAATTGGGCACATCAGGAGACATCCTGTCGCGGTCCTAATGGCAGTATTTTGGCAGGTCTGGAGCTTCGTCCACTGCGTATCACTGGTTCCAGGCGACCAGACAGGCGCGGCATAATTGAGAACCGGTCGGCCTATTGCTTTGAAAGTCGACAGCAACATTTCTTTGTCTTTGCCCCAAGTGCTGCCGGCGAGCGACTTGAGGACCTTGTTGCGATTCTGTACTCTCGTTGCAATAGCGGTTGTGTGCGCTGAGAAGGAGAGCAAGCTGTCAAAGGTGACTCCCAAAATTCTGGGGTTATTAACCGTCGGTATTGGGGTATCATCGACGTGCACCTGAAGTTGCAGCTTGACCTCCTTTGTCCAGGTGGTAAAAAGGGTCGCCGTGGATTTAATGGGAGAAAGTTTTAAGTTTCTCGCAGTGAAGAAGCGATAAAGGCGGGCGAGGTAGTCGTTTACTTTAGAGCATAGGCCATCAATGATGCCATTATCGTGCAGTCGTCGGCGTATGAGACCAGTTTTTTTACCTCCACTATTGACTATTTTGTTTTGCTTTCTTGAATCTTAAATGTAAATGTCGGACATCGGCATATGGGCGGCTCGTTTTATGAATGAAAGTACTTTGCTCTTAGAAATATGAGCTCGAACTTATGAATGAATTTGTTTTTGTTGGGCTTCTCAATATTTGAAACTGTTCAGCGCCGCCGCGACTAAAAGAGTCATGGCCGCTACCGCTGCGTCTATGAATGTATTTTGTTCTTGTAGTCGCAAGGCTTAAAATTTTAGCGCCATGCTAATAGGCATTACTTGATTGCTATATTAGGATTAGAAAATGAATTTCACTTCTGATATATCTTTTAGTTCTTAACTATACTGCAATTTTGAAAAACCGATTAGCTTATTAGGCTTAGAAAAATGAAATTCTCACCTGGAACATAATATTTCTTAAGTATTCAAATTCCGTATTCGCTGTAATCCCTTCGTTGTGCTGCATTGACACCTATGTACATATAAAACGAAAAAAAAAATTAATTAATCATTCCATAAAATAATACTTCTAAAAGAATACTACACACCAATGTTTCATCCAATTGGCGTGAAAGCTTGGCATTCTGCAGCTTCAAACGTTCGTTGGACTGCTCTAATATTAGATAGTTTTCGCACTGTTGCTCAAGGAATAGATTACGCTCGGAAACATCACGCACTTCGTTCATGATTTCACGCAATTTTGCCGCTAATTCGTCTCTTTCGCGTTGCAACATCTCTTCCTGTTTCGAGCCAGCAAGCTCTTCAGTTGACGACGTCACCGACCGTTCGTTAGCGTTTGCATTCGGCGTAGAAAATAGCGCTTGCGCTTGCAAGGTGGCGCGCGATCGTTCAACTTCCATCAAACGTTCAGCCATATGTTTCGCATTGCTTTGCATGTCTTCGATTTCTTGTTGAAGCTCTGTGATCTCGGAGGTAGATTTGTGTTTGAGATCTTCCAATTCTCTTTGCAACGATTCGTTGATACGCCGCAAATGCTCAGCATCACTCGCTATTGCTGGCTTTTGTCCGCTTTCGGCTGCTGCTGTCGCCAGTGAGACTTCGTGAAAACTGCTACGCTCGGCAAGTTCAATGCGCAACGCATCCAACTCCTCTTGCAATCGCGCTTTCGCATCAAGTTCACTCGCGACTTGCTGCAATTTAGCGCGCAACTGATCTGCTTCCTCTGTTTTAGTGGCAATATCTGATTCGTACGTCGATTTTACGTCGTCAAGCTCCACCTTGACGTCATGCAATTGCTGCTCTACTTCGGTCAATTTGTGTTGTTTGTGTAACAGGTCGCTTTGTATCGCATCGTTTTGTTCGGTAATGTACTTGGCATGCACCACCTGACGTTCCAACTCGGCTTGTTCGTTCGCCAGCTTTTCGCGTATTTCTTTGCTTTCACTATTAGCATCATCAATAGCTTTTTGTTTCTCCGCCAATTGGTCATCGTGCTTCTCGGCATTCTCACGCAACACATAGAGTTCACATTGCAGTGACTTCAATTTCTCGCGCAAATCTTCTGCGTCCTTTAGCTGGGTCGACGTTTCTGCACGTTGTTCCGTCATTTCGATTTCCAGTTGTTTCAGATGTTTATTCAAGTACTCGTTTTCAATCTGCAATTGCTCGTAATTTTCAAGTTTTTCAGCATCATTCTTTTGGCTCGCAACCAGTTTCTCAAGTTTTTCGTTATCTTCACGCAATTGTTTCAATGCTCCCTCCAAACTTTGCACTTGCAGCTCATTCTTGTTCTGCAACTTATCCATTTCCACTTGGATAGCGTCATTGCTTTCATGCAATCGCTCCACATCTTTGTTAGCAATTCCTAACTGGTCCTCCAGTTCAAGAATCCGCTTAACAGCCGACTCAGCACTGGCTTCAGTTTCGACTCGTAAATTGCTTTCCTTCTCTTTTAGCTGCTGCAATTCCACCTCAGTGCTCCCCAACTTTTCGCTTATGTCGCTAGCATTATCCAATTGGTGCTTCAATGTTTCCAACGCCGCGGCATTATTTTGCGCCTCGGCTCTATATGATTTCGATTCGTCTTGTAATTTATCAATTTGATCTCTCAATAACTTTAGTTCGCGTTCATTTTCTTCTTTTTCTTGGGCCAATAAATTCAAATTTGTCACTTGTGCCTCAAGTTCTAGGCAAGTTTGACGACTCTGATTCAGTTCTGTGTTTAAAATGCTCAATTCTTGGTTAAGTTTGGTAGTTTTGTCTTTTAGAATTTCGCATTCCTCCTTCGTGTGCTCCAATTCTGCAAATGCTGATTTCAGTTTATTTAATTCCTCTCTCAGTTGCAAGTTCTCTTCCCTTGCAAATGCAAGGCTTGCTCTGCCCTCTTCCTTCGCCTCAAATAACTCGTGTTCCAATACTTCAATGCGACTTTTTTGTTCCTTCATTAAACTCTGCAGCTTTTCATCATCCGACTTTACTGCTCTAAGCTCATTCAATTCCGCACTCAGCTTCTGATTCTCCAACTCCAAACGCTCTCTGGCCATTGCAATCTCCTTCAAATCTGATTCAGCATTTTTCTTTTCCTCGGTACATTTTTCCTCCGCCTGCTGTAGCTGTTCGACGGTTTCCCGTAACCTCGTTTCTAATACCAACTTACGTTCCCTTATCTCATCCAACTCTTCTTGTAAACACGTTTGCCCATCCTCTGCCATCAACTTTTGCTTCTCCAATGCATCAATTTTTTTTTGCAGCGCACGATAATCGTGGTCCATCAACTCCTGTGTATTGTGCATTTGCATGTTTTCGTCTAGCACTTGCGACATTTTCTCGTTTAGTTTATGCATTGCCATTTCCGTTGCGTCCAATTTCAAACGCAACTCATTGGCATTCGCCTCTTCCGAGTCCTTCTGTCGTTCGCGCTCCGCAAGTTGCTTCTCAAACCGGTTATTTTGCTCTTCTAGTAGACAATTCCGCTCTGCCAATTGAGAATTCTCGGTCTCGACATTCTGTAACTTTGCCTCCACCTGATGTAGTTTGTTTTCGGCTTCGATCAATTGCTCATGCCAATGTTGCGAATCATCACTGGCATTTAGCGCTTTCCGTTGCATATTTTCGATCCTTTGCTCCAGCTTTAGTTTCTCCGCTTCCAGCTCAGCATGTGATTCCCGCACAATGCGCATTTCTTCTTGTATTTGCGCTATATCTTGGAGTATACTTTGGGACTGTGCCTTTAGTTTAGCTTTCTCCGCCTCGTCCCTCTCCTCGCGCGCATACGACTCACTCTGTAAATTTTTAAGATGTTGTTCATGTTTTTTCAACTCTGATCGGAGCATTTCGATTTCGTCGCTTTGCTCACGAACACAATTATGTTGGTTTTCGAATTGCTTCTTCTGTTTTGCCAGCTTATTTGTAAGGGATTTTAATTCTTTTTCCTTACTAGCGAGCTGCTCTTTCATGCCAGTCACTTTAACAACCATTTCTTCATTGACCTTTTGCAATTCTGCTTGGAGTACAGCAAGCGCGTCACTTTCATTGCAAGCATTTCGTTCGTTCGATATCCTTAACTCTGACTCTAACTGATTTATCCTTTGTACCTGCACTTCGTTCGCAACTTGTGCCTCTTCCAGTGTCTTACTCAATTCCTCCTCCCGAGCCTGCATCGCTTTCCAACGTTCGTCCTCCGCGGTTTTTTCTCGTTGATGACGCTCTAGTTGTTCCTTTTCTGTGCGCAGTTCTGTTGCCAGTTCTTGTAGTTTTCGTTCACTTTCCGCAATAGTTGACTTAAGAATATCATTTTCGTTTTTCGTTCTGTTTAATTCGTTGTCTATCTCCGCCAACGACACTTCGTTTTGTTGATAGCGCTGCACCATCTCATTTAGCTGTGCATTCTGCTGTCGCAACTCATCCAATTTCTGTTCACTATCCTTGACCGCTTTTGTTAGTTTCTCTTCAGTGGCTTTCAACGCATTATCTTTTGTTGTTTGCTGATCCTTTAACTGGCCGAGCAAATGTTCTGCAGCAATGAGTTTTGCATCACTTTCCTGTTTGGCCGTTTGCAAATTTTTGAATTTCTCACGCAATTCCTTGAGCTCATCTGACTGCTCACTTATTTGCATAGCTTTTTTTGTGGCCTCCTGCAAATCTTTTTGCATTTCAGTGATTTTCTCAGTAAGTTTTTTAACTTCACTTTCTTTGTTTTCGAGCTCTGAATGGATGTTTTGTTTGGTTTGAGCCAAAAGCAATGCATTCTCTTCCTCTTGCTTGCGCAATTGTGCAATAGTCTCTTCGGCATTGAGCATGTTCGCTGTAAGTTCCTCTATTTGAAGTTGGCGTTCTTCTAATTCCTTTTTTAGTTGCGAAAATTGCGATGCATCCTTCTCAATGCTAGCATTTAAGAGATTATTTGTAGAATTTTTCTCAATAAACTCCTGCTGATTAGTTAAGTTGCTACTATTATTACTATCGTCCAGGTCTATAAGTGATGTTCCACCACTAACATCGTTGGAGGCAGATAATGAGAGAATGGTTGTCACGTTGTCCGGATTTTCACCAAGTAACTTTAATTTTGTTTGATATGCTTGCATTTTGCACTGCATATCGTCCATTTCCATACGCAATGCTTCTTCGAGATGCGCTTTCGCTTGCTGCTCTAAGGAACATTGCTCACGCAATTCACTGATACGACGAATAGCCTTCTCCTGCGTCTCCACAAGTACCGACTATAAGGCAACAAGAAAAAGTAATCAATTAGTAACTAATTAATATGGATTAAAATTAGTTATTATTAAGTGATAAATAATAATAAATTTAAATTCACTTAAATATAATTTAATTCACCTCAACAAACAGCACCTAATTCACCTAACTTCACAGCAAATTAAGTTAAAATTTAAATTTAGTATAAAACGGAGAGTTAATTGTTGTTGTTGTTGCAGCAGCATAAACATTCCCCATACTTACATACGGGGAATGCTGCTGGAGTGACAGTCCTTGGCCGGATATAAATCCTGGTCGTTTCGGTAACGCGTTACGACGACAGCCGGGAGTTAATAATTACATTTAGTCAAAACTTTGTATATCAAACTAAAATATGCCAACAAATGATTCCGTATACTAAAATACCTAGAACTAATGTGAGAAAACTACCTCAGCAAAGTCATCTAACTGACGCTTGTCTCTCTATTTGCACCTTATACATATGTAGAAGCGCATAAAGTAAGAACAGACCAGACAAGTAGAGTTATATCTTCTGATTGCTCTGCTTTCCCTAGAAGTGAGTAACTCTTGAAGCATAGTTGCTGAACAGGGAAAGAATAGCAACAGCCCCGGAATGAACCAGAAAGGAAAAAAAGTATTATCTGCTAGCTATTTTTGTTGAGACATTAAGGAGTTAGGGTTAACGGCAGTCATAACTGGCTTTTGGTCTATCGGAGAACAAGCAGCCAAAATGGGTATCCCTCACAATACATACTGTCACAGCTGCAAACAACCGGAGAAAAAGGAGACAATCTTCCATATGGAAGGACAGAATGTTAACCTTGGGCCAACCGCTGTTCGAGAATCTCGAACAACTGTCTGGCTTAGACGTCAACAACCTAATAAGGTTCCTTAACCGCACAGACTGGATATAGTTATGCTGTAAATAACCGTTAAACAAGTTGGTAACGAGGATGTGGCAACAAAATGGTGCGGAAGCGCTGGTTGGATTCTGGAAGAATCACCACTTTAACCAACCAAGGGGTTAGGGGTAGTCAGAATATAAAAAAACTGGATTTTTTTTTTGCATTTTCTTAAAGTATATCTTAAAAATATTGTGTGAAAATTTGAAGTGAGTCCCACAAATACTTTTTGAGTTATTCAACAATTAACAAAGGGCGCTCGGGCGCTCCGGAGCTTTCGAGAGCAAGTAGCTAGCAGCAGCAAAACTTTAACTGCGTTTTTCTCAAAAGTATGTTTTTTGAACTGATGATCAGTGTAACTTAAAAACCACTTGGTAGATTTCAATAAAATACTGCGGCAATACTGCTTTTGAAAAACATAAAAAACTCGTGCCTGATCGAAGGAACTTTTTTTTTCAAAATTTCGATTTTTTTTTCAAAAATTTCGATTTTTTTTTGTAGTGAAATTTCTTAGGCGTCGATGGACGAGCGAGAATTGAGAGTAAAATTTCAAGGTCATGCAACGTTTTGGGCATTTTCGTTACGCGAGAGAGAAAAAAGGTATAACATAGAGGAAAACGAGAGAGAGAGAGAGAGATATATACCTTATATATATCTTAGATACACTTTGGGCTATTTTTCCTGAGTTTTTCCTTGTGGTTGCTAATTTCTAGTGAGAAATAACACTGCCTACTTTTTAGCGCTTGTTTGTTGGTGCAAATTTGTAGGAAATATATTTTTGGTGCCTACTGTTTGAGGCGTTCTTTGATCCCAATTTTTTGGTGTTTTTTTTTTGGTGCCTACTTTTTGGCGCTTATTTCCGTTTCCTAGTGCTTGTGCGTACTATAAAGTGCTATCCATCCCGGTGTCGGATTTATTGGTATTGCCTTGCGATAATTTGTGCCCTTGCTGCGGTCCTGGAATCGGTGCGTTTGTGCGGGTGATAAACGCTCGGAGTAGTGCGCGTTGTTGCCACGGTGTGTGTCCGGCGTTTACCTGCACCGGGAGACTGTTCTGCATTTTTTGTAAATTTTGTCTATTTGTATTCTCTGTTTCTGTTATGTGTACTGCGCTACACGCACTTTTTTTCAATAATTTCAATTTTTTTTAACAATTAACTGTCGGTTTTTTTTTTCGAAAATCTGCAGAATATTTCCTGAGGACGCCATATTTTTAATTTTGGAAAAAAAGCTTCGATCAGGTTGTGCCTCAATTAATAAGACTAATTTTTCTTGTACGATTGATTTTAGATGAATCCCCAAGGACTTGTGATGATCAGCGCAAGGGACTTCAAGAGAAACGGGCTCCACACAAACAGCGGCAACCTTTTCACATGCCCCATCAAACCCTCTTCTCCGGATCCAGCCCATCGAAACAGCAAGTTTCCTGGGCCTACCGTTAGATGAGCTATGCGAAGAAGACCGGTGATTACACTACACTGACGGGGTAAAGTTACTGCTACAACAACAACAATTATTATAATATTTCTTTTTAATTTCGCTAAAATCAAGTCGAAACATGATGTATTAGTGCTATGTTGTTGTTTTTGTAAAATAAAGCAATTGACTAGCAAAAAAATTTATTATTTGAAAATCATAATTTTTTCGGGCCTCTGAGTACCCCTAACCCCTTAACGCAGAGCGACCTCTTCTAGAAGTTAATAATCAAACCTGCTAATTAATCTGATAATAAGATGTTAATGGACTCAAATATAATTGGGCAACAAGGAAGTTCAATTTAGTAAAGTAAAAAAAAATAAAACGTACACTTTTTTTAATATCTTATCTGAACCCTATTCAAAAAACTGATAATGAACAGTCACATAACACACATACACGTATAAAATTACTATGAACACTTTAACAGTTATTAATTATATTGCCTGAAACCATATATGAGTTCTTACCCGCGCCTTAGTACTGTCGCGCTCTAGGTCTTTATATTTCTTAGCCAAATCCGTGTATCGGCTGCGATATTTGTGATAGCGATCCAATGATTTTTTATATGCATCGAATAGCTGTTCCTTAGTGATGATATCCAGTTTCGCCGTGGAGGCTGTATCTTCCAACTCACTGCAATTAGACTCCAAGTCCGATTGTATATGATACATCTAAGTGCATATGTATGCGAGAAATTTTTTAATAACCCTCATTTAAATCTTTAATACACAAAATTTATTATACTAACAGGGGGTGATTCGTAGGAGGGCAGACGAAAAGACACATCACTGGCCATTGATGAGTTGGATAGTTTTCTGGTACGGGATATAGCACCACCAGTTACGCTAGGTCCATTATGGAGTGTCCGCCCGCTTACTGCACCGGGTGGTAATTTTAAAGGTTTGTACGGTGAATTTTGTGGTGTATCTGCAAATTGAATGCCTATATTGTGTTATATATTGGAATATTACAATGTAAATTCAGCTAAAACGCTCACCTTCCTCTGTAATACTAAAAAAATTCTCATTGGTTGTCGTTGTCGTAGTAGACTCGGAACCACTAGGCGTTGTGCTTGCCGACGACGAAACAGCAGCCTATTTTCCATTTTTGGCCACAAGCAAGCGAAAGCAAAACAAACAAATAAGAGAAAGTGATGAAAAATAAAAAAACATTAGTTCCAAGATAGTCAAAAGCGCACGGGCGAATATGACAAAAAACACGAAGCACCCCTCCCCCGCCCTTCTTAAGAGCTTAAAAATGTATTTGTAACATATTTATTGGATTTGACATCATTTCAATTGCTGTAGTGGACATTGAGATGAGTGCTTTGTCGCCTTGTAATTCCACCTTCTCTACTTTGTTTTTCAATTACCGCGAATTGCTGGAATTTGGAAGGCGACGCCTTCACCTCCTCTATTAGTTTGTTTTTCAAATTAGCAAACATATTGTATCTTTATTCGCATACACTTAGTTCCAAATAACACTAATTGCACCATAAATTTTACAATTTTTTTAAGATATTTTCAGAAATTCTATCACACTGCGCAATCCATTAAAATACTACGTGTAAACTGCCAAAATACGGGAAAAATAACTACTGTAATTAGCAACGTTGCTAATCGGCAATTTGAAAACGAGAAAATCAAAAGACAATTGATCAGAATTTTCAAAACAAAGCACAGAGCCCCATATTTAAAAATTGAGAATTTACGGATTATGGGAAAAAAGTAATGAATGTGCACTGTTTAACTGAAAAAAAGGTATTAATGTGGTTCAATAGAACTTTTTATGCTGATTACAACGGTACTAAAAGTTTTTTACGATAAATAGTTAAGAAGATATCGAAAGTTAAAGCTTAATTTTAACATTTTAAATTTAAAAATATCTCAAAAACTATTGGGCCCCAAAGTAAATACTTTTTCATTTTTTATGTGGAAATAAAATTTTAATGGAAAAATACTTTAATGATTTTTGTTATCTATTGACTATTAAAAATATATATAATTAACATCTATCTTATAATTATTAATCATCTTCTTAATCGGCGTATCCCTGCTGGATGTTCGCGATTACATAAAAACGTTATTCTAATCTTAGTCGTACGGTTGTCAGGTCATATTATTAATGATGTCATTATCTTTTTGTTTGTTTTTCGGTTCCCCTGTTAGTTCACCGATATTTTTGAGACCTGTCCACTCCTTGATGTTGTCTAGCCACGTCATTTTCTTCCTCCCAATTCCTCTTTGTCCTTCAATTTTTCCTTGTGCCAGCAGTTTTAAAATATCGTATTTGTCACCTCTTGTTATGTGTCCGAAATAAGCGGTTTTTCTTCTTTTTCGTTCTATTTAGCACTACGACATTTTGTCATTCCAGCTTATTCTCAATATTTTTCTATAGCACCACATTTCGAAAGATTTTAGTCGGTGTATGCTTATGCTTTTCAACGTCCAGGCCTCGCATCCATACAAGAGTGTTGACCATACATAACATTTTAAAAATCTTGTCTTTAACCCAATTGGTATGTCCCGGCGTATCAGTATCTTTTTAATCTGCATGAAAGCCGCTCTAGCCATTTCTATTCTGCCTCTTATCTCATGATCATGGTCCCATTAGTCATTCAGCCATATTCTTAGATATCTGGAACTTTTTACCCTATTGTTTTGCCCCCTATGGTTAATCTCGCATAGAAATAGTCTAGTAATAAAACAGCAATTAAATTGTATTACGGGCTCTATTAGCCTTACTCTCATTTCCACCTACTTTTGCGTTTTGGTATTTCATAGTAGAGTATTTACAAACAAGCACAAATAATTCCTGTTCTTTTTGTTTCTTTATTTTGTGTAATTCACGCTCATGACGTCAGCCGATTGTCAAAATCGTCAAAAATAAGGTATCTTTTTTCGCTATGCGCCACCTTTGGCTTTTTCACACCATGTTTTATGCATGTTAATTAATTTTTCTGTTTCCTTTGCGACACCTTATGCCACCAGATTATGTATATTTTCAGCGCTGTTGGCAATTCTGTGACCGCGATTCGATTAGAAAACGTTTTCGCTATTTTTTCCGCAAATTTTCATAAATTACAAAAATATATCCAATCTTTGACTTTAAAATTGTGAAGAAAACTAAAATATAACTTACAATAAATACGGTGAGTATATTATTTGTTATTAGATTATGTACTTTATGTCCAAAGCGGCGAGAAAAGTTTTACATACCGAGCGTCGTTGTCTAGCGAGGTCTCGCAGCTGTCTCGGCACACGGTTTTGTGTATCCGTCGACTGGGTTTTCACACATTTTCATTTGCGAAAAATTCCACTTTCAGATTTGCGGCCACAGTTATTTATAACAAAGGGACAACAAAATGTCGTTGCCGCCATACATGATACCGCCGAATGCCTGGGCGGCACAAATCATGGCGCAACAGCAGGCTCAGGCATATGCAGCCGCCGCTCAAGTACAGCAGGCACAAATGCATGCACATCAAATGGCTAATCAAATACAACAAATCCCACCACCGGGAGCACCATTACCAGGGCCGATAACAAATGGCAATGTGGGTATGCCACCTGGTGGTATAGGGGGTGGTGGTGGTATAAGTCAAGCACAGCTCGGTCAAATACCAACACCCAAACCGGACATTATTACTGAAGAGAAACTGCAAGAAAAAGCACAAAAGTGGCAACAACTGCAATCGAAGCGATTTGCAGAGAAACGAAAATTCGGTTTTGTAGATGCCCAAAAGGAAGATATGCCACCAGAGCACATTCGCAAAATTATACGCGATCACGGTGACATGACATCACGGAAGTATCGCCATGATAAGCGAGTTTACTTAGGAGCATTAAAATATATGCCTCATGCTGTGTTAAAATTACTTGAAAACATGCCAATGCCCTGGGAGCAGATACGAGATGTGCAGGTGTTGTATCACATTACAGGTGCCATCACATTCGTCAATGAAATACCATGGGTTATTGAGCCGGTTTATATTGCGCAATGGGGGTAAGATATATCTAAGCAATTTATTTATTTTTTTTCTATACGTTCCAATTCGTTGCTAAAAGGAATTTTTCGAAAATTATAGCACCATGTGGATTATGATGCGTCGCGAAAAACGTGACCGACGCCACTTTAAGCGCATGCGATTTCCACCTTTCGATGATGAAGAACCCCCGCTAGACTATGCAGACAACGTTTTGGATGTTGAGCCATTAGAAGCCATACAAATTGATTTAGACCACGAAGAAGATGGCGCCGTTTATAAGTGGTTCTACGAGCATAGGCCATTAGTTGGAACACCTTACGTGAATGGTTCCACATATCGTAAATGGAATTTGACTTTACCACAATTGGCTACGTTGTATCGTTTGGCCAATCAGTTGCTAACAGATTTGGTAGACGACAATTTTTTCTACCTTTTCGATCCGAAAAGTTTCTTTACGGCTAAAGCGTTGAATATGGCCATACCAGGTGGTCCGAAATTTGAGCCTCTCATTAAGGATCATAATGTTGGGTGAGTTAAACTGTATATCAATATTTTATAAACTCGAAAATGTACAAAAATCTATGTCATTACGTATTTATATTCATACAGTGATGAAGATTGGAATGAGTTCAATGACATTAATAAAGTTATCATACGCCAGCCAATTCGAACCGAATATCGTATCGCTTTTCCTTACCTTTACAACAATATGCCGCATTTCGTGCACCTTTCCTGGTAAGTAGCGCCCTTAATATACTTTGCCCATTGCTGTCCATTCGTGAGACACAGAAATTCGAAAGTTTGATTTTCTGTATATTTACATATGTGAGTGGTAGAAAAAAACAAACTCATAAGAAAATTACTACTTTCAAGCGACTTAATTAAAATAAGTTTATTAGAGGTGCAATTTGCGTTTAAGCTGTACAAGAAAGCATACACTCTACAGCTGCTGAAAATTGCATACATTTCCTTTTGAAACTTTATTTTTACAACACAAGACATTAATTACATTATTACATTATATTATAATTACAGTACATTAGCATTACAATGTAAAACTGTAATGTGAAAAAGAAATCATCAATTTTTTTCAAAGCTTTTTTACATTTTTCCTAGGTATCACACACCCAATGTTGTGTATATTAAAACTGAAGATCCAGATTTGCCAGCCTTTTACTTTGATCCACTGATTAATCCTATTTCGCATCGTCATGCTCATACCAAGATAGCAGAGCCCATGCCAGACGATGATGAGGATTTCTCATTGCCCGATGAAGTACAACCCTTCTTGCAGGACACACCGCTTTACACTGATAACACAGCTAATGGCATAGCACTGCTGTGGGCACCACGGCCTTTTAATCTGCGTTCGGGTCGTTCACGACGCGCCATAGATGTGCCACTCGTGAAAAGTTGGTATAAAGAGCACTGCCCACCTGGTCATCCCGTTAAAGTGCGTGTGAGTTATCAGAAGTTGTTGAAATATTACGTATTGAATGCACTCAAACATCGCAAACCTAAACCGCAAAAAAAGAGGTTAGCCAAAAGCATGATTTTGTTATGAATTTGAGTAATTTTTAATTTATATTCTTTATTTTTCTTTTGTTTTTTACTTAAGGTATCTATTTCGTTCATTTAAAGCAACGAAATTTTTCCAAACCACCACTTTAGACTGGGTAGAAGCTGGCTTGCAAGTTTGTCGACAGGGCTACAATATGCTGAATTTATTGATACATCGCAAAAATCTGAATTATCTCCATTTGGATTATAACTTTAATTTGAAGCCTGTAAAGACATTGACAACGAAGGAGCGTAAAAAGTCACGTTTTGGCAATGGTTGGCATTTTTAATTGAAGTTTAATTAATTTGTTATATTGGGTTGTTCGGAAAGTAATTTCGTTTTTTCCCGACAGAGGATTTAATTGTATTTTTTTCACAGCTAACTTCACACTTAAGTCGCATTGTCAGCATATGTTTTGATAGCTGATATAGCAAGACTTGTGTGTGAATAAGTTCAATTGATTTTACGCAGTAGTTTTTTGGTCGGTGCTCTTTTAAATATGGAGTGCAATAAGCAGCATTTTCGTCATATTTTACTTTTTTACTATGGGAAAGCTAAAAATGCTGTTCAAGCCAGAAAGAAATTAGCCGATGTGTATGAAGAAGATGTGCTGACAATACGCCCGTGCCAGAACTGGTTTGCAAAATTTCGATCCGGCAATTTTGATGTCGTTGATGCACCACGTTCTGGAAGGCCGGTTTAAGCTGTTAAAGACGCGATAAAGGCATTAGTTGATGCAAACCGGCGAATAACAACACGTGAGTTCGGTGAGAGGCTAAATTTATCGAATTCAACTGTTTATGACCACCTGAAAGCCCTAGGTTTAACCTCGAAGCTCGATATATCCACACAAAAAAAAAAAAATTGCTTGCCGTACAACCCAATAAATTATTTCAAAACCGAAATATCAAATGCGGCTTCGCACTATTTAATTTATTCTTCTCTAATGCAATCTAATATTTTAATAATCCATATATTTTTAAGCATTCCACTTGTGCCGTGAAATTCTGCGTCTAACTAAGCTGATCATCGACTCACACGTGCAATATCGTCTTAACAACGTGGACGCATTTCAGCTGGCCGATGGACTACAGTACATTTTTGCACATGTTGGCCAGCTAACTGGCATGTACCGTTACAAGTACAAGTTAATGCGACAGATACGAATGTGCAAAGACTTGAAGCATCTCATCTACTATCGCTTTAACACCGTAAGTGAATATTTTCAAAAACGCTTGTGCTTTAACTTTATAACTATTTAATGAGCATTGTTCGATTTATCTCTCATGCTAGGGTCCGGTGGGCAAAGGACCGGGATGTGGTTTCTGGGCACCAGGTTGGCGTGTTTGGTTGTTCTTTATGCGTGGCATAACTCCATTGCTAGAACGCTGGCTGGGCAATTTGCTGTCTCGTCAGTTTGAGGGTCGTCACTCGAAGGGCGTTGCGAAAACTGTAACCAAACAACGTGTAGAATCACATTTCGATTTGGAGTTGCGTGCTTCTGTCATGCACGACATAGTTGATATGATGCCCGAAGGTATTAAGCAAAACAAAGCGCGAACCATATTGCAGCACCTGTCGGAAGCGTGGCGTTGTTGGAAGGCGAATATACCATGGAAAGTGCCTGGATTGCCGATACCCATAGAGAATATGATTCTACGTTATGTGAAAATGAAGGCTGACTGGTGGACTAACACAGCACACTACAATCGTGAACGTATACGTCGTGGTGCTACAGTGGACAAAACTGTTTGTAAGAAAAATTTAGGTCGTTTAACACGTCTCTATCTGAAAGCGGAACAGGAGCGCCAACATAATTATCTAAAAGATGGTCCGTACATATCACCTGAAGAGGCTGTAGCCATTTATACCACAACAGTGCATTGGTTGGAGTCACGGCGCTTCGGTCCCATACCTTTCCCACCACTTTCCTATAAACACGACACTAAACTACTCATATTGGCGTTGGAGCGTCTGAAGGAAGCCTACAGCGTTAAGTCGCGCTTGAATCAGAGTCAACGCGAGGAGTTGGGGCTCATCGAACAAGCCTACGATAATCCACATGAGGCATTGTCCCGTATAAAACGTCATTTGCTGACACAGCGTGCGTTCAAGGAGGTATGCAAACTGCATATAAAACGGAATGTTTTAAAATTAATTTGTTGTACTTTTTTTTGCTTAGGTTGGTATTGAATTTATGGACTTGTACAGTCATTTGATACCAGTTTACGATGTTGAACCGCTAGAGAAAATAACCGATGCCTATTTGGATCAATATTTGTGGTATGAAGCAGACAAGCGGCGCCTATTTCCGCCATGGATCAAACCAAGTGATACTGAGCCACCGCCATTGTTGGCTTATAAGTGGTGTCAAGGTAGGTTGAATTTAATATGAAAAAGTGCCTAGCAGCAATCAAATTCTGTAATATTTTGCAATGGATTATATATCATATAATGAGTGTGCCTTTGTAGACGTGTGTGTGTGTGATTTGTAGCAAAGTGATTTGCATTTGAAATCCCCTTGTTGCAAACCTCACGCGTGCGCGTTTCTACCATACAACGAGCTACGTTATTGCTATTGAAATTTGTAAGTAAATTTAGTTTAAATATTTATCTATTTAATAATAAAATATTTCAACAACAGCCACCACTCGAAAGTATTTGCCAGTTAATTCGTATTTGCTCACTTTTCATTGTCAAGGCATCAACAATCTGCAAGACGTTTGGGATGTGGGCGAGGGTGAATGCAATGTGCTGCTGGAATCGCGTTTCGAAAAACTATACGAGAAAATCGATTTGACGCTTTTGAATCGTTTGCTGCGTCTCATTGTTGATCATAATATTGCCGATTACATGACAGCCAAAAACAACGTCGTCATCAACTATAAGGACATGAATCACACCAACAGTTATGGCATCATACGTGGTCTCCAGTTCTCTTCGTTCATAACACAATACTACGGATTGGTTTTGGATCTATTGGTGCTTGGTCTGCATCGCGCCAGTGAAATGGCCGGACCACCACAAATGCCAAATGATTTTCTGACGTTCCAAGACACTGTCACCGAGACTGCACATCCAATACGTTTATATTGTCGCTATGTGGATCGCATTCATTTGTTCTTCCGCTTTTCGGCCGAAGAGGCGCGTGATTTGATTCAGCGCTACCTTACCGAACATCCAGATCCAAATAATGAGAATATTGTTGGTTACAATAACAAAAAGTGCTGGCCCAGAGATGCGCGCATGCGTCTGATGAAGCATGATGTTAATCTGTAAGTTATTTGCTTTGTACAATTTTGCAAACCCAAATTTGAACGACTTGTGTTGTATGTGATTAGGGGTCGCGCTGTTTTCTGGGACATTAAGAATCGTTTGCCACGCTCCGTGACGACAATCAATTGGGAGAACACCTTTGTTTCGGTATACTCGAAAGATAATCCAAATCTTTTGTTTAATATGTGTGGCTTTGAGTGTCGTATTCTGCCAAAGGTAAAACCCAATTTGAATTAAATAAAATTTTCTATACAGCAGCGTAAATTTTCAGTGTCGCACACAAACTGAGGAGTTCACACATCGAGATGGTGTTTGGAATTTGCAAAATGAGGTGACCAAAGAGCGCACAGCTCAATGTTTCCTACGTGTTGACGACGAGTCGCTCGGCCGTTTCCATAATCGTGTGCGCCAGATTCTAATGGCCTCTGGTTCAACGACGTTTACAAAGGTAAATTTGTTATTGTATTATTATAAACAAGTGTCAACGACACAGAACAAAGGAGGTCAAACTGTCCCTTAAGGTAAAAGTCGATGACACACCAATACCGACAGTAAATAACCCCAAAATTTTGGGTGTAACCTTTGACAGTTTGATCTCCTTCTCAGCGCACACAACCGCAATTGCCACTAAAGTCCAAAACCGCAACAAGGCCCTCAAATCGCTTGCCGGCAGCACTTGGGGCAAAGACAAAGAACTGCTATCGACATTCTAGCCAATTGGTCGGCCGGTTCTAAACTATGCAGCGCCTGTCTGGTCGCCTGAAACTAGTGACACGCAGACGCTTCAGACATGCCAAAATACTGCCATTCGGACAGCGACCGGTTGCCTCCTGATGTCCCCGGTTCAACACCTACACAACGAGGCACAAATGCTCCCAGTAAAACAAACTGCTCAGCAAGCAGTTCCTGCTGGGATGTTACCGCAGGTTTCACCCCTGCAAACACCTGCTTGAGCCTGAGCCGCCTCCTAGGCACGTCAGGAGACATCTCTTAGACTACGATGACGAAATCCAGGACAAAACTGACGGCAATCTACTGGACCTGACCGTATTTAGACAGTAAATAAACGACATTCACCGGGAGACCGACACCACCTTCTTAAGCTCCCGTCCTGTGAATGCCGTAATCGGAGTCCAACCACCACCTACAGCAGATGAAGAGCTCCAGCTTCCTCGTGAGACACGTGTAACACTGGTACAATTACGTTCTGGATATTGTAGCAGGTTAAACTCCTACCCATCCAGAATCGACCCCGACATACCAAACAAATGTCCGGCATGTGAAGGCACCTCGCTCGACACTAACCACCTTTTCACATGCCCCCTAAAACTGACTCATCTAACACCCCTCTCCCTCTGGACCCATCCCGTCGAAACAGCATGTTTCCTGGGCCTACCCCTAGATGAGCTAGACGAAATTGACAGGTGATATACCCTACACTGGCGGGGCTACTATTACTGTTAACAAACAAACGACACAGAAAGAGTAGTATGAAAGAGACCGCGAGAGCGTACGCACGTATACGGGAGATATAGAAGAACCGCATCACTTCATATTCATTTTCATTAAATTCACTAAAATACATTGTGACAATATTCATATTCCTTCTCATTAAATACTTTAAATATAACCATTTAGTGTTCTGACGTTTACACAAGTTTACGCTTCTTAGCACCGCTTAAATTTTAAATTCCAACAATTTTTTAAATCTACAGATTGTTAATAAATGGAATACTGCACTTATTGGCCTTATGACATATTTCCGCGAGGCGGTCGTAAATACACAGGAACTGCTCGATTTGCTGGTGAAGTGTGAAAACAAAATACAGACTCGTATTAAAATTGGTCTCAACTCGAAAATGCCTTCTCGTTTTCCACCAGTGGTCTTTTATACGCCCAAAGAATTGGGTGGCTTGGGCATGTTGAGCATGGGTCACGTGCTTATACCGCAATCGGATTTGCGTTGGTCCAAGCAAACTGATGTGGGCATAACACATTTTCGATCAGGTAAATATGGGCAAGCAACACCATCTCATCTGCCAAATAATAAAAAATACTCGCTTTATAGGTATGTCACATGATGAGGATCAATTAATTCCCAACTTGTATCGCTATATTCAACCATGGGAGAGTGAATTCATTGACTCTCAACGTGTATGGGCTGAGTATGCACTAAAACGTCAAGAGGCTAATGCGCAAAATCGTCGTCTTACTTTGGAAGATCTCGAGGATAGTTGGGATCGTGGTATACCGCGTATAAACACACTCTTCCAAAAGGATCGTCACACACTTGCCTATGATAAGGGTTGGCGCATACGTACGGAATTTAAACAATATCAAGTGTTGAAACAAAATCCTTTCTGGTGGACGCATCAACGTCACGATGGTAAATTATGGAACCTCAATAACTACCGTACGGATATGATACAGGCTTTGGGCGGTGTTGAAGGTATTCTAGAGCATACACTCTTTAAGGGTACATACTTCCCCACGTGGGAGGGTCTTTTCTGGGAGAAAGCGTCTGGTTTTGAAGAGTCAATGAAGTACAAAAAGTTGACAAATGCTCAACGTTCCGGTTTAAATCAGATTCCCAATCGTCGTTTTACGCTTTGGTGGTCACCAACTATTAATCGTGCCAATGTGTACGTTGGTTTCCAGGTACAACTCGACTTGACCGGTATTTTCATGCACGGCAAAATACCCACTTTGAAAATTTCGTTGATTCAAATCTTCCGTGCTCACTTGTGGCAAAAAATTCACGAATCGATTGTTATGGATTTGTGTCAGGTGTTCGATCAGGAATTGGACGCACTCGAAATTGAGACAGTACAAAAAGAAACTATACATCCGCGTAAATCATATAAAATGAATTCGTCTTGTGCTGATATTTTGCTATTCCCCGCCTATAAGTGGAATGTATCGCGTCCATCTTTGCTTGCCGACACAAAAGACACAATGGACAATACAACAACACAAAAGTATTGGTTGGATATACAGTTGCGTTGGGGTGATTACGATTCACATGATGTGGAACGTTATGCGCGTGCGAAATTCCTCGACTACACCACCGACAACATGTCCATCTATCCCTCGCCGACTGGTGTGCTCATCGCTATTGATTTGGCCTATAACTTGCACTCGGCATATGGTAATTGGTTCCCGGGCTGCAAGACACTCATACAACAAGCTATGGCTAAGATAATGAAGGCCAATCCCGCGTTGTACGTATTACGTGAACGTATACGCAAAGCGTTGCAACTGTACTCATCCGAGCCGACTGAACCATATTTAAGCTCACAAAATTACGGTGAATTGTTTTCGAATCAAATTATTTGGTTTGTGGACGACACGAATGTGTATCGTGTCACCATACACAAGACATTCGAAGGCAATCTAACAACGAAACCCATTAACGGTGCAATTTTCATTTTCAATCCACGTACTGGCCAACTGTTCTTGAAAATCATTCATACGTCGGTGTGGGCTGGTCAAAAACGTTTGGGTCAGCTGGCCAAATGGAAGACAGCCGAAGAAGTGGCGGCTTTGATTCGTTCGTTGCCAGTAGAAGAACAGCCCAAACAGATTATCGTGACACGTAAGGGTATGTTGGATCCATTGGAAGTGCATTTGCTAGATTTTCCGAATATTGTGATCAAAGGCTCTGAGTTGCAGCTACCATTCCAGGTTAGTAATGAAGTACTTGATTCAAAGCACATTTTTGTTTTGATTCGGGGAGAAACCTTAAATCTATTTTTTTATATTAATATAATTATTTTTATTTTTTATATTTATTTATTTATACTTGAACATTTCATTAAGGGGTTAGGGGTAGTCAGAGGTGATTATGATTTTCAAAATTTTTGTTTTGCTAGTCAATTGCTTTATTTTACAAAAATAAAAACATAGTATTAATACATCATGTTTCGACTTCACTTTAGCAAAATTTCAAAAAACAAAAAAAAAAAAAAAAAAAGTAATTATAATTGTAAAAGTTATCGCTGTCAAAAAAAAAAAACAAAAGTAATTATGTATAATTGTAAAAGTTATCGCTGTCAAAAAAAAAAAAAGTAATTATAATTGTAAAAGTTATCGCTGTTTGTGTGGAGCCTGTTTCTTCAGAAGTCCCTTGCGGTGATCATCACAACTCCGTGGACATTCATCTAAAATCAATCGGACAAGAGAAATAAGTTTTATTAATAGATAATCTTGTGCCTGATCGAAGCTGTTTTTTTTTTTTTTTTTTTTATCGCGGACTCAGGAAATATTTTTTAGATTTTTCAGAAAAAAGCCGACAATTAATTAAAAATCGAAATTTAAAAAAACAAAATCCTTCGATCAGACACGAGTTTTTTATAAAGGGTTTTATTATTTTGATATTCAAAGAAAAATGCTATTTTTTAATATAAATGATCGGATGTTTATTTCATTATAAAGAGAAAGGTATGCCGTTAATAGTGGAAAATAACATCAGGCAAATGACCACCACGACCTCGCTTACAGGACAATATCCTTTTCATGAAATTTTCCATAACCGATGCAACAATACACAAAATTTTTTGAAAATTCTGACTACCCCTAACCCCTTAATCCAACCGTCACATTTAATATTCCATGAGTGATTAGAGGGGTTAATAAAAAAACACATTTAACTTACTATATTTATTGAAATCAAATTATTTTCCTCTGCTTGAGCCAAAATATCTTTGGAATTCGATGACTACAGAAGAGAGACTACTATAAGAGTTCGAAAATATTTTTTTTTTCAAATATAATCATAAAAATAGAACTTTTCGGTACATATGTAAAAATTTTCACCATTTCCTCCTTAACAGCATATGTTTTACATTTACTTTTTTGATCAGTAAAATGTAATATCTATATATAAATACGGAGAGCAAAATTTTGTCGTACCTTTTTTTAGTATTTATAGTTAAAAAAGTTGAAACATATACCCATGGATAGCATATCGATGGATTTCGAGAAAAGTGACATAGTTCAAAAATACAAAATACTGAGGTGGGTCAGTTTTCTAGATAATTGACGAGCCAATTCGATCACCTGACAAAACGGCACTAACGCCATCTCTCAGAATTTCTTCAAGATTCGCTTATGACGCTTTTCCAGATAAAAATATATAAACTCTGTAGTTGATTTTGCTTTTAACGGCAAAACTCCGAATTTGAGTTAATTTTGAGTTGTGTCGCTTTTCTCGAAAACCATCGATATGTGGAGACGGTTTACACAATGTATTAAAATAGATACATAGTGAATAGGTGCAGGTAAAATTAATCACACCATTTTACCTGTATTATAATATATCATGCTATAATATCTATCATGATATAAAAGTTTATGAAACAACTGGAATCTCATATATTGTGAATCAATTGATTCAGAAATTATGATGGCCATGGATTAATTAATGATTGTTTTTTATTATGCTTTTTCAAACAAAATTAATTTTTTTTTCGTAATACGTGAAATTAAATGTTTCCAATTCATGAATGAAAAAAATTATGATATTTGAAATACACAAATATAGGATCGCTTAATGTGGGTAAAATGGGATATTTTTCACATTTAATTTTACTACATCTATTCACATACATACATATATCAAAGTTTCATCGTAAGCTATCCATTTATATATGCTTCAACTTTTTTCTATGACTATAAATACTAAAAAAAGGTATGACTAAATTTTGCTCTCCGTATTTATATAACGTCGAAATTTCGACGCATGGGCGATCCTAGTATGTATTAATTTGGGGAAAAAGAAATCCATTATTTTTGCGTAAAATCTTTGCGCATGGTTTAAAACTGTCTTATGGGCGACTTTTAGCTGCTGGGCGATGCTACGACTACTAACATGCCGGTCAACTTCGAGTATTTCTGTGTTTTTATCGACATTTCCTTTAACATCAAAAATGCCTTAACGGAATCGGCGAAACCAAAATTGCACGTAATTAGCCGTTGCAGTATCGGCACCATAAACATGCTTTTTGCATGCTTCGCCGAACCCTTTTGCCAAACATATTTGGGTATTCCAGTCAACGTAATCTTCCATCAAATACTGGGGCTTCATACAAATTCATGGGTATTTTGCCATATATGTATGTATATTAATTCCTATTGTTTCGCGGAGGAGCATAGGGCCATTGTTTTTTTTGCCATAACGGTATTTTATAATTTCTAATATTAATTTTAATAAGATTGTAACGCCATCGATAATAAACTCGTTAAAATTTTCTCTTGTAAAACAGGCTTGCCTTAAGGTTGAGAAATTCGGTGATTTAATTTTGAAAGCCACTGAACCGCAGATGGTGCTCTTCAATCTCTACGATGATTGGCTGAAGACCATCTCGTCATACACAGCATTCAGCCGATTGATTTTGATTTTGCGTGCACTTCATGTGAATACCGAACGTACCAAGATCATATTGAAGCCGGATAAGACAACAATAACGGAGGCACATCACATCTGGCCAACTCTCACCGACGAGGAGTGGATTAAGGTTGAGGTGCAACTTAAGGATCTGATTCTGGCTGATTATGGTAAAAAGAACAACGTGAATGTGGCCTCGTTAACGCAGTCTGAAATTCGTGACATTATTTTGGGCATGGAAATTAGTGCACCATCTGCGCAACGTCAACAAATTGCCGAAATTGAAAAGCAGACCAAGGAACAAAATCAATTGACGGCCACAACAACACGTACAACCAACAAGCATGGCGATGAAATTATTACCTCAACCACGTCCAACTACGAGACGCAAACGTTTAGTTCGAAAACAGAGTGGCGTGTACGTGCCATATCGGCGACAAATTTGCATCTGCGTACGAATCATATTTACGTCAGTTCGGACGATATCAAAGAGACTGGTTACACCTATATATTACCCAAGAACATACTGAAGAAATTTGTGACAATTTCCGATTTGCGCGCGCAAATTGCTGGCTACCTGTATGGCGTGAGTCCGCCCGACAACCCGCAGGTAATTTGTCACAAGCCGTAGCCGCAGTATATTGACAATGAAGAATTTATGCCTTTTTATTTTCATATGATGTAAATTTTTTACTTTTAGGTGAAAGAAATACGCTGCATTGTTATGCCGCCACAATGGGGCACACATCAGACGATAAACCTGCCCAATGCGCTGCCAACGCATCAGTATCTGAAGGACATGGAACCACTCGGTTGGATACATACACAGCCCAACGAGTTGCCACAACTATCGCCGCAAGATATCACCACACACGCAAAGATTATGCAAGAGAATACAACGTGGGATGGTGAGAAGACCATAGTTATTACCTGCTCCTTCACGCCCGGCTCATGTTCGTTGACCGCTTATAAGCTGACACCATCCGGTTTTGAGTGGGGTTCCAAAAACACAGATAAAGGTAATAATCCCAAGGGCTATTTACCGTCCCACTATGAGCGCGTTCAGATGTTGCTGTCCAACAAATTCCTTGGCTTCTTCATGGTACCAGCGCAGGGTAGTTGGAATTATAACTTTATGGGTGTGCGTCACGATGCGAACATGAAATATGAGTTGCAATTGTCGAACCCTAAAGAATTCTACCACGAAATACATCGACCCTCACACTTTTTATTATTCTCCAATTTGGAGGATGCAGGCGACGGCTCAGGTGCAGATCGCGAGGATGTGTATGCGTAGTTTGGTTTACGTAAACTCAACAGGATTATAATTAATACTATGTTTAATATTATACGTTTTATGTATCTTGATTTTAGTTAGCTACTTATGTTTGTTTATTGTAAAAGAAGTCGAAACAAAATATGGCTTTGTTTTTGAGCGCTGAGCGTTGAGTCAGTTTGTGACGACGATCGAGCTGTGTTTACACCATTCAGGTCACAATTAGTACGTTTGTAGCATTTAGTATGAAACGGAAAACGGTCAATATTTTCAGACATATATAAATAAATTTAAAGCGGACTATAGATAACAAATAAATTACAAATTTTACAAAGACATTTGCTGCATTGTTTTCATCTCTGCTATATATTTGCTGCATACAACCTTTTTGGGTGTTTGCCCGAGCTCCTCCTCCTATTTGTGGTGTGCCGATTCTGAACGGAAAATGGTTTTTTTATGAGGAGCTTTTTCATGGCTTTCTGTATTATTACACTCGGAGGTTTGCCATTGTCTGCCGAGGGGCAACCGCTATTAGAAACAACTATAATTGGGAGTTTTAATGCACGGAGACTCGGCGCACCAATCCATTTGGCTACGGTGGTCACCTGAAGTGGATATAAATATGTTTAAATTTATGAAGAAATGCTGAAACCGTTTTCGATCCAGAAATTTTCAATTATTAAACTGACCATTCCAGCACAGTTAGGCTACATCAAATACAAATATACGATGCTACCAGCGAGACCCTATAATGAGGTAAGGAGCGGCAAAACAAAATTAAAAAAAAAAAATACTTCTGAGAGGTTATGAATTTTGTCTCGAATAAAAATCAACATAATGAATGAAATTTAAGTTTACACTTCAACCTCATCCAAGCCCATTTCCCTTAATAAACTTAAGATAAAGCTGGGTTGGGCTGAGCGTATGTGCCGTACTGCTGGCTGCATTTGACAGAGATCTCTCTACCTTTTTTCCGCTATAGCGTCACTTTCGAGAAGGCGTGCTGGAGGTCCCGGGGACTGGTCGCAAAAACAGATAAGGAAGATGACTGTGCAATCTGCAATGAGAAAAAGAGAACTGTTCTACGTAAGATATAAAGGGTTTTTCAATAACAGGTGTTATTTTGAATAGTCCGCTATTTCGCAAGATACCACTTTTGAAGCTGTAATTTTTTGATATTTGACAAGTAGAAACTACGTCATTAATAAAAATGGAACGATACACGCGTAAACAACGCTTTGAAATTATTAAAATTCACTATAAAATGGTGAAAATTTGGCAGAGAACGTTCGTAAAATTCGAACATTTTTGGGTCATCGTGAGGCACCTTGTCGAACCGCAATACGAAAATTGGTGGAAAAATTCGAGCTGTTGAGTGATGTGAAGAATAAAATCCATGCACGTCGCTCAAGAACAGCCGAAAATATTGCTGTTGTAGCCGAAAGTCCATTCCTCGTCGTTCTTTGGTCGAATTAGGCATTTCACAAAGATCATTACACCGTATTTTGCATAAAGATTTGTGTCTTAAGGCTTATAAAGTCCAGTTAACACAAGAACTCAAGCCGGTCGATCATCAACAATGTCGTGTCTGATGATCCGGAATTCCATCGAAAAATCATCTTGAGTGATGAAGCCCATTTCCACCTCGGTGGCTTCGTCAACAAGCAAAATTGTCGGATCTGGGGCTCAGAAAATCCAAGAATTATTGTTGAAAGGCCTCTCTATTCTATGGTCCGGCGTGGTCATTGGACCTTACTTTTTCGAAAATGAAGATGGAGCAACAGTTACCGACTTTTTATGGAAGGAAATGGATGGTATTGATCTGGACAACGTAAATTTTTAACAAGACGGCGATACGTGCCACACAAGCAACAAACGAATAACACCTCTTATTAGAAAACCCTATATACATATATGTACATACATACACACATGTGTGCGTTCTGAATATGTTGTAGAGACTTCGTAAGTGACCCCCTAGCGAACTACCTCGAAAACGGTAGAAGCATTGAATTCCGTAAGGTTTGTCTGCACTCTCTAAATTCGGTACTCGATAATTGCCGAAGTTTCTTGGTTTTGGTCCGAACTGCAAACATTTAGTGAGAAAGGTTTTAATTATCAGTAATTTTGTTTTGTCAGTAAATGCGTATAAATTTTTGCTCTCTATGATAGATATTAGATGTATAACTTTGCTTCTGCCTTTTTACACTTTTTAATTTCGAAGTATTACCCATCTTTTGCTAACCACGAAAACAAAGTTAAGTTAACTCCATAGTAAAATCCGTAAAATGTGGACTGTGTCCATTGCAACAACAAAAAAACTTCAGATCTCCATAAATCGCTGCCTTCGCATATGGTGACCCGATAATTGGGTGTCAAATGATGAGCTCCTCATCGAGGTAGGTAAAGGAGAGTTGGAATTGAGATTCGCGAGCGTAAATGGATTGATTTTTTCATACTTTACGACTGACATTAGCAGAATGCCCTTAGACTAGAGTCCACAAGCCTCACGCCGTAGAGATCGACCCAAAGGATCTTTGAGACGTAGCCTGTACGATGAATTCACGTCAGATGACAACTCACTGACATTATTATTTCCATACTCCTTTTGGAGCTTAAGGATCCAACAAAAGTTTTCCAAACATTTCTATTTCTAGACATAAATCTCAGTTCACGATTTTCCAGTTTCATTGCGGATAGTCCTTTGCCAAGTCATAAATGGAGTTTGGAGTCAAAGGTTGATAACTTATGTCTTTCGAGAATTTATTATCAATACAAGGTGAAGTCCAAAATAAATAAGACTGAGCTAAACTAGAACCGACAGGAGCTTTGTTCTGATAACTTCGAGCTTATTTATTCAAAATAGTCCCCTCTGGCCTCGATACACTGTTTTGCGCGATCTACAAGCTTTTCGAAAGTGTGTTTCAGGTCATTGACCGAAATGTTCTGCAGGATTTCGATACAAGCCTTTTGGATGGCCTCTACGGACGCAGGTATATTAGGTTTTGTGCTGTTTCTGCACAAAAACAATCCAAATCGCTATTTTATTACTGCCTCTCAACAATACTGCACCGAAAACCCATTGCTTCAATTTATACTAAGAAGACGACATTGGGTTGTTCTTTCTTCATCTTATCGAGAGGCGTAGCACTCGAGTGCATGTTGCTTCGTATTATTCATGCTTCGCTTGTAGGACTTCCCAATTAACTTTACTAGCCTTCATTTTAATATTCTTTGATTTTATTAAAAGCTCTAACCTCAAGCCAGAGCAGGTATGAGATATTTTTTACAGTGTAATCAAAATAGGTCGCAACCTAAGCGCAATCAATAATTATTGATGTAACAAGTCTTTTCTCTTTAGTAGTCACAACAAGAACTTGTATAATACGAGGGTCGTTTGAAAAGTCCGTTCAAAAAGAAAAACTGCTTAATTGTTTGGAGTTTTTTATTTTCGCATAGGCTCGTTTTAGGGAGGATGGTTCCATGTGTTGAAAGAAGTCCACGCAAGTGGAGAAAGTCCCTGATCGCCATTCTCTTGGGAGTGGCCAGGAGTATTCTTCTGCATACCGTCCAAACAACTCACTACTTCTGGGCTTGGAACGCAGAATAACTGGCTGTGCATAGGGTTTGGAACCCACCACAGAAAAACTCCGCCAATGAAAAATCCTTGGGCTCAGTAGGCAATTGAAGAGTAGAGCTCTCTCTCTTGAGCACTGACAGTTCGAGAGGAAAATTCTCCGAAAAATCCTTGGTCCCCTTGGCGTAGGCAAGAAGGAGTTCCATATCCGTTGGAACAACGAGCTGTAAGAGCTACACCGAGATGTCATGTCTCAAGAGATGATGAACGAAAGTGCTCCGGAACGGCTGTCGTTCGAGAGGAGGACGTTATATACGTTGGGGAGACCAAGTGAGATATAACGTGGCATCTCTCGGTGCCACCAACTGGCGAAGGCAAGTAGCGAACGGAGCTAGATGGCGCAATGTTTTAGATCCGGTCAAAACCGACATGCGGTTGTAGTACCATCTTAATAAGTAACTGAATCTCCTCACGGTAAAATCCTGACTGGCACTTTGGGGCTTCCCGGACTGGTGTACTATGCCTATACTTGCCATTACAGCGTTGACGACCCTCCTACCCTCAAGGGAAGAGTGGAAACGGGACGATGTAAGACAGGGCGAATCCATTCTTATATAAACAGATGGCTCAAAGCTCGAGGGCAGGGCGGCGGAGGTGTATATTCCGAATATCTGGGGATCTTCTTCAGTTTTCGATTTCCCGACTACTGTAGTGTCCTTCAGGCTGAGCTGATGGCAATAATGAAAGCCGCGACACTGCTACAGTGTGATGCGATACCTGGAGATGATATCTGTATTTTCACTGACAGCCAGACAGCGATAAAATCCTTCACAAAGAGGTCCAAAACCTCCAAGGTAGCAATGGAATGCCGCACATCTCTTAATGAGATGGCTGAGTCATTTCACCTAAAGGTAACATGGGTTCCTGGCCATCGCGACATTGATGGTAACTGTAAAGCCGATGAACTAGTGAGACTCGGCACCAAATTGACCGATGAGTACATAGACAATGACATAGGGGTACGCTTATTCATCCTTGAAGAAATTGTAAGGAAAAGCAAACGAAAGATGGCGTAATCTGCAAAATCTCCCGTCAACTGTGGGCAACTTTAAATGCTAAACGCACATAATCTCTGCTAAGTCAAAATAAACACAGTCTTAGCACACTGATTGCAATCATAACGGGATATTGTCTAATAGGTAGGCACGCCCAAAGGATGGGTGTGCAAATACATGACTTCTATAGAAGTTGTCTAGATGAGGACGAGGTAGAGACAATATCGCACCTACTGTGCCACCCTCCTGCTCTATCCAGACGCAGGTTTACTATTCTGTGTAAACAATTTTTGAATGAGTTGGAAGATCTCAGTCTGCAATGTCAGAGATATTCTAAAAGTTTTGAAAAGCACACACTGGTTTTAGGAGAGATAGGGACAAGCTCCCCACGCGCGCGGCATCACAATGGGCTATGAACCTCAGTGTGTCCCACAGGACAACCGCTTCAACCTAATCTAACCTATTTCCTCTTAGGCTTATACACTTCGTCCATTGCTGTTCTAGTTTGTTGATGCCTTCCGACTAATAGGATTCCTTCAAGTCTGAAAAATAACCATTCGTTTTTGCAATCAACTCCTCGTTTGAATAAAATCATTTTCCCCGGGAGCCTTTTTTTTAAATTGAGGAACAAATAGTAGTGCAAGAGATCTGATCTAATTCTGGAGAATAGCGAGGATATAAAATTAGTTGGAGTCCTATTTCCATTAATTTTGCGACCAAACTGCTATTTAAAATCACTCGACTTCCTCGATTCAAACGAATGCCAAACACAAAGCCATAGACCAATCTGGCTAAAACTTGGTGTGTGTTCTTCCAAGTGATGTTACTAACTAAATATAACCTCGATACGCGCCAAAAGTGCCATCTCTCAGACTTTCCGCGCACTTTTCATACGACCCTCGTACAACCGCATAACCACGACATTAACGGCAAAAACTGCTCTGGTCTGGCAACTTGATAAGCTGGCTTATCCCTAGTTTTGAGAAGTAAATGCCCACCCCCACTCCGTTCAAAGTTTAAGAGCCGTCTGTGTAGATATGAAATGTCCTACGGCCAGGCTTTATGCCTTTGAACCATCCCTCCTCTGCAATTGTAGTACGAAACCTTCTCTCCCAAAGTACGCAGTCATGTAGTCTGTGCAACCTGAACTCCTCTTTCCTATTAAGCTATGTCCGAAGGTTCTACAAGTGAATACTCCAGCAGCCATTAACCTCCCCGCGGATTTCGCTGCCAGGTTTTCCGCCATAAGGTCAATAGGTGGTATGCTGAGTATCATTTCCAGGGTCTCCGTTGGAGTGGTTTTCATGCACAGAGCAGCGAGTCGCTGAATCCTTTGCAATGGCAGTGACGGTCATTCAACTCACCATACATTCTTTCAATAATCACAATCTTGCCGTAAGTATTTAAGAGCATTCGAAGCACCTCCAACGCAGTTTTTTTTTGAATGGAAGCAGAAAATTAAAACTTCCTGTAAATTAAGAAATTTTGCGAAAAAATAAATTTACACATTCCCTAATACGGAGCAGTGCTGCCATCTCTCAGACTTTCCGCGTACTTTTCAAACGACCCTCGTATAACCACATAACCACAACATAAACAGTTGAAAAATACAAAAAACCACTCAAGTATATTTACTGCTCATTGCCTAGTGTGTATGCATGTATGTATGTATGTATGTATATGGTATGGCAATTTATTGATCAGCTTTTAAATCATTTACAGTACATTTTTGTATAAAAAATATTTACAATTATTGCAGTTATTTTGAGTATTCACTAAATTTCGGTTTAAATACCATCTGTTAATTATATTTGCGTGTGTATTTTTTTTTTTTTAATAATTTTCTTATTTACTTCTTTTAATACAATTTAGGTACGCTGGTATGTAAACCATTTATTTCGGTAATCTACTATATTTAATACACTTTCGCTACATCTTCCCTAAATAGTCGCTGATTAACTTCCGGCTTGCTGCTATATTTGTTTTTGCTTGCACAATAATTCTTGTGCTGTTTGTGTTGTTGCTTTTTCGTATTGTATTGTGTCCCGTGTGTTCTTATAGCCGCTGCATAGTTACGTACATACATTTGCATGTGTATTGGTACTATGAACATTTCCATAGTAGAATGGCTAGATTTCCACCGAAGAAGAGATACAAAATATTCTTCGTTTCGTAGGATACCTCAAAGCCAAAACCTTCACCAACAACGACATGCCAATAGATGCCGAATTTTTTATCCATGGTTTCCTTGATGACTCGTGCTGCTTGCTGGTAAACAAGTGGAAGAAAAATTTTGCATATTAGACAAATTACGAGTACTATACGTACGAGTATACATATGTATGTACATACATCCTGTCAAAAAAATATCGGGAATTGTTCATTTCGAAAGCGCGTATGTCTAAATTTCTTTTGCTGGAATGTTAGTACAACTTTCCTCTGTAGTATCGCAAAGTTTGTGAGAGATCTGTCAATTAGCTTGTTTTTGGCATTTAATTATAGCAGCCAACCGCAGATGTGCTCTACGATTTTCATTATGGATAAAAATATCGAAGAAAGAACTTGTCTTAAATTTTGTGTTTTGAGCGGGATTTCGTGTGCCGAATCGTTGAAAATGTCAACGAGTGGTATAAGGCTTTTGCAGAGGGCCGAGAAGTCGTGGAAGATTTGCCCCGAACTGGTCCCCCATCAACGTCTTCAACGGCTGCAAACAAAGTCGTCCGCAAAGTCAAGGAAATGGTACTGGAAAACCATCATTTAAGTTTGAGAGAGGTAGCTCGTGACCTTAGCGTGTCTCACGATCAATTGGCAACATTTTACACCATCTTTGGGGCATGAGACGCGTGGCTGCTCGGCACGGTCCAAGAGAGTTGAATTTCTTTCAAAAAATGCATCGCAAGAAGGTGGCTGAAGACATGCTTGAGCAAGTGAATTCGGACCCAACGTTTATCCAGCGCATCATAACAGGGGATGAGACGTGGGTATGAGTTGAACATGCAAACCAGTCAACAGGCGGCTGAGTGGCGCTATCCATTTGAGCCGAAACCCAAAAACCCACATCAAAGTTGGTCAAAAGTGAAAGTCATGCTACTCGTTTTCTTTGATTACACAGGCCGACAAAATTTAACCAACATTCAGACCCAGAAACCAGACTATATATTTCCGAAGGTTTATGATGCGCTGAATCCAAATCTGGCCTCAGAATTGCTCTATCAGCTCTGGTTTTCGAGATATCCTAACCTAAAAGTGCAAAAAACCCCATTTTTGCCCATATTTGAGGTTTCAGCGCATCATAAACCTTCGGAAATATATAGTCTGGTTTCTGGGTCTGAATGTTGGTTAAATTTTGTCGGCCTAGTTCCATTAAACACGAAAGATACGATTATCGTAAAAACTCAAACTAATAAATTAATTTTAGTTATCAATCCGAATTTTGCATGGACAGAGAAGCAGATATTAGTTTAAATTATTTCGGATACTTTTCCTTGTAGACTAGTGTTATCAGGGTGTTGAGCACTCGGAATTCGTTCCAAATGGTTCTACGGTAAGTAAAGAATTTTATTTGAAAGTTATGCGACGTTTGAAAGAGAATAAGGCGTAAGAAACGGCCCAATTTGTGGAAAGAAAACTCATGGATCTTGCACAATGGCAACATACCGTCTCACAAGGCTCATAATGTAAACACTTTTTTGACCAAAAACTCGACAAATATCATCGAACAACCACCAGATTTAGCCTCCTTTTCTCAAAACTTCAATTGCCGGACGCCGCTTTGAGTCGATAGAGACCATTAAGGAGAATTCGCTGAAGGAGCTGAAGAAGATCTCTACAAACGCGTTTAAAAGGTGCTTTGATGACTGGACATAAGAAATTAAGCAGCGTCGGGCGCGGTTAGTACTTAGATGGGGGACCGCTTGAGAACACCGCGTATGGTTGGTCTACAACAATGTGTATGTTAGTTTTACGCAAGTGGTGAGTAAACTCAATCGGCTCGTTTTTTTTTCGAGTCCATTCTTGTATACATATACATATATGCTATACCATATATATGTATAGGAGTTTTCAGTAAGAGCGCTTCAACTTTTGAACTTTTTTGAATAAAACACAAACGGTTTGACTTTTTTAACTAATTTTTTTTTTATTATCGAGTTTGAACATATACATTTAAGTATGAAATTCGATTTCTTTAGCATGACCACCGCGAGCACGTTTTACGAAGTCCAATCGTTGAACCCAATTTTCGATCACTCTTTTGCATAAATCGGCCGAAATTCCAGCAATTTCGCGTTCAATATTGGCTCTGAGCTCACAAATCGTCGCCGGCTTGTTACTGTAGACCAATGACTTCACATAACCCCAAAACGGGACGGCTTGTTAAATGGACCGTAAAATGGCCGTAATGCTCTTAAAGTAAAAAATATAGCGTCGTTCGCCCTCCCTATCGGAAAAAAGTTGAAGCGCACCTATTAAAAAACCCTATATATATCGTTGCATTCATTTATTTATGACTACGACTACTTCAAATATTTGGCTGCAGATGCACGTGACTTTTTTGAATCTTTAGAGAGTGTACATAGGAACCCTGCTTTAAATCATTTCTCATACGCGGAACTTATTTAAAACAAAGTTAAGGATTTTTAACTCCATAGGAGATAAAATCCGTAAAATGTGGTCTGTGTCCGTTGCAACAACAAAAAACTTCAGACCTTCATAAGACAAATGATGAGCTCCTCACCGAGGTAGGCAAAGAACAGTTGGAATTGAGATTCGCGAGCGTAAATGGAGATGGATTTCTCATACGCGGAACTTATTTTGTAAACACCACGTACGCTTCCTAAATTTCTCAGAAAACTAAATTACAAATTACGCAGCAGATATTGTGAAAAAGAATACGCCTATTTAGCAGAATTTAAATTTTTTTATAACAAGACTCTAAGTTTGAATTCTGCCGGTCACGCTGCTATTAGACAGACTGTATGTGTATATCTACAAGTATACAGGGACCTACAGCTCGATGTCGGCTCCGAACGGCAGATGGTTTTTCTATGAGAGGCTTTTCATGACAGAAATGGACTCACAGATTTGTCATTATTGCTTGCTGAGGGGTGGCCGCTGTTAAAATTTTTTTATTTTTTTATAAATTGATATTTCATGTCCACAATACACTTCGAAATCGACCCACCGGTAGTCACGCATAGGTCCAATCGGCCTCGGTGGCCGCTTAAGGAATTACATACGAATATTGTATGGTTTAATAGAGAACCGACAAAAAGGCGGCAAACAATGTCTTCAGCTAAATGCCGTGATTTGGTACGCAGACTGGTTAGAGCGACACATTGAAGTATGTATAAAAAACAGACTGGCTCACACTTACATGAAAATTAAAACAAGCTGTGGCAACATTTAGGCACAACAGTCCTAGACAGTTCTACTCCCCAACCACTTCTAATCGGAAAAGATACAGCGGTTGCATGTGCGCTGACTGTAAACTTTTTTTGTTGATGCCCAATCTGTACTGCATTAAATATTCGCACTTTTGAAAATTACATACCTCGTAGTTGCTCGAGTATTTTTCACAAGCGGTAATGCTCATTTCGATTGCTTCGGTGCGCATTTCCTCGTTCATATCAGAATGCTGAAAATAATGCGTATCAACTATGTACATATACTATTTCTTATATTCTTCGCTTATGACTGAAAATATTTAAATATTTTCTATTTATTTTTTTCTCTTATGTTTGACACTTTTGTGCGCATATGTTTGTATGTGTGTGTACCTTGACAAGCGGATACGTGTGTACGATTTTCTTTTCCGACTCTTTTTCCGGATTTGCTCCCTCATCAGCCATGACGGTAAAGGAGATGCCAACAGCAGCACTTTGTGAAAGTTTTTTCTTTTTTTTTTCAAAAAAAGAATCAAACAAAAGAATTCAATTTCGATAGCAAACAAACAGTTAACGGTTAGAACATGTCAACTCAAAGCGATGAATTCTTCTACGCCGTACCGTTTCAAAATGTAACAAATGTTGTTTCGAAAACCTGTCTGTCGGGCCGTTTGAAAAGAAAGTCACTTTTAAATTATACTCGAAAAACAAACAAAAAAACACTTGTATCCGAAATTATTGCGCCAGCATAGAGCAAAATATTGATTCTAATAAACTTTTTGAATACCCGGTTCTTTCGATTGGCAAAATGTCGTGAAAACTGTTGTATGCATCGCGCTTAGAATGGCCAGGTCTTAGTCTTCTTTCAGCAGTTCATAAAGCCAACTGACTGCTTGTTTGGATGCCTTATTGCAGATTTATTGACTCTCTGTTTTTTTATTAGTAACCAAACTTCACTAATTTTCAACTTACTTTCTTCTCTCGCACTTCTGCGCATGCGTTGACTTTCCCTTGCCCATTCTGCTGCAGATATGTTTCGGTTAGCAAAAATTTGCACCATGAAGTGGGGTCGGCAGATCACACTATCACACACAACTCTGGTGCACTTACAACCAACCCGCCGACTATCAAGTCAAATTTGCAGAACGTCTTTCTTCCGGTTACCCTAAGATTTAAGGGAGGAAATCATATGGAGCAATCATGTGGAATAGTAGAGATTTGCAAATGTATAACAGAACAAAAACAAATTTTTGACAGAGTAATAGGGATGCATTTGCAAGTTTACTAAGCTATCCCCTTCCCTTCGTTTACATTGTATGCATTGGGAGTTAAATGAGTAGCGTTGAGTTGGGAGTTGGATGAGTTGTTATAAGTTATTCACTGCGTTTGATTTCAGTTCATACGAAGATACAAAAAACACTTAATGTTGCTATGATATGAGGACATGAAGTAGCTGTGTGTACATGTGTGGATGTGCGTATGTATGCATGTATGTTTGTATGTAGCTCCGCTTTGGAATGGACAACATTTTATGGTTTAGCTATTTGTTGACTCCATATACAGGGTGGTCCATATAGTGGTATTTTGGATATACATATGCTCATTTGACAGTGGCAGCTGTTTCCAGCTGGAAGTCTGAACAGAATGTCAGTATTATATCTCCACAAAACGAATGTAATCGCTTTAAGCTTGAACAAACTTGAGAAATATTGCAATGGAAGTGCGCAACGATTTTGTTTGAAAAATCATCTTTTTCCAGCGAAGCGCATTTTCATCTCGGCGGCTATGTTAACAAGCAAAACTGTCGCATCTGGGCATCGGAAAATCCTAAACTACGCGGAAGAGATCCAGGACAAAACATACCTACAATTACTTGATCGGACAGTGTACAGACAGACAATTAACGACGTTCCTCGGGAGACTTTTACCACCTTCTTTAACTCCCGACCCCCGAATGCCGTCATCGGAGTCCAACCACCACCCATTGCAGACGAATAGCTCCAACTTCCCCGAGAGTGCCGCGTAACCTTTACACAATTACGTTCCAGATACTGTAGTAGGTTAAACTCCTACATGTCCAACATGTGAAGGCACTCTGCACGCCACCTTTTCACGTGCCCCATCAAACCCACTCATCTAACACCACTCTCCCTCTGGACCCAACCAGTCGAAATAGTAAGTTTCCTGGGCCTACCGTTAGATGAGCTAAACAAAGACGGCCGGTGACTACACTACACTGACAGTACATAGTTACTGCTACAATAAAAACAACAACATCGGAAACGATTCACTCTCAAAAAGTAACAGCTTTTGCGGATTTCGGAGCGGTGGCATCATTTCGGTCAACGGTGAGCAATACAGTGGCATTATACATAATTTTTTGCGTCCGTAAAGTGAAGACGTGGACTTGGACGAGTTTTGGACGTTTCAGAAGAATTGTGCGCCATGCCACAATCGATCTTTTGTGCACCCAATTCGGTAATTGCGTTATAAGTCGTCTCGGCGATATCAATTGACGCCGTTAAACTTTTTTGTCACGTGCCGTGAAGCACCGATACTATGCGAACAATCTACAAGTATTAACGATCCAGGTCACAAAGACAAATATCGAGCAAGCCATTTGTGAGATAGAGGCGGGAACCGTCACGAGCTCTTGGAAAACTAGTTTAACAGGAATTGGTACTGCAACGCCAATATCTCGTAAGGTATCGATCAAACAATTCAAAATTTCGTTGTCAAGGTGACATTTCACACTAAAAAAAAATCTTTTACTGTTTTTTTTCACATGGTGTTAACAATGGAGGTCAATAATGAGAAAATTCGGTACATTTTACAGTTTTTCTTTGGTAAAGGCGAAAATGCAAGCCAGGCAGCTGAAATTGTGAATGGTGTTTATGGTGCCAATACTGCAACGCCTAATAAGGTGCAATTTTGGTTCCATCGATTCCGTTCAGGCATTTTTGATGTTAAAGGAAATTTCGATAAAATCACAGAAATACTCAAAGTTCACCGGAATGTTAGCAGTCGTAGCATCGCCCAAGAGCTAAAGATCGACCATAAAACAGTTTTAATCCTTTGGGGACTGAGCCCCTCGACGGACGAGCGTTGCTGAGGACGAGAGATATTGGAGTGCGCAGCAAAGAAAATAAATACATCGAACGTTATAAAAACTAAGGTTTTATTTAACACAAGAAAAAATGTTCATAAAATCAAAAACGGATTTCACTTCTACTTAAATGCATTGAACGTTATAAACTAAGGCTTTATTTAACACAAGAAAAAATTTTCATAAAATCAAATGCGGATTTCACTTCCAATTGACGAAGTAATGCCGTCATCTTCCGCCTTAACAGATTCAAAGTGATATTCGTCAGAATTATCACTATCTAACGTATCATCTCTACACCGCTTAGCCATCGTGCGTAGGATAAAATATATAAAATGTCTGCTGATTCCTCTGGCAGTGAAATTCGTTCTGACTCTACCGTCGTCTCATATCGTAAGTTTACATTATAGGGAAGTTAAGACTTCATCGCTAATGGCCCCTAATGTCTTTGAATGAAAACGTGACTCTTTTACTATACCTATGCGTAACTTATCGCAACGTCACGAGCCTTGCAGTCCCGAACTAATTTGGGCGGCTATATGTCGGCACGCGTCCGGAACGTTAAAACGGCTTGGGGGCCTATATATCCCGACACTCGCCCTCAGAAGGTTAAACCATTTGCGCAAAAACTTTACTCAACAATAATTGATTTCATTTTCCCCGAACTAATATTTTCCCTTAAACACCATTTTTTTGCAATTCTGCACTAGAAAAGCTGATAACTCCCCTGGAAGTGCATTAGAAATCTTCGTTAAATATATTTTATAGTGAAAATTTACCAGACCTTAACAACAATCCACTTTATTTCAGCTATCGCGTATGTACATACATACATACGTAGTTAGAAACAAGTATGCATACTTAGTGTATGTACTTATGTAAATATGTATATGAATTCACGATTTCCAAATGAAAAAATGCTGTACTGTAATACTACTTGCTTATATTTAATCCCAATTTTCCTCCGACTCGTAAGTGACATCATCATTGGCGAGTGAATGTCCACCGCATGCGCCCAATTCGTCGTCATTATCACATCCAGCATCATTCCACAAGCCGTATTCATCATCATAACAATCATCATAATGACGATAGCTCAAATCGTCTTCATCATATTCAGGCAATATGATATAATCGCCCTTTACCTCTATATCATTGTCCTTTAAGACATCCAGTAACTCTTCCGTTGAGGCCCCAAGAGTTTCAATATATGTGTCCATAACTGTAAGTGGCACTTGATATACCCCTAAATCTCGATTGAAGTATCTATCTATGCGACGGCATCGGTCCATTTGATAACGCGCCTCGTCCAAAATTTTCTTTTCCTTACTGCGTTCGTCGACATTAAATGGGAAATCGACAGCAAATATTTCCTTATACTGCACATCTGCATCAGTATTACAATCGACTGGTACTTCGGAGCGCAACGGTTCAACTAGGCGACGACCAAGCAGATCGTGACGTGCAAAAATTGCAATTTGAGACACGTTACCAATGCTCTTGTTATCCGGTGGTGCATCGCCAACACCCAAAAAGGCAACACTATAATTTGGATATTGCTGGCAAATTGTTCGCGCCCAATCGCGGAATTCGGCGCGCGTCCATTCGAATTTGTGATCATCATGGCGGAAACCATTGGCCAATAATGGTTGAAAAAGTACATTGAATTCAGAGTTGGGTGTTGAAAATATTGCGATTTTAGGTTGCATAAATCCGAAAATGTTCTTCGGGACATTCTCCAATGTTTTGGGGTACAAATGTTCAATTCTATGTTGTTTAAAAATTAAATTAAATCAATTAATATAATAAATTTATAAATAAAAATTATGAACGCATAACTTACATTTCCAAGGCGACAACTGCATCTACATTAAGCAACTGTTCGACCGATGCATCGATACTTCCTTTTAGTAATTCCACACGCAAAGGATTTTCACGCCTCATTAAATAATCCGATACGAGTGGTTCTGCTCTCAATTTATTGCTTCGCAAAATATTTTCGTCAACATCAACCTGAAAACAAGTACGTTTGTATGTGTTAGTAAATATACAAATATAAATGAAAAATAACTTTAAAACGGTAAAATAACTTTTAATACAGGGTCCGGCACTCGAAGTGTAACCAATTGAAAGGGCCATAAATTTAGTTTGGAAAATTACTTTTATTGAATTCAAAGTAAAAAATTTGTGAAAGTAATAAAAAATTAAGAATCAATTTACTTTTGGTCGATGTGACCATCTTTTGCCTTGACTATGGCCTTAACACGGTCCAGAAACGAATCGCAAGCTGCCGAATGAGACTTGCAGGCGGAAAATGGAGTTTTTCAGCACCTCGAGGCTGGTGAATCTTTTCGTTTGGACTTTGCTCTCCAAAATGGGAAAAAAGAAAATAATCCATCGGATTCGCGTCTGGTGAATTTGAGAGCCATTGTGTGGACGTTATGAAGTTCGGAACGTTGTTTTTTAGCCATTCTTGGTTAACTCGAGCTTTGTGAGACGCTGCCGAGTCCTGTTGAAACGTCCATGGTCTGCCACCGAAATGTTTGCCTGCGCACGGCTTCAAAGCAACCTCCAGAATACTTTCCCGATAATATTTCGCATTTACCTTGACGCCAGGCTCGCTGAAAACGATTGGAGAGCGCCCGTTCGTTTTGGGAGTTTACGAATTGCTCAATTTGTAAAATTTTCTCGTCAGAAAACACAATATTCGGAAACTGAACGCTTTCGGCCAAGCCAAGCAACTCCTTCGCCCTCTCAAGTCTGACTTGTTGCTGCTTTGGTGTGAGATCATGCGCCTTTTGGATCTTGTAAGGCTTGACTTTGAGATCATTTTTCAGTATGCGGCGAATGCTACGATCAGATATTTTCAGTTCTTTCGCCATTTGATTGCCTTTTCGTCGGGAATTTCGCTCAAGACGCTTCTTCACTTTCATCGTTTCGCGATGCTACCAGTATCGTTGTAACGAGTAATGGTGCGATAAACAAAAACTTTATTTACTTTAAGGTACTCGACGTACTATTACGTTTGAAATTCATTACTGATTTTCTTTTCCGCGTTTATTCTCGTCAAAATGCTTCCGCGCGCTTGTAAACAATACTCTGGAGTGTCATTTAGCCAACTAACAGACACGGGCATCAGCTGCGCGAGCGGTCTGAAGTTGGTTACACTTCGAATGGCGGACCCTGTATGTTCACATAATGGTAATGTGGTAATGACCATTCATTAACTTCCCCGTGACTGTCGTCGTCTATCTTATCTAAGCTCTTCAATGCCGAAGCCGAAGTTAATTCGTTCTCTTATTGCTATTACGTTCTATTATTACTTGTTACACTTAGCAAAGAACTTACGAACAGTATGCAAACTTAGAATTGTCAGGTCCTAACTACTTCTTTTTCTTGATTGACGCGACATTGGAATATTAAAGGTAACGAAAAGGCAGATGAACTGGCATCCTCTCTTGCCATGAAAAACGCTTTTGCATAATCGATTCACACCACTGGGTGCTGTCAAGTGTACAATTTCCCTTAAATACCTCCGAATCGCGGATTGCAGATGGAGAAACCAGATGAAATGCAAAATTAGCAGAACGTTATGGCCCACCTACAACCTCAAACAATTGTCTACATTGATAAACATGAAACGATGGGACGCGTGGAGACTAACGGCAGTCATAACTGGCTTTTGATCTGTCGGAGAACAAGCAGGCAAAATAGGCATCCCTCACAACACATACTATAACAGTTATAAACAACCGGAGAAAAAGGAAACAACCTTCCATTTCCTCTGCGATTGCCCTGCCCTATGAAAGGACAGAATGTTAACCCTGGGCAAACCGCTGTTCGAGAGTCTTGAACAACTGTATGGCTTAGATGTCAACAACCTGATAAGGTTCCTGAACCGCACAGACTGGATATAGTCATACGACAAATAGCTGGGAAACAAGTTCGAGGATGTGGCAACAAAATGGTGCGGAGCGCTAGTTGGATTCTGGATGAATCACCACTTAAACCAACCAACCAACCATGTCTATGTCGTAGTAAAGCTCATACTGCTCATTGTTCCATCGCCTGCGAAGGTCCAAAAACCTTCTCAAATTGCCTGCATCATCATGGCATGTCTTAACTATGCGCCATAGTGCCACCTGCGGCATGACTAATTTAGACTGTCCCTCAATTTTACGCATTAGTAGATCCTTTTCCACCGCGTAGTCCGTTTTAGCTGCTTTTAAGACAGACTCCTCTGCCTGGTGCTTGTCTTGTACAATTTTGATTATCGGCTGTAGCTTCGGATCTGAATTCGATAAGCTCAGTCTGAATTCTCTGCTATGCTACTGGCCTGCATGATCTCTTCTGCAATTGTCTGTGGCTTGGTGGCTTCTTCCACCAGACGTCCTTTCTGCGAGTCAACATGGGCCATTTCTGTATTCTCTCGATGTTTGCACGGGAATTCGAGTTCCCGGAGGTGCAGCCACCATTTTGCTCTACAATGTTGTAACAGTGTCGAAGTTTTAGTCGTAACCACAGCATTGCAATCGATCTATGTAAACTGTGAACTGTGTACCCAACAATTAAACGATGGCCAACACCTCCAGCTCATGGCTAGCATACTAATGAATGTGGTAATGAATCGGTTTCAACCCCTTTTCCTCGAGCTGCAACAAAACTCCGGACACCCCATATGTACTCGCATCGGTGTGCATCTCTTGAGCCTTTGAGGCGTCGTACATTGCAATCACAGGTGCGCTGACCGAAGCTTCTTCTAATCAACTAAATGGTGCGTCCTGCTCCTGACCCCATTGAAAATTTTGCTCTTTTTTCAACAGTTGTATTAGAGGTTTCACTATACTGCTATAGTTGCTGATGAGCTTCTGGAAAACCCCCGTCAGTCCTAAGAACTGGCGTACATGTCCTACCTAGGTGTTGGGAACTCCTTAACCCTGTTAACCTTTGCACTACTTAGACGAATACCATCTTCGCTAACTATATGCCCTAAAAAATTCACCGTAGTCGCCATGAATCCACATTTCGACGGGCGTGAATTCAGCCCTGCCCGCTCGACTTCCCTCAAGAACTCCTCCAATGCCTAAATGCCTCCTGTAACTGTTGGTGTCGCGATGATTACCTCATCTACATATGTCACTGATAATTCGGTTGCGTCGTTCAAGACCTTTAATAAGAAGGACCAGCATCTGCTGAAATACCATTGGACCAATCCAAATGGCATGGCGTTGTGCTCGTATAAACCATCTGGTGTTAGGAAAGTTGCTATCTTCTGTCAAGGGTATTTGGTAGTAACCTGCCGTCATATTATATCCAACCCTTTTGCTTTCTCAACCAGTACAACTGGCGCTGCATGCGGTAATGAACTCGGTCGTACAATATAGTGTTTGAGAAAGTTATTCGTGATGGTTGTTAGAACTCCCTCCTGTAAGAACGAAACTTGACACCGCTCCATATAACTGGCTTATTCGTGATAATTTTTTAGAACTCCCTCCCGTAAGAACGAAACTTGACACCGCTCGATATAACTGGCTTATCTGTAGTGACCTTAATCTCCGTGTCCGTGGTGTTGCACCTTTCTCGCGCTAATAAATCTAGCGAAAATCAGTTGTCGTATTGTTTAAATAATTGTTGGAGTTCCTTCGCGTCACTCTCGTGAAGCAAGTCATCGATCTTCGTTTTGGAGTTGAGCTCTTGAACCTTCATGACACCTGACTCTGTGATCACCTTCGTATCCTCATGACATAACACGTCTCCGCCTAAAAGTACCACAAGCGGCACAAACTCATCAGGCATTACTTGAAGTTGTACTCTAATATTTCTTCCGTCTAATCCCAATTTGACTTCTACCATCTCATGAATTTTTACCGCTGCACACCGAAAGCCACGAAGTAGTTTCTCACTTGGATGCCTCGGCACGCCTTCCGGAATTGTCATGTCAAATATCAATGATAAGTCAATGCCCGTGTCTAGAAACGCTGAGTATTTACATCCTGCTATGACTGTATGACGCATCGCAGATGCCGTTTCCTCAGTGACTTTACAAACCGTTTTTTTTTTTTTTCATTTCAACAGGCCTTTGCCCATGCCCATATTTTCACTGCTACTGCACTTAACCTTGCGCTGCAATATGTCCAATACCGTTACAGCTGAAACATTTAAAATCGTTGTGCTAGTTGCCCGAGTTGCTTCAATAAAGCTAAATACACACCAGGCAACCGTTGAAGCAACGGTTGCAGAAACGTGTTGCCTTTGTTTAAGAAACACGTTGCGACCGTTGCTTCAATCTCAGTATTGTGTATAACTGTGGTGCAGAAAAGGTACAAGCGGAAGATACGTAAAATTAAATTTTTTAAATGATCGACGAAATGCGTAAAATTACTTCTCTTATTATAATTGACGAACGTTTGTACGAAAATGAGGAAGAAGAGATGCAACAAAAGAAGAGAAAAAAATCTGGTCCAAAAATTGGCTTTTAAAAAAATCGAATTTTCGAACGAGAGGCTGCTGAAAGAACTGAAGGAAAATGAGCCAGCGGACTATACAAATTACATGAGGATGGACGAAGCCCTGTTTAGAAAATTGTTGGACTTCGTAAAGGCCAAAATAACGAACCAAGATACCATAATGAGAGAGGCAATATCAGCAGAAATTAGACTGGCAATAACTTTGCGGTATCTTGCAACAGGAAACGCTTTTGCGGACTTGAAATTTTTATCAATTTTATTGTATTAATTTTTTAATTGTTCGTATGCTTTTTTTCTAAAATTTTTATTTTTATATTTTTCACTACTTATATCCCACAGCTCTCTCAAATTTTTATATTCGTTAATAAAATTAACATAATTTTCATTATTTTCAATTGCCATTTTTTCCTTTTTCACTTTATTTTACTCCGCACGAACCTTCTTCTTTGCTTGTGTTCAACGAACTGAACGAGTAAAAGCAGTAAACAATGATACACACGAAGCAACGGTTGCAGCAACCTATCCCAAAAATCAAATTTATTTGATATTTCAGGCAACGGTTGCAACGAAAATCATTTGGCAACACAGCTACACACGAGGCAACGGTTGCTTCAACATGGCCGAGTTGCTGCAACGGTTGCCTGGTGTGTATTTAGCTTAAAAGTTACTCTGTGTGAACGCGGTCTTTTAAATTCCTCATTCGTTCTGTATTGTTGCCAGACGATTTGCGAATGTTCAGATTCGTCACAATATTGATAAATACACTTGCATGTAATTTTCGTTGACTGTCACAAAATGCATCCCCGATTCGAAGAGTACTATCATTCTTGGTGTAGACCTATCGGGTACAATAAAAAAAAACAACTGCATAACATTCAAGCAAGTCTATCTAAAGAAACTGCAACGAATTAAACAAAAAAAAGCAAAAAAACGAGAAAATTCCGCTGAAATTCATATACTTCTAAGACAACTTGTTCCACACTGAATACTCACACAAAATACACAGAAGAAATATAAAACCATCAATTCAAAACAAAAATGATTCAACACAATTAAAAAAATAAGACGATAGAAATCATAAAAAATTAGAAGCTGCCGTAATATTGGTAGTCTACATAGTACAGTTTTACGTCAAAATACAGTTTGATTTCACAAACTGTGGAATACTCTGGAGTTTTGTGGATTTTCATCCCGCCGTTTTAATTAAAAGTAAAAAAAAATCATTGAAATATTTTGAATACATATATAAAAACGAGTTTAAACGATTGTATTGCATTTTAAGAATTCAAATGCTGTTTTAAAGAAAATATAGAAGAATGTACCAAAGAATCATGATTCAATTCACAAAACAAAATCTTGGATTAAGTGAAATAATTTCTTGTTTTAATATTAGACTTGGCAATTTCTACTAATTAATTCTATTTGCGCTATTATTTACATTTAAACATTCCTTAAAATTAATTTTTTAAATCATTCGCAGTTTGTTTCCATTTAAGTAAGAAAATACTTTTTTGCTACCATTTTTACCAAAAAGGATTTAATATTTTCTACTTTATTTACCTTCTTAAATACAACCTTTTGTAAGGGAGTGTCAAAAATCGAATATCACTAGTGAGCAAACCTTTAATGATTGAATAACGCCAAAGTATAATGAAATTCCTGAAGACATTCCGGAAACAATTGTAAACTATTATTTCCCGAATGTTAGGACTTATAAAAATTGTTCAGAAACCCTTCTCTAACATTTTCACTAAGTTTCATTAAATATTATAAATCATTATACTTTACCTAAAATTGCTCAGGCGGCATTACACTAACCCCAACCCTTTATATGTGAATGTGACAACATTTGCGCCTTCTCATATCATAAAAATTCTGTAATACAGGCCTATATTTTGCGTTTTAAATTTATTCAGAAAAATCGCCGAAATTCCTCAATGAATGCTTGTACCTGTATTTACCGCCTGAGTGGCAGTATTGGAAAATGTTGTTTATATTTATTGTTGACAGTTCTCTCACGAAATTCAGCATTTTCGTTTGTAAATGCTTTATAATTATTAAATTATTGACTGTTGTTTAATATTTCTTGACGAAATACTAAATTCATTAAAGAAACTATGCCTAAGAAGAAGAAATGTCGTGTCCGAAACTGCAAAAATAACGCACGTTTCTTTGCTTTTCCGAAGAATCCAGTAATGGTTAGGATCTGGAGGGAAAATTTAGGAATCCCACCAGGCCAAAACCTTCCAGAACAAAATTCATTTGTATGCATTCAGCATTTCGAAGAATACGCTGTGGGTTCAAAATTATTAAAACATGGTGCGATTCCTACCTTAAAACTGGGTGAGTAGCCATTTTAGTGCTTCTATGAACATATATGTATATACATATATTTATATAATTGGTATGTACACCCTTTTTGGGTGTTTGGCCGAGCTCCTCCTATTTGTGGTGTGCGTCTTGATGTTGCTCCACAATTGGAGGGATCTAAAGTTTCAAGCCGACTCCGAATGGCAGATATTTTTTTATGAGGAGCTTTTTCGTGGCAGAAATACACTCGGAGGTTTGCCATTGACTGCCAAGGGGCAACCGCTATTAGAAAAATATTTTTCTTCATTTTGGATTTTCACCGAGTTCGAACCTATGTTCTCTCTGAATTCCAAATGGTAGTCACGCACCAACCATTCGGCTACGGTGACCGAACATAAGTAGAAGTACTAACTATCAGCTTTTAGCGTTTGCGTCCGTAAATCTTCAGCCAAGTAAGAGAAATAGAGTGGGTAAAATTGCATTTAATTTGACGGGAAGCTCAAAGTTTCTGATGGAAAAATTTGTACCAGCCGAACACACAGCTGACCGAGTTTCGAGTCAGAGTTATGGGAACGTACCTATGTTTCCCCTTTTGTATGAAGAACGTATGTTTACCATCAGAAACTTTTAGCTTCCAGTCAAATTAAATGTAATTTTACCCATTCTATTTCTCTTACTTTGCTGAAGATTTACGTACGCAAACGCCAAAGGCTGATACTTATCAAGGCGTATAGCTCAGTTCGCAATACAAAACAAACAAAAGTAGAAAAAATTACATGTTTGTGAAAATTCAGTGAATGACTTGGTAATATTGTGATTTGTGAGATTTAAAATAATGAAAACGAAGTGCCGTGTGTTAAATTGTGAAAGCACAAATTAATATAAAGCCTCCATATTCAGTTTGTTTGCGTTTTCATGCGAAATACGCCGTGGTAAGACGAACAAGAATACCCCTCCTTTTGCTTGTCTATTCATCCGCTCTTACGACACGGCGAATTTGCAAGGCACAATCGTGTATTCTATCATTCTTGGATAGTTATAGCAATAATGTCACATGTAATCCACCCTGTACCAGAGCTATTAAATTTTCGTCAAAGTCCATTATAGTATCGTTATAATGGCGGTAGCAACCACATTTGTTGTGAATTTCATGCTTTCCATTTTTATAATTATATAAATATCTAATTGTTTTGTTGTCAGTCATATTGTCACAATCAGCTGTTTTCGTATTTGCTAGTGCTTGCAGACTAAAATTCTCCCAGCACCAAGGCGAATTGAGTATTCTATCATTCTTGTCCCAGCGCTACTTTCGCAATTCGCCTTGCTACTTCCCCTAAAAGTCAAACGTCAAATTGCGTTCTCTCTGCAAATTTTTCTAGTAAACAAATTTAACAAAATATTGTACTAACTTGTACAAGCTTTACAACTTATTTGCCGTGCTGTTCTTTTTGAGTACAAAAATGCGCAAATGCCGTGTTTCCGGTTGTGGTTTTAAAAATCAAGGTGTGCGTTTGTTTTCTTTACCACAGAATCCAGTAGAGGCCGAGAAGTGGAGAGAAAATATGCGAATCTCAAAAATGGATTACCTGCCACCCTACAATACTTATGTATGCACTCGGCATTTTGAGGATAAAGCTATGACTTCAAGAGTATTAAGAAATGGTGGGATTCCCACTCTTAACCTGGGTGAGTTGTCCAATTTTTATACATGCAGATGCATGTATTTATGTAGGCGATCGCCATGTCCTAGCACTTTATGTATGACATACAGGTAGTAAGTTCTCGCCTCGAAAAAGAATGCAAACCTCTGTGTGTGATTTGTACAAATCACTATGCAGCCTTTAATTGGTCTGGCAATATCAATACCAAAATTTTGGTGAGAAACTTTTCCTAAGCATTAAATTTTTCAGGAAATTCAATCTTCATTGGTAATAATTCATCAAGATAAACACGCACACACATGAATAAATAAATATCATTATTCATATATGTACATATGTATTAACGTGTTTATAAACAAATTATTTGTTTACAGGCTACGACGGCCCTCCCCCACATGGCTTCCAACTCGAAAGGAAAGGAGGCGGCCGTTACTGCTGTATTAAAAATTGTCCTGACGAAAACCGGACTTTGTACGCTTTTCGCCGCTATGACGATAGTTGGTACAAGGCTTGCAACATAACCCGAACAAACCATGCACTTTACATTTGCGGACGTCATTTCGAAAAAAAATTTATAACAAAAAATAGATTACTACCTGAAGCTTTTCCTACGTTGAACTTACCACAACCAACAAGTACTCCGCCCAGCAAACCCAATGAAAATAAGCGGAACTGCTGCATCGAAAACTGCGTTACGGATGGAAGTTTAGCGTTGTTCTCATTCCCTAAAATGAAGGATGCCCGCATGAGATGGATGAAAACCTGCGGGATAACTCCGTCGGAAAATAGTGAACTGTATATTTGTGCTCGCCATTTTCATTCAAGTTTTCTTACAAATAACAACAAAACATTAGGACCCGGAGCAGTACCTTCATTGAAATTAGATTCACAACCTCCAGGACGCCTTCCTACATTGCAAAACAGTATGCCCTCAAGAACCAAATTGCCATTAGAATTTGAACAGCATTATTTCTTAGAAAGCAAAAGACAACGTCGGGATTCACAAGACACCGATGTGGCTTCGTTTATATGCGAACATGAGGAATTAATTTACAATATTCAGAAATCCGGAAAAAGTTTAGATGCAGCATCAGTTGAATGTGATGATGAGCAAATTACTAGAGACATAAATGATAAAGTAGTTGCAAGCGATGCTCCTAAAATAAATAGTCCTATTGGTTCGAATCATGCTTCTCTAAGTAATAATTTGGAATTGTCTAAAATGCAAATATCATACAAAAATGATCAAGAACATTTTGAAAAGAGACTAGCAGAATTAGAAGCTCGCATAGAGTTCCAGTCACACAAATGTAATCATGAACATTTTGAAAAGAGAATCGCTGAGCTAGAGGCTCAAATCAAATTTCAATCGCAAAATACGCAAAAATGCGATCATGAACATTTCGAAAAGAAAATCACCGCGTTAGAGGCGCGACTTGAATTCCAATCAAAACACCCACAAAGAGGCGATGATGAATATTTTGAAAAGAAAATCTCTGACTTAACGAGTCAAATCGTATCTTTAAAATCGAAATACCACAGTTTAGTGCATCGGGCAATAATCCCAACTGATGCAAGTGAAGATGCAATCACTTTTGCCAAAATGATTGTTGATCCCGCAAAAAAATGTTATGACGAAAAAGAGAAATACTTGGCACAGAATTTAACTTACATTTCGTCCAAGTCCTATGATTATATGCGTGAGGACTTAGGATTCAATATGCCACACAAATCAATTCTTCGGCGATGGCGCCCGAATGCCAGCTCCATTATATCTGGAATTGATGATGATGCCTCTGAAACTTTGAAAACAATTGTTAGTCGCATGTCCGAAAGTGAGCGTTTATGTCAAATTATGTTCGATGAAATCGATATCGTAAAAGCAGAGTCGCCAAGCAGTAAAAATACCTGCGGTTCTAAAGCAAACAAACACTCTAAATGCTGCTTCTTCATGGTTAAAGGAATATTTAGCGATTGGAAATATATGCTACCATATTACATAGGAAAAAAGGGCTTTAGTGCTTTCAGTTTACTACGTTCCTTGAATCAAAATCTTGATTTCGCTAAATCCGTAGGCCTCAAAGTTAAGGCAATTGTGTGTGCCGAAACACTTTATAACGCTGAGATATATAAAGTTTTAGGGGTGACTGAAAAAAAACCCTACATTTTACAAGATGAAGAAAAAATTCATGGTTTCTTCGACTATTTTTGTTTAATTAAGTCTATTCGAAATAGTTTACTGAAATACGATATACAAACCGTCGATGGTGTGGTTAGCTTTAAATTGATCAAGAAGTTATACGCAATTGATCAGGTTACTCCCAATCTGAATCTATTTCCTAAGCTCACCTTTGCCCATATAAACCCGTATGGTGTTGACAAAATGAACGTTACTTTGGCGACACAATTGCTGAGTCACTCAGTCGCTGTTGGCATCGAAAAGGCCATCAACCACAAACTATTTGGAACTGACCCACATCCAAGCGCTTTAAAATGTGTCAAGGCAACTCAAAACTTTATTCAACGTATGAATGACCTGTTTGATGAGTTCAACCATAGAAGCCAATATGAGATAACAAGTGAGGACCGAACGAGCCAAAACTACATAGAAAAAATTAATAATTTAAAAGATCATTTAAAATATATATATTCATTGGAACAACGCGATATGATAAATCTGCCATTTAAATCTGATTTAATTTTAACAACCAAATCAATGATCAACTTTTACCAAGATCTCTTCAGAAAACACAAATCTTTAGACATTAATCTTCTCGGCAATTTAAATCAAGATGCGCTAAATACATTTTTGTGTGATCTACGTAAAGTGAGTCCTACAGAAAATGAGGTTCAAACACTTGTAACGAGTTCACGAAGAGAATTTGAGCAATTATACAAAAGTCAAGAATTTGCTACTATACCAAATCGCTACGATACCTTCGAACAGCCAGCACTACAAATTGAAGATTTTATAGTAGAAGTGGGCGAATAATGTGTGGAACACTTTTCAGCAACACTTTTCATAACTGCATTTAAAGCTTAATTCTAAACAACGTTTTTGTTTCGAAAATTCATGTACATAAGTGTCACTTTTATTATATTATATTTTAAGTCAAAAACATGTAAAGAAGTATTACTAACCTCACATGTACTAAGATAAACCACTTGGAATATTATTTGATTGGTAAGTTATGTTTGTAGTCCCTCGGTTTTTAATAAAAAAAAACTTTAATACAGATCTAAATTGTTTCTTAATCAAGTTAAAATGCATATATAGACGAATACTCTCTTTCCCCGTACATATACGGGAAATGCTGCTGAAGTGACAGTCCTTGGCCGGATAGAAATCCGGATCGTTTCGGTTACGTAGAACCGACTGTCGTGGTACTTAACTGTACTTTGCTCTTAATTACAGTTAAGCATCACTTTTAAATGTCGAAATTCCCTTGCGATTGCTGCTGGATTATGGCTAAAAGCCTGAAGACTTTCAGAGTGGGCTCAAATTCATAACTCAACTTTGCTGGTCGAATGGGGATTGATATATTGATAACGATAGCACTATTACAAATATATACATATATATGTAGGTGCAGTAGAGCAATAACAATGAGAAATAATAGATATAAAAATATTTTTTTTTTTTGTTTTTAACATAAATTAAATATAATTTATATTTTCTATAATAAACGAAGTAAATGTATCCATTATTTGCATTGTTGTTGTTCTTGTATTAACATAAACATTCCCCATACATGTTTTGGGTTACTTCTGAAGTCATAGTTCTTGGCCGGGTAGTTCCGGTAACGTAGAAGCGACTGTTGTGAGCGTGTATTTTTTGTTGTTGTAGCAGTTTAAAAAATCCTGCCTAATGTGGTGCAGTTATCAATCGTCATTTTCGACATCATCTAATTGTATGCCCAGAAAACAGGATAGAATCAGAGGGAAAGAGGTGTTAGATGAATGGGTTTAAATCAAGACGAATTGAGTATCTAAGGTGGCACCCAAAAATTACAGAATACAGATTACACTTTCCGAATTCGCCGTGTCGTAAGAGCGAATAAATAAACAAACAAAAGGAAGCGATATTACTTATTTGTGAAGAAGAAGAGTAGCCGAGAGTAATGGAAACAACCAAACACAAGAAATTATACGCACATACATACACTTTCTTGCCACGGCGTCTTCCGCATAAAAACATAAATAAACGGCATTTGGAGGCTTTATATTAAATTGTGCTTTCACAATTTAACACACGGCACCTCGCTTGCAATAGTTTGATTAGTTTAAATCTCACAAATCACAATATTACAGAGCATAACACTGAAGATGTTAGGGTGATTATTTAATTCTTGAATATAGTGAATAAATTTTAGTAAATTAAGAATTTACAAGCCATTCCCTGAATTTTCACAAGCATATAATTTCTCCTCCTTTTGTTTTTTTTGTATTGCTAACGTCAGACTTATCGAAATCGCGAAAAATAAAGTAACTGTTTTTAGTGGCGCCACCTTAGATACCCAATTCGCTTTGGATTTGATTGGTTCGTTCTATCATTGCGAATATTTCACAAATGAATCCACGAAAATCCATCGCGAATACGTGATCACTTTATATCAGCTGAGTTTTGTTTACAATTATTGTATGTCATTTATTCTACCGTTTTGTAAGATTGTCAAGCTATTAGTATTTTTATTTATATTTCTTAATATAATATATTTAATAATAATAAAGACGCATTGTAAGGTAATAGGAGTAGAGTAGCTGATTTGCTTTTTTTTTGTTCTGTCTCTAAATTTTAACATTTTGTTTAAATTACTCTGAACTGTGAATCTTTGTTAATTGATTTTTACACTCTAGGGACCAAAAGTAAAAACAAAATACATTGGTCTTATTGTTTTTGCCTTACTGCTACCACTTGTACAAGGTGCCTTGATAATAATAAAAGATAAAACCAGAAACGGAGTACTTGTATAATTTAGTGACAGAGCTCGATTTGTCGCTTACCCAATCGAAAATATTAGAATATCTTGAACATAGTTTTGGTTGTTTGTTATCCTCAATAGTGACGGATGAAGAAATTCGCTTTCTACGTCCGGCATGCTGAATAAACATGGTTCCTTAATATGCATAAAACCTACGCTTTCAATATGTATCGCATTATCTGCGAATCGTGATCTATCAATTTTTTCTTACTATGCAGTCAATAAATATCATGTTTGGCGAATGCTTTCAACAAATGAGCAAAAGGTAATATAAATTAAGATGAATGATATACAAGATAAGTTCAGTTTCTACGTTCCCGGTGACGAAATATTGTCAATTAACACTCCTGTTGATACCAATGGAGCTTTAACTGAGGCAATTGCTGGCTTTCTGATTAACCTCCCCCTGGAGCTACCAGTAAAGAGTACCTAAGTGGAGTGGATGGTGGAAGCGATTCGGAGCCAATTAATTTCGCCGCTGACTGCAGCAGAGAATAAGTGATAACAAAGCTTTTGATTGTCAAAGTAATTGAGTTGCCGCTGGAAGTAAGAAAAAATGTCAAATAAAAAAAAACAAGTAATACTACAAACGAAAAACTTCGCTTCAAGGGTCACTTTTTTGGTGGAGCACATGTGGAGGCTCGACTCTTCGCCAGCGCTTTCTAGTAATATACGTGAATACAAAGTTATCGAGGGTCGCGAAATTTTTAGAATCGCTGTTCGGATTCTCCTATTTCGACATTGTGATCCATGACCGAAATCAATGGTTTCACCGATTTTTTGGGGCTATCTTATTCAAATTTTTGCAAATATGTTTATTTACTTGTTCTTTTGTTAATTCGCTCATCCTTATTTGCGCGCAAATTTAAAAATTTGTCAGACTAAGATGTTTTATTGACAAAAACTCAACCATATGACAAATCAACTGTTTCTCTTGCTTACAAATTTTTGCTGGTAGGATAAATGACAACAATAATTGTAAACAAAACTCAGCTGACGAGAAATTTTCGTGCATTCGTAATGGGCCAATTAGAACAGCTTATTTCTTCTTTTTCAATTCGCCTTCATTTCATCTATTTGTTACACATTTCATTCTTCCATTCTCTTTTCTTTGTCATTCCAAATTTCAAAAATATTGTTGTTGCTCTAATGCAACCCAGCTTGTGCAGATCCGCTAGGGTTGTTTGTGTATTTTTTGTAAAACTTCGTCAGCTAACCAGTCCAGTCCTTGACGAAAATGAAATTGTCATTTTAAGCAATTTAAGCAGTTAAATTAAGAGATTACATTTCCTGTTACGATAGACATGAATGTTACGATATTTGGAAAGATAAGGATGTCTTAACAATTAGAGTTCAGAGTCTCTACCTGAAATCTCTATTTTAATATTTTTTTTAAATAAAATATGTTTATAAAAGTAAAGGGCGTTAAAATCTGATAGTGAAATGTCAAGATATACAAAGGAGTAAATTTAAGTGTTAATATAATCAAAATTAATTAATTATTTTTTATATCAGGACAAAATAAATAGTCAAATAGTCAAACGACTTTTGCCAATAAACTGCTCTGTTTTATCGACGTTTCACCAGAGAGATTCGCATTATACCGCCTTCATTTTGAATACAAACGAATGAAGAAGAAGAAATATCATATGCCGGACTACAGCGAATATCCGATGATATGGAAATGAAACACAACGGCTGCATGCAGAGAAGTTCTCTGTGTTAGCAGAGAACGTATGTTATCTGTTAGTGTTTGTAATTTAAGTGTTGAGTGTGTGAAGCGACTGAATACGAGAGGCTCTAAATCCGTAAGTTTTATACAAAATTCCTTGGATATTTCCCAGATATTTGCACTAAAATAGTAACAAAATGTAGTTAAGTATTTGCTTAATGCATGAGAGATGAAAGGAAATCAATAAATGTCTGGTTAACGTAGAGGAACTCGTATAAAAATTGTATGCACCAAAGTCAGTGAAAATTTTTTTATCGATGAACGAGGTCTTTCTGCCTTTCTGTATTGAAATCGAAACGAAAGAAACGGGAAAGAGACAAAAGTGAACATGTTAGTCGGCCAACTAGTAGCGGAGCAAACTTGCAGCCAAATTTTTTGTATTGTGTAGTTGAAGAAAATCGCTGTTAAATAAGTTTTCAAATGAAAAATAATAATATTCCTATATTTTGTGTAGTTGATTCATATAAAATTCCCACAAATATCTTGCGAAAAAGGTATGCAAAGACTTATTTCATTCGTAACTGTCGCGTTGCATCGATTTAAAAATGTTTGAAGGAAAATTTTTGCTGCGCTGCTACTGCAAACGAGCAGCAGTCGTGATACCGACTTCGTCGTCGTAACCGTTGCCGCTGCCACCACTGTTTTTAATTTTACGTATACCTGTCAATTGTGTCTGGTGCTGTTTGAAGTTTGTGTTAATAATGTGAAAACTGTGAGGGGGAGAGAAAGATTTCGGCAAATTTATAGACAGTTAAAAAATAAGCGATAGTACACATCAACTTCGCTATACACAACGAATTTGTATGTAGAAAACTGTCAATGGAGATATAGAAAGAAAATAGAAAAAAAAAAACAAATCAAGAGCTGTCTTTTCAGTCAATGCCTAACCCGAAAAGTGAAACAGCGGAAATGTTCGATTTCCAAATTAATCGGATATTTCTTTCAAGATAGGGGATTTCAGTATTAGATATTGATCAAAAGAACTTATAAACGAGTTTTCTGTTAATGCTTTTAACATTGAAAAATACGTATACCTATTCCTGCCAATAACTGCACGTATGCATTCCATGTGTGCGCAAAGTCGGCTTTGTTTGCTGCTATATATAATATGTACATACTATATGTATTTAGCTTACATTTAGTTACTAGGTTTACTTGAAGTTTATCTATTTTCGAATTTAGCTCAGGCTCCTAACAAGATGTAGCATATTTTAAATTTCTTCATTGCATTTATTTTCGCGAAAAGATAAATTAAAAGCCAAAAGTATAATCACAACAGAAAAGAAATAAAGTATGATGAAATGAAAAACAATTAATAATTTATAATATAGCAGCAACAACAATCAGCAAAAACCGAAAACGATCAGCCAAGTGTCAAAAAGTGGAACTAAAAATTATTCAAATGTCATGAGCGCGTACCTCATTGCCAAATAAAACAGAATACAAGTGAAGCGGATTAAGAGAAAACGTTGAACGTTCCTTTAAGTAAAACAATAAAAAAATATAGCAGAAGAAGACAACAGTAGAGCATAGAGACTGATTTTGTATTATCAAAAAAGTACGAAATTACAAAGTTTGGATACATTATAAAATATCTGATCGTCATACAAGGTCATAAGTAAAAAAAAAACAAACACCGCGAACATACTTAATACCGACTCAACGATCTCTGAAAAAGTTTAAACGCAAAACAATATATAAATAGAAAATCTTCACCAAATGTTTGTGAGGGCGGCTAAAATAAACCTTCCATAATCTCTTCTTATCAAATTGGAAGTGGCTATTTGAGAGCTAAAAATGGGCAAACGTATGGCGGTCATTGAGGCGAAGCATGTAACGCCAGTTACACGTATTATACGCAAACGTAAGAGAAATTCCGCAGGAGTAACAGCTGGGTCCGAGGTGATCGCAGAAAGTGTCAAAGCTCAACGCAGAGGTAACTACTGGAACGAAAGCGATGATGAGGACTCGTCTTCAAATGATGCCACAAATGTTACACCACTGATGAGAAATCAGTCTACGAAACAAGCAAACAACTCGTCGATTCTACTTAGCGCAAACACGTCAGTAAATGAATCCCCAAAACCAGTGTATACTCTATTGCCATCTGTAGTTAATGGTACTATTATGTATGATCTGATGCAGAAGCCTTGGCGTCTTGGCAAACCTATTGGTGAGTAATTAATCTTTCATATTTACATATATATCAACGTATGTTAAATGTTTTCGGCTGTGTTAAGATTGGCGCGCTGATCTCAGAAGTAAAGACAAAAAAAAAAAAGGTTATACCAATCTTCAATTGTATAGCTGCTTTTTTCTTTAATTTTTACTTCATACCTAAGTTTTTGTATACATATGCATATTTGTAATGCACATACATATTCAAATTAAACAGGCTTTAATGCTCTATAGCGGCATTTAACATTCGAGCGTAAAATTTTTCACTAAGAATCGTCATAGAAACGCGTTAATTCCGATTAGTGTAATTATGCATTTTATTGTAAAATTGGGTCTATTACATTTATAAATATGTAATATTTTTTAAAAACATTTACTATTTAATATGGTAGGTTATATGTCGAAATAATATAATTCATCTATTTAAATATTTATCTTTCTCTACATAGGTAAGGGAAATTTTGGTGAGATTTTTTTGGCATCAGATAACATCACCATGCCGGTAAATAATGAGAATGCAAAATTCGTAGTAAAAATCGAACCGCATTCAAACGGACCATTGTTTGTTGAAATTCATTGCTTGATGAATACTGCCAAAGATAACTGTAAGCGTATTTTATTATTTTAAAAAACTCGCAGTTGTTCATTCCTCCGTTTTTTTTTTCCGTACAGCTAACCATTTGAAAGAGGAAAACGATAATATGGATAGGCAGCAAGATATTGCAGCATCATTGCCGCAAAATCCGCCATCGGGTATACCAAAATACATTGCATCAGGCTCACATTATTTTGGAGACGCTCGTTACCGTTTTCTAGTACTGCAGCGATTTGATCGCGATTTACACTCCATAATAAAAAATTGTCGTGTGCACCAGAAGTCTGTGCTAACGCTAGCTATACAGATTGTTAATGTTTTGGAAAATCTACATGGCAAAGGTTATTGTCACAATGACGTCAAAGCGCAAAACCTTATGATTTCCAAATGCAAGTATTATAAAAAACAAACTGCAACTGCTCCGGTAACTACGGGCAATGGCAAATCGTCACGTTCTAATCTAAAGTCTTCAAAATACGATGAACACTACGAGGAAAAACAACAGACTACCGACAGTGGCAATAGTTCAGAGCAAGAAGTAAACGATGATGATGAGGACGATGACGATGATGCTGATTTCGTTGTAAAGCGGAATATGTTTGCAGACGAGGATGAGGATGAAGACTTTGATGATGGCGAAACTACCAATAGCAACAATAGCAACAGTGTCGACAATTATGTAACACCTGTCAGTCGTAATCGCAAACGTCGTCCACGCACTTCCGTGGTGGAATATAGTGGATCGAATCCGGTACTTAAAAATATAAGTTTTCTATTGATGTAATATAATAATTTTAAACTGATTTTAGGTACGCTCATGTCGTCGACAGAAACGAAATTCCATCTATGAGGAGATGGTGAAGTCACATTATTTACGCCCCACAAAACGTATTAGTTATTCAGAGTTCTTTACCGAGGATGGTATTTCAATAAAGGATGACACAGCTGACTCAAAGTCTATAACATCTGATGATGATTCCGAAGAATTTATACCACGTTCCGCTCGTCGTTTGGCGACTATTAAAAAGTCCAGTCATTCTTCAAATACCTACGCATCTACAACAACAAAACGTTTGACGCGACGTCAAGAGAAACTCATTAATAGTTTGAATGCCAGCAAGCATTTGCATAGCGACACCAGCAACTCCAACTTAACGACAACTGCCGTCGCAGAATCGCTTGTAGCCGTCGAAGAAGAACGTATCTTCCTTATTGATTTCGGTTTAGCCTCCAAATTTATGGATAACGGTGTACACCGTCCTTTTGTAATGGATCAGCGCCGAGCACATGATGGCACTTTGGAATTTACATCCCGTGATGCACATATGGGCGCACATTCACGCCGTAGCGACCTAGAATGTTTGGGATACAACTTGATATTCTGGTCTCAAGGTTACTTGCCATGGAAAGATGCTGCAACACAGCATCAGCAGGAAAAGGTGCATCGGGCCAAGGAGTACCTGATGACCGATGTGCGTGAAATGTTGAAACAAATCTATGGCAAACAGGTTCCTAAATATTTGGGGGAATTTCTACATCAAGTAGGCCAGTTAGCCTACCACGACCAACCGGATTATGCACGATATCGTCGCTTGTTCGAACGTGAATTTCAACAGCTCGGATATTCACTAGCTGAACTGCGCTTGGACAGCGACGAAATTGCTCGCAGTTGTGTGCGAGTAAAAGAGGAAATCGAGAACAAAAACGACATATTTGAAATGAATAAGCATAACGGTAATGCAGCATGGAGTATTATGAAGAACTTGTCAGTAGGCACACCATTCCATGAGCGCACTCTGTCCAATCGGGTGTCGCCAAAAAATTTGAGGTCTAAATCTGACAAGAAATCTTTGAAAAAGAAAAAGTTCTCATGGGCTGAGATTTTGTCACAAGATCCCGATCAGATCGCACGTGAGCGTGCAGAGAAAGAATTCGATCGCGAAGAGGAACTGAGTGAAGTTCAACAAGCAGTAGTCCGTCGTTATGAGGGAAAACCAACATATGCTATACTTGAAATACAACAGCGTCTCAGGTCGAGCGGCAGGTTGGTAGAGGAGAATGGTAATTCACAACAAGAAGATAATGAAAACCAGACCGATGAAGATGAAGACGAAGACAATGATGAGCAGGAGGAGGATGATGAGGAGGAGGTAAATTAATATTATATTTTTCTTAATGTTGCCACATACAAATCATAATCTATGCCCACACAGGAAGTAATGGAGATAGACGCCGAAGAAGATTGTGATGATGAAAACGATGATGATGACGTAGACACAGATTCCACGGACCCTATGCTTAACGGTGGACATAATACGCGCGCACACAACACCAGGTCGACTAGAGTTAAAGTGTCTAAAGCGTCAGAATTGGAATGTCGCATTCGAAGTAGTGGAAAGCAACGTTCCAAATGTACAATCAAAACAACAGTGACTGCGTCCAAATTAAGAACAAGTAATAATAGCACAATAACAGCAAGTAAGCCTGCCACGAAATCTAGTAGTAAACGTGCTAGTGCCAATGCAAAGCGTAGCAATCGAAAGGGTTGCACTAATGATAGAATGCAAAATAACGGCCATGCCACTGGTAATAGCAGCAGTGTAAGTGGAAGGCCGGAACGACGTACGCGCCGTTGCTTAATTAAGACTGAGCCAGAGGTGGATGATCTAATGGATCAACAGGAAAGTAATTCAAATTTCAGCCCGGATGTTTGTAGTTTATTTAACGTATGGAACAAAATCAATAACGAAAACATCTATTATCGAGGCAGTAATGCCGCAACGGCGGCATCAACCCGACACTGTAAGAAGTGAAAGAATAAACACTTAAAGCGGTTCCATGGAAACTTCGTAATATTTCTAAATTTTACACTGTTTTCAACTATGATAGTATAATTTAATGAAAAATTTTGAAAGGCTTGTTGGATAACGTAGATTAAAATAGAGTAGTGCAGAAACCTCATTGGAATATTGAGAATGAAAAATCTTTGTATTTTTGGTTTGTCACAATTCAATTTGCAAAAAAAAAACAAAATCCAGAGTGAGCAAAATTAAAATTGTAAAAAAACGTAAAAAAAAAACTCGTAATACAAATAAAAAATATGTGAATAGCATTATACAACATTTTAATGCATAATAGTTCATTTTATTAAAACCACAAGTGCAAAATGCGAAAACAAAAATATTCATAATAGCAAACATTAATAGTAATGGGTCACGCTATTATGGCAATTGGCTAGATAAAAATTGGTCATCACTCACGAAACGAAGGTCAAATCAAACTATGTTTCATTGTTATGCGTTAATTCATTAAACAACGTAAGTAATGCGTTACTGAAACAAGAAGTCATCTACGTATTTGTTATTGCCACACTGTAAACAAATTTATTTTATAAAAGAACTTCCAAGTTGATGCTAATTAAGTACTTCATAATTCAATACTTCATTCGTAAAAAGTAAAGCTATAATAGCGTGAACCTCTGCTGTACATTTTGTATAGATATTCAGCAAGCATATTACACTTAAAAAACACTAGCAGCTAGTTTTAGATAAGATTAACATAACAAAAACACAAATTAAATAATGAAAATGAAATGGAAATGGAAAACGTGCCGTGGTGGTTTATGAACAGTCAAATTTGGGCGGAAAATACACACAACGCGCACATAATCTGCTGTATTAAAGATTTAATATCGAACAAATGGAATTGTTTGCTTCCAAGTGTTGAATATTTTCATGCATCGTACAACAAGAAACGTTAATAAAAGATCAGCCGTCTATTTCATCAACTGTGTTAGGTTACAACATTCAATTTCATTTTGTACTGTACGAGTATGCTACATTTTTGTGCACTTTGCTAGCATCACCAATGGCACTACTTTATTCACGATTACTCCAATGAATTACTCTATGAATTATAATGCATAGTTAGCTTGTAAGTTACTGTTAACGTAAATGTTAAATATTTTTGTTTTTTGATTAGTTTTTTTTTTTTTTGCATCAGACACATTTATCCTGGTTATTAAGAAGACCGTTCCGTTACCATGTCCATATCCTACTGTAATTGCCCACACATGGCGTGGGAAAGTGCACACTTACATACGCATACACAAGCCTAATCGATTAATTGTATACATGAACAATTTGGAGTAACTTCTAAAATTTTTTTTTATTATTATTATTATTACTATACTACTAAGTAAATTACCTACACATAAGCAACTAAATAATTAAAGGAATTCATAATAAAAACCATTAAAATTCATAGAATTATAAAAACATTCAAAAAATAAACAGATGAAAGAAAAATGCTTTTTATTTATTTTATTTTTATGGGTTAATTCCGATAATTTACCTAATATTTTGAATTTAATACCTACGTGTCTCTCACAATCTCACGACCTGAAAAGTCTCATAAATTCTGTTGTTGTTGCAGCAGCTTACTAAACCCTGTCAGTGTAGCAGCTTACTAAACCCTATCTAACGGTGGACCCAGGAAACGTGATGTTTCGACAGGTTGGTTCCAGAGGGAGGGGGTGCTAGGTGAGTAGGTTTGATGGGAAATGTGAAATTTCGTAAATTCTCTAAATGTATTGGTAACAGCAAACTGAGCAAACCACTGGAGTAGTACGGGTGGGCCATATAGCGTTTGCTTTTTGAACCACCTATTTTTTTGAGAATGGTAAAACAAATGACGTGTCAAATGTGTTCATAATTTACTTAAAGGTTTGACATTTACGAAATGGGACGCTATACGCTTGTACAAAATTGGGAAATATTGAAAACCTATCGTTTGACCGATGATGAGCATTTTTACCGAAAAATCATCTTTTCTGATGAAACTCATTTTCACATCGGTGGCTACGTCAATAAGCAAAATTGTCGGATTTGGGGATAATCAGCCGAAATTTCGATAACAATTGGCCGCCTCGGAGCTGTGATTTAAGCCCGTTGGACTATTTTTTGTGGGGAGCCGTTAAGGACAAATGCTATGCGAACCATCCAGAGACGATCGATGCTTTAAAACACGAAATCGAAGTTGCCATTCATGAAAGTGGAGCCCAAACAATCGAAAATGTGCTTAAAAATTGGGTTGATCGAATGGCCTACTGTAAAGCCCGTCGTCAGTCATTTGAACGATATTATTTTTTATTCATAAATGACAATGTTCAATCTTCAAAATAAAAAATATTGATAATTTTTTTTTTTTTATAGCCGATTCAAAAAGCAAATTTTACGTGGCCCACCCTATATAATAATAATAATTTAGTGATAATAGAGTATGCCCAATGACCGAAACTCCGACCTAAAAGATCTTCTGTGTCCTACTACATGTTTTAGCAGTAGTTAATACTAGTAAGATACGGTGCACTAGACAGGGCTAGTTTACTGGGACGGCAGCCCTTGGTCGAGCAAAACCCCGAGTCATTCCGGTAACGGAGAACTGGCTGCCATGGGAATAAGCTAACAATATTAAATATTAATTGCGTGTTCATCAGCAATTTCAAAACTTTTCATTCCATAGTGACCCGGAACCCAGCAAAGTACAATTATATTTGGTGCATTAAGTTGGTTTAGGTTGTTAAGGCATTTGTACACTAGTTTTGATTCCACAGAATGTGAAGCTAGTGCTTTTACTGCAGCTTGACTATGTTGCCTCAAACCTATGCAGATGACTTTGTAATCTGCAATAGCCTATTTACCAGTTTATCCTTTGGCGGGGGCCTGTGAGTTGTCTAAACTTCACCCTGAGAATATTTTACCAATAGCCCTTGATCCTATATACGAATATATTTGATTTGCTGTTGTTGTGAGAGCATAAAACATTCACATTCACATTTTTTTGGAATGCTGTTGGAGCGACTGTCCTTGGTCGGATATAAATCCGGGTCGTTCCGGTAGCATAGTACGGACTGTTGTGGGAACGTAGAACGTAGGCTGCCGTTATTTTCAGTTGTAGAAGAGTGTAAGGCAGTGGAATGTATAATATAACTAAGCAGCCGACTGTACGCAGCAATTAAAATCAGAAATACTGCATTTATGAACTAACCCAACTTTGCTTCCGTCGCGCCATGAAATTTCTGCGCATTGACAGCTTATTCAAAGCGCGCATACCGCTCATCATGTCTTTTCCTTTTCCATACTCGGCACCAATCGACACACGCGTTATTGTTGCACTCTTACTAAGCCTTGTGTGAGTGTCTCTATTTGTTGCTCGTGGTCGTTCTCTAACGGCTTTTACGTTATCCATATGCTTGCTGCGAGAAGAGCAAAGTATGTAATTTATTATTTTCGATTTACCTAACATTTTTTATTTAACTTACTTTGTATAGGTTTACATAGCATTTTGTGCTTTGGGTTGCTGAAATCTTTCACATTTTATTTTTCGTAAAGGAAACAATATTTAAATCAAAGAGAAAAAACAGTTCGCTAAAATTTAAAGGCAAATACGAATATATACACACATAACGGTAAAAACCGAAACTGATAAGAAAACTTTCCCATGGCAGCCGGTTCTACGTTACCGGAATGACTCGGGTTTTCTTTCCCGACCAAGGGCTGCCGCCCCAGTATACTAGCCCTGTCTAGTGTACCGTACTTTACCTTTAGAAAACTTTTTAGCCACGTGTCACTGGAACTTGTATACTCATACAAAAAAATATGTACACGAGAATTTGTTCATTAAAACATTTTTATGGGCAATCAAGGTTTTCATTGCAAATTTTTAACTGCAAAATATCTACTTTGATGAGACGTGGTTTCATCGAAAACTTTATGCAAAACTCAGTCGATGAAATTCTACTGCTAATACACTTTAAAGTTATACAATTACACGTACTTTTATGCATGTTTTCTCTATTGTCCAGTGCTAATCTCAACTAAACAAGATTTCGAACAATCATTAGCCGCTTAGAAAGTGACATACTGTGCATACGAGCCAATTGCCTCACCTTTTGCCTGCCCATCTCAGATCCAAGTGCCCAAAATTTAACAACCTATACTACCTGTTCCGTCTGTGAACCATTTCCAGAAGCATACCAGGCGAAAAATCCCATAGTAATAAATCTTTAATAACCTGCTACAACAACAACAAGAAATCTCATATATATATATATATTTACATATATAATTGGCGCATACACCCTTTTTTAGGTGCTTGGCCGAGCTCCTCCTACTATTTGTGGTGTGCGTCGTGATGTTGTTCCACAAATGGAGAAACCTACAGTTTCGAGCCGACTTCGAACGGCAGATATTTGATTATGAGCTTTTTCATGGCGGGAATACACTCGGAGGCTTATCATTGCCTGCCGAGGGGCGACCGCTATTAGAAATTTTTTTATTTTGATCTTTCTGAATGGTAGTCACGCACCAAGCCATTCGGCTACGGTGGCTACCAGAAATCTCATAGTAATAGGTTTATTTGAAAGTCACATCCCATTACTTCATTACAATTCCCCATTTTTTATTTTTAAGAAGGTTAATCCCCTTATCATATCTTAAGTAAGTACTGGCTTGTTTGTTGTGGGGCGTCAATTATCTGAGAGCCACATCGTCCGTCATTCTATTATTGTTGACATCAGCCAAATCAATACATGGATCGCTTTCGTAATGCAGTACGCATTGAATAATATGATTTAATTTTCAGAAAATACCTTCCTTTATCTAAGCTTAATTTGAAAATGCAATCTTTTTAAACATTTGAATGAGTTCTCGGGATCCACGGAAAATGACGCTTCTTAGTTTTAATGTAAGATTTAGAAAGAATTGACTTACCTCCAGGATATGCTCAATGCCTTTAACACGTCTCAGTAATGGCAACAAACGCATATCCGCACATCCAAAATCCACCACCTACATAATGCCATATACATATGTAAGTATTATATTATTAATCCAGTAAAAGTAAAATTAAATTAAATACTGACTTTTTTAAATTTCTGTCCCCAACGTGAGTCTTCCAGTATACGAACTGCTGTAGTGTAACGCTGTTCATACACAGGAGGATCGAACTTGATACCACCTTCGGCATTTATATAACAACAAGTACGCAGACCTCCATCCGGCAATTTATAGGAAAACATTTTTGATAACTTTACCGGTGAAAATCAAAAGTTCGCCGCTTTGTTTATAAATGATTGTATGTTTACGATGCCGCTAACTACATATATACAAGAACGAGAAGCAGCGAGCGAAGTCATATGTTTGTAGGTCTTTGTTCTTCTTTCGTACCGATTTCACAGCATTTCGCTCTAGTTCGCTGGTAAAGTGACATTCACAATTAATATTTCATTCACTTAAAGAAAATGCTGTTATTTTTAAGGTATCATCAAGCAGATACGTCAATTGCGATTTTTTGCGTTTTTGTGCTTCTTTCTATTGCTTTCGCTTCCTCCTCCGCTGCAAAAACAAGTAATTATCCTTCCTTTTGTTTCTATATTCTCGTTGCAGCGAATTCGGAAGGCGCAATCTCGTATTATATCATTCTTGAGATGATACCAGTACAGCAGTTATTGTTATTATATTTTGTTGAGCATTAGGATACTCGCACAAGATAAAAGGCGGAAAAGCCATTCTATTGTACTACCACTCTTATTTCTCTTATTGTCACATTCTAAGGGATGAAATGTTGTTGGTTGTCTAGTGCAACTACCTTGTGTAGACTCGTCTTGCCTATTGTCAAATTGACATTCAAGCACCAATCAGCTGATGAAAAAATACAACCTAGGGTAGATACGAATTGGCCCGGTTTGAGTCAAGGATGATAGAGCGTACTCAATTCGTCTTGGGTTGGAGTGATTTGTAGAGTGCATCTGCTTAGAAACACTTTTATCAATTCGTAGTTGTTGTTGTGCCATCAGCATAAACATTTCTCATACACGGCGGGGAATGTTGCTGAAGTGACAGTCCTTGACCGAATATAAACCCGGGTCGTTCCGGTAATGTAGAACCGACTGTCGTGGGAACCTTTGGCAACTCGTCATCTGAGCTTCATGACGTGATCACAAAATTCTTAAATTTGAATTGTAAGAAATAAAAGAATTTTCTTTGTTTTAAAAAAATTATTAACTTTTATCAAAATAATTACTAACCAACAAGGCGTGCGATATAAGATATATGCGTTGATCTTGTTGTGCAACCCTGCATAATTTTTTCGATGAAACCGTAGTGTACCGTACAAGGTGATGTTGGTAAATCAGCTGATGTGTTTTTTTTTTTCTTTCGCTGTGTCCATGTGGCTGTCAGCATAGATTAAAACAAGGCTAATTAATTTTTTATTTTCTACTTCTCAAATACTTTGCCGTGACAATCAAACGTACAAAACATATTTGTGCCACCATCTTTAATAAATTCGCCTTGATACCGTACTGGAACAATTTCGAGCGCTCTACGTTTTAGCTTTACCGCATCAAATACGATCTTATACCGCACCGGTAGTACCGTAACTGTTTGAAAGAACATTTATGCGATAAAACTTGTATACGTTCTTTTCGAAAACTAATTATAGGCTATCGGACTTTGTTTTTAACCGTTTACGAAGCTTCTTTATATATATTAACAAGACAATATACATATTTAATTGCTTTTGCTGGATAATTGGCCGAGCTCCTGACCCAATTAGTGGTGTGCGACTCGATGTTATTTTACAAAAGAAGTGCAGTTTGTTTCTGAATGAAACTTTTTCATTACACAAATACAATCTACGGTTTGCCATTGCCTGCCGAGGGGACCGCTATTAGGAAAAGCATGATCTATCACTTGGCGTTCCACGCACACAGTAGATTCCGAATCTGGTTAGCCAAAGTAAGCCCATTCGACTATGGCGGCTGACTTCATGAATGTAAGGAGCAACATAAGTAGCAAGGAACAATCCCAAACTTACTTCGCGTCAATCAAAATTGTAGTTTGAGCACGTGGTGATTGATATCTAAACAAATATGTATTACCATCTTTGCGTGCCTACACTTACAAATCGGCTCAAAAACGGCACACAACGAAATATGTACGCATGAAAGCTTCTACGACTATGAACGAAACTTTTCACCTTATTTCCACAAGTAAAAAACAATGGTAATTTTAATAACTGTTTTATTGACAATATAATTTATAACATTATTATTTCAATAGCCACGAGGATCATCTGCAAGAAAAGAAAAAAACCCTGTTAGTTTCATTCGATTTTCATATAATTTTAGTAGACTATTATTTATTTGTCAGCACACATTTATCATCAAGCTTGTCTTTATGACAGGGATAACTAAGAATCATCATTGCCAATAGCGTGGCATCGTAATTTAAAGAGAAATTTAGTCTTACCTCATTTTATAATCTCACGATAGGACTGAACAACAAATGCTCTCCATCCCACCAACAATTAAATTCAATGCTGTGATAGACGGTTCACTAGACAGGGCTAGTTTACTGGGGCGGGAAAAACCAGAGTCATTCCGGTAACTTAGAACTGACTGCCATGGGAATGCTGTCCTCGTTGTCATCTATCTAAATACAAAATAGGTCTCATTAATAACTGATAAATGTATTTGAAAAAAGTTAAAATATAATTTAGGATCAGACGAAAGTAATCAACATAAAAAATTCAGTTATATGCTTGTCTACTTTAATTATCATCATATTCAAGTTCGCGTGTATAACATCTGTATGTATTTTGAAGCAAATAATTGTGAACTAACCTTGACAAATAGTTTACGCCATCTTTAAATGCAGCCACGTGGTTAGATCAGTGCATCTGAAAATTTAAAGATACTCTAGATTAGAAAAAGTACAACTATTGTAACTATATACTTTTCTAAAGCTAGTATCAGCAAATTTTAACCAATCGTCACAATTTATCCGACTGGGGCGGTATTACAAACATCATTTTAAAGCATTTCATAAATCCAATATTTTCTCCAAAAATTACCTTTTTGCGAGCGTTAAGTCAGATCTGCAATTTCTTTACGTCAATATTCATCTCAGAAAAATCCACTTCTTGGATAATTCTATTCAAGTTTGTTTTCAGGTCATCCTGTGAAGCTAAAACAAGAATATGCTTTTATTGACCCATTCAATAAAAATAAAAAAAATTTTCATTTATGCTACACATCAGTAAAATAAAACCAATCGTCATTTTCTGTCCGACTGGGGCGGTATTCATAAACATCACAAATAGTGGTATTTAAATAAACTTGTATCTACAATTTCCTATTAGTACTTACATTTTATTTCTTTTACGTTCAATGTAAGACAAATAGCACAACATTGCACCACAGAAAGTTAAAATTGAATGAACGAATCACTAACGAAATTTTCCAAAGATGGCCCAATGTGCCTCGTGGATTGTCTTTATCGAACAGTATTGCCAACTCTTTCAGAAACTGGTTTCGGCGACATCTATATGTGAGGTCATTAATGGGCGAAATACAATTAAAATGGCTTACATAGTCAAACAGTTATTGAGACACTAAATACAAAAATATCAAATAATTAAAAGAAAATGTGAGAGATTTAACATTCACTCACACCTTATAGCGATTGAATGAAGACGAGACAAAATTGAAAACTCAAAACGGTGACTTTCTGGAAATAATCATATACCTATGTTCGGAGAAAATTTATTCTTATATTTTTCGGGGACGCTGATATTGAATCTGACGTCAAGTTCTCAAAACCCAAGACGGCGAACCCAATAAAAACTTTCGGTTTTGCTTTGTTCGTTTGCTGATAAAGTGAATTATTACATTCAACGTCAAAGCAGATGGACGCATCAATCCTCTTAATCGAGACAGATAAAATGCTTCAGGCAATGCCTAAGTGGATTTAATAAAGAATCTCAACTTAAGTCGGTTGAACCACAAAGTAAAAAAATGTTTATCAAGAGAAGATCAATTAGAACAATTATTATGCGGGATTAAGGAGAAAATATTTTTTCTTCCCCAAAACGTTCACAAATAAGTAAATTATCCACTAAAAAGCGAGATTTCCCATACAAAATTTCTCTCTCAAAATCTGAGATTATAAAATAATCCTAGATTATTACCATACTTTTATACATACAACCCTGTGTTATCGATAATTATTATTACGAATGTAAGCAGAAACATAAAAAAACTAAAAGAAATGGAGGCCGGCAAAAAGAAACAGGTCTGTAACATAATTCTAATAAAATGTTTGTTAAATATTATTAATTATGGACGCATTTTACAGAACAAAGCGTTTTGCCCTCTTCTTACTTATTATAAAATGTAATATAGAATATCCCATGCACATTGCTGCCATAATTTTTTGCATACGTATTTCCTCCAACTGTTTATTATTAGCAGCCAATTGCGGAATTAAATTAGCTATATCTCCTCCTTGTCTTTTCTTCATATCGTTAATAATAATTAAACAAACCAAGAACTCGAAAATATTCCACCAAAGCAATTTCTATGATGAAAAACCTTTCAAGTATTGACAGCTGATTGTCAATTTTGTAGGGAATCTGCCATATGCGAACGGGTAGATTCATTTTGTGGATTTATTATCATAACTTCAGAATGTTGGAGTGTTTGTCAGTTTATTTCAACTTTTGGTTGTTGTGACAGACAGGCAGAAAAAGAGGGGGCAAAGTTGTATATTTTATTATAATAAAGTTTTCAGTAATCGGATCTTAAAACTATTGCCAGAAATCATAGACGATTCCATTATAAAATAATTAACTCAATGCTGTATTCATTCTACGGCATTCATTGTTGTTGTTGTTCTAGCAGCATAAACAATCCCCATACATATACTGGGAATACTGCTGAAGTGACAATCCTTGGCCGGATATAAATCCGGGTCGTTCCGGTTACGTAGAACCGACTGTCGTGGCAACGTATAATGAATACCGATCTACGTGACTGCTTATACCGTTATGCGCGAAAAAGTCACACCAAAAGTCGCACTTCGTCATTTATACAACACTGAACTTACTCAGCTGAATTTATTTGGTGTTGTTGTTTGTATATCGCCTTTGTTCGCTGCTGCTTCGTCATTATCAGTTTTTCACAAGAGGTTTGTAATTGACAATATTTTTCGAATTAGTTATTTTTAACCGGGTGCGTTGTTGACTTCATTTAAATACAATACTTAAAAAAAGACAGCCAGCTAACTGTGGTTAGTAGACAAAGAATTTAATAATCTCGGATATTATACTTTTATAATTTAATTACCATTCTCAGCTTGCATACTAATTTATAGTATTTTTGTGTATATATTTTAGATCAGAATTGCATATGATGTTTAAACTACTTTTAATTGTGGCCGCTGTCCTTAGTGGTTCTAATTCTGAATTGCTGCGTGTTCCCCTCACGAAAATCAAAACCGCTAGACACCATTTTTCCGATGTCGGCACGGAATTACAACAATTACGTATTAAATATGCGAATGATGGCGTTGCACCTGAGCCGCTATCTAATTATTTAGATGCGCAATATTATGGCCCAATTTCTATTGGAAGTCCACCGCAAAGTTTCAAAGTAGTTTTTGATACGGGCTCATCAAACCTCTGGGTGCCGTCAAAGAAATGCCACTTAACCAACATCGCCTGTCTCATGCACAACAAGTACGATGCAACTAAATCGAAAACATACGAAAAGAATGGCACCGAATTTGCCATACACTATGGTTCTGGCAGCCTCTCGGGCTATTTGTCAGCCGACACAGTGAATATCGGTGGACTGGATATTAAAAAGCAAATTTTTGCTGAAGCTATGAGTGAACCTGGTCTCGTATTTGTTGCAGCAAAATTCGATGGTATTCTTGGTTTGGCATTTAGTTCGATATCTGTGGATGGTGTTAAACCACCTTTTTACAATATGTACGAACAGGGTCTGATTCCAGCACCAATATTTTCGTTTTATCTCAATCGTGATCCAACTGCTCCTGAAGGTGGTGAAATCATTTTCGGTGGATCGGATCCAGATCATTATGTTGGCGATTTCACCTATCTGCCTGTAACACGTAAAGCATATTGGCAAATTAAAATGGACTCTGCTGCGGTTGGCGATTTGCAGCTTTGCAAAGGAGGCTGTCAAGTGATTGCCGATACCGGCACCTCTTTAATTGCCGGACCCACCGCAGAAACTACAGCTATTAATCAAGCCATAGGTGGTACTCCCATTATGGGCGGACAGTACATAGTTTCGTGCGATATGATACCAAAACTGCCGGTTATTAAATTTGTATTGGGTGGAAAAACATTCGAATTGGAAGGCAAGGATTATATATTGCGTATTGCGCAAATGGGCAAAACAATTTGCCTCTCTGGTTTTATGGGCTTGGATATACCACCACCAAATGGTCCACTATGGATTTTGGGTGATGTATTTATCGGCAAGTACTATACAGAATTCGACATGGGTAATAATCGGGTGGGTTTTGCCACAGCAAAGTAAGTTTATTAATACGAAAAAAAAACTATCACAGTCTGAGAGGAGGGAGAATAATATGAAGACAGCAAATTGATTAAAAATACATATGTAATATTGTAAATCACCATTTTAACTGTTATATTAAAAGTGATAATGTTGTGCGCATTAAATGTATTTTCAGACTTTAAATAAAGAAAAGTGCTACACTAAATTAAACCACATTTTTAATGTTTCTTTCCATTTATATTTTCTGCTTATATGAAGATAACGAATATTGCGCCTAATTGACCTAAGTGAAGTAGATTACCGTTTGCTTTCTTTTTTTCCCCTAACTGTTTTTACAAAGATTAAATTGGAATACCTCGTTTTTTATAGGGTTATACTCGTGCAATTTATTTGTATGCACATACATGCACACATTGTTAATGCTTATTTATGTGTTGTTGCTTATTGTTTACAAACATGCATGCACGTATTATTCATGCATCGTACAGAGAACGTTAATACAATACAATAATACATTAACGTTCTCTGCATCGTATATGTACCGCCATCCGCATGTGTATGTGATCGTACACTTTTGTTTTTATATGGCTTCGTATTGCAGCGGTATACCGAATAGCAAAAATGATAACCTTTTACACCCGCAGGTCTTTACTTTCAGAAAAATGTTTACATTTATAAATAGTGCCAACTAATAAACTAATATGCAGTTATGCACAACAACTACTCACTCAAACCAGAGCTTTCATTGTAGTTTATTTTTACAGAAATTTTTAATGAAAATAATTAATTTGTTATATGGCAAGATTTAAAAATATTAGTTTCCGAAAGCAGCTCCTTGCTCCAAATTATACTTTTATTTATGCCAGGCATGCACACCTGTGTTCATAATAACAGTTTTGAGTATTTGTTTTTCTTTTATTACATTTTTGTTATACAGTTCCTACTACAGCAGCGTTCATATTAATGAAAGCAGCAATTTTTGTATGAAATTTGAAAAAGTTCAATAAATTTTCATGAAAATTTTAAATTTTTTGGTCAGAATCTTTAGACATTCTGGGTATGCAGTTTATAAATAATAAAAAAAAATTAAATAAAAAAAAATTATTGGCGCGTACACTTCTTTTAGGTGTTTAGTTAAGCTCCTCCTCCTCATACTTGTACCATGCGGTTGATATTGTTTCACAAATAGAGGGACCTACAGTTTTAAGACAGACTCCGAACCGCAAATGGTTTTTTATGGGGAGCTTTTTCATTGCAGAAATACATTCGGAGATTCGCCATTACCTGCCGAGGGGCGACCGCTATTAGAAAATTGTTTTTCTTTCATTTGGTATTTCATGCACGGAGATTCGAACCTACACACTTCCGAATGGTAGCCACGCACTAAGCCATTCGGCTACGGCGACCGTTGTTGTTGTTTCTATTACTGTTAAAACAACAACAGCTACGGCAGCCGTCATTCAGTCTTATAACCCACTGAATTTTGGTGTAAGTGCAATTTTGAAATGACTAAAAACTTGCGTTGATTTTTGACGATGCATTTTTGCTGATGCTTTTGTGGATTTACTGCCCTGTGACCCTTTGAACCATTTTAGTACTGGCATATGCAGAATTTTAAGAAAATTTTCCTAAAGTTTGAGATTTTTATGAAATGTTTTGTATGGCTTTTGTGGTAGTATGCGCTATATTTTTTTTTTAAGATATAAACAAATAGTCAAAACTTTACATTATGTCGCGCTATTTTTATTTTGAACACAGGTGTATGTTCAGGTCTGTTCATGTGAAAATTATCCATTTAATTGCCAGTAAATTGATTTTCGAGAATTCGCTCTCAAAGAGGAAAATATCAAAGAAAGTACATGAACGCAAAATCAGTAAAGCTAAATACACACCAGGCAACCGTTGAAGCAACGGTTGCAGCAATGTGTTGCCTTTGTTTAAGAAACACGTTGCGACCGTTGCTTCAATCTCAGTATTGTGTATAACTGTGGTGCAGGAAAGGTAGCATTTTTATCAATTTTATTGTATTAATTGTTCGTATGCTTTTTTTCTAAAATTTTCATTTTTATATTTTTCACTACTTACATCCCACAGCTCTCTCAAATTTTTATATTCGTTAATAAAATTAACATAATTTTCATTATTTTCAATTGCCATTTTTTCCTTTTTCACTTTATTTTACTCCGCACGAACCTTCTTCTTTGCTTGTGTTCAACGAACTGAACAAGTAAAAGCAGTAAACAATGATACACACGAAGCAACGGTTGCAGCAACCTATCCCAAAAATCAAATTTATTTGATATTTCAGGCAACGGTTGCAGCAACACGAAAATCAATTGGCAACACAGCTACACACGAGGCAACGGTTGCTTCAACATGGCCGTGTTGCTGCAACGGTTGCCTGGTGTGTATTTAGCTTAACAATTTGCAAGTTTTACGAACAGCTGATTAATTGTTGACAGAAAAATCAAAAAAATTAATATTTTTTTCAGTTGAGCTACCTCGTAAATTAAAAAATTTAATTAAAAAAAAAAACAAATCAAATGCAAAATAACGAGCCGCGGCATCACATGATTTTATTTTCTCCACAATAATTTGTTCCATTTTATCACCGCTGTCAGATGAAGAACATTCCATTAGCAATTGCAATTCGCAATTTTTCATTTGTGCTTATTTTTATTTGCGATTTGCTGTTACAAGCAGAGATTTCTCCAGTAAAAGCTTGCAATGAAATGTCATTTTGCTCTCACACTTTCACCTACATATTTCGCAAGTTTTTTGAATATATGAACACCAAAACTTGATAGTTTGTTATTATTTGCTTCATGAGCGGTACATGAGGTCCGATTTTCAATAGATCGGAAGCAGAGCAATATTTGTTGTCATAATTGACTTGAAGGCGTTTTGTAGCTTATTTCCTTGCATGAGAAGTATTTAAATGTTGCATATTTGTTGGCTTCAATTTAAGCTGCTCAGTGCGCTTAAGCACGAAAATCAACTCATCTTAGTGCAATAATTCGGAGCCAACACTCAGAGAACGTCAATGGTATACAAATAATATACATACATTAACGTTCTCTGCAACGCTTATTACAGATTGTTTGAAAAGTAGGAATGAAAAATAGAACATTGTGAATTTTTAAATAAAATAGTTTTTTTTTTGCAAAATAATCTCGTCCAAATTCTATACACTTATTCCAACGATATTCCAATAATTTTCTCTCTGTAATGATGTATAGCCTTTTCTTGAATTGCCAACGATTGCAGCTCTAACATTCCGAACAACTACTCCATCTGAGATGCGTGTGGTATCATTAATTTCACGCTTAATCAAACTTGGAACTTCACCAGCAATATTGTCGCTTGCTTCGAATTCTAGTGCTGCTGTACCTTGGGGATGTCTTCATCTTCAACTCATGTACGATCACGTTTCAACTCCAGAATTCACCGATACCAATTTGAAAATTAAGAAACAGATGTTTGTTAAATTTTCATAACTTTTCTGAATTTCTGTTGCTGATAAACTTTTCTATTAGCGACGAAAAGTACGGCTGAGCAGTAAATATCATTCATCGTCTTATTTTTGTCTGTTGCCATTACTCTCACATTCGCATTCTTTCTCACCTAATAAATATCTAAATAAATATATAAATATTTTATAAATATCTCTTATTATTTGCTTGTAATTTGTTATTACATATTTACTAAGCCTAACTGCAATGCCAGACCACTTCCACCAGCTAAAGAGACTCACAGCTTATTGTAGCAGGTAATACTTTTTTAGAAAAAAGAAAATGACTCGATGTTTATTAAATTTAATTAAAAAAATGTGTACGATTTGTAATGAGATATGTATGTACTGTTTACCACTACAGAAAGAACAATAACAAAAACAAATCTTGTTGAAAAAATATAGAAACAAATAGTTTTCTCATCAAAATATGCTCACAGCTTAAATGATGCAGTGTATTTTATTTTTTCTCTGAGAATGCAATAACGGTGAAATGTATTTTTTTCTGTTTAGCTTAGTGTCTTAAGTCATTCTCAAAAAATTTTTGTAGAAAAAAGTTGAAAAAATTAAAATTTTTTAAAATTGGAAAACGGACCTCACTTGAAGAAAGGGAAGACGTTATTCGTCATTACAAAGACGGCAAAAGCCAACGAAAAATTGCAGAAATTGTTGCTATTAGTTCCGCTGTATAACAGTTTTTGTGTTTGTTGATTTGAAAAAATTGAAATTTATTCCATTGTCGTTATTGTGCCTATACTTATGCCCGTCGCTGTATATATTTTTTGCATTTATAGTATATAAGCTTTTCCACCTCGGGACTGCAACACCACACCCTTTATATCAGCACATACGTAGATAAGATAGCAATTAAAATTTGTGCTTACTCATACACGCCATAAAGAACTTTGATCGTGAATTGATTTTTAACGTATGTATGTACGCAGATGTATGTATGTGAATGGATTACGTATTTCACAACAATAAAATAATGGATGGAATCCGGCAATTACGAACAAGTTACACAACTGCTTCTACTATAGGCTCATTTGCTCTGGCGATATTTACATACATACACCGAACACTTGTAAAAGAAGCTTAAAAATGCACGCGAACAAAATGAAGCTCCGTAATTAATAAAGAAAAATTGGTTAAATTTTGTATAAGGAATGACCAGAAAGAAAGATGTACAATAATTTGAAATTTCTCTAAAACCAGTGTTGTTGCTGTTGTATTAGCATACACATTCCCATACTTACATACGGGGAATGCTGCTGAAGTGAGAATCGCTGGCCGGATATAAACCGGGGTCGTTCCGGTTACGTAGAACCGACTGTCGTGGAAAAGTTAAAATGAGCGTCTTGCGGCTCACTTTCAAGTAAATAATACCTTCAAACTTTTTATGAAGTTTCACCAAACTTGACAAGTACACATTTTAAACGACATGATCTTGAAAATTAATGAAATTAAGAATATTATAATTGATGCAAGTTAGGTTGACGTATTTAATTGGCAGATCGGTTAGTAACCATGTAACCATCTATAAAAGGCTAATATTCAAATGCTAAAAAAGTGTGAGTTTTAACTAACTCGAGCAGAAGAATCGGGCTAATTTGGATGGAGACGATCTTAAAAAATTGTGGTGCATAAGAGTGAGAAAATCAAAAGCTATTCGTTAGTATTCAATCAAACTTTACACATGGAAAGCAGATGGTCATGTCTTCGCCGTTCTTCAAATTAAAATGAAATTATTGAACGTCAAAAGAAAGTGGACGTTCGCATGACAGTCGGTTCTTACGTTACCGGAACGACCCAGATTTATATCCGACCAAGGACTGTCACTCCAGCAGCATTCTTCGTTCATGTATGGGGAATGTTTATGCTGCTACAACAACAACAAAAAGTGTACACCATATATTGACAAGTTTTGATTACTAATTTATTTGCTTTTTAATGTCAATTATTATTTTATAAAACACTGTTCATTCTACAACAAAAACCATATAAAACAGTTTCAAACTTTGTACAAGATTTGTACGAATTCGGCAAATTTTCATCAAAATGTCAAACTTTTTAAACAGAATTTCTGGAAAAATGTCAAGTATGCGATTTCATAGTTCAATAAATTTGTGTATAGTAAAGTGCAAGTTTCTCTCTCTCTTAGCTTCACAGTCTGTGGTGGACCATAGCTTCATCAACAATCCTCCTCCAATTCAGTCTCTCTCTCGCCTCATTTCTCCAATTACGAACGTTCATCGTTCACTGTTTTTTAACACCTATTCCACTTTTTTTTATATGCAAGAAAACTACCGATAATGTCAGTAGAAGAAATTGTCAAAAATCAGTGCGATTTTTCAGCTACTTGAAATTTGCACTTTATTGTATCAAAATTCAATGATCTATAAGACTGCATACACGATTCTCTAAAAATTCTAAGTAAAAAGTATGAAATTCTGAAGAATTTTTATGAATTTTATACATACAAAGTTCCAAACTTGGCTTTATATGGTTCTTGTTGTTGTATGAACTATATTTTTATACAAAAAAAAAAAAAAGATAACAATAATTGAGCCTACAAAATAAATAGCCGTAACTTATCAATACGTGGTGTACCCTTTCTTTTGACGCTGATAACATATCTACATAAATATGACTTGGTTGACAATGACATTATACCAAAAAATTTGAAGGTTATTTATATTTTTTACCTTCTTCTGTTGTTTTCTTTTCTTAATAACAAAATAAACACCAGTTGCTTTACATTGCCTCCATTGAATACTTTTTATTCTTGGTCAAAATATTATTGTTACGTAGAACAGCAGTAAAAGTTTCCTGCTGAGCACATTAAACATTTCGTTAAAATATTTGGGCTAATACTATGTTCTATTTATTGACTAAAACAGATAGGTTAAAAAATTAAACTGACTGCAGGTATAAAGTGTGTGCCGTGTGACTAATTGTCAATTAATTAGAGTACTATTGCGGTTTAATGTTTGTCACCACTTCGTCTGTTTGTTGTTGGTCCCCGGGCACCGTATTCTCCGAATTTAGTTCCTGCTGTTGGCGCGCTTCAACACGTGCTGATGTACTCTTCTGTTCTTCATCTGATTCTGTTGAATCTCGTAGATCAGAGTCTTTGCTAAATATTTTGCAGGCTTCGTTAACGTATCTATTAAAAACGTCTGGTTTATCTGCATACACATGATGTCCCGCACCGCTCACCATTTTAATATCTACCCTCGAATCCGTCCTCTGGGCTTTAATCTTTTCCCCCGAAGACGAATCAATCCACGAACGCGAACCATATATGAAAGTTATGGGAATACCTTCACGTACATCTTTCGCGCGATGCACCATCGGATGTTTTGCCCATCCGAAGGACGTCATCATCGTGTGAAAAGCTGACTCACCACTTGGTGTTTGTGCATTGCATTGATGTATATAATGTGGCAATAGGTTGTTGTCCTCTTCAACAGCAGCAGAAAATTTACGCATTATATCCGGTCGCGTTTTTTCCACAACCCACTGACCAAGCGGTCCAGCAGCACGTAATGCCCAAAGTGGGTTCAGTGGTGTTAGCGCGTACGCTATAGCACGTACCCAAAGTGGTAGTTGGCGGGTATTCGTTCCTTCGGCTGGCTTTTCCGGAAAACCCCATGGATCGGCTAATATGAGATGATTAACTCTATCGGGATAAGACAAAGCATAACTGGAGGCGATAAACCCGCCCATCGAATGGCCCAATAAGATCATGCTGTTAATATTCATTTCTCGTCGCCACTCTTCCACAGACTTGACAAATTGTTTTTCACAAACGAGAGCATCGTTGGAGAAGTTTGGACGTGAACTACGGCCAAAGCCCAACACATCCATAGCGTAAACAGGACGATCTTTAGCAAGCGCATCCAAATTCATAACCCACAAAGCTACTCCAGCACCTAATCCGTGTAGCATAACCAAAGGCACTTCTTTTGAATCTGTATTTAGGCTGACAGTCCATATTTTATCCGCTTCGCCGATTGCCGGCCCGATGTCCACAAAGAAGCCGCGGTATGGCGTTTTTAGGAAAGACAAAATTTTCTTTTCAACTGCACGTAGCATGATGGGAGAACTAGAGGTCCAATTAAACACCCATTTCCAAAGCCAGAAGCTCTCTGACTTGCGTTCCTAAAAGAAATCGATAATTTAAAAAGATTTGCCGAATATTAATTAAAAAAATAAATTGATAGATACGAATGCCGAAAATAAGTACCTAGGCAAAGGTGTTGAAACTATTTTTATATCACGTCAGAACGTCATGATAAATTAAATTTGGTTAACGAACGCAATATACAATATAGAGTAGATCAGAGGATAATAACAGTTTTTTGATAAACTGCGAGTCATCACCTCATTGCATCAGCAGTTATTTTAAACTCTTAAACAATCATAACACCTTGTCCTATGTACCTATTTCAGCATATACATTAGGGAATGCGTAGTTTATATTGAAGTAAGCTTCCGATATACTCGAATTTGCATAGCAATAATAGTTCTTAACGTCACATTCCCACTTACACAATCCTCTCCACTTAAAACAAATACGCAAATTGATTAACTTTAACGCAAATGAGCTAACAATGTATTTGCTCGCGCTTTGTACTATGCCCTTACTTATTGCACTTTTTTTAATTTTTAATTTGAAACACTTCCTTTAAAAATACACATGTCCAGCTGGTATCAAGCCTCCCACTTGCCTATCAACTATCCCCACTCACCTCTATGTCCATTGTTTTTTGGCCCAAAGTATAATCGCCGTCGCTCTGCGACTGATGTAAAATTGACGTAGCCAATGACATTTTCAATCGTTCTTTTTTCAATTCTCCCTTTCGCAAATTTTTAAAAGAAATGCAGCTGACATCAATTAATTTACGTTTCCTGTTTTATTTTTATTTTACTATTTGTATGTATGAGGTGAAGGGCGTGAAGCGCATGGGGAATACCTCAGGCACACTCTAATTACTTCTCGAGTCTATTAGAAAAAAATGCACAAAATCTTAATTGCCGTCCCAGAATTAAGAATAGAAAAACGTATTTATGTGTATGTTCAGCCAATACAAATTGACTAAACAAATTTTATTGACTTGGAATTTGAAGAAATTTTGATGCTTTATTGGCGTAACTTCACTACCTACTGCCTTGTTTTGCGACCAATAACTCAATAGTGACTTGCTAACGAAATTATAGAATATGCAATAATGACTTTGAACTTGATGGTGCAATAAAAATAATCTCCAGCGTAATTGATTCCACCACGAATAATTTTTGTCGGCACTTGTGAATGTTATAATGGGCGCATTAGAAACTAAATGAGAACTTTATTTTTTATGTTATATAAATACTGCACTTCTAACAGGCATTTAAGAGTAAAATTGATATTCATATATTCAGCTTTGTAAACTAATAACCAGCAAATTATTTGAAGCTATCTTGTGAAATGGTTGGTATTTATACCGATACCTATTACACTTTGTGTTTTTACTTCTGTTTTCGTTCTAATCATGTTTTTGTCATTGCTTACAATAGAAAACTAATGACGCATATGGTCTGAACACATCGAAAGCAACAAAACCAAGCGACACGACGTTAATGTTTTACACTACGGCGACTAAGAGTTGGTTAATTTGAATGTTTGTAAAGAAACTTTTGTAAATATTTTCATAAAATAAGCAGTTAAGAACATTTGTATATAATATATATGCATTTTTTAAACATACCAACTCCATTCTATAATTTGATGATACTTTTTATTGCCTAAATTCTCTAGAATGCTAAAGTCGTATAGTCAAATTTATCAGTGTCGTGTATTTTGTATTTGCTTGGATTCTTTAGGCAGCAACAAACGCAAAGGTTAACTAAGTTTGCCAATTTAGAGAACACATAAAATTGAAAAAAATTAAATTAGTTGGTCTACGGCCACTTTCTTATTGAATAACTCCGGGTACGTCTAATAAATATGTCTAGAGAGAAGAAAGATTTTATTTAACATGCAGCCAAGAACTTAAATCGCCTCCCATCAGCCAAAGTCGTTTTTTTTCATATTTTTATAATCGTCTGGGCTTAAATCGTAAATAATATGGCGTGGCGTACGTCTTTGGAGAGAATTTCCTCCACAACCATTTTATTAATTTACAAATTTAAGTTTATTCTTATAACAGTCACTAAATCTGGATACAAACAGAGTACAATTTCTAGCGATTTCTTGCAGTTCGGAGAAAATCCATCGTGTATGGTGAAGTGCGAGCACAAATCCCAAGTGTATAATTGAAAATTTTCACTTATTTGGAATTTCTTGCTAGTTTGTGGATTTTCTCATTTAATTCACGAAACGCTTAAATTTAAGCTTTTTAACGCGCTGTTATATGAACGTAACAAAGCGGTATAACCAGGCACGATATCCGGCATTAAATACCAGCATATTAGAGCACCCAAACACAAGTGGTACTACCGATGCGGTACAAAACTGCGCGGTATAAGCAAATGTATTGTTAGCAGAGTTGCAATTTAGAGCTGGAGTTCTACTTTCAATTTTATTTACAAAAGTGTTATACTGGAACTTTCAAATGTAAAAACAAATTAAACAAGCAAAACAAATCATTTCACGATGTAAACCTGTACGATGAAAAACTTATATGATTGCTGCAATCATGATGACGTACTAAGTAACAATCTCTAAATTTCTACGCATACCAAGTTAAATCTAAGTTTTGATTAACACATCTCTAAGTCGGTGAGTAACTGCTATGTAAGTTTTATAATTCTAGTATTAATATTATTTGGTTTTGTTTCAGCTACTACCATCGTGCGACAGGAGTGATAGACTTTTTGTTTTTTCGAAATTTCGAAAGTATAGTATCTTAAGAATTTACTGTGAAATTTTGATGTGGAAATTCCCAATATTATAGCTTCTACAACCCATTAAGCGCTTCTGTACCTCAAATTTTAAACTCATTTATCTCGAAACGACTTTTTTGAAACGACTTTTGTTAAAAAAAAAAAAAAAACTATTCAACCGAATCGTCTGAAATTTTAATATGTTGCTCACAACATCAATGGCTATCGCCTGTACTAGAACCATATTATTATTTCAATTATTTCGTATTTTTTGGATTAAAAAACTAAAAAATACCCGATTTTTGGAGTGTCAAATTCAAAACCGCGCCATTTGTAAATTTTTTTTGTTTCATTCTAGAAGCGGGACATAGCTAGAGTCGTGCTGTTTAATAATTTTTTTGGTTTTTGTGTTTCAGATAAATAGAAGAGGCAAAATGGACCAGGGTGCAATTTGTCGGAAGGGTAAATTTTAGCGCCATTTTTTAAATTAAATTTTTTTTTTTATTTTTTGTATGTAAAAGAAGTTAAATAAAAAGTCTAAAAAATTTAAATATTGTTTTGAATTTTTTTACTGTAAAAAAAATCCTCAAAATAGCCTAAATCGACCTCTAGACTAACGGGATTCCTTAACTGGTGTTTTTGTTGTTGTAATCCTCCCAACGAATGTTTGAGGACTGAAATGAATTGGGGTAACAGACCTTCGCCGACCAGACCACGGAACAAGTAAATGCGTACCGGTTTCGTTAAGAAACCAAAATTGAGGTTCGATAGAACTTTATGTTGATTAAAAAATTGAGGATATATTGCATATATTTTTCGTATTTTCAAAACGTTAATATCAACAATGTATTTAGATTATTCTTCTAATAATATACATAGTTTCGTCAACGGTCATGGATTTATGTAGTTAAAACGTTTTGAAAATTCGTACAATTCGGCATTGTTCTGTGATATCTACTTTAATTTTAAATTCCTTTGCAATAGGCATAAAAAACTCCTTTTTTAAATTCCCTTGCAATAGGCATACAAAAACTGTATCGAACCTTACTGTTGGTTTTTTTAGAAGAACGGAAAGTATTCTTCACCTCTATTCACATTTATACCATTCATGATATTTATTTTTTAAAGATAATTCCTTTCAAATGTTGGCCGCAACTATGCCGTAATTCGGCCATTCGAAAACACGAATTTTGAATGACTCACTGGAGGATTGCGGTCGCTATCTCGTGAATAACTGTAGTAATATTGTCGCCCAATTCTTCAATCGAAGCATTTAGACTTTACCTACCCCCACAAATAAAAATCCAAAGGTGTGATATCACACGATCTTGGGGCCAATCCGCTAGTCCGAGACGAGAGATAAATTTCTCACCGCAATGACGACGCAGTAAATCCATTATTTCACGGGCTGTATGGCAAGTAGCGCCGTCTTCTTGGAACCAAATGTTGTGGAGACCACGGGCTTCAATTTCCAGCATCAAAAAGTCGTTTATCATAGCGCGATAGTGTTCGCCATTCATTGTTACATTGAATATGGGCCGATGATTCTTTCAGTCTATAGGCCTTACCAAACGATAGTTTTCCATGGATGTAATGGCTGTTCTTGAATGGCTTCGGGTTGCTCGTCAACCCAAAAACGGCAATTTTGCTTATTGGAGTAGCCACTATTGGAAAAAGTACATGGGGCTCTCATTATTTTCATCGTGACAGCTGATACGGGCGTACGTTTACTTTGGTGAGTATGAGCACCATTAGGCTTGAATATGATCGCTGTAGGTGTGCTATTTATTGCCAATCATTTGGGTGATTGCGTGATTACACACAATCTGCTACTATTTCTTACTTTATATACTGGGTGCAAACGGTATTTAAGTACATACATATATGTAGTTTCTCGAAACCGTTATTTTTCTTTTTGCTTCTTTTCAGATAAGACATGGAGGACTACAACTTAACTAAAAAAATGAAGAGATATGCACTTATCGTCGTTATATAAGCAAATCACACAGATTTAGAAAGCTCTAATATTCTTATGTGCGCCCGTTCATTTGTTCATAAGGTTCTGATTTTTTTTTATAGAATAGAACAAGTTAATGTTGTGCAAAAAATTCCTGAAGTTTCATTAAATTTTGTTCAAAATAAAAGCTAATTAGTTTTAGCCTCTCGAGTTGTTCTTAAATACCGTACGCACCCTGTAGTACGTTATTTCAATGAAACTGTTAAAAAACTATTATTATCATTAACACATAACATAGATGACATTCGAGCTTTTGCGCTTAACGACTCAACAACGCTTGACGCTTGAAACTACAACACAAAATAAGAGGAGATTGGCGGAAAAAAGAACACTTGAAACTGCAACACAAAGAAAGAGGAGATTAGCGAAAAAGAGACAAAAATTGAAATAAAAATGTTCAGGATGGACGAATGACGAAATCGTCGAGTGGAAAACCAAAAGGCGACTATATATGAAACAATATAGAGCCTCACAGTCAGAAGAGGACAGAGTTGCCCGATTACAGCAGATGAGGCAACATAGCGCTGAATATAGAGCCTCACAGTCTGAAGAGGGCAGAGCGGCTCGACTACAGCACATGCGGCAACATAGCGCTGAATATCGAGCCTCACAGTCCGAAAGAGACAGATTAATTCGTTTGCTGCAAATGCGTCAACGAAACGCAGAGGCGAGGAGATTAAATAGAGCCAGCATAACCGGCTTCATGCAGTCAATTAACACGTTTTGTGACAAGATCTGTGAGATTTGCACTAAACGGTGCTATCAAAATCAGATCTCTAAGTGGATTGTAGACACCAAATCAGCACCATATTTGCCTAGCGAATTAAAACAAACAAATTGCTTGATGGTTTGTAAACGGTGTAAGACTCATTTGAGTTCAAAGAAAAATTTTGCACCGTCCAGATCTTATTGGAACAATTTGGACCCAGGATCCGTTCTAAATGTAATAGCGGAATTATTACACGCCGAACAACGGCTGATTTCACGCATTATTCCATTTGTAAAAATTATCAAACTAAGTGGCGTATTCGGGCAATATAGTTTTCGTGGCCAAGCGGTATTGTTCGCACAAGATGTTTTTGAGGTTACCGAAAACCTTGCAAACATGTTACCCAGAGCCGCAAATAATGCTGGAATAGTCGTCATTACTGAGCGTTTAGAGAATATTAACATAACACGACAGATTTCGATATCTAAACAAAAAGTATACGATGCACTCAATTGGCTAATTTTGAACAATCCACTTTACAAAGATCTTACAGTCGATCAGAACGTCGTAATTGAAGAAAATGATATTATAAGAGTAGAAGAAGCACCTGCCGAGATTGCTGTAGAGACCAATGATGAACCTACTGAGGATGCTAGTGCTTACATGGAAATTAGTGACTCTTCGAGAATTGTACGTGCATCCTGGCATCAAAGCAACGATCTCATATTCACATCAGGATTCACAGGAGTTCAATGTTGTGCGATGGCATTAGCTAACATTCTCCGGGCTGGCATTATTTCACCACAACATTGGTCTACAAACATTCTTAATTTAAATAAAAAATAGTTAAAAAATAAAATCTAAAAAACACGCTTTTATTGCTAATCGAACTAAAAAGTAGAAAATAAAAAATAGTTTAAAAAAACTAAAAAACACGCTTTTATTGCTAATCGAACTAAAAAGTAGAAAATAAATTTTAATGACAAAGGGACCTATATTGAAGTAATAGCAAATCGAACGATCAGTCATAGTCAACTACCTCAGAACAGAATTATAACAAAAATTAAGATACAAATAGAGTAATTCAAATTAGAGTTAAAAGCGTGGGATGCATTTTGCTTCACTTTCATAACCCTCTGTACATAGGTAGTTGCCAATAGAATGATTGTAATATTTACTATATCAAGCATATATTAACTCTAATTTGAATTATTCTATTTGTATCTTAATTTTTGTTATAATTCTGTTCTGAGGTAGTTGACTATGACTGATCGTTCGATTTGCTATTACTTCATTATAGGTCTCTTTGTCATTAAAATTTATTTTCTACTTTTTAGTTCGATTAGCAATAAAAGCGTGTTTTTTAGTTTTTTTTAAACTATTTTTTATTATTATACAATACGAAACCAAATTAAACGAAAATTAAATATACATACGCATACACACACATATGTAAATATGGCGACAAACAACGCTAATGCAAATTCCAAATTTGGGCAAAGGTTTTAAAAGGTGAACTTACTCAATTGAGGTCACTTAAATTGTATGATGCCCCCCATTTCGTCTTACATTTTGATGTAAATAACTCCCATTTTCAAAGCTATTCAGCTAAAATTTTGCGCAGAACTGTAAACTCAGTTATTTCTGAAAATCAATAAGATCGGATCACTTTATGATATGATGTAGGGTTGCTTCTAAATGAGCTCTCATCGGAGCAGGACCCATTTACTTAACCATAACTTGCTGTTACAACAATCAACAAAAAACCGACCTACCATGTAATAACATAAACAGTAATCATAACTAAGTTTTACTGTTTTTGTTTGCACACCATTGAACGTCATTCATAGTGTGCATAGAATACTAATTAATTACAATAGTATGACCGGCCAATATATGTATGTATGTATGTATACTGCAAATAATGTGTACAAGTGCGCTTGCACGCGCAATGTAGTGACCGCGTAACAGATTTTGCAATAAATATTTTGAAACAAGCCACACTGGGACCTAAAATGTAGGGGTTACGCGCAATTGATTGATTTTTATTAAATTCAGTTTAATTCGATACTCAACAAGAAGCAGTTTAACACACAAGCAATATGCAAAAAATAGTACACATTGGTGTTGTCATACTTGCAACGGTATAAACAAACTAATAATTATTAAAGTTTACAGAGGAATGAAGTTATATTTCAATAATCTCTTTAATTTAGTGTTTCTTACTCCTGCAACAACAAAGCGCGCACGCCTTACTTCATGACATTATTGATGTCATTGATCTACAGAATTTGGATTTAGCCAATTATGAGTATTTCCGCAATTTACCATCACAGAACCCAAAACTTGCACCACAGGCGAACCTCTTCCTTGAACACTTCCAAAAGAAGAAGGCAGTATTGGACTATGTAGAACATTTATTTTTCGGTACCTCACCATTTACACAAAAGAGCGAAATACCCTTTAATCCGCATTTTGGAAGGGCATGGCGCCCATATTTCGAACGTCGCTATGGAAAACACGGCGCAAACTTAGTAGACATGCTAGGCAAAGGATACTCACTGCAACAGTTGAGGCAACAAGGTGCAATCCCGAAGGACTTCGGCACCCCATACTATCCAACGCGATAAATGGAATTTAAAGTGCCATAAATACTAAAAGCAAATGTTGTTATTTAATATTAATTTAATTATTTATGTTAAACTAAGTATTATCAAAGTGCAAAACTAAATTTACTGGCCATTTTGCAAAAATGTTCTTTTATTTAGCCTCATATACGCCGTTTCTGGGTGGATATATAAAGCACATTGTTACCACGTATGAATGCATCACCGTATTTGTTTTTCAGCTGACCATTGACATACTCTTCGGTTTGATCGAGTGCGATATTCATGTACCCATCCAGACACGCCAGAACACCTACAAAATGCAATTAAATTGGAAATCATATTGGTTTTTTGTCGCAAATAACGCTAGTAGAGCAATCGGAAGGCACAAAACCGCTACTTACCACGATAATCTACGCCACTATTTAGTTTAACCACCACTGGCCGTCCATGTATTTGATTTATGAACTGTGATAGTGCCTCTTTGCGTGACATTTTTAATTGTGTATTTTTGATATTGCAAGATTTGCTTTCTTGTTTACAAGTTGCGTTTACAATAATTATCAAATTCACCGGCTGACACTAATCTTTCTATCGTTTTTCGACATGAAAGGTGGTGGGTAGTAACATTAAGTGTAGCCAAGTTACTAAAGTGGTGAATTTAATTTGGTAGCGTTGCCAGAAGCCTTTTGCTTTGAGAGTGCTCACGATGATGCAGTAAATTTATATTTTTAATTAGATTTTTTAAATTTTCAATGGTACGAATATTGCGATTTATTTGAATTGTGAGAATTTGAAGACTCTCTAGAAAGATTCAGATTACTTAAGAAAATGATTAGGATAATTATAGTGTAACTGTAGGGAGGCCGCCGTAGCCGAATGTGTTGGTGCGTGACTATCACGGCATTTCGACGACTAAAACGGGGTTATTGCATCTGAGCTTACAATGGCTTTGTGTCATCGAGCGAAGAGCTACTGAGCTAGAGAATGCTGTTTTGTACCTTTAGAGATACGTTTCGATTGATGATCCAAATTCATGAAGATGGCTTATCTAACGGTAGGCTTAGGAAACTTGCTGTTGCGACAGGTTGGGTCCAGAGGGAGAGGGGTGTTAGATGAGTGGGTTTGATAGGGCATGTGAAAAGATGGTTAGTGTCGTGCTGGTTGCCTTCACATGCAGAACATATGTTTAGTATGTCGCGGTCAGTTCTGGATAGGTAAGAGTTTAACCTGCTACAGTATCCAGAACGTAATTGTGCCAAGGTTACGCGGGACTCTCGAGGAAGTTGGAGCTCTTCATCTACAATGGGTAGAGGTTGGACTCAGATGACGGCATTCGGCGGGGGTCGGGAGCTTAAGAAGGTGGTAAGAGTCTCCTGATGAACGCCGTTAATTGTCTGTCAGTACACTCTCCGATCCAGTAATTGGCGGTCTGTTTTGTCCTGGATCTCGTCGGAATAGTTGACGAGATGTTTCCTGACATGCCTGGGAGGTGGCTCAGGCTCAAGCAGGTGTCTGCATGGGTTATTTTTTTGTGCTGTTGAAAAGGAGTTAAAGGTTTTAAAAATATATGGCAAATTTCACATAGGGCTGGAAAAATGTTGGAAAAATATCTGTAACTCCCTCAATTCTGCTCTGATAGGCCTGAAACTTTGACACATTACCTTCCAGTAAAAGTGTCCTCACTCGCTCATCATTGGCGTGAAATTTTGGCACGTAATTGCAGAAGCATCAGCACCTTTCCAAATATGCAAGAATCATGAAAATCGGTTGGGAAACAACAAAACTGTGAAATCTCCTCGGAAAAATGTCTGTAACTTCCTTAATTCTGCTCTGATTAGCCTGAAACTTTAACACATTATGTCAAGGAAGAAAATATTAGAGGAGGTGAAAAATTTTGATCTTTTTACTATTCCTTTATTAACATTTATGTATTTACTTTAGTATGTATGATAAAAATTTTGATTAAATGAAAATGGAATTAACTTAATAAGACATTTAAAATAAATTAGAATATTTTTAATTACTAGCATTTTTAGGTATGTCTGTACGTATATGCCTGTATGGGGTTTATAGTACTGCCATAAGGAGAATTTTCTAATGTATACCCTCCAGTGGGGTATATGTTTTGTATTGATACAAATCCGGGCCACCGTAGCCATAGAGCAGCTTTCCTCGACCATTCTCATCATAGTAAGGGTAACGGTATTTGGGTCTGAAAAATTTAAGACGCATTGAGTTAATTTTTAAAGTGGAATAAACGTAGGTTGTTAAAATAATAATGTAAAATATTCAAGGAGGTAATAATATTGATCCCCAGGCGCTCTAAACTGCGAATATTCAGCTCATGTGTGAAGGCAGTATTGTTGTAGGGAGCTGAAATATGGCTGGTCTCTAACTCCATCCCCCAGGGCTACAATCTCTCGTCAAAAAATGCCTCCGCATCATCTGTACAATTTTCTGACCAAACCCTATCAGCAACGACGCGCTGTGGAGATCACCGAATGAGGAACTCATCTGTGGCAAATCGATCGCAGATAGTGGCGATGGATAGTCACCCGCTTAGAAAACCAACAGGTAGGTAGTATCACGAGAATGTTACTTAACTGGAATCCGCAAAGGAGCAGCGATCGCGGTCGGCCAAAGATTTCTTGGTGAAGATCGATTCTGCGCGAGCTACCAGATGCCGACATCACATGGAATGGCGCAAAAACAACAGCCCAGAATCGTGTACGAAGGAAGAATCTTGTCGAGGACCTATGCTACGGAGCGGAGTGAACAAGGAAACAAAAAAAAAATTGTATAGAACAAAGTATGCAAAAAAGTCATATGGATCCGCAATCTAATGGTTTTCTAAAGCTCATTTTTTAATTGGATATTTTTATAATAGCTGGCTGAAGTTTTGTGATGCTATTTGTGTTGAATTCGAGGGAAAAAAAAAATTTTCCTTTGCCAACTTTGTATAGAGAGATTTTCCCGAGTCATCGAGAGTAATAGACGCACCACTAAAGACTTTTAAGCGATCTTCAAGCTATTTGTTACCATCCGAAACGTAATTTGTACTACGACCTCCACGATCGTCTGATTTTAATCCTTTAAATTTTTTTTTTGTGCATTTTTGAAAACATTGGTCTTTGGTTGTTGTTGTTGAAGTAGTTGAGTATTTCTATTGAAATAATCCTGATTAACTTTAGCTCCGTTTTACTATCCCTGTTCTCGTTGATGTAGTTTGTGTGTTTTCGAGCTAGATCCATTTCGTGAGATCCAAGTATAACAGCAATTTGTTTTCCTCTACATCTGAGATTTCTTGGTAACCCTGTAAATAACCCTGATTGGCCGCAGCTATGAATTACTCAAAAGTGTCAACAAAACCGATTGGGATTGCATTATATTTGTCTGGAAAATCACAACCATCGATTGTTTGTGAGCTCGACCACCTTAAAGTAAATAAAGTTCTTGTTTATCGTACCATTACTCATTAAAATGATACTGCAGAATCACGAAACGTAATGCATGTGGTCATCAAAAGACTGCAACGTTAAGTGAAATGGTACAAAAAGTGAAGAAGTGACTTGAGCGAAATCCCCGACAAAGTGGCAATCAAATGGCGAAAGAACTGAAAATATCCGCCGCATACTGAAAAATGATCTCAAAGTCAAGCCTTACAAGATCCAAAGAGCGCGAGATCTCACATCAAAGCAGCAACAAGTCAGACTTCAGAGAGCGGAGGAGTTGCGGTCAATTTCCGAACATTTTGTTTTCTGACGAGAACATTTTTCAAATTGAGCAATTCGTAAACTCCCAAAACGATAGGGTTCATTTGACCGACCGTTCATACGAGAATTTGAGTCATCGATTGGCCACCAGGAGGCAGCACCCGCCACGAGGCAATGATTTGGGTCGCTATAAGCGTAGATGTTGCTTTCCAATCATTTACATCGAGCCTGGCAAATGCGAAATATTATCGGGAAAGTATTCTGGAGGTTGCTTTGAAGTCTTGGGCAGGCAAACATTTCGATGGAAGACCATGAACTAGGCACCGTCTCACAAAACTCAAGTGAACCAAAAATGGCTAAACAACATCGTTCCGAACTTCATAACGTCCACACAATGGCTCTCAAATTTACCAGACGCGAACTCGATGGATTATTTTCTTTGGGCCATTTTGGAGAGCAAAGTCGAAATTAAAAGGCTCACCAGTCTCCAGGTGCTGAAAAACGGCATTGTCCGCCTGCAAGTCTCATTCGGGAAGCTTGGGATTCGTTTCTGGACCGTCTCAAGGCCATAATCCAGGCAGAAGGTGGTCATATCGAGCAAAAGTAAATTGATTCTTAATTTTGTATTATTTTCACACATTTTTTACTTTGAATTGAATAAAAGTAATTTTTCAAACTAAATGTATGGCCTTTTTAATTGGTTACACTTCGAGTGTCGGACCCTGTACAGTAGAGCGCTCCGGTATAAAAATTTCATAATTCAACCTACCTCTCAAAATATTGGAAATTGGGTGCCCGTGGCTGCACTGTAGCAAATCCAAATTTCCACGCACACTCAATGAACAGCAACAACTGAGAAATACAAATAAAATGAAAATATTCAAATATTAAATAACAAGTGATTACAAAATTTAATTGTCCATAAAAATATTTTTATGGCTACTTATAACTAATTTGTAAAGTTTTTATAGATAAGATTCGCTTATTTAATGATTTTAACTGCAGCAATTGCAAAAGCTATACAATTATTGTATATAAGTATGTATGTGTGTGAATGTGCATGCATGGTATAACCAGAGAATGTTAACATTCTCTGGTATAACAAACGCATGTATGTATGTAGGTATTTGATATAAATATTAAAAGCCGAAATTTATTAAGCTTAAGGCAGTAGTCTGCTTTAGAAGCCGAAAAAAAGCGTTTTTTTAGCAATTTTTTTTGAAAGGGAAGGAAGTGATTGCGGTAAACGGAATTTTAAGACGATAGTGTACTATATTTAAGGTTTAAAAAACAATATTTATTTTTAAAAAATATTGAAATTTTTTAAAGTTGTAAGTATTTTTCTGGAGCGCCTGGAGTCTGCACTTGTAAATCGGTGCCGGTGATGGAGGTCGTGCGATGCATCTGAAACAGTAGAACCAAATTTTTTTTAATTTTTATAAGTTTCTTTTCTTTATGAACTAAAAAAATACCGAAGAAGTTATAAAATTCCAAATTTTTTCGAAGTTTGAAAAAAAAATTCACTTTTTTAAGAAAAAAAATTGACTTTAAGTTGCAAAACAAGTAGTTTAAATAATACTTTTGTCCAACTTTTTTAGTTCAAATAGAAGATAATTTAATACTGAAGCTAGATCACTTTGGTTTTTTTCGATCGGACATATATTCTTTTTGCTATCGCCGGCACCGTTTTCTAACACTTGTGAAAATGAAAACTCGAGAAAACGCGCTTTAAAGTTCTGCCTGAGCATTCGCACCTCCTCGACGCTCGGCCACCAAAACTGCTCTAGCTTCGAAAATATGTCGAATTGGCCTCTGGAATTTTAAAGACATATTCTTGGATAGTTTTGGAAGAGATTTAAAACAAAACAAAAAAATCGATTTTTTGAAGCCTGTAAAGCAGACTACTGCCTTGAACATCGAACATTGCATTGGCGGCCGCCGTAGCCGAATGGGTAGGTGCGTGATTACCATTCGGAATTCACAGAGAGGTCGTTGGTTCGAATCTCGGTGAAAGCAAAATTAATAAAAACATTTTTCTAATAGCGGTCGCCCCTCGACAGGCAATGGCAAACCTCCGAGTGTATTTCTGCCATGAAAAAGCTCCTCATAAAAATATTTGCCGTTCGGAGTCGGCTTGAAACTGTAGGTCCCTCCATTTGTGGAACAACATCAACACGCACACCACAAATAGGAGGAGGAGCTCGGCCAAACACCTAACAGAAGTGTACGCGCCAATTATTTATTTTTTTTTTTTTTAAACATCGAAAATTACTATACAGAGTGCTATAAAGTGTAAGAAAGTGAAGACGATCCGAAATGAGAGGTGCGGCAAATAATGGAGCTGAGGCAACCTACGTTCTCTCTGAATTCTGAATGGTACTCACGCACCAACCCATTCGGTTACGGCACTTTCATACATACTCGTAAATATGAGTAGCTGTACTCTGTAGCTGTACACACAGAGAGCGATTTTGTGAAATTTTTAAATTCAAATTTAACTCACTGTTACCCCACATCTACATCTGCTATCAAATGTAAGGGGAACTTAACATTTAAGTCTTAACATTTCATTTTCAAAATGGCATCGAGCAAAGCAGATCGCTGTAATCGCCCATGAGGCAGTTAAACTACGATATGACAGCTGATCTTAAGAAAGTGATGTTGGTGTCCTTTGCTTTTCAAGGGGTCTCCCTGGTCTGCTATGCTGACGATTGTGCGATAATAGGCATCGACGGCCTGTGCGCCAAAGCAAATGATTACCTCATTAGTCTTTCTCGCTTTTTCACTGCGAGGAATTTACAACTTTCCCCCACTAAATCCACGACAAGCCTCTTTACCACCAGGACAAAGGGGGGGCAAACTACAGCTTAAGGTTAAAGTCGATGACACACCAATACTGATAGTAAACAACCCCATAATTTTGGGAGTTACCTTGGATAGTTTGCTCTCCTTTTCTGCGCACACAACTGCAATTGCTACTAAAGTCCAAAATCGCAACTAGGTCCTCAAAGAAATGTTGCTATCGACTTTCAAGGCAATTGGCCGGCCGGTTCTAAACTATGCTGCGCGTGTCTGGACGCCTGGAACTAGTGGCAAGCAGTGGATAAAGCTCCAGACTTGCCAAAACACTGCTATTCGGACGGGTTGCCTTCTGATGCCCCCTCTTCAACACCTTCACAACGAGGCACAGATGCTTCTAGTAATTGAGCACAACAAAATGCTCAGCAAACAGTTTCTACTCGGGTGCTAGAGTAGGTTTCACACCTGTAGACCTCTGCTAGAACCTGAGCCGCCTCTCAGGCATGTCAGGAGGTATGTATCTCTTTAACTATTCCGACGAGATCCAGGACAAAACTAACAGACATTTACTGGACCAGACAGTGTTTAGACAGGCAATAAACTACATTTATCGGATGACACTTACCACCTTCTTAAGCTCCCGACCCCCGACCCCCGAATGCCGTAATCAGAGTCCAACCACCACCCTTAGCAGATGAAGAGCTCCGCCTACGTGAGACCCGCGAAACCTTGTCTCAATTACGTTCTGGATACTGTAACAGATTAAACTTCTACCTAACCAGAATTGACCCCGACATACCCAACATATATGTCCAGCATGTGAAGGCACCCGGCACGACACTAACAAACTTTTCATATGCCCAATCAAACCTACTCGCCTAACACCCCTTTCCCTCTGGAGCCAACCTGTCGAAACAGCAAGTTTCCTGGGCCTACCGTTCGACGAAGACGTTAGCTAGACGAAGACGACCGGCATTGCACTGACAGGTTTTAGTAAGCTGCTACAACAAGAACAACAATAGTGATGTCGAAAAATTCGGTAAGACAGATATATTGCAATAGTGAAAATTCGCAGTCTCTAACTGACATTTCTGTTTTAACAGATCCTTTCTAACCTAATCTGGAAAAGTGTAGCTATGAGGTTAATTTCAAGGCGTCAATATAAAAATGCTACCATTTCCACGAAGCACAGAATGCGAAAGTGTAGCCAATATCCAATCCGTACCCGGCTTTCAGTGAATTTGAAGAAATCAGCTGATTCGCTGACGTAAAAGGGGTTATGAGAGCGGCTTATTTAGAACAGAAGTCGGCAAAAATGAAGATTGTGTTGCTGAAACGAAAAAATCAACGTAGTCACTGCTCGTGGATAGTTTGATTCAAAGAGAAATCAGGTCAAAGACTGTCACTCCAGCATCCACAACAACAAGAGAAATTTTCCTGACAAAGCCCATGTGACGTAATAGCCAAATTTGCTCTCATAATTTTGCTTCGGATGGCCGAAACTTGTGTTCCCTCATCTTTGGCCATTCATACACGTACACACTCAAGTGCAGCAATGCATGTATGTACAGTGGTGGACATAAAAACTCAGACAAGTAGTGAGATTGCGTGTTTCTTTTGATGTAAATGTTGCTAATCATTTCCCCAAGCTAATATCGCCATCATATTTCGTAAAGCTACTTTTTGGCGGCCGCCGTAGCCAAATGGACTCGTACGTGACTATCATTCGAAATTCTGAGAGAACGTAGATTCGATTCTCGGTGAAAGATCAATATTAAAAAAAGTTTTTTCTAATAGCGGTCGCCCCTCGGCAGGCATGAAAAAGCTCCTCATAAAAAATATCTGCCATTTGGAGTCGGCTCGAAACTGTAGGTCCCTTCATTTGTAGAAAAACATCATGACGCACACAACAAATATGAGCAGGGGCTCGGCCAAACACCGCCAATTATATGGATATATATATTTATAATTATTTAAATTACAAGACATCACGGCGCGTAAAAAGAAACTATAAAGAGCATAAATTAAATTCCAAAAAATATCAACAAAAATTTATTCTGTAAATGTGCGAAATTTTATGTTCGCCACTGTACGTAGTAACAAACAATTTCATATCTACTTTAAGTTGGCCTAAAAAACTGTCAACCACCTGCAAGCGCAGTTGCCTTTTCTGTCATTTAAATAGTGTGATTTGGCACTTAAAGTTTGTGTTTCTCGGGCCCCTATGTGCCGCTTCACGAAATCGGAGAATTACACACACAAAGCTTCGTGATGACTTTTTTTCTAGCAACAATTGAAATTCCAAACACATTGCAAAGCAACGCCCCAAACAAAAAAAGTTTTCGAAAGCGACAATTGGCAACTGAGCCACCGCACGTTTCCCGGCGAACTATGGTTTGCTTAGTAGTTAATGTTATTGTCGTGCGTGCGTGTTGTTGCTGGCAACGGTTGGCATTGGCATTTCAATTTCGATGTTTGGCTGTTTGTATGCAAGTAGAAATTATGTCAAAAAGGAAAACACAAACTTCACTTAAAGTAAAAGGCGCGAGATTTTTGGAAGATTTGTTAATTGAAATGAACATTAGGCCACACACACACACACACATACATACACCGGCAATTCGGCAACAGAAACACACTCACACGCATGCGTAGCTGAGGATGTGCAATAGCGCTGCTACTCGCTGACCTACATAACGCCTTTCCATCCACACTTAACCCAATAAAGCTATGCACTTGTAAACACTACTTACACACATACACACATACATACATACATACATGCACACGTATATAAATATTGTATTGCTTGCGTGAGTTCACATGCTGACGTTTGAGTTGGTTTTATGGCTAATTGCCACATTTAACACTTACATGCAACAAAATAGCTGCCAATTTCGCCATTTTCGAAAATTTCCTTTAGTTAACAATTTTGCAAATCGTGCGGTACTTCCGCCTTATTTGGTATAAGTCCGTTCTTTCCACACTTTAGCTGTTGTCGCGGCTACAACTTGCCTCCTTGGTTGGAAGTGTCTTCCTGCACGCTACGTTTGTGACTAAATTTGTCGCTGTTGTTATGTTGGTTAGTAGTATGAGCCAAGAAGCTAACTGGTTGAAAGTTGCATGCTCATATGGTTGGGAAAGAGTGGCACAGAAAATGCGTTGCAAATGAAGAGAAGGTTAAGGTGAGAGCGCGATTCACTTAATAACTCTTTGAAAGCTACTTACTTGTATGCATGTAGGTGTGTGTGTGTGATTTGAAGCGATCAGTGCACTTGAAAGTTTTTCTCCTCATCTTTTTGTTTTTTTGTGCATAAGTAGTGCAATAAAGGTATGTATAAGTGTGCGTGAGAACCATGATGATGTCGAAAAATACGACGAACCGCTCACCCCTTCATCCACAAATCGGTTTATCAGCATTACAAAATTTTAAATTTTGCGGATTCTCAACAAGTGTGTCTTAATTTTCAGAGGTTTTCCAATTGGAGGTGTTATTTTGATATTCAAAGAAAAATGTTATTTTTTAATACAAATAATCGGATGTTTATTTCATTATAAAGAGGAAGGTATGCCGTTAATAGTGGAAAATAACATCAGGCAAATGACCACCACGACCACGCTTACAGGACAATAACCTTTTCATGAAAATTTCTATAAGTAAGTGTCTTAAAAAAAAGATAGGTGGCTTGTCAACAGGATTTTAGCTCTTCAGGACGTCTAAAACAAAAAAGTTAAACTGATAACTATTCTGTAGGCTTGTCATTCTGGCAGGTGCTACAATTGGAACATTTCTTTGAAAATAGGAAAATGGTGGACTTTTGAAAAAAGAAAAGTTAGGGCTGAAAAGAAACGAAAGTAGCACCTGCCAGAATGACAAGCCTATAGAATAGTAATCAGTTTAACTTTTGTCAAAAAAAATTGTCTTTTTATACTATTTGATGTCAATAATACCATACTATAAAATCAAAACGATCGCATTTTATTTTTTAAAAACAAAATTCCTAATATCTATAAAAAATGAGTATTTGACCAGATTACTCTCAATGCAAATTTAAAGGTTTTATTGCTATAATTATATTTTACAAATTGTGAACTTGCTTCATCAAAATAGTAAGCTCTGAATCGGTCCGCTTACAACTCTGCTCTGATTCGTATATTCTAAATGATGGCGCAAAATTAATCATTCAATTTCGTTTTTGAATAACGTTTTTAACAAATAAATTTTAATAAATTAAATAAAAAAATAATATTTTTTTTTTAATTAAATTATTTTTAAAAATTAAATTATTTAAACTTTTACGCGCTCCATTGCTTATCTTTTTGAATACTGTAGCTGTCAAATTCACAAGTGTCAAAAGTGATTGACGTATGACGAAAAATTATAATATCTTCCGGTTGGTTGATTAATTTTTTAATTACTCCCTCTGCGCAACTAACCACCCAGAGCGATCCGTCATCGCAAACTTGCATTGCAACTGTTACTGTTGCTGTTAAGTTTCATGCTTATGAATCATGATGTCCCCTTGTTGGAATAAGTCCGTTGGAAAAAATCCGTTTGAAGTGGGTGACCAGCAGTTATTTTGGTTTAACTTGTATAAGACTTTTTAAGGCAATGTGTTCAGAGTTGATTGCAATTAGTGGTACCGTAGCCATAACGCCATATCCGCAAGCATAACCATAGCCGCAACATTACATTATTTGTCGATTAGTCATGCCGTAACCACAAACAGCTGATATTGAAGTAGAATTAATACAACATTTACATTTTGTCATAAAAACACGGGTAATTTCCACTAAGTCAATTAATTTTCCATCGTTGATTTCTAAGACTCAATTTTTTACCGCAAATATCAAAACAAATGTAATATATTTCACAGTTGCTTATAGTTACGGGGGAAAACCAAAATTCAATAGATACATTCGGCTACGGTTGCGGCGTTATGGTGTGACACTTATAATCGTTTACAGTGATGCCCATATGTTTGATTACAACAGCTGATTGCTATGGTTACGGTTATGTCACTCTTTGACTTCAGATGCCTAGCTAGACCTTTTGACATTGAATTCAATATAACCACAGCTCACTTCTAATTCTACGATATCTCACATTCATGGCTAAATGCAACATTAACCCACTTACTGATGGTGCCTTTGATGACCGAAGGATCATAGGGCCATAGTTGGTTGCATGGCGATAAAAGTCAGAAGCTAAATAGTAGGATGATGTATTTTCTAAGTATACTAGACGGCAGTGGCGTAGATAGGGGGGGGATCAAGGGGATCAATCCCCCCCATGAGAAATTGAAACTAAAATTTTTGAAAAATTGTACTTATACATGTATACGCATCCATTTCTCGAAATGCCTTCAACCTTTTTGCAGTATGACATCATTTAAACCACTTTAAAATGAGAAAGAAAAAATCTTTTTATAATAGTTTTGAATTTGAACACAATGGAATTCAGTCGAAGAAAATGCTCTCGATGAAAGTGGAGAGAGTGTTATAAATAAAAATGACATCGGAAATTTTGTCGACACACGTTTGAATGATTCCCAAAGGTTCGATTTATTAAAAAATGTTTGGGTCCCATCTAAAAATTATGTGTTTCCGTTGCTGCAAAAGTTTGAAGCTCGAGGATTAAAGTTTTGTTATAAATGGCTGGAAGAATTTTCCTGGCTTACCTACTCAGAATTACACCAAGGGGCATTTTGTATTTCGTGTGTAGCATTTGCTAAAAGTGGTGGCAAGGGACCGCAAACTTTGGGTCATGTCTACAATTTTTTGCATACCCCTAAAAGAAAAACCATTTTGGAAAACACGATTGAAGAACCCGATGAAACTCTACGAACGAAATCTTTGAAAAGATTGAATCTGACTCGATGGGTTTCGAAGTATGAGGCCGTCAACGACTTTTTTGAGTTATTCCCGTTTGTTTACGAAACTCTAGATGCAATGAGAACCTCGGGAGAAGACGCCAAAAATCTGAAAAATGCCATGGATTTCGAAGTTTTAATATGTTTACATATTATCAATGTAATTTTTCAACTTTCGTTGCCTTTGAGTCGTGAATTGCAAAAGGTTAATTTAGATTTGGTAAAAGCCATGGATCTCGCCAAAGACTTGCGTGAGGAAGTAAAAAAGATTCGCGCAAAAGAAGACGCTTTTTCTGCAATTTACGAAGCTTCGAAAAAGAAAATCTTGACATTGAGATCAAACACAAAAGAATAGCGCGCAGACAAAAAAATTGAGCAAATCCTGAAGTTCAAATCACGGAAGATTATTTTCGGGTGACAGCGTTCAATCCTTTTCTAGATTTTTACATCATGGATCTTGGGGAAAGATTTACCAAACATGAAAATATATTAGAAGGATTTTCGGCCCTATTCAAGCATGATTTGAACGAAATCGACTAAGTAGCTGATAAATTCATCAAAACAGTCGAGTTTTACCAGGAATTTTTCACTGCGGGGCCATATGCTGGTCTTGTCGAATTAAAAATGTGGAAGAGATATTTAATTCGTAAAGGCGATATCAAACCTGGAAACTCATTGGATGCACTGGATCATTGTCCACAAGAAAATTTTCCGAATATCAATGTGTTGCTAAGGATATTAGCTACTTTACCAGTATCAACATCTATTGCGGAACGCACTTTCTCTAGTTTGAAACGGATAAAGACGATTTTGAGAAATACGACAAAAGAAATAAGTTTCTTTAAGATCTTAATCTTTTCTCTAAGATCTATAAATTTTATTACAAAATTAGACATTTATTTTTGTCTCTTTTTTTATTGTAGGATCGCTTGAACGGATTGACTGCTCTAGCTATTCATCATGATATTCCAATCACAGCTGATGAATTCATAGATAAGTTATCGAAAAAATCCCGAAAATTTGATTTTCTTCTTTAATTGATGCAAGAATTTTTTGCATATTGAGGGCATCCAAGTGAAAAAATTTATCCATAATTTTTTGTTTGTTTATATAGAGTATGGTAAGTGATTCCCATGATTATGGAAAGGGAAAACCGATAAAAATATATTGAGTGAAAAAAAAAATATTGCCAAATTATATCCCCCCCATCACAAGAAGCTATCTACGCCACTGCTAGACGGGCTTACTGGCATATACAAGGTGGCGCAAAATTAATCACCCTATTGAAAGATTTATAATTTTTGCGGAACGACCCGGATTTATATCCGGCCAAGGCCTGTCACTTCAGCAGCTTTCCTCGTATATGCATGAGGAATGTTTATGCTACTACAACACAGCAATTTATAATTTTTGCAGATGGCGTCGTACGTCAATCATATTTGACACTTGTGAAACAGAAAGCTGCAGTATACAAACAAACAAGCATTGGAGCACATTACTTAAAATCATTTTTTTTATTATTAAAAAATTATTCAAAGACAAAATTGATTAACTTTGCGCCACCTTGTACTTTTCACATAGCTCCAGAGAAAGAAGTCCGATTATGTCAAATCGCAGGGCACAAAATTTATAAAAAATCGGCAAGTATTTATCAAAATTTCCACATTTTTAGTCAGAATCTTCGAAAAAATCAGGGTATGCAATTTTGTACCCCGCTAAATTTTGCTTTAATACTGTGCCAGCTTAAAGTTGCTACAAATTGGTACTGCTTTTTAACAATTTTTTTCACTTAGATGTCGCGTATTTTCTTCCATATAAATATCAATTAGTAAACAAGAGCTCACCCAGAAGCTCTGCTTGGTGCATGTAAATATGGATATGTACACCTGTAGTTTTACATATGCATGTTAGATCGCTGCTATTTTACACTCGTACACATACACAGTTATTCCGCGATCAATTTATTAGTATAAGCAAGTGTAACTCTCAAGTGAAACTGCAGCAACAATTCTCTAACAGTTTGTGCTCATGCGCTTGAAAGCCAAATGAAAGTGAAAATGATGCTCGCTCTTATTTCCAAAGTACGAATATATTCGTAAGTGTATGAGTATTAGGTAAGTACCGATTGTAAAGCATCAAGGAGAAGCGTTTGCATGCTGTTAAATCAAGTCGAGGTCATAAGACAATGGAAGCAAAACATAGTTGAATGTAATACTAAAAAATAATGGCATTTGTTTGTTGGTGGATTCTCATAACAATTCAACTGAGAGAGGTGGTGGCTAGTGAGCGAGAGAGTATCAAGTGTATTAGTGTATCGGAGATCAAGCGTTTATGCGAAAGCCCATTTTTGGCGAAAGAGCATTCAGGCCAACAAGAAACTATAAAGCTTGAGACACAAGTATAAAATAAGCCGCAAAATAAAATGCGAACAACATATTTGAGGGGCAGAGATAGCACGAAAATCAAGTATATACTTGTACGCATACATAGTGCAAGTAAATATATTACATGTATCCGCAAAGGTAAATTATGCAATCGACAATACAAAGTGACCAGATGTAATGAAATGTGTTTTTGTTTGCTTTTGTGATATTTTAAAGTTTGCGTGACAGCAAAGAAACACTCCTTTGTGGACAATTTCAAAAAAAAGACGATTACAAATTTGCTGTTGAAAATAACGCTCTACCCAAGCAAGTGTGACGCTGATGATTTTTGCTTCTGGTGTCATTTTTAATGTGACTTGCGACTGGTATGTGCATGCATGCATGGCTTAAAGGACTTTATCTAGCAAAGAAAAAAAATGTTTTATTATAAAATTAGAAAAAAAATCTTCCTACTATTTAAATTTAAAAAAAAAATTTGTTTTGCATTTAAAATTTTTTGTTTGTTTTATTATAAAGTTAAAAAAAAAATTCCTACTATTTAAATTTTAAAAACAATTTTGTTTTACATTAAAAAAATTTTTTTTATTATAAAATTAGTTTTACTAAGATCTTTTATTTTCTTGTAAATAGAAAATACACATTTTTTTATGCTTGTATTGCTTGAAAAGTATTGAAAGCGACATCTAATGACCATTTTTATAATTTTTTATAAGATTCATGTCTTCGAAATTTGAACAAATTTACCAGCTCTCGACGATCGCTTGACGTGCGATACGCCAATACATTCGGCTTTACAGACCGCTAACATTATTATTATTATTATGAGGGGATTTAGCACTGCGAACTGAAATATCTATTGTGCCCAGTCCATGGCACTCTCTGTGCGCCGGCACACACCGCCTTCCTCTGCACCTCTGCATTGGCCAAGATGGGGGTTCCGGTGCTTCCCCACCCTCCCTACAGCCCAGATCTGTCCCCTCCGGACTTCTTCTTGTTCCCGCGCTTAAAAAGAAAGCTGAAGGGGAGGCGTTTCGACTCCTGCGAGGCGATCCAAAAAACTGTGACAGCCGAATTGACCGCGATTCCGGCGGATGAGTTTAAAAAATGTTTCCTGCAGTGGAAGGACCGCTATCAGCGGTGTATTGATGCTAAAGGGTCCTATTTTAAAGGATATAGTTGTATAAGCCAAAAGGTTTAATAAAACTGCTTAAAAAAATAAGGCCCATTACTTTTCAATCAAACCCTGTATGTTTATCCAGGTGTTTATCCCGTTTATGCTTCAGTACTTGGCACAATCACAGCACATCTTTGGCCGTTTCAATTTCCCGACCTACAGAATCCACAAGTTCCATTGGAGTATATTCCCAGGTTAGTAAAATGTTGACTCAATCTTCATACAATACAAAATTGATTCAAATTGAAAGAAAGAAAAATATATGCGACAACTTCACGTATACGAAGCAGGTGGTCCATCTAGTAATGGTGCAGGAATGCGTAGAGGCTGATCCAAAATAATACTTCTTTAAATTAAAAATTTCCTTGAGCGCTTGAATATGAAAAGCTCTTCCCCATCCATATTCGTTAAACGAAAATGTTTTTACACAGAAAATAAATTTTAACAAGAAGCCGAAGAAATATACCTTAGCTTCATTTGGGTATATTTTAGCACCAATGACAACTTCGATTTATGTATTTTTTAACTCTTGAATATTCGTTGGCTGATTGGCGCAACATTCATCTCTTATGGCGCCCACACAAACAATTGTCTAATAGAGTCAAATCGCTGCTTTTAGGCGCCCAATTGACATCACAGTTTCGTTTGATGATTCGGTATTCAATTTTCAATCTTCGATCGAAACGAATATCACCGCTTTTTATGTTTCCTAAATTTGTTCAAGCAAAAGGCGATGCATTTTTTTAAATATCTAACCATAAATTAAATTTTTGAGACAACGCGTAAGTTATTTTAGCTGTCAAAGCAAAAAAAAACCAAATCGCTACTTCAAATTCCAAACGCCAGTTGCAAATGTACGCATACATACGATGTATATACTTCTCTGAATTAATAAAAAAAAAAAAATAATTATTTTTTATTAGTTTGAAAAGAGCTCTGCAATAAAATCGCTTCTGGCTAACACTAGATTGGTGTAAATTGGTGCAATGCGAGGTCGCACGTTGTACATAAACAGGCCTCAACTTTTGATACTTACATGCAAACGTGTGAAAAGACTGCGTATACGGTTTACTTTTTGTTTTTTTCTTTGTTAACTCGCAATGTTGAACTTGAAAAAAGAGGCATAAAATAAAGTAAAAATATGCGTAACGGAAGTGCGTTGATTTTAGTGACTAAAATCTTACAGAAATCCAAAACTATATGCAATTACCTGTGTAGTCTAAATCAAAATGTAAGAGGTAAGAAGAAGCGCGGCATCACTTGTAATTTCCTTCTCAAAATTCACTTCAGCCCATGCATACAAACATATGCATACATGCATTCATATACAAATGCGTCTGTCAATATTAAGTAACTTGTCAATGATACTTTCCTCTTGTATGATACTATGTGCTCACCAATACTTTCTATCGAAAGAGTCGATTGTTGATCGAGAGCGCATTAGTGTTGTAAGAAATCGCATAAATCAACAATAAAGCAATAAACAGTAAAACAACAATTGCCGTTGAGCATTTGGTCAAGAGATGATCCGTCGCATTGAGAGCCAACTATGTGTATGTGTAACAGGTGCTGCAGGTGCGTTTTATGATACTCGCATAAATTCGGGTTGGGCAATAGCAACTCATTGAGCAGTTTTGTACCAAGTGTATGGGTCTTAAATATTATACTAGAATTAGACAAGTGATTTGGTTTTAGCACACCTTATACCTCAGCTTTCGGGCTCAATGCTTCACGAGCAGATTAGGACAGCAGTAAGTAAGTAAGTAGGTAAGTATACGTTACCTCAGTAGGCTGATTTAGACTAACTACTTACTCTTACTCTTCATCGTTACTAGCACTTTTGATAAAAACTACTGTTTTAATACCGCACGTTTAAAAATGTACAGAAATATTTGAAAATATTTCATTATTGGAAAAATATAAGTGAAATCTGCTGGTTTTTGTTTCTTCCGTTCAGTTGTGAGTTACAGAGTGTTAACAATGGAAGCCAACAAAGAGAAAATTCTGTACATTTTACAGTTTTCTTTGATAAAGGCGAAAATTGTGAATGGTGTTTATGGTGCCGATACTGTAACAGCTGTGAACTAATTATGTACAATTTTGGTTTCGCCGATTCCATTCAGACATTTTTGAAGCTAAAGACAATGACGATAATGTCCAAAATGTCGATAAAATCACAGAAATGATCAAAGTTGACCGGTATGTTAGTTGACATAGCAACGCCCAGTAGCTAAAGATCGACCATAAAACAGTTTTAAGCCATTTGCCATTTTAAGCCATTTTACGCAAAAAGAATGGATTTCTTTTTCCCCAAACTAATATTAGCATTTTATCCACAGGAATAGCAAAGTTTTTACAGTTTTGATTATAAAACAAAAACTATTAAGCGGATTTTGACGTTCTATAGCTCAAATTAATACACCATGTTTCGACTTGACTTGAGCAAAATTACAAAAAAAAATTAATATGATAATTATAAAAGTTATCGCTGTTTCTCCAGATGTCCCTTGCGGTGATCAACACAAGTCCTTGGACATTCATCTAAAATCAAGCGGTCAAGAGAAATTAGTTTTATTAATAGATAATCTTCTGCCTGATCGAAGCAGTTTTTTTCAAAATTAATAATATGGCGGCCTCAGGAAATATTTTTCAGATTTTCGAGAAAAAAATCGACAATTGTTTAAAAAAAATCGGAATTTTTGAAAAAACAAAATTTTTGAAAAAAAAAATCGTAATTTTTGAAAAAACAAAATTTTTGAAAAAACAAAATTTTTGAAAAAATCGAAATTTTGAAAAAAACAAAATTTTTGAAAAAACAAAATTTTTGAAACAAAAAAATCGAAATTTTTGAAAAAAAATCGAAATATTTGAAAAAAAAAATTTAAATTTTCGAAAATAAATCGAAAATTTTGAAAAAAAATCGAAATTAAAAAAAAAATCGAAACTTTTGCAAAAAAAAAATTCTTCAATCAGACACGAGTTTTTTATGTTTTTCAAAAACAATAGAAATTTTATTGAAATCTACCAAGCGGCTTCAAAGTTACAGTGATCACCAGTTCAAAAAACATAATTTTGAGAAAAACGCATTAGAAGTTTTGCTATCGATTTATCTAGAGTTATACGAATTATTTAATTACTTACCCTGTGTCATCTATTCCTGGGTCATATAATAGTTCTTCAGCCGTCATAGCAGCTTCCAAACTATCGATTTGCTAGCATTCTACCTTCTCGACTGTCATCGTTACCGCGCTTATCTGCCACTTTCATACGTAAAGCATCCATTTTTTCAGCATACGAACGCTCCGGAACGGCCGAACGCCCTTTGTTAATTGTTGAATAACTTGAAAAGTATTTGTCAGATTCACTTCAAATTTTCACACAATATTTTTAAGATATTATACTATAAAAGTTATCAAAACGGCGCTTCAGAGCTACTTGAGGAGTGCCAGACTGGCACTTCCACCATTTCACCTATACTATTAAAGTAAATGCAAAAAAAAAACAATTTTTTGGAAAATCTGACTAGAGTTAAACCCCTTAATGCTATGTTTTTATTTTTGTAAAATAAAGCGATTGACTAGCAAAAAAAAAAGTTATTGAAAATCATAATTTTTTCTTATCTCTGAGTATCCCGAACCCCTTAAAGGTAAGTACATTTATTAAAAATTTTACTTCAATTAAATATATATTTAATTTTAATAGATTTTGACGATTTCAGCTATGGTTTTTGCCTTATCATCTCAGAAATTCTTATAAAACGGGAAACTGTGAACTTTGAGTTGGTATAAAATGAAAAAAAAACAATTACTGTTAAAAATATTTAGTAAAATACTTGGTTTCTTATTTTCCATAATCTATCAGAAAATTGCTCTGAGACTCCAGGTAATAAAAATTTTTTTTTTCCGTTATGTTGCACAGTGTTATGGAACGTGCGTTATGTAGTTCTTCTAATTCAAACAAGCTCGATGAATACTTTATCCAACCTTTTTTTAAATACACATACAAAATTGTTCATCAAACTTTTTTTCAATCTAAAAACACCGTCACACTCGTCTGCTGGGTATAAAAAGCGCTATGTGCGTTTCTCACCAAACTTCGTTTTCTGCTTATTTGTGTTTAATCTTCTCATTTTAGCTCAAATTTTGATTTTCGCACAAATAGTCGACAATGTTGTTTCTTATTTTCAATGCATATCTACTTTTATACACATACATTCATACATACATACAAGTATGTGTGTGTAAATATTTCCTGAAATTGAAGTTTGTTAAAAAGTTGCCGCAATCAGTTTCGGTTACATATTAGTTGCTGATTGGTGTTGGTGGGGCATGCAGTTTAACGAGCTCAAACAGCGATTAGTGCTTGGATTTCGAGTTTGAATTTCCTATAAAAAATATATGTGAAGATATATTGTGTGAAAATGTTATCAAAACATATCAAAATTGTACTAGTAAGTTTTGACGATTAATACATACGTACATACATACATAGAGCCAATAAATACGAGTATAGTGAATGGAATAGTGAATATTTTGATATAAATTTACGACAAAAATAAATATAAATGAATAAACTAAATAAATGATGATTTATGGTGAACATCACGGATGGGTAAATAATATACCATACATACATTTTATAACGCTGATTATTTTTAAAAAGAAAATATTTAAATAAAATATAAAAAAAATAAGAGCAAGCACGTACAGGTGGCGCAAAATTAATCACGCATTCGGAGTATTTATAATTTTTGCAAATGGCGTCCTACGTCAATCATATTTGACACTTGTGAACTAGACAGCTGCAGTATACAAACAGACAAGCAGTGTAACGCGTAACGGCCCAAATAATAATTTCCAACACTTTGTATTTATTGAAAAAAAATATTCAAAAACAAAATTGGATGATTAATTTTGTGCCACCTGGGAGATCAACCATTAATAACTACTGCTTTAGAATCCATTTTCATAAAAGTTGAATGCATGAATTTTCTCCATCAACTTATCTCCCCAAAAATCGCTTGAGCCAAATAAGTTGTGCCAAAAAAAATATGGTTTATAATCTGGATTTTTTACATAAAATTACTCATACGCCCTCAACGCGCTATTATCAAATACAGTGAGTGAAACCTCCCTCAGGGGGACACTCACCACGCACATAAATATGTCACGAGAGTGAGATCGTTTGCCCAAAAATAATAGTGTCAAATTACTGCCCAAACCAAACTAAATGTGTACATGAAAGAATATCACACTCTATCTGGAAAGCCCATTTTTTTCCATTTAGTAAGTATGTATGTATAAATGTATGTAAGTAACTGCTCACTCATATTTTTTATATTTTGTCCACCTATGAGGAGTTCGCTTCCACTCAACAGAGGTTTTATATTTTGAGAAGATATTCTCATTGGCTTAATAGAGGCTTTTGTGTACATTTTATGAAAAATAACTGTCCACGTCTAGCCAAGAGAGTGTCCGCTTATGAGAGATTTCGTCAGGAGAAGTTTCCCTGTAGCTCACATAAAGGGATTTCCAAAAGGGACGGAAAGATGCAACTTTGGCAGCGTCTGTCAAATATGTTGTTTATATTTTCAGTCACTAATACAAAATCACCATGCCCAGTTGCGCAATCGAGTACCAGGTGTGAATTATAAAACTTTACTAAAAAGGCTGTATCCTTGACAGTTATCTGTCTGCTAGGAATTGTATATTTATGTGAAAACTTACATTATTCAAGTTACCTCCCTTTCTGTTAGAGAAGTTGATACCAGTATGGTCTCGCCGACACAACAAATTCATCGTGCCAACATTTAATTACCTAGCATCAACTAGATTATTTTTCATTAACGCTGTTGGAGTGTGGAACTCATTACCAGACACTGGGAAAGCTGGACTTAACAGATTTAACTAAAGGGCACATGTCTATGATTGCTTGAAAAGTGCTTGATTGCATTGAATTATAATTTCTCTCTGTATTCTCCAATTACTACTCTTTTTTTTTAAATCCGCCTTTTCTTTTCCTACTACCAAAGCCTTATCTTCTTATTATTATAGTTAAGTTACATATATTGGATTGACTTGCGATTGAACTGGTGTAAAAATTTAGATTAAGAAATTTTCATGTAAAAATCATTCTAGTTGTACGAGTATATATTAATGTTGAAGTACTATTAAAAGACCTTAGTCTTACTCTGCACGATTGATATAAATAAATTAATGAAATGATATGAATGTTCGTTACTAAAAATGTTGTGTTGTTCAAGTCTATTGGCTTGCTAAACAACCAGCCAACTCCCGCATGCCAAAGCAACGCCAAATCGGCTGAGAACAGCATCGCGGCTGGGGGTGCAGGAGTATGCAAAAGATCTCGAGGCAGTCAATTCCTTGCCATCCATAAGAACTCGACCTTCCGCGAACTCAACTTGGCGAACTTTACCTGCACCCGTACAAAATTCAGGCCGCAATGCATCAAGAAAAAGTTGAAAAGTTACAGTCGTAAAATATCACCCCGAACAAGTTTTATTGAGTGTGAAGTTGAGTTTGAACTTTTAAATGCTTTTTTTCTCAAAACGGGTTGAGCGAGTGCTTGGAAACTTTAATGACAGATTGCCACATATGTATGCATGTATGTATGTGTGGTCAGGTAACTAAAAACCGAAGACTTTTATTTAAACAAAAAACAATAATTATATGTATCAATAACCAATTAATCAATTATATATTCGCTGTTGCTGTTTACAACTTCTTCCCACCTCTCGAGCAATTTGTTGATGTCGTTCCGCCAAAAATCACCTGATCTTTGGTCTAAGAAGTTGTTGAGCCAGTTTTTAGGGACCTCTTTGTTATCGAACGTCACGCCCTTCAAATGGTTTGACAGAGTGCGGAAAAGATGATAATTGCTCGGTGCAAGATCCGGAGAATACTGTGGATGCTGAATGATCTCCCATTCGAGCTCTTGGAGAGCGGCTTTGACTACTTGTGCAAGATGGGACCTGGCGTTGTCGTGAATTTGTATGGTCGGATTATGTCGATCAGGTATTTTCAGTCGAATAGCCTCATTCATGCGGTGTAGCAGGGCAATGTAGAACTCCTTGTTGGCCGTGGCATCCTTTTCGACCATTTCCCAATGCACCATGTCCTCCCAGTCCCACTAAACACAGATCATGATCTTCTTTGATGGAAGATCCGCCTTGACTCTCGGCTATGGCGTATCTCGTAGATCCACCTACTCCTTTATTTGCTTCATATGGATGTATAGGCACCATTTTTTATCTTCCGTGACGATTTGGTACAAAACGCGCTGTTTATGGCCGCGTGTTACTCGATGGCGGGCGAAATGCTGAGACGCAATTTGAAGGCGACTTTCTTTGTTTTTTTTTTCGTTAGGTTCGTGAAGTACTCAGGCTCCCAATCTCATTCAATGAAAGTGATTGAGAATCGTTTTATGAACCCAGTTTATTTTTTCCGCCAATTCACTATTGGTTCGGCGACCGTTCACTTCAAAAATTATTTGAGATGTTCTTCATCGAATTCAGACGGCCCACCCCTGCGGGACGTGTCATCGACATCAAAGTCGCCATTTTTGAACTTTGCAAACCATTTCCGTGCTGTAGACTCGTCTATGACATTTCTCCATACACGTCCATACTCGTTGCCAACTTGTTTAACAGTTTTTTACAGCATGACTATATCCAGTCTGTGCGATTCAAGAACCTTATTAGGTTGCTGACATCTATACCAGACAGTTGCTCGAGGCTCTCGAACAGTAGAGCAGGGCATTCGCAGAGGAAATGGAAGGTTGTTTCCTTTTTCTCCGGTGGCTTGCAACTGTGTTGTGAGAGATGCCCATTTTGGCTGATCGTTCTCCGACCGACCAATAGCCAGTTATGACTGCCGTTACTCTCCAGGCGTCCTGTCGTTTCATGTTTATCAATTTAGACGATTGTTTGAGGTTGTAGGTTGGCCATAACGTTCTGCTAATTTTGCACTTCGTCTGGTCTCTTCATCTACAATCCCCGACTCTGAGTTATTTTAAGGAAATTATATTCTTGACTGCATCTAATGGTGTGAATACCGATTCTGCCAGAGCGTTATTCATGGCAGATCCTCCTCTTGCCAGTTCATCTGCTTTTTCGTTATCTTCAATATTTCGATGTCCCGCGACCCAGATTAAAGTAACTTTATGCTTTTCACTCAAGGTGGAAAGGCTATTCCTACACTTAGAGGTTGTTGTAGCCGAACCCAGTACCTGGATTGCAGCTTGGCTATCCGAAAGAGTAGCGATATTGATTGCCTTTAAAAGAGAAATCTGCGATTAGTAACCTAAACGCTTCCCCAATTGGCAGAACTTTTGCCTGGAAGACACTGCAGGCATTAGAGAGACGCACAGATTTTTCAATTTTAAGTCTACGAGAATATATACCAGCTCCAACGCCACAATCCATTTTAGAGCCATCTGTATAGACTGTACTGTGGAAGTTGTTTAGTTCCTCCTTAGAGAGTGGCGAAATTCCTATTGAATGTTATCGTCGGGACGATTTAGTCAGTCCTCAGAGGTTAACTGAGTTTGTCGGAATAATAGACTAGCATGACCATACGTTTTTTTCTTTCCAGCGACCCACTTCATTTAACCTAATGCACTCATGGTTGCCCTCTTCTTTATATATAGGTCTATTGGAAGAACGTGGACATGATCTGATTGCCTCGACCGTTATTGCACTGGGTGATCTTTGTATTCTGTCGAGTAATTTGGTGTTGTAATCTCTCTCTAGAGCTTTCCACTAGACTAACAAACCATATGATAAAATTGTTCGTAAAACCGCCTTGCACAACCATAATGTATGCTTAGGTTGAAGACTCCATCTTCTTCCAAGCATACGTCTACAGGCATATAAAGCAATTTATGCTTTCCTTACCCGTTCTGCGACATTTAATTTCTAGCTAATTTCGACGTCCAAAATGACCCCTAAGTACTTTGCATTGGGCGAAAGTGAGAGGGTTTGTCCGTTAATATTTGGTAGGGTAAAGAGTGATACTTTATATCTGGTCGTAAAAAGCATGAGTTCTGTAGGTAGGTACGTAGGTTTAAACTTAGGCCACAGCCTGTAGAACAAGAGTTGAGTTCACCTAGCGCCTTTTGAATTATCCCACTGATCGCATTAGGTTTTAGCAGAGTCAGCAGATCACGCGGTGGCAACAATGGTCGCATTATCCACTTTCAAAACTTTAAACTCATTTATCTCAAAATGACTTTTTTCAGCCTGGTGTTGTCAAAAAAAATAAAAAATATTCCACCGAATCGCTTGAAATTTTAATATGTTGTTGTTCATAACATCAATGGCTATCACCCGTACTGGAATCATATTACTATTTCAATTATTTCGCTTTTTTTTATTACAAAACTGAAAAAAGCCCGAATTTTCGACTGTCAAATGCAAAGCCGCGCAATTTTGTGAAGTTTTTTTTTATTCTAGTAGCGGGACATAGCCAGAGTCATACTGATTAATAATTTTTTTGGTTTTTGTGTTTCAGATAAATAGAAGAGCCAAAATGGACAACGTCGTCTAGGTCAAATTTTTCGGCACGGTCAACTTCAGCAACATTTTTAAAATTATTTAAATAATTTTTTTTTCATTTTTGTATGCAAAGGAAGTTAAATAAAAAGCCTAAAAAATTTAAGTATCGCTTTTCATTTTTTTGTAAAAAAAATCCTGAAAATACCCTAAATTTTTCAGCGGACCCCTTAAGAAAGAAGTGGAGATAATACTGCCCCCTGTGGAGTACCTCTATGGACCCTCTTAATTGTGTTGATATTACCCATATTAGCTTTCACGATCCTGGTTTCTAGCATAGAGTTTATCCAATTGCTGATACAATTTTCCACCACTAAGTCTATTAACGCTTAGTCAGTGCTAATGTTATTAAATGCGTATTCTATGTCTAGAAAAGCTGCCATGGAATACTGTTTGTTTACTAAGGTCTCCTCTATTGTTCGGATTACCTCGTGAAGCGCTGTCTCCGTAGATTTGCCTTTGAAGTAAGCGCGTTGAGGTTGAGGTCTTTGGCACCACAAGATCTACTCAGATTTCTTCGGAGATCGGGTAGATTTAAAGAAAATTAAAAGGGAATCCAAGTGTAGTACAATGTACTTAATTAATGTCTGAGGGCTGCACTTGCTAGTTGTCCCGACAAAAAAAAAAAAAAAAAGCGTGTTGTGCAGTTGATGTACTAGAGCACCCCAGCGAACTTCTAATGTGCATATCTAAAAGCCGTTCAAAAGTTTTTAAAAGGAAGGACGAAAGATTGAATGGCCTAAAGTCCTTCGCTGATTCATGCCCTCTTCTACCTGCCTTTGGTATGAAGACGGCTCTAACACAGTTTCCAGCTATTTGGAATATAACCTAGGTTTAGACACGCTTTGAAAATTTCCATTAGCCATGGTGGAATACTATCGCGAGTTTAATGTAACACCATTGGAAAGATCCCATCAGGGCATGGAGATTTGAAAGGTGAAAATGATTTGATTGCCCATGAAACCTTCTCTTTCGTAACTATTTATTACATCGACAAGATGTTGTGGGTCATATCGGCTCCGCCGGATCCCACCTATCATCACTGTCATGAGCGCTACATCCCGGGAAATGAGTATTTAAAAGAAGTTCTAGAGATACGTATAGTGTCGAGTAAAATTATCAGACTTTGCAATTATTATATTTATTTTATTAAACCAAAGCCTGATATCAAAATTTCACCTCTATTTATTTTCTACCTCAGCTTGCCGTAACCATTTTTCTAAATGCCCTATCGCACAGTGAAGCCTTTATTGTGCGCCTAATTACGGAGACGCTGCAGAATAATGTGGCTGGCGAACCGATAACGCACGTGCGCACCGATTGGGACTTCGATCCGGAAATTAGTCAGAAGCGACGTGCACTCTTCTATGAGGTTGGAAATTATAAAATTGTCACAAAAAAAAATTTATTCCACTAATTTAAATGTCTCATTTTCTGTTTGCAGACCTACGGTTATCGAGCCGCCAAATTAATTGAGCGCATTGGCCTGGGACATGACGGCCAAAAAGAGGAACGACGTGCAGAGCAGCAAGCGCGCGATGTTGGACGTCTGAATGGTGAACATAACATAAACTTTCCACCAGAACCGCAAACGTAAGGTCGTCGTGTGGCAGTGAAGCTACTTTTATTGCAATATCAAATTTTAATATTAAATACCAACTCATTTAACATTAATCATTAAGGCAAATAAAAAGTGAAGAAGTCAGTAAATCATTCAGATGGGTTGAAAAGACACTTGAGTGCGTCTGAATGCGAATGGAATATTTGTACATATGTATATGAAGACATGGCATGTGGGGGAGGAGGAGTGGCAGGCGATATGGTATATGGGACATTGTCATCATTTTAATTTGCAGCGATTAATTTTCTGTTGTACTTTTTGTTGGCATTACATATAATGCGCTTCACAAGGATTTGCATAATTTGTCATTGGCGGTGGATAAATAGCAAAATGTGTAAGTGTTTTCTAGTGCGGCACGGGGGGCGGTGCGGTATGCTGCGGCGGAGATGATTAAAATCTCGTACGCATTTAATAAACGTTATTAGCGCATTGTAAAGCCCACTTTGCTGTCAACTGTTTGTGCTGTTGTTGTTGCTGTGCTTGTTGTTGGTTGCTAGCTAGCTTCTGCTGTGCTACAGAACCACTCGACGCGTAGTTACATTATTTGCGTTGCTCTTCTTTTGGTTGACTGATTGTTCTCTTGTAGGCACATACTCTCACACACACAAGTCACCATATACACAGCTATGCACATACATACATGCACACATATATTGGGGTATATGTGCATATTTATGCTTTTATTGTACTCATTTGCCTGCGAAGGGGGGTTGGGTGCGCGGTTGCGTTATGGCAAAGCGACAGTACAATTGCAGTAATTACATTTCGCTGTAAACAATGCACTTCATAATTTCATAATACGTCGCATAATTTGAGCCAATTTTCTACTTACATAATCAGGACATTCGCAGTTGGATGCGCGGAGCGATGTGCAGCGAATAATGCAATGCCATTGGCGCTTGCAAAGAAGCGCAACATTGTTGGCGGTACATTGGATTGAATGCTTTTGTTGCATAGTTTTAGGCTGTAGGTGGAAATGTTTGAGATGATTGTCATACTGGTAACATGTAAATACGCCTCCCAAGATTACCATTTACTTTGGTAATTGTAATTAGTCAAGTAATTTTAGGAACATTCTATTTTTTTTTTTAGATAAAAAAAAAAAAATAAATTGAATTTAACAACACATAGATTGGCTTTAGCAGTTATTCGCTACTAGGCACTCAGCCTAATTACAAATGCCACATTCCCGGGGAGTTGTGTTTTCGCTGATTTATTTTTTATCGAGAAAAAAAAGTTCTACATTTTTAAACTGACTTTTCGCCGAAATACTGTAAGTATTAAATTCAAATTTCGAAGCAGTTGAATTCGACGTTTTTGACATTTCTAAGTTGTGTGAATTTTATTGAAGTTGCTTCAAATAGCAGAGGAAGAAACTGCTGAGTTGGAGCGTCAGACACAGACACAAAAAGCTTTAAGAAAACATATTCGCGATAAAACAACTTCACTTGAATTCCCGAAGTCTTTATTCGATTAATTTTTCTCTTCATATGAACCAATCTGTAGTTTTATTTCAATCTTTCAATTCACTCTTTGTTTGCAAGCCATTGAGTATCGACGCGCCATAGTATTTTCTACAATGGAAAAAGTAAGTATCGTGCCGTGATCGAATGTTTAAAAGCAAAGGAAATTTACGGAAGAATGTTGAAAGTGTATAAGGACTTTGAGCCATCACTTAGTTCAGTAGAAAGATGGGTTGCTGAATTTAAATGTGGTCGTACAAGCCTTGAAGACGATCCACGTCAAGGACGTGCAAAAACAGCAGCAGCACCAGAAATACCAGAAAAAGTACAGAAAATCGTATTGGAAAATCGTCGAGTAGATTTGGTAGAAGCACTAGGCATATCATTGGGCAGTGTAAGCAATATTTTGACTGAAGTATTGGGTTTCAGAAAGCTATGTGCACAATGGGACCGCATTCGCTAACAATGGAACAAAAATACACTTTCTCAGTAACATTTAGAACGTTTTCGAAAGGATAAAGTGGATTTTGTGCATCGATTCATCACTATGGATGAGACTTGGGCCCAGTTTGCAAAATAAGAAAAACTCGTTTTTATCAGGACAATGCAAAGTGTCACAAGAAAATTTTAACAATGGCGCTAAAGTCCATGAATTGAAGTTTGAATTGTTCGAACATCCAACGTATTCACCAGATTTGGCCCCTAGCGACTTACATCTGTTTCCAGATCTAAGAAATGCATGCGTTGAAAGCATTTTTCATCAAATGAAGAGGCTATAGCAGCTGTGGAAGCATACATATTTTGCAGCTCTTCCAGATTCTCACTTCAGGGATGGAAGTCATAAATTGGAATCTCGTTGGAACAGGTGTTGTTGGAGGTGAGGTTCAGGGAGACTATAACACCGCGTTACACACATTCTGTCCTATGAACCAAATATACTTTTTCGAAAAGGGGATAAAAAATAAAAATACACGTGTATCGGCGATTTTCATGTACACGTCAAAACTTTTTTGTTTTGTATTTTATAACTTTAAAGGAGAAATTCTTGTATGCTTATCTGTATAGGATCTCAGGATTAGCTTAACGGATTTGAATGAAATTGGGCACACAGATAGTGTATCACATTTCTAGACTTTTCACCGATGTGGGTATCAAAAGAAAGGTATTTCACTCCGCATTACAATAAAGATATAAAACCCCGAATTTTTTTATTAATTTTATTATATTAAAATTAAAAATTTTAATGCTTTTAAAGAAACTTAGGCCTTTTATTTTTGCATTTGTAAGCATTTGGTCAGGATCGCGACAAACAGACCAACAGTATTCGCCAAGCATATGCGAATGTCTTGTCCTTTAAAGCGCTTTTCAATAGCCGCAATGTCCTGATGGAACCTTTCGCCATGTTCATCGCTACAAGCTCCTAAATCACCAGGGAAACAATCTATATAATTGTAAAGGAAATGGATCTTTAGCGACATTAATATGCCAATTTCGCCATATGCCGAAATCATTCCTGCAACAATATTTTTATAATTGTCAGCTCGTTTGTTGCCAAGAAACTGCTCAATAACGGCAACTGTGCCTTTCCATGCACGTTGTTCGATAGCATTCAATTTTAATGAAAATTCATAACTTGCAACTATTTTTTTTATTTGCGGACCACTGAAAACACCTTAAATTATACACATCATTAAAAAAATAAAGTTACTAGCCTTCGTAAAAAAAATACCTGCATGAATCTTTGCGCCGCTCAGTTTCGGAAAAATATTGCGCAAACGTGCAATCGCCTCGCCCTCACGATCCAGTTTTTTAACAAAATTTGATACGACACCGAGTTTAATGTGTAGTGATGGCAAAATGATTTGAGATGGCTGCACTTATGGTAGATTTTCTATACTTTCTAAGCCACAAACGTAACAAAAGTTATTTCGAGCCGGGCACTGCATTTTTCGTAAGATGAAATATACAGAAAGACGTTTTCGCGCAACAGAACTTAAAACAATTCTCATGTCTATTCTCCTAGTAGCGCAACTGTCAGATGATCGGAACTTCCGGAACTGTAACAAACACACAAACGGCACAGAGTGTGTTGTATGAAACAATAAATTAAAGGTTAATAAGTTGTTTAACAATTTGGAGTCCCTTCAAGTTATGCCGAAAATTTAGAAAAAAAATTTTTTTTTTAGAAAGAAAAAATTCAAGAAAATCTGAGAACTAATAAATTTTTTTTAATTTTACATAATAAAAACATTTCCACGAGTCTGCCTGCAGAAATTTAGCGCGATTGGATCACGGAAAAAGGGTTAAAAATTGATCCAAAGTTTTTCACACAGGCGGACTACTATATTTTATACATAAAAAAAAAATCTGACGTGTACATGAAAATCGCCGATAAACGTGTATTTTTATTTTTTCTCCCCTTTCCGAAAAAGTATATTTGGTTCATAGGACAGAAAAAAAGTTCGTTTTTGTAACGCAGTGTAATGAATGAAAGCGTATAAAATTTTGAAGTGCTCTCAGTCCTAAGCGCAGAATTAGTAACAGGCTAACAAATTCCGAGCATTTTCATTCCAGCGAAAAGTTTAAATTCTTACATTTTGGTGTACTGCTCCCTCATAATTTTTTGGCCTCACACTCCCTTTTTGTTAAAATTCGTGATAGCTACTTTTTTCCCAAAGCACGATTCCCCTTTTTCGAAATTCCTTTGTGATAAGAGGAAGTGGAAAATGGAAAAAATTCCTAAAAAGAATGAAAGAGAATAGAGAAAATATGCCTGGTAGTTACTATTCAGAAAGTTGAAAAATATTACTTTAATAATATAAAACTTTAAGTACTTAAAACTTAAGAAAATACTTGAATAAGAGATTAGAGGATGGTGGAGAGTCAATGCTTCGTTTGCTCCTATTTAATGCTGACACTAGACAGTGGATAGGTCTGACGGATTCCGCTTTAGCCGGATGCCTGAAATGAAGGTATGTAGCTTTTGTTTTGTTTTTCTTGTTCACTCCTCTCGGGAGCATAGCGCCTCGACAAGACTCAGTCTTGCGTTGGTTTCGTTAATCTGTTTTGATTTCTGACAGTCGCAAATAGTGGGAATGCGCGACAGTCGTTGGCTTCTTGATGCTTGGACCGCCATCTGTGTTTCACATTTTTCTGCCAAAAGGATCACACAGATGGTTGAGGACTTCGCTAAATTTGGTGTGTCTGCGCTATTACCACAATTGTCCGCTTCCTCTTGCTGGCGCCGCTAATGCAATATGTAACTGTGTGTTTTTTCTTTGGTTTTGCTTATTTTAGCAGCCACAATGCAAATAATGCGCTGACTATTATGCGGAAGTAAGGATGGAAAGGATACGTTTTTGGGGTTGAGGAATGAGATTGTTTTATTTTTTTAGAAACATGGAAAATGGGTAAATTTAGACAACTGCAAGAACCGTGCTTTACGTGGGATTCGAACCAACAACCTCTGGGATGGCAGGCTAGTGGACTTACGCTAGACTACCGAGGCCGGTTTAGATTTTACGTCTTCGTAAAGACTACGATTTCAGTTTTATTGGGAGTGACACTAAATCCACTGTTTTGGACTATGTGTCGACCAAATGGAGGAGTTTCAGGAGTAGTTCGAGTAGAATATCGGAACGCTTTCCAGATGCTATGAGTGCAATGCCATCAGCGTAGGCTATGACTTGGAAGTCGGTAAAGGCAGCGTATTAACTGTAAGGCTTTTCAGGTGGGAGAGAGAGGAGCTTCCCTTGGACGTTGCCTCCAGTTGCGTGTCTAGTGGTCATACCACCAAGAAAACTGTTTTCTTCTCCAAAAGAACTTTCATGAACTCCACCAGAAGAAGCATAGATATCTGATAACAGCTTCAGGGAAGACGAAGTTAAAGGTTCTAAGAGGTTCTTAGTTCGAGAAAGATGTTCAGTGAAAGAATTGTTTATGAACAAGTCTCCTTGCGAGCTTCGAAACAATTTCATAGAGGGTAGACAGAAATCAAATAGGTTAACGTAATCAACGCAAAACAAAGCCTCGGACATACGATCTCCTCTATGCTGACGACATTTGGCACACGCATCAGGATACGAATAGCACAATAGCACGGTAACAACAACGGCATCAGACTAATTGATGTGTGCCAGACGTTTCACGTTCCCCCACAAATAAATCCATAAATGCACTTGGACCTTATCCAGTGGGACGACTCGTAACCAGATAGACCATATTTGCGTAAGTCGTAAGTGAGAGAGAGGCTCGTTACTTGATGTCAGGAACAGACGGTGAACCGACGGAGACAGCGACCACGAGCTAATTACCGGCGACGTCAAGATCAAGCTGGAATGCAGCAAGAAAAAGTACACACCACGCATGAATAAGCGACTCAACGTTCAGCTGTTGCGCGATCCCGTGATCGAAAAAGAAACAACAAGCGCCTTTCGCGAGAAGCTGCTCACCAACCACAATAACACTGATTGGAAAGTTACGAACGCCACGCTCAGGCAGATCGCTCAGGGAAACCTTGGCACAATTAGACCACCAACGGCTGGACTGGAACCTGCAAGGGAGCATAAAAAACACTTGGAGAAGGTCGATGCTGCGCGAACTAGCAGATGCCGATATCTCATGGGACGGTGCAAAAACAACAGCACAGAACCGTACAATAGAAGAGTCTTGCTCCCGAGAGGAGTGAACTAGGTTCAAAAAAACAGTCCCACTAATTTACCTCTGAGTATTGTAGTTGTTGCTTGGTACGGGAATCTAGCAAGTACTCTAGAAGTTAAAGAAGAAAAAATGAGATTTATTCGTCTGAAAAAGAAAGTAATCGCAGACTCTATTGGCTCATCACCTCAGCCATTTTGATCATTCTCCAGGATGAAGAGGATCTTGGGATGTCAAACGTGAGCAAAAGTTGGGTGCTATCCATCCTCGAATCGTGCTTGAAATCGTCTTAGTGAGTTGAGTCAAAACTATTCTTACCATTCATCGCGGTGCTGTTTACAACAACAAAATGTTGCTCCCATCGGTTGGGGTTCATATAGGGCCATCTGGTGGTTGCATTGGAACTCACTGAAAAGATACTTCTACTTTTGACCTAGACTGTGTATGCATCTGCTTGAGCCTATGCAAAATTTTTTTTAAAGTGATGCGATGAGGTAGACAGGATATCCTTGCCGCATTACGCAAACGCTATTAAGGACGGAAATTTCATTATGAAGCGAAATAAGCTGCGAAAGCGCCTGATGAGGCCGGGGCCGATGTCGATGCCGATGCCTATGAATTGTTGAAAATGTTTGCGAAATCACACATGGCACGTATGTATGTATGTATGTGTGTGTAAAAGTTACTTATCATTGCCTTTTGTGTGATCAGGTGATTAAGTTAATACCTGGTTAACCACATGCATACGCACATATGCAGGTACATATGTATGTCTGTGCCTGTGGCTATGCATTTTGCAATAATTGCGATAACACCATAAAATTGTTTAATAAATTGTTAATACCACGTTGTTAATAATAAATGTGTTGTGCAAATGGCAAGCAATAATAACGCGCATACACACACGCACACATACGCACATACTAGTACGAGTATGCACACCCACACGCACATATTTGCTTTGCCCGTGGGAATTTTCACTCGCTGACGCAGCCGGTCGCATTGGAGTTGTAGTTTATGACACTAATTTAATATAATGAAATTGATAAAGAAAAAATACAATAAAATCAATCGTACATACTCGTACGCGGCTTTACTCCTGAACTCCCGTACATACATACGTGCAAAAGCGCGTATGTATATTCGATCAAATAAATTCCGGAAAAATCTATCACAAAAGCTGTATTCCGTATCTGGCATGCAAAAGAAGGCTAAAAAACTAATTTGTTGACGACGAACAAAACGAAATGAGTAATTCTGAAAAATCTTAGGGAAATACATTATTTTTAATCTTCTTCTTTCTTATAAAGGGTGGTTAAGTTTCAAGGACCGGTGTTGATTTTGAATAAAATAAAATTTTTTTAGGAAATTACTTTCATTTCTCTTTATTATGATAATATTGGTACAGCTCAATTACGTATAGAACAAAATATCGGCCAACTGGGCGCCACGGCCTCGGCGGAACACCTTCATCCTATGGTCAAAATTTTCGATGACGCTGAGGCATAATTGAGGTTCTATGCCGTTAATGTGCCGAATTATCTCATCCTTTAGCTCTTGAATTGTTGCTGGCTTATCGACGTACACCTTTTCTTTCAAATAACCGCAAAGAAAGAAGTCCAACGGTGTCAAATCACATGATCTTGGCGGCCAATTGACATCGCCGCGACGTGAGATTATTCGGCCATCAAATTTTTCGCGCAAAAGAGCCATTGTTTCGTTAGCTGTGTGACAAGTGGCACCTTCTTGTTGAAACGACATATCGTCCACATCCATATCTTCCAATTCGGACCATAAAAAGTTTGTTATCATCTCACGATAGCGAACAATATTCACAGTAACTGCTTGGCCGGCCTCATTTTGGAAAAAATACGGCCCAATGATGCCGCCGGCCCATAAACCGCACCAAACAGTCACTCTTTGTGGGTGCATTGGTTTTTCGGCAATCACTCTGGGATTATCATTCGCTCAAATGCGGCAATTCTGCTTATTAACGAATCCACTGAAGTGAAAATGTGCCACATCACTGAAGATGATTTTCTTCGAAAATTGGTCATTCACTGTTGCCATTTCCTGTCACAATTTCATAATAAGCCTGAATAACTTTAACGCGTTGCTCGATTGTGTATCTTTCCATGGTTCAAATTGAGTTAGTTTGAAATTGAAAAATTTTAAATGAAATGCAGAAAATAACTTGACGTTTAGGAGTGGTTCACATTCAACATCGGCCCTTGAAATTTAACCACCCAACAAAATGAATGCTTGTCTGTATTTCATCGATGAACTCAAAAACTAACTACTAGACCGATTATTATAAAAATTGGTATATATATGTATTTTTCTACGGAGAAGGTTTGTATATAGGGTGTTTTTTTTAGAGGTTAGGTTTTCAAGATGAAATAAAACGTATATAATTTAATGTTATGGCCAAGAATTCAGCTTTATTATAAAGATAAGGGTTTGCCATTATGTTTTAAAAATGATACCCATTCAACCAAAAGTGAGCTTCAGCGCTGAACAAAATTTTCTTCGATGCGTCGCGCGAACCGAACCATTATTTTCGTAATAAATTTGCACGATTTGCAAACGTTGTTCATGTGTAAGTCTATTCATTATGAAATGGCAAACCAAACTGAGCATAAATCAAGTGGGAGCTGTCAAAAAGACCATCTACGAAAAAAGTAGTGCCAACTTGAAAACCTAACCTCTAAAAAAACACCCTATGGAATATGCTTTTGATTGAAGACATATGTTTGACAATCGCTATCAAGGCACTGGTGCAACTGAGAATGCCTTCTTCAAACCGACCTGCAAACAACCTTTTCGATCGTGATTTGATTCTGACGAACTGAGGACATTCGTTAGAACAAATCTTCCGCAGTTGATTCCAAAACAACGGATTACGTTTGACAGAATTATGCGTGCAATCACAGAACAAAGCGGTTGACTGTTTTTCATAGATGCGACCGGTGGTACAGGCAAGACTTTTCTTCTTTCGCTAATTTTGTCAACTGGCACTGGCACTGGCTATTGCATCAACTCTTTTGGATGCTGGCCGAACAGCGCATTCAGCATTCTACACAATGTATCACCCTGCCAGCAAACTTCTGTAAGATCACAGAAAGCATCGACGAATTGGTACAAAAAGTTTTCCCAAACATTGCACAAAACTACAAAAACCATCAATGGCTCAGTACGCGTGCTATTTTAGCAGCCAAAAAAATCGACGTCAATACCATCAACTTCACCATTCAGCATGGAATACCTTTCACTGGGAATACCTTTCACTGACAACATATAAGTCCATCGATACTGTGGAAAATCAAGGCGGGGTTGTCAACTATCCTTACTATAAATTCGCGAATTCGCTTGATTTGCCAGGCATGCCGCCGCAGGTTCTTACATTGGCGTACCCATTATTCTTCTTCGAAACATAAATCCACCACGACTTAGCAGCGGAACCAGACTCTCAATCAAGAAAATGATGAACAATGTTATCGAGACAAGAATTTTGACTTGATTTTTCTTTAACGCTATTTTTCTTAAATTTATTTTAGTTGTTGGTGTAGCAGCGCGCGCCGGGTACAGATGGTTCTAAATAAAAAAAATTGGTAAATGCATATACAAGGTGGCGCAAAATTAATCATCGTATTGGAAGATTGAGACATTCATATTTGAAATTTGTGAACTATACAAATTAAGCAATTTCATTGTGGAAGGATTTTTACGTGGTGGGTCCCAAACCCAGCGCACAACCAGTTATCCTGGGTTGATTCGCCTTCTTACATTAGCTCGCTCCCAAACGCAAGCTGTGCGCTTCTTGGATCATATGCAGAAGAATCGTCCTGGCCACTCCTAAGTGATTGGTAATCAAGTATTTTCCCCACTTGAGCTTGGAACGTTGGCTGATCGACTTCGCCGGGGTCCGAAACATGGTAGTCTGCAGCACCAGATTCCAGCATAAAAAGGTACACCAAGCTACGTGGCTGTCTTGCGATCGAAAAACGCGAAACCAGATCGATCATGTTGTGATAGATGAAAGATACACTTCTAGTATATTAGATGGTACGTACGATTCGAGGTCGCAACATCGACTCGGATTATTACCTTGTTGCAGCCAAACTGCGCACACGGCTCTGTGCAGCAAGAATGTTCAACATCGAAAAGCTGCAATCAGAGAGCACTGCGCAACAAACCGTCATGTACCGCCGCCGAAGAAGAAATCGGACTTGGTACGACGAGGAATGTCATGCTGCCGGAGAAAGGAAAACTGCTGCCTATAGTGCCATACTGCGATCGAGCGCTACGCGAGCCATTCGGGATCGCTACCGAGAGCCAAAAAAGGAAGTGATTCATTTTATTAGAATGAATCAACGAGGGGCCGAAGTACGTGAGTGCCACGAGCTTGAGATGCTCACCAAGAGGAAAAACGCCCGAAAATTCTACCAGATAGTTCGGCAGGGGTCTCAAGACTGAAGGTTTCAAGACTGGGGCGTTTCCCTGTAAGAGCAAAGATGACCATATAGTGACTGACATTCAGAGTGTGTTTAAATTATGGAGGGAACACTTCTCGAACTTGTTAAACAGAGACAGCTGCGCATGTCAGAGAGAATGTGAAGATCTCGATGCCCCAAACATTGACGACAGGTTTGTCGTTCCGCGACCCGGCCATGAGGAGTTGAGAATAGCGATAACGCGGCTAAAGAACAACAAAGCCAAAATGATCACTAAATCTTTAGTTTCTCAGTCTTTAACTATCCGCTCAGTCTTTTAACTATCCGCTTACTTCAGAGTTGAGAAAGCGAAGGGAGTTGGTTCGCTTGGCCGAAAGCGGTCAATTTCCGAACATTTTGTTTTCTGACGAGAAAATTTTTCAAATTGAGCAATTCATTAAACTCCCAAAACGATAGGGTTTGCTTGACCGATCGTTAATACGAGAATTTGAGTCATCGATTGGCCACCAGGAGGCAGCACCCGCCACAGGTAATGGTTTGAGCCGCTGTAACCGCACATGGGCGATCTTCAATCAATTTCATCGAGTCTGGCATCAAGGTAAATCCGAAATATTATAGGGAAAGTATTCTGGAGGTTGCTTTGAGGCGTGGCTAGACAAACATTCGTTGGCAGACCATGGACGTTTCAAAAGGACTCGGCACTGTCTCATAAAACTCGAGTGAACCAAGAATGGCTAAAAAACAACGTTCCGAACTTCATGACGTCCACACAATGGCTCTCAAATACACCAGACGCGAATTCGATGGATTATTCTATTGGGACCATTTAGGAGAGTAAGGTCCGAACTAAAAGATTCACCAGTCTCGAGGCGCTGAAGAAAGCCATTGGCCGCGAGTGGGCCAAAATACCTACAAGTCGCATTAGGGCAGCTTGCGACTCGTTTCTGGAGCATCTCAAGGCCATAGTCAAGGCAAAAGGTGGTCATATCGAGTAAAACTAAATTGATTCTTAATTTGGTATTATTTTCACACATTTTTTTAATTTGAATTGAATAAAAGTAATTTTTCAAACTATTACCTTTTTAATTGGTTACATTTCGAGTGCCGGGCCTTGTAGTCCTGAGGTATCTTTGAGCTCTACTCGACCTTTTTCGTTAAATATGTCCACAAATTTTCTATTGCATAAATATCTTGGTTTTGGACTGATGTATCCAATACTTCATTGCAATAAAAAGAAGGCACATCTGATCATGCGAGCTTTATGTTTCGGCTCATTGTTCTGGTAGAATTTATACTGAAGTTTGATGTCAAAATTAAACCCAAATTTTGTTGCGCTATTTATCAAATGGCATTTGACCTTAAATTGCTCGATATAGCGTCTTCCAAGCTGAGATCTACGCTTTAGATAAAGCAACAAAAAGATAAGACTAATGGATTTACCTTCGGCAAGCCTTACTATTTTTGTTGATTGTTAAGCAGCGATCAAGGCACTGCCTCAGCGCGCATTAACTCAAGATGTGTTAAAGAATGCAGGAGGTCGCTCTCGCTTATTCAACAACACTACACTACACTTTGTTGGGTTCCCGGCCTCTCTGGAGTGGATCTCAATGAAAGAGCGGATGAGTGTGCAAGGAAAGGCACTGAGCTTGACTTTCAAATGAACTCTAAACGAACGGTACACTGCGATTGACTTGAGTGTAATCGCGGCGATCAATAGAAGGTAGCCTCCTACTACTAACTGCAGCTGTCTAATTCACAAGTGTCAAAATGTGGTACGGCGCCATTTGCAAAAATTATAAATCTTCCGATTGGGTATCAATTTTGCGCCACCTTGTATATTACACTGTTACAAACTGAGAATATTCGTGAAGCGACTGGCTATAATACCGAGCGAATTAGAACCAAAACAGAAACATGAATTCGCGTAGATGGCGATTGAAGATGCTTTTTTTTTTGGCGGTGAGGTTGTGTTAAAAATGTATTCGCACCATATAGTAACCGTCGCTACTATGTGTGTGGTGATTCCACTAAAAATATCCCTCCTCTTCTCTTGGATTTTCTCCTCCACCCCGGGATCGCTTCCGCATTGCTTCCAGGTAGAAGGCCAAGACGGCGTCCTATGAAGCACACTTACTTACTCACCCTGCGTTCAGGGTCGCCTGTTTTGAGAAATCTATGTTCAATGCTTTTCAGCATAAGTTTCCATTTCACGCTTCCTTTTTCGGATAATATCCTCCACGAAAATTGCGACGGCATTTCATTATTCTTCCTCTATCATCATTTTCTCGATTATTTCTTCAGGTGTAAATACACCAATAACTCGTTGCAGACCTGTTCTCTCTAACCTCTCTCTGTCCTTTTGCATTTAGAGAAGGTGTGCTCTAGTTAACCTCTCCGTGCTTTCTTTCTACCCACTTTTTCAGATCGGGTATTAGTTTTCCGCCGGCATTGTACCCTTATCCCCGATTGAAGATTAAGAATGATATAAAAGTATTCAATTCGCCTTGCCAGAAGATATGAGTTGTAACGCATTAAGTGTTGGAAATAAATAAAGCAAGTTGTGTTGCCATTACTTTTTGATGTTTATTTGAGAATCCAGTGGTCGAATTATCAGAGGAGTTATTGTGAGACGTTTTATTTGTATAAAATGGTAACAAATTCGTAACAATAATAATGTCCAATTTATGTCAGAAACGCTGCTCAATACCGTTCCTTTTTTGACAGAATGTACACACATATGCACGTATGTATATGTTCATTTGTATTGCTTATTTCATTATCACGCCAGGACGTTGAATTGGTTTCGATTGCCATCGATTAACTTTGACTTGCTATGGTGCCATGAAAGTCAGCACGAAGCGGGCGCTGTGTGTGGTTGAGTAAGTGGAAAGTAAAGGCAATGCAACAATTGCCGGTTAGTGTACATGGCTTTGTGTATTGTAGTTCATTATCGCTTCATTAAAGCAAACTTATTGACTATATTGTCTGAATGTATGATTGACTTATGTTGCTTGTCCACTTAACTGTTTGAGATTACAGCAAATGAATGTTAAATAGTGGAAAATCCACCGAGCTTTTCACAATTGACTTTACATACAAATATAATACACATACAATACATACATATGTATACCCGTACATGCAATACTTATGCGCCTGTGTGCGCGTACAAAACAGCAAATGAGCAATTACGCATCAATTTTCGACACTTTATTTATAATAAAATTTATTTCACTCCAATATCTGTGCATTTTGTGGCATTTTTATCGTTCACTGATGGCAATATGGACATCCGCAACAACAACTACAACGTCATATTGCTATGCAAGTAAGTACTTTGTCAAAATAATGCAATAAAATTTATAGTTCATGTTGAAGTACCATTTGAGCTGTTCGCTTAAAGTATGCACACCCACACACACACAAAGAATTGGTTATTTCCCCGATTGGGCATACAGGTATTGATTGCTGCTTGTGAATTTGTGTGAAAGAGGATTACCCTGTAGGGGAACTATGAATTAATTAGTGAAATAAAGTTCTGATTGAGATGATATTATGATTTCTTCAATTGCAACGCACTCCGTTATTAAAGAGATGTCGAGAACGCACGACCCTACAGGGGAAATCGTAAACAAATTTCCCGTTCAATTTGAGTACGCTTTCGCGTAAGCAGCGAAACTCTTACTGTTAGAAAGGTGGGACCAGATGATAAAAGCCGAAACTTAATTGGCAAATTATTAGAAAATGTCAAATGCTACAAAAAAGTAAATTTTGCACAAAATTCATGATGCAAAGTTTTTTATCTAAGTCGATTTGTGCATGAGAAATAAAAAAAAATGTGTATATTGAATAACATATCAGCCACACCCTATGCTCAAATATTGTAGTACCGGGTTGACTGTTTTCTTCGCTTGCCAAGGCGTAGTGACTCATGGTGACCGTCCATCGTGCCAGACAATCAATAAAGAATATTATTTATCAGTTTTGAAGCGTTTAAGCGTGTCGCAAACGGCCGGAAATATGGGAAAACAATTCTTGTATTTTGCATGATGATAACGTGCCATCGCACCGAGCCCAAATTGTGCTGGATTATTTGACAAAACTCCAAGTAAATACCATCCAGCAAGCACCGTATTCACCTGATATGGCCCCGTGCGACTTGTTTTTGTTTCCCAAGTTGAAGTTACCACTTCGTGGAAGGAGATTTCAGTCGATCATCATCATCGTTCACAGCTTCCTTCACAAAACTTCTCCAAAGTGTTCATCGCTTGCTTTTCGTTCGTAGTTGCGAATTACCATTGCTGTGAGACCGCTTCCTACTGCGTCTATCCATCGATTTCTCGGTCTTCCCCTTCGCCTTCGCACCAATTATCTTTCCAGTCATAGCTTTCCTTACAGCGGATTCAGCAGGCATACGGAGCACGTGGTCTAGCCACCGCATATGCTGCGCCTTTACAAAACGCATATCTGCCTCGTCTTGGATAAGCTCGTTCAATTCCGAGTTGTACCTAATTCTGTCATTAATTTTCATAGTCCACACCTCGCAACCATATTATGTCAAAATTGGTCGTATAAGAGTTTGATGCATGGTCAGCTTCGTAGATTTAGATAAAAGACGGCACCTGAACAAACTAAGGTGTAAATAGTACGCTCTATTGGCGGCGTTGACGCGATCTTTGATTGCGGGTGTTGAGTTACCGCTACAAGTGAACATAACACCTAGATATTTAAATTGTTGCACCGCTTCATAGGTATATGCACCTACATGAAGATTCTGTGCATTTGTGTGCCGTCTTGATTTCAGCATGTATTTCGTTTTACACTCGTTAACGAAGAGGCCAATATCGTTGGCAATTTTGTCAAATTTTAAAAAGGTTTCATTCAAGTCGTTCGTGTTCCTCGAAAGAATGGCGATATCGTCTGCATAGACACATATTTGCGTTGTTTTAATTAGTAATGTACCACCTTTGTTGACTTCTTTTATAACAAAATGCAACATCAAATTGAATATGGCACCAAATTCAATTGCGAATGACTCTGTGAGCTTCCCTTGGATGATTAATTTTGCTTTTGTATCCGTGAGCGTAACGATGATTAGCCTTATAAGTTTTGCTGGAATTCCTAGGCTAAGCAGTACGTAAAAAATTTGATCTCTCCTGACGCTATCAAACGCTTGTTTGAAATCTATAAAAGAGCAGTGAATATCTTTTTCATATTCGTGGTGTTTTTCAAAGATTTGACTGAGGACAAAGCACTGGTCGATTGTGGATTTTCCTTTGCTGAATCCACACTGATAGTCTTCAATAATGGTATCTGCATATTCATTGATACGATGATAGAGGACATTAGTAAAAACCTTATAAGCAGAGGTAAACACTGAAATACCACGATCATTTTCACATACTCTCTGGTCTCTTTTTTTGTACACTGGGAAGATTATGCATCCCAGCCAATCAGAGGGTATAGATTCTCTTTCACATGCGTCTATCACTAAGTGGTACAAATATTTATGTATTTTTATATATATTTATTTCAGCCGATAGAGGAGATCAAAGAGAATGCGACGAAGGAGCGGAAGGCCATCTCTTCGTCGGCCTACCAGGGGTACATAGAGGACTGTGTTAAACGTTGGCATATGTGTGTTGCTTCAGACGGGTCATATTTTGAAGGAGATAAAATTTTATTTAAATATTCCCGGTACTTTCTGATCATAGGGTACTTTCTACAAACCAAGTGCGTAATTTAGGATTATTATGAAAAATGCAATCTTCTTTTTCAGCCGCCGTAGTCAAATCGGTTGGTGCGTGACTACCATTCGGAGGTACGCAGATTCCAATATCCGCGCATGAAACACCAAATGAGAGAAACAGTTTTTTTTAATAGCGATTGCCCCTCGGTAGGCAATGGCAAACCTCCGAGTGTATTTCTGCCATGAAAAAGCGCCTCATAAAAATACATTCGTTTGTGGAACAACCAGAAAACCAGATTGGCACCGACTCACCAAAGTGTTGCGCCTCAGGAAAGAGTTTATTTCAGAATGCATTATCCGTTCGAGCACTTTTGACTGAAAATGTAATACTGCAATAGGCATGAAATCTCCATTAGATTTCTTAATAGGAATATCCTTAGCCAGCTTCCAACAAAGGTAAAGATCAGCGGCTTCCGTACAATTTCTGAAGACTCTTCCTCCGTCATTGCGGGACTAATCCCGGTTGACTCTTTGGCAAAAGAAATGCAGACAGTACAGGTTCCGGCACCCCAAGTGTAACTAATTAAAAATGCCATATATTTAGTTTAAAGAACAATCCATCGGATTCGCGTATGGTGAATTTGAAAGCCACTGTGTGGACGTTATGAAGTTCGGAGCGTTGTCTTTTAGCCATTCTTGGTTCGAGTGCCGGACCCTGTATATGTACATATATACCGCCATCCGAATACAGCGGTAGAACAAGACGTAACGCAATTGTAGCAGATGAAAGGCGGCGTTCGATTATCCACTGGCAAGAGAGGTGGAACAGATCACCTAGGGGTAGATGGATGCAGTTAGTACCCACCCTAACTAATTCCTTTCAGGGAACGAGGTATTTAGGAAATACCTAAACAGATTTGGTCATGACAGTTGACCAAACTGAACAATTTGCACGAAGAAGGAGGAAGCTGGTGATCACGTCTTTTTCCCGCTATGCTCCCGTAACCTTTCAAATTTTAAACGGAGAAAATATTGTAAACTAAAAAGAGCTGATAATTGAAAAATGAGTCTGTTGGCAGTTCCGCGGGGAGAGTGGTAGATAGCGGAGAGCTCTTTAGCAGTACTCATGAGAGTTTCCTCTTAACGGGCACCATACCGAAAAAAAAACATATCGTTCAGGCAAATGTGCATAAGTATATGTGTATGTGTATGACAATAATGTGAGCTGCGTTAAATGTTTGATGAAGTTTATGATGATAATAAATAGGGAAGTATGACTTTTATTTCCAATGCAGGCTGGTCGTTGGCGCGCAATGAAAGTGTTAAGTGTATACCATACATGCGTACACACATACATATGCATATACATAGTTAATGTGGTAAATTTTTGACAAATTGATAAAGTAATCAATATGTTAATGAAGGCGGGGACATAACATAGACATGGAAATGCATAAATTTTATTGATAGAATATCGGCGCAATTAATTGGAAAAGCGCTTGTTCCCCCATGTTCGATTTAAGATAATAAAATTGGACAAGTACGCAAATAATGACATAATTCGATTGACATATTGACAGTGCAGGCAATAAACGATAGATTAATAAAGATATAGAATATACATATCTTCTCTGCACATACCAGGTGTATACCTATGACACCGGAATTCATACAAGTTACTCACAATCACACATACTATATTTTCGTATTAAGGGCAACTGCTCTAGCCAAGGAGGAGTTGTTTGTGCTCACCATTTAGTATCGAGTACGATACTCACAACAACTTATCAGCGATGGCTCCCTTCGGCCAGCCTATAGAGAGGTGGCAAAGCAAGTAAAGGAATCGGCAAGAAACGATAAGTTCGTTGAAGACCTTGCCGGTGCTGCTGAAGCGCATGCATGGAACAGTTCGCAGGCACCTGGTTCATTTGGGAAAGGTTTCAAAGCTAGGAAAATGGGTTCCGCATTGACTTTCCGTCGCCAACCTTCAGCAGAGAGTGAATGTGTGTTCTCAGCTGCTGCAACGGCTTGAAAATGAAAGTTTTTTGAACCGTATCGTTACTGATGTTGAAAAATGAGTCCTTTACAATAATCTTGTTCGCAAACGTCAATGGGTAGATAAAGATGAAACACCAGAACAGACCCGTAGAGATGGTCTTCACCCCAAGAAGATTCTCCCGTCTATTTGGTGGGATATGGCCGGTATTGTTTATTATGAACTTCTGGAACCAAACCAGACGATAACTGCTGATTATTATTCCCATCAGCTATCAAACCTGAATGAGGCACTCGACAAAAAGTCGACCGTCTTTAGTGAATAGACGCAAAGTTTTGTTTCACCAGGACAACGCAAGACCTCATACCGCAAGGAAACATTAGACAAATTGAACGAGCTCGGATGGGAGCCAATGCCGCATCCACCATACTCTCCGGATATTGCACCTTGTGATTAACACCTTTTCTGTGGACTTCAATCCCATATGAGTAACAAGAACTACTCCGCAAACGAAGCTATAAAAAGGGATATCGAAGCGTATTCTGACTCCAAGGACAAACAATTTTTTGAGCAGGGAATTAAAAATTTGGCTAATCGTTGGGAAGACATTGTAAATAATGAAGGACAATATATTATTGATTAATAAATACTTTAAACATCTTTTTTATTAATTTTAAAACCACCTTTAAAAACGCACGAACTTATGGACTGGCCTGATACTTTTGCTTTGAATTTTGCTGCAGCCTCTCTTGGTCCTACACCTACCGTACCGACCATTTTATATGCGGCTTTTTCGAAACTACAATTTTCAAGGCAGAGGACTTATAAATCGAGTAAATTTTGATCAACTGTAATTCGCAATAACATTCTGAATGGAGGTATGGATGGATAGTTGTTTATTTTACTTTTATTATTAAAAAAATAAAATAAAAATAAAAAAAATATTAGGTCCTTTCTGCCAGACGCTCGTACATGAATGCTTTTGATAGATCTGGAAATTGTCATATCAACCAGTAAACCCATACACGCTCGACATTTCATTCCTTATTATTTATACCGCTGTTCGAAGTTTACTTGATTTTATTGGCAAAGCCTCTTTATTAAAAAAAGTTCAGATTTCTTTCAAATTACTTTGTAAACAAAAATTAGTCGAAGCTATCATAGTCTCGGCTTACCTACCCTACGACTCTTTACAGCCACCTCCTTTGAGGGAGCTAAGAGAAGTGGTCAAGTATGCAGAATCCAATAATCTGGGGCTAATAGTGGGCTGTGATGCAAATTCACAGAAAATTGTATGGGGAAGCTGCAAATGCAACCCCAGAGGTCTCAAGTTACTGGATTTTATCCTGTCATCCGATTTGGTCATTCAAAATACTGGTAACAAACCAACTTTTGTGACCAGAAGGAGACAAGAGGTGATTGATTAACCACTTAGCAATAGGTCAGTTGGAAATCAAACAAACCGATGGCGAGTTTTGGAAGAGGATTCTCTTTCTGATCATCGTCTTATCGAATTCCGACTGGGAATTGACACAATATCAATACCTTCCGGTAGGAATCCTCGAAATGTGGACTGGGACAGGTATGGTGAGCTTGTAACAGAGCGATTACCAAACCTGGAAAAACTCAAATCAGCAGAAATGATTGAAGATGCTTTGCCCACTCAGGCAAAGCAGACAGGGGAAAGCGGTTCCTTGGTGGAACTCTGAACTGTCGAAGCGTCGTGTACGGTAAAGGCCTTAAAGAAGAGGACTGGGCTAATCATCGACTTACACAGAGAGAATATAAGAAAAAAGTACGGAAAGCCAAACTTGAATCCTATAGAAATGTCTGCAGTAACGTCGAAGAAATGAGGGAAACAGCGAGACTTTGTAAGGTCTTTCATTTAGACCGCTCAGTAAGGCTGGATTCCATTCGAAAACCTGATGGTCCATACACCATTTCCAAATCGGAAACGTTTAATGCTCTACTCAATACCCATTTTCCGGCTAGTAGAACACTCTCTAAAGTAGAGAGTGGCATGAAGGTGGAGCCTCTAGGTACAGCTGGTGGGAGCAGTGACGAACAAATCACAGTCAGCGCCAAGCAAGGATGTCCCTAAGGGGGTGTTCTTTCTCCGCTGCTGTGGTGCTTCGTCATAGACTCTCTATTAGTGGAGATGTAGGAACTCGGCCTTCACGTCCAAGCATATGCGGACGACGTCTGTGCGCTAACATCGGATAAATCCTTAAGGAGGCTTTGCACGAAAGTGTAGAGGATTCTTGATAAAATCGATGATTGGTGCATGAGACAAGGTCTTTCCGTTAATCCGAACAAAACAACCACAGTCTTGTTTACGAGAAAACGGAAATTGGATGGACTCAGTCTTCCAACACTGAAAGGTGTGACACTTGGTCTTTCCAACGAAGTTAAATATCTAGGAGTAATCTTGGATAAGAAGCTGACTTGGGAGCCACACGTTTCACTGAAGGTGAATCGTGCAATGAAGATTTTTCAGCAATGCCGTAGAGCCTTTGGTAAAAGCTGGGGTCTGAAACCTGCTGTGGTCCTATGGATATACACAGAACTTATCAGACCAATCATCACTTACGCTTCTGTGGTCTGGTGGCGACGGAGCATGGTTAAGTCCACAATCCGGGAACTATACAGGCTGCAAAGAAGTGTATGTTTATGCATCACGGGTGCCATGAGTACAACGTCTGGTGATGCCCTAAATGCTATGCTTGATTTGCTCCCCCTGGATCTTATAATACAACAGGAAGCAATAAAAGCAATGTGTAGATTCCATAAATATGGTTTCTGGCACGAAGATGGAACTTCGGGACACAGAGAAATCTTTAAGTTGCTGTCGGAGCAGTATCCACTGTTTGCGTGAGCAATGGAGCAATCCAGAATGCATGCAGGGAGGTTTGACGGATATTTTCTTTACCGATGGGTCCAAGACTGAAATAGGGTCTGGAGCCGGATGGTACTTAAACTACTATCGTATCACTATGCTATGGGGGGAATGGCAACTGTTTCGAATGGATAATCGAGAGGAGATGGAGCGGGAAACAGATTGGAGTCTTCAGGACAGTCAGGCTGCATTGAAGGCCCTGGAGAACGCGAAGCAAACCTCAAAGATTGTTCAACAATGTAAGAAGAAGCTTAATTCTGTCGCAAGACAAAACAGGCTTGTACTTATATGGGTTCCGGGACACTCCGGTGTTCAAGGAAACGAAATTGCCGACGAATTGGCCAACCGTGGATCAGCGGTGCCCCCACAGGGGCCAGAGCCAATAATCGGAATCAGTCCCGCAGGAATCAAGAATTGGATCAACGATTATGTAGGCAATCTACATAAAGAGCGATGGTCCGGTCTAGAACGCTGCAGAACTGCAAAGTGTTTTGTGACAAGTCCGAACAGAAAACTGTCAAACTTTCTACTAAAACTTAGAAGGAAAGACATTCGGTTGATGGTCGGCATCATTACAGGACACAACCCATGGAGTCAGCATATGACCACCATTGGAATCATCGAGGACCTGGTATGCCTGTCATGCTTGGAGGAGGCGGATAGCACTGAGCACTTTCTCTGTGAGTGTCGTGTCTTTGCTAGAGCACGAGTATTGGGTTCCGATGATATGAGAATGAGTAATATTCGTTCTCTAAAACTAGAGGATATTTACAGAATTGCCAAATAATCTGGAAAATTCTCACAGGACTAACTATCTCTATCTCTGTCTCTATTCTTTCCTATCTCTTTCCCTGATACTTTTCTCCTTCCCTCCTTGACTAGCTACCCCCTTTCCAGAGCTTTAAATACAATGGGCTCTTTAGCCTGAGTGTTTTAGGAGCCACCAAATCTCCTGGTGCTCCTTGGCTCGACCTTTTCAAATTTCAATTTTAATTTCAACCAAAAATTATATTCAAAGGGATTCGACATACTCGGGTGTTCGAGGACTATCTCGAGTTCGGAATGTAGAGCATTTTTGTTTTCTCAATTTTACTTCCTTTTCAAAATTTTACTTTCTTTACTAAATACGGTTTTCGAATTTATGTTTATATGTATATGTAAAGAGTACGTACCACATTCCACATCGCAGCCGCTGCAGACGCATTCAGTGTTCCAAGGCTAAAAGCATTCAAATACGTTTTCACAAAACATCAAATCCATTTCATTCATTAATTTGTACAATATTTCGTTAAACTACATACATAGTTGGCACAGTATGGCGCTTTCAATTTTGTGCTCCGCTTTGACCAGTCATACTATCATAGTTAGGGGCTGCTGTAAAAGTTCAGCAGACCATGTTGCTTGTTTTGACTCTTCATTTTGATGTGTTTGTTAAGGGCAAATCACGTATATGGTGTGAGCAGTTGGGGAAATGGGTTAAGGTGTGCGAGGCCGAATGCACCAATTCAAACAGAGCCAACAGTAACATCTCCATTAGCCAACAAATACATATCTCACACAAACAAGAACAACACAAGTAGGTATGACAAGCAACAGTGCGCCACTACCGGAGAGTAGAGATGGGATGAGATGAGATTAAATGAAGAGGAGAAAAACCGCTTGTCGCACAAAATTGCACGAATCTCGTGACTTTGTAGATGTGTTTTTTTTTTTTTACCCAAAGACTTTTTTCTCTTGGCTTTTACGACGACAAATGACGCTTAAATTGCGAAAAATAACTTAACCTCAGGGCAACTAAGGTGGTTGTGTGGTGTGGTGTGGTGATGTGCGGTAGATACCAAGGCGAATAGCGATGGGTAGGCGGGTGTCTGTGTTGACACAGCACGGTAACCAGGCAATGCAAAGGAGAGCGTATAAGAGCTTACGTAAATATATGTATATATGGATGCTTGTGTGTAAGTCTTATATATATTTGTACTCTTGTATGCATAACTACACAAGTATGGCAGTTAAAATCAACTAAGCGAAGGCGGGTGACCTTGCGAGTGTGGAAATAGTAGAGGGGAAATACATACATAAGTAAAGAGAAAGCGATACCGATGCTTTGGATTTTTTTCTTATTTGTTGCATTAATAAAAAAGAAAACCCACAAAAGAAACGGCAGCCACGGGCCATGAGCAGCGGCGCATAGAGCCAACGTACGAATGGGTGGAAAAAAATGTAATCCTCCAATTCCGGGTAGCGACATTTGACTGACAAAATAATTAATTTTATTCGAGTTTCGAGTTAAATGTTGACACAGTCACTGAATGGCAAACGTTGCCGGTGACGACGTCGCTGCTGCTGCTGCTGCTGCTCCTGCTGCTGATACCAGTGTAAGTTGTTGCAAGGGCGTATGGTAGGTTTTTTGTTTTTTTTGCGTTTTCTACTTTTTTGTTTGCTTCTTTGCCTTTTTTGTGCAGCAGTCGAAAATATGCGTTCAGCATTCGCAATTAAATCCTCTCGACAAAATTTTACGCAAACACAATCAAATAAAAGTGTGAAATGCGCAACGAAAAGCTGTAAAAGGGCATTGGGTCGACGCAGGCGGGCAGGGAGCGGGCGCCGGGTGGAGTTTAGGATGTGGGTAGTTACACAGCTAGTACAGGAATGTTTGGTTTGAGCGAGTGTTGGTGTCGATGGTCACGCCCATCTAGCAACAACGAGTGTTGTAATTAGTTTTGCCAAGTTTCAGTAACGCGCATCACCCCATTCCCCTTCCCCTTATCCAAACAGCAGACAATCTTGCTTTTGTGCCTCTCTCTCTCATCTGCTTGTTTGCATAATGGCTGGCTCAGCTGAATTCGATATCATTTTGGTAGTTGTGCTTTTTTATTTCATTTTAGTTGACTTTTTGTTATCGTTGGATTTTGCTCTTTATTGAATTTTCTTTTCATTTGTTTGTTGATTTTTGGGATTTGGCTCGATTAGTATTCGCAGGAGACACAACTGAGACGGCGACGACGTTGAAATCTTGTACAGTGCTACACACGCACGCACATATGTATGTATGTGTGTGCCCAGTGAGAAACCTTTGCGTTAGTTTAATCCAGATATGTTCTATAAAGTAAGAACTGTTCGCTTTCAACAAGTAAAAATGAACTAACATTATTAGGCACACAGGGTTGGGTCCAGAGGGAGAGGGAGATTCTGCAGAATCTAAAAATTTCACTGAAATAAATTAAGAGTGTATTCAGGCGATAGCTCAAACTGCAAAATTCTGTCGAAACACGTAGAAGGACGTTGGATCTATGAGCGGCTTGATGCTCGCTTCTTTTCGAGTTTGTCAGCAATCTCAGCCTTTTCAATACCAATGTGAACCGGTACCCAGATACCCAAATTCCCAAACTCGATTAGTCCTCTCAAATGTTTTACGCTTACCAAGGCATTCCATCTCCAGTTTAGAGATTACTTGGTTGAATCTGAAGGTAGTCCCTTGACTAAACTCTGGGTTCACTATAAGAAGATCTTTAATGGTGCCTTCAAAAGACAGGTACTAGAACGCATCGTATGTAAAAGAATGGAAGAGTTTCTAGAGAAACCAACAGGGCTTTCCCCAAACCAATACGCCTCGAACTTGAGCTTTCTGAAGATGCTCCCTCATTGGATACGCGGACGATATTGCGTTGGTGGTAGTGGGAAAGCATCTGGACGTGTTGCAAGCGTTATGCAACGATGCAATTGTAAGAATTAGAAGTTAGAATTTGCAGCTCAAAAATTTGAAGTCGTATTACTGACAATACGACGGGTACGTGAAGAGTTAGTGATTACGGTAGCTGACCATGATATAAGGTCGCAGCCATAGTACTCATTGACTCGAAAATGACTTTTATGCATCATTTACAGTCAGTCAGTGAAAACGCCGTAAGAATAAATAACGCCTTAACTACACTAATGAGTAAGATTGGCAGCCCTACGGAAACTCCTGTTAACAGTCACGAGCTCAGAGATTCTGTACACAGCACCAATCTGGGCAAACACGAAGCCATCATACCTCCAACACATACGAGCCACATACAGGCTTGGCGCCCTGCGAGTAGCGAGTACCTATCGCACTGTCTCAGATGACGCAATCCATGCGATAACGGGAATGGTGCATATCGTACTTCTCGCGGTTGAGATGTATAGGTTACATATCACCATTCGGTAGAAACCGTCGAACGTGGCTAAAAAAGAAGAAGGGCTGCGAACAATTGAAGAAGGACAGCTACGATGGGAGCATTCCGAGAAAGGTAGGTGGACCTTTGAACTGATTCCAAACATTGCGGGGTGGATTGAGCATAAACACGGAGAAATTGGTTTTTGTATCATACAGTTGCTTGCTGTACACGGTTCCTTCAAAGCATAGCTACACAGGTTCCATCTTGAGAACTTCACATTGAGAACGACCCGACAGGAAACGGCGAGGCATATTTAGTTCCAATGTCATTAATGAGCGAAATATGCTTGAGGGAGCGTTTGGTGAAAACATAAGTGGGACAAATCTTATCCCACATATGTGCGAAAACGAAAAAACTGGAGAATTACATGTGTAGTGGCAGCAAATATCATGAAGAACCTTCAATACGTGGAATATGCACGTAGGTCCCTAGGAAGAGCTCCTTAACACAATGTACAGAACAGAATAATATTAACAGACGATTGAGTAATAATATACTCACAACGGCCTCCTGACGTACAACTTAACTACGTGAAGTTCCAGGACGACATACCGTAGGACATAGGGGGGGTTTAGTTAGGTTAAAGTCCCACACCACGGCTTCAGCCATAGGCTTTTGATGCTACACCTCCTCCACAATACAATACAAAAATCGTACTCCATTTATACCATCACTAACACGAAGAGATTGTAGAACTATGATAAGTGTGCTGACGGGACATAGCCCGGTAGCAGCGTTTACTTAGAAGATAAGAATCTCGTATAGCGAGGAATGCAGGAAATGTAGAGCAGGGCTCCCTTTAGAGCATCTCCTTTGCGGATGTCCTGCGTTATTCAAAACACGCTGAAAATATTTACGGACACCACATTTTGATGAATCGGATGATGCCTCTGCAGTGGATTGGAAATGTCTCCTTAAATTTGCAATAGAAACAGCCACCAAGCGGGTGAACTACTTCAAAACGCATAACTAATGAACTGCATCTGGTGTAGCTATGGACCGAACCGGTCTATGCGTGCCTGTAAGTCAATCAGTTCAATCTAACCTAACTTAGTAGTCTCTCCGTCGATCATCGAAGTAGAAACATTAAAATGGCGAAAAGAGTTGTTAAGGGAAAGCATCGAGAAATTTGCCCCCCTTGATTTATGTTGATGACTGGTGCATTTTTATAGTTTAAACACCGCATTTTGATCGTATCTGATATTGGGAGCTTTTTTATACAGTGGCACTAGAAATAATAGCAGTGCGATCGATTGCCAAATTTCGGCTATTTATTTATTGGGCATGGGAATAAGTTTACGCACTCGGAAGAGAGATGTCGCTGCTGATACTATGAATTTTTGTGTTCGTTGTAGTAATATACTGGTGATATGAAGGTGTCTATGAGAGTTCTCGATCGCAGTAGTTGACATTCGTTTGAAGCCTAAAGATACTTTTTTATCTGACGTCAAAAGTGTCTACGTTCGTCCCGAAAAAAGCAGCATTTGTGAGAAGTCATCTTCAGCTTCATTATTACCTTTTAAAGAAAAGTGCAGCCGAAACGTGTCGTATATCGACCAATATTTACGCTAATCACGCACCATCAAATACAACTTGCAAAGAGTGATTTCGACGCTTCCAAATTGGCAATTTCAACATGAGTGACAAGGATGACGAAGAGGCACCGAAAAAATTCGTAGATACTCAACTATAAGAAGTACTGGATGAAGGCGCATGTCGAGCCCTTGACGTCTAAAGAGTTGGATGTTGACAGATCAACCGTCGGTAAACGTTTGCAAGCGATGGGAATGGTCCAGAAAGCAGGTAACTGGGAAGGTGAAGGATATCCAGAGACGTTTGGTGACGTGTGCGATGCTTCTTGAACGGCAGAAAAGAAAAGAGGATGCGATGCACGTCTCTGGCGATGAAAAATGGATCTATTTGATAGCGGTAAGCGTCGAAAATGTTGAAGCCTGCCAGGTGAACCAGGTCCAGCGACAGCGGAAAAAAATATTCATGCTTCAAAGGTAATGTTGTGCATCTGGTGGGATCAGAAGGGTGTGATCTATTATGACCTCCTTAAACCTTCTGAAACCATCACTATCGCATCACATCGACTGCAGCTAATGCGTTTGCATCGAGCTCTTATAGAAAAGTGTCCGGAGTGGGACTGTAGACATGACAAACTGATTTTGCCGCATGACATCGCCAGGCCACACGTTGCTAAATCGGTCCAGGCATATTTAGAGGGACTGAATTGGGAAATCTCGCCCCACCCGCCGTATTCCATAGACATTGCACCTTCGGATTACCATCTGTTCCGATCAATGCAGTCAGCCCTTATTGGAGAGCGGTTCACTTCTTACGAGAGCATCGCAAACTGGCTCAATGAATGGATAAATTCAAAAGAACTAGAATTTTTTGTCAGAGGAATCCGTATGCTGCCTGAAAGATGGAGTAAAGTTGTAGCTTTCAATGGCACAAATTATTTAATTGTTTAAATAATTCGGAACTTTGGCTAAGAAAGGACGGAAACTTATTCCCTTACCCAATATATGTATATTGAAATAATTTTTTTTTTAATTTAACAGAAAATAATTTACTCAAAGTGTCAATCTTTGTACAAAATTACAACAGGTTTTTGAAAAATTCTGGGTATGCAGTTGAGGAGCTCATTCGATTTTCGTATAATATCATATTATGAATGTCTAAAGTGGTTCGAAATTCGCATTGAATTTTGAGAATTTTTTAATTGACGATATACAAATTTTTTCCAGATACCGAATGGGCGTAATTTCTTTTAATATAAATGGGGTAGATTGAAAAAATTCAAGGGCATAGTGTCTGAGTGTTATTCTCAGCATGGGTTGTTGAGTAATTCCAACAAAAATAAGCTAGTCTTGAATAATTTGAACCAGTTCAGGTCTGTCTAAACATCAACGCTACGAAATGGTTGTTCAAAGCAATAGAATTTTCAGTTTTTAATTTTTCAATAAATACGCAATTTAAATTACTCGTGCACGTCATTGAAATTAGTATATTAAAGAAACCACTGCACAGAAAAAATCTGTATTTTCTTCGTTTTATTGGTTTTTATATTAATTTTTCAACACTTAATTAAACTTTAGACCCCACCTGGTTCCAACTTGCCCAGCAATCATAAGTTGCGCACAAGTATTGTCTCCTATTCCAGATTTTCCACACAGGGCATGCACATGCACAAACACCCACACATGTGCGTATGTATGCATAACGAGTCTACTAAACGAGTCGTTTGTGAAACGAAAAATGCGCAAAGTAACTGACTTTCGATACTTCAGCCATTCGCATAGCGTAGTTTTTTTTTTTTGGATATACGCATGTGTATGTGTGTGTGTGTGTTTTTCTTTCTTTGCTGTTTTGCCAATAAATTACTTTGTAATCAAGTGAATTGAAGAGGAAAACTAGAGCGTAGTGGAGTGGTTGAAGGAAATGGGCGGTTGAATCGATTGCAGTGCATTGCCGCAGAGGAAATGACGAAAACGAAGTCGGTAAGGAATTAATTTGAAAAACATTCACTTTTATTGAAATTTTATTATTTGCTCTACGCTTTTCATAGAAAGTGCAACTAAGTGAGCGATAACAAACAAAACAAAACAAAAAAAAAAAAATAAAAAAATAAATTTACAAAAACAAAAGACAAGTGAGGTATACAAATTGTTTATTAAAAAAATTTCAGGGATGTTAAAAATGGTATTAAATGTAAAGATGATTTTGACGTGGGTGGTTTTTGATGATTTGAGGCCGGCTTGAAAAAGTTGTGTAATTAATTTAATATTGGTTGTATTTCATACTTCTAACTTGTTGAGCGAGTTACACATACACATGCCCCACAAAGTCTGCGTTCAACCTACAATAACTTTTTAGTGAATGAAACACACAACCTGATTTTATAATTTTTATAAATTTGTATATGTTTATTATATGTTTAAGTTTCAAAAACTAGAATAAATTTCAAGATTTCTCACATAAGTTTTTAGATAACGGTGAATAATGGCTGTAACAAGTAAATAAAGCGACCATAAAGTCTGCGTTCAGTCTTAAAGTCTAATACAAAAACATGATATGCTATGTATATGCAAAAATTAAATCTAATATTTAGTTGGATATCCACGTTCAGGACTGCACTCAGCCTATTTGGCATTGAATTTACAAGTTTCTCTGTTTCCTCTGCTGTTATCTTCCTCCATTCTACCTGCATGACACTCCGCAAAACCTCTTTATTAGTAATCACTTGCTGACGAATTCTTTTTTCCAATAGATCCCACAGATGCTCGATGGGGTTAAGATCTGGAGACTGTGGCGGTGTTTTAAGCTGTTGGCTGAAGAGCCAAAGCTTAACGATCTCGGCTGTGTGCTTCGGGTCGTTATTTTGTTGAAACCAAAATGTTCTTGAGAAGCCGAGATTTTCTGCTCTTTGATTTAAGTTCCGTTTTAGTATGTTCAAGTATCCCCATTTATTCATCGTCAAATCAATAAATTCTAACTGACCCACCCCATTTGCCGCCATGCAGCCCCAAACAATAACCCCGCCACCTCCGTGCTTAACCGTGCCAACAAAATTTTGCTTTTCAAGAGCAGTTTCAGGTTTTCGTCAAACAATTTGACGGCCTTTTATTCAGAATATACAAAATTTACTTTTGTCTGAAAATATTACTTTTTTCCAGAACTCGGGAGGCTTATTTATGTACTCATTAGTAAACTGATTGCGTTTACGTCTATTCACAAGAGAAATGAAAGGCTTTCTTCGGGCGACTCTACCATGGTATCCAGCTTGACGTAGAACTTTTCTAGCAGTTTCAGCGCAAATCCTTTTTTTAAATGTTCAACTAATTTTGAGGATGTAATCCGGGGGTTAACCTTTGCCAAGTTGATTATAGAACGCTCTTCCCGGTTCGATAATTTTTTTGGACGCCCTGACGTGGGCTTAGATGTAAAAATTCCAGTATGCCGAAAATTTTTTACAACTCGCTGAATAGAGGTGTTGTAAAAGCTGGGAATGTAGTGAATAAACAAATTGTAAAGATTTCAATTTAAACATAATATTCTATTTTGTTTGTAATAAATTTAAGAAGGCTATTCGGGTGAACGCAGACTTTGTGGGGCATGTGTACATAGATTATTCGGGATATACAATCATTGATTGGTTACTCCATAATTCTTTATGCAGCACCCGTCTGGGCAGTAAGCAAAAAGGCCAATCTACGGGAACTCCGCAGACACACAGGCAAGGGACACACGCTGTGAAATTGTGTCTGATGACGCAATCTGTGTAATAGCTGGAAAGTTGCCCCTGGACTTCTTAGCAGATGAAATGAATCAGCTCTATAAGAGGCAAGGAGCACGGCCCACACTAGTATCTAGAAAAGCAGCTGAGCGATTGCTGACAATTCGCCACGATTCGCCAGCAGCGATGGGATCAGTCACAAAGCGGACATTGGACCTACCAACTCATATCACGTGTTGATGAGTGGTTAGGAAGAAAATATGGAGACACGGACAATCATCGTTCGCAGTTGCTTAGCGTACTTGACCATTTTCGGGAATACCTGCACCGTTTCTAGCTGGCAGACAGCCCTTTTTGTCCAAACTGCCCGAATACCGACGAAAACGCAGAACACGTGATTCTTTATTGCGACGGCTTCAGAGAGGAACGAGCTGTTCTGGAACAAGCCCTGGACCATCAATGAACCTCCTGTACCCTCATATGGGATATGTGCGCAAAGTAAGCGAGAGGCAGCCCCAATCGTTTGCAGCTAAAATCCTGACGCGACTCCATCATATTGATTGGGAACGCAAGGCTATGGAGCAACAGTTCCCAGTTCGATGGAAGGTGGACGTTTTTTGACGAACCGACGACAAGCCCAGACTTTTGAGAGTGAAACATTCGCTACAATATCACACAGAAGATAAGACGGTAGTGGGTTAATATCATATGTTAGAGTTAATATAACTCTATTTCCGCCTTTCCGATGTCTCCTTTACCTTACAGCCGCTTATGAACACAGTGGGAGTAATTGGGGCTATCGATGGCGTATAGTCCTCACATGTCCAGATGTTATACTTTTGTGGTCTCAGGGTAGAATTTAGCCGAGGTAGGAGGATTGTTATATCAGGTATCTTTGAGATAATTCTGACATATTATAATTAATATAATAATAAGGTTTATCTGTAAGAACCAGTTGTACTCAGTCGATGGGCTGCCAATTGCGGTCTTAGAGTCAACTCTGATAAAACGGACTTGCTGTTATTCAACAGGAAATACAAGCTTCCACCGTTTATATTTTCTGGATTAAACAACCAAGTTCTTACGCTCCCGTTGGAAGTCAAGGATCTTGGTGTAATAGTTGACCTCAAACTCCATTGGAAGCTGCACATTGAAAATCGAGCTAAGAAGGCCAGTATAGCTTCCTACTCCGGTAAATCTATGTTCGCCTAAAAATGGGGTTTGAAGCCACGTGACGCACTCTGGATGTCACCACTAAGTTAGAGAGAGTGCAGAGGTTTGGATGTACTGGCATCACTGGGGCGTGCAGAACATGCCCCACTGCCGTACTTAAGATCACTCTGCACTTATTTCCCATTGATCTTCAAGTTTAATCCATTGCTGCTCATAGCACTATTAGGTTGAAGGAGCTTGACCTCTGGAGGCAATCTTCTGTAAGGCTTGGTAGCATTTTGAGGCAGATTTCTATTTCTTTCTCTGTACTTCGTATTCCCATTCGCAAACTGGATTTTCGAGGGTTGTGCTAGGGCAATCTTTCCAAGCATGTTGGATGGGGAGAAGGGGAGAGTCTGCGCGGATATGAGATATAAATATCTTTTCCGATAGTCAAGCTGCGATCAAGACACTGTCGTCGCCATGTGGCAGGTCTGTTCTAGGCGATTCCTGTAAGGCGGAGATCAAACGTCTCGAACGTGCCGGAAACAGTTCTCTTATCTGGGTTCCAGGGCATATAAACATAGAGTAAAATGAAATTGCCGTTGAGCATGCCAGAGAGTGGTCGACGGATCTGGTTTTAATTGTCGCCTTCGCAGAAATTGGTGCCCCCCATTGCTAAAGGGACCTGCACAATTTCTTTCTTAAAAAGTGCAAAACGGATGGAGTTCTATTTTATCGTGTGCTTTCTCAAAACGCTTTGGCCTCAGTATAACAGAATCAGGACACTTAAAGTGCTGAGGATCCCCACCATTCAATTTCTGAACTCATAGCGGTGTTCACTGGTCCCTGGGTGAGCGGAACTCTTGCGGAGAAGCTTAAACTTTCGTGCAACACCGATTGTAGCGGCTGTGGGGATCCATCAGAGAAAGATACGGTTTAACATTTTCTTTGCAAATGTGCGGGTTTGGCAGCTAGTCGCTTGAAGTTGCTTAGTGTGCCTTTTGGGGATAGCCTGAGGCAGTTCTGCAGCCTAGATCCCTTTTCTCTCCTCCACTACATCAACAGCACTGGATTGCTGTATATGGGGTTTCTTCCTTTAAGTTTTGTAATTTTTCGCAGGTAGTCTTCTACATTATGGTTTCAAAACCGCCCTCTAGTTCTACTTGTAGTGTATCCGTGGTACTCTTGCCATCTAACCTAACGAAGGTGCGTTTCATAATCATAAGACACTTTTGGTATACAATTTTTGAACTACCATGAGCTCGCTTTTACTTTCCGGAGAAGCTTTTATTTGGAGTAATTTTAACAGTTATAGACTTAAGGTGCGAGAGCTCACTCTATTTTGTAGAACCGTTATCTTTCTCCAAGAAGCTGCACTTTTGCTAGTCTTTTCGGCGTTTCATAATGATAAGACATTAGTCGAAAATAAGCTTCTGAAGAGATAGAAGGTGCTCATTGTTGTTGGATGACTTTAATTATAATTTTATTCAATATAACCAAATGCCATGGGGTTCAATATTATCACAAACAGGAGCGTGGAAAAATTTTGGTCTACAAGGATTTAGGCTTGTCCATTAAATTAATTGCAAAACAAAAAACAGGCAGAATTCGCTGTGTTATCCGGAATGTTTTACGAAGTCTTGAGACTTATATATAACATTTTGAAGTCCGTTGGAAGAAAATTATCACTATCAAGTCGAGAACAGCGAGCAATCATAAGAAAAGCTTCTAACTCGGCTAAGTTCTGCGCCAACTTGGCCGCTGTTGTTCAAAATAAGGTTTCAAAAACAACAGTTTGGCGCACATTACAGAGATAAAGTCATTTAAAGTTATCTTATGCCACGGTACAAGTCGGCGCGTCTTAAGTTTGCAGAAAAACACCTAGACACCAACTGGGACACAGTGAGATATTTGGAATATTTTTAATGTTGATCAATTTAATATTATTTTTTAAAAAAGGTAATACTTTCGGCTGAAAAAATCAAACCTTGATGGATCCAATGGTTTTTTAAATTATTGGAGATATTATATTTGCGGGGGCTCTTATTTTCAAAGCGCAACTTCGGTGGAGGTTCTGTTACGGTTTGGGGTGCATTTCCGTACATCGAAAGCAACTCTTGATATACAGTTTACATCATCGCGAATGAATAGTGGAGACTACAAAAACGTTTTGAAAAATAGTCTCCTTCCTTTTATTCAGGAAAATCGGGAAGTGCCCTTCGTTTTTCAGAAAGACAACGCCCGAATCCACGTACGCATGGAAACAAGGCAGTACATATTTGGCCGATTGTTCCATAGAAACTATGGACTGGCCGACGTGTTCTCCGGATCTAAAACCAATAGAAAACATTGGGGGTATATTAGTCAGAACAGTTTACGTAAACAATCGCCAATATGACAACACCAACGAGCTTAAGGCTAGATGTAAATTTACCTAAAAAGTTAACAGAATGGATGAAAAAAGGTTATTTTGTCTCGCTGAAGCAAATGATGCTTCCCTGCTTATGGAAGGGGCCTTTAACAATGTCGAAGGGGGGCCAATTACTGCAGCACTCACTGATCTTGGGGTAGAACCGGGCTTGGTAGGCTTCATTGGCAAAATGCTAAATAGCAGAATCATTGAAGCGAAACTAGGAGAATCGGTGCTCAGGAGATTGGTAAGTAGAGGTATACCGTAAGGTGGAGTCCTCTCACCGTTTTTATGGAACGCAGTTGTAAATAAACTTATGTTAATACTGGAATAGGTGGACAGAAAAGTGTGGTCTAGGAGTCAACCCAGACAAAACACAACTCATATTGTTCACTAGGAAACACAGAATCCCTCAGCTAAGACCAATTATGCTCAAGGGGGAAGCTCTTGTGATTTCGGAAGAAACCAAGTGCATGGGACTAAACATTTGTAGATGAGAAACTGACTTGGAAGCCAAATATCTTAGAAAGAGTCAGGAAAGCGAATCTAGCTTTGTATGCCTGTAGGAGAGCTTTAGGTAAGACCTGGGGAATTAAACCTAAGGTTGCTCATTGGCTTTACACTGCTGTCGTCAGACCCATTCTTCTATATGGAAATGTTGTCTGGTGGTGTGCTGTGCAGAAAAAAACCTATTCTAATTTATTGAATAAGGTGCAGAGATCAGCAAAATTAGCAGAAAAGAACTTGACGTTTACATGTGGTTCACATTCAACATCGGTGCTTAAAATTTATCCACCGTTTATATAGAATTTTCAAAAAAAGAAAAAAAAAAACAGCAAAACAAAACCAACCGATGAGATTTCAAATACTCAATTTCCCCATCTTATCGGTTTCGATCTCTTCCCCTTCTGATGGTGGAATTCCTTCAATTCCTCTGCAAAATAAGTTCAGTGCACTCAGAAGTATGTTGCACATTTTTGTATTGCTACTTTTATGTTGCAAAAGTCTTGGCTGCAACTGCAAACAAACGTCATTACAATAGACTTTGTGCATTAACTCCACTTGGCCAAGAATTTCTGCTAATATACTCGTTAGTAAGTATTGGCTCACAGCTTGCAAACCACTTTAATCCCTTTTATAGAATTCCATTATGTTGCACTGCGAAATCCATTACGCTAGGTATTGAGTAACTAATTGTATGCGATAAAGCTTTTCAAAATATGTATGTAGGTATGTATAACAGGATGGATAGGATGTACACACATATGGTGTAAACTATAGGTTTTTCAGAAGAAGGTGTTCACTTATATAAACATATTACGAAAGTCAATTTTCGGGATTTTTTTGATCACGAAATTTTTGTGTTTTTATTTTCTAATCCCGATACGAAGAGGTTTTTGATTTTATTAAAATTTATTGTATTGTTACTCAGCCTGTATTTTGAGAATATTAGATGATCCAGAAAAACAATCCTATTCAGCTGATTCTAATCTACGACTCAAAATTAAGTCTGCATGTCTCGGCATTTCGATGTGTCATGAAGTGAGATTCGAACCTACGCACTCCCGAATGGTAGTCACACACCACCCATTCGGCTACGGTGGCCTATAACCCAAATTTCTGACTCATCACGTATGTATATCATTCAAGGAAATCGACAACCCCACCCTCTCTATTCACATCCATCTACACTCCATCACCATAAGTGATAGTAACAACGGTATAATCGCATTTTTTGGGGAATAAAGAGTAAAAATACCTTGGCTTCATCACTCAGAGAATTTTGCATTAACATTTTAATTTACTATTAGAAAACTCAAGAAATTGAAGAATTCACAACAAAAATTTGCACTGACTATGGCAATGACAACTGCCTTATAAACTCTCACAAGCAAGTTTCCCCTACTACACATTTACGTGTGTGTGTAGCCTCTCAAAGTTAATGCATTGCCGCTTGTTTGTAGTCTTTATTAAATACATATGCCATAATACAAGGAATATATGTACGCACATACCATACATACGTATGTATAAGTAGAAGGGGTAATATTGCTCACCAATGGGGGACCTGGCCACTCACCTGCTCACTCTTCGCTGCTACTTAACCACTAAGTGCTTTGCACCCGCATTTAGTGAAGAGCATAAAATACGTATGTATGTATGTGTATGTATGTATGAAAATGCTTGTATTAAAAATATAGAAATGCAAAATGTCAACAATCTCAATAATGAATTTAATGCATTTCCGTGCTGTTTATGACTTTTAGAAATTGCTCCTTGAAAGAAACCGATACTATTGCATTACCCGTAAGCAAAAACAAAAAGCAAAACTGTATATGCGTACATATGTACATACACACATTTATATTATGTATATTTTCACAAAGGCAAAGGCATTAACCTGCTTTGTTTAAATGTGGCCGTTTGAAATTTAATACGTTTTGAAAAATAAAAATAACAACAAAAATGAAAACAAAAATGAAAACAGAAATGAATTTCCTGCAAATGATGGCTTTTGTTCTTTGGTCGTAATTGCTATTTATATTATGATTTGCAAATTTTTATTTTATATACATACATACATACATGGATACATACATACTTATGCATGGGACATCTTTTTATAAACCGTAAATTTTCATATTTTTTATTTGGCTGAATTTGTATTTTTACGTGCTCTTTATCGCAGGATTTTTTCTAATTCCAGATAATTTTTGTACTTTCGAAAATAGAGGAGATCAAAATTTGCAGAATTTCGTAAATGTTCAATTGGAAACTGGTTTTCAAAAACTTATAACTCAGGTTCTAGGTTAGGTTAGGTTTGGCAGCCGCATCGCACATAGAGACAGCGATGCCACTTAGACCACGAAATGGGTCCGTTGTGAGCCGCAGGGGCTGGGCTACATTTCCCTTTCCATATTGAACCATGCTGAGCTTTTGACAAAGCGTGAACGGTTGTTGATACCTAAAGTGTATAGATTATCTATATTCTTTAAGAAGAATCTTAAATATCGGTTCCTGTTTCTGGCTAGAGCCGGTCATGTGCAAAAAAGGTGTCGAATTGTTTCCAACTCCTAATCTTTCATGCAGCTACGACAGAAATAAGGCGTGTAAACGCCTAATCTCCTTGCATGATTTCTAATGAGACAATGTCCTGTGAGGGCCCCTACAAGGTCCTAATTTGAAGTCTACTCAAGTTTATAATATTCTTGGACAGCCGTAGACTTAACCTTGGCCATGTTTGCCTCGCTATTCCACAGGTATTGACACTAATCCATCTTTTATTTGCAGAACTGATTAGTGCGTCCTTAATAAGAAGCTTACAACTTGCGAGAGGTACCCCCATAAAATTACTTATGTTTGGCATACAGGTACCTTCTTTTGCAAGTTGGTCAACCCTACATCTCCCTGGTATCTCTCAGTGGCCTGGAACCCAGCATAAGATGATACGATATTGTTTGGCCATCTCATTAAGAGATTGGCGAAAATGTAAGACATTCCTTGATGTTACTTGAAATGCATCCAGGGCCCGCAGGGCCCGCAGGGCAGCTTGACTGTCTGATAAAATGCAGATATCTGTTGATGATATTCTCTTTATCTCTAACCGTTTTAGGGCTTCATGAGTAGCATCTATTTCCGCTTGAAAAACACTACAGTGATTCGGTAATTTACTGGATTTATCCGGATTCACTGATAAAAAGCTCTTCGCATATAACCCTGATGCTACTCCGGTGTCCATTTCAGATCCGTCCGTGTAGATCTTAACGGGTGTGTTGGATGATGGATCTTCTTCAAGCCATTCCAGTCTAGAAGGCATTTTCATTAAAAAACAATCAGGTTCTAACTTTTTTAAATTTTGGGTTTTCAGAAAGAATTATATCTGATAAGAAAATAAGGCGTGCATTGGTATCCGCGCTGAATAAATAAATTTTTTCCAATAGAAGGAATAATGTTTTCGTTAATTAAAAATTGGTTTTTGACACAAAATCGGACGAGAAATACAATAATTATTTTACCAAAAATTTGCTATGAGGTTGACATATATAGGGTGGGCCATGTAAAATCTGCTTTTTGGATCGGCTATAAAAAAAAAACTAATCAATATTTTTTCAAACCTTTTTTTTTTAGTTTGAAGATTGAACTTTGTCATTTATGAATGAAAAATTATATAGTTCAAATTACTGCCACGACTGGTGTATATATATAATTGGTGCGTACACCCCTTTTTGGGAGCTTGGCCGAACTATTTGTGGCGAGCGTCTTGGAGTTGTTCCATAGATGAAGGGACCTACAGTTTGAAGCCGACTCCGAACGACAGTTATTTTTTTATGAAGAGGTTTGCCATTGCTTTGCATTTGTTCATCAACGTAATTTCCATCAAGAACAAGGCAGTTATTCCAGCGCCACTATAACATTTCAATACCTTTGTAGAAAGATTTATCTTTTGCCTCAAAACAGATCTCAGTTTTAGCGATCCTCCTCTTCATTCGAGCAAAATTTCTTACCGGCGAGGTCTGCAAATAGCCAGAAGTCGCTGGGAGCCAAATCGGGCAAATACGGTGATGTGGGGAAAATTCGGAGCTCAATTCATGTAAATCTGCGAACATCAGCACATTTGATCTTGTTTTTGGTCAACAATGAGCAAACGAGGCTCCCACTTTGAACAGAGCTTTCTCCTAGTCGCGTACTTATGCAATACAAAGCCACTTCTTCAACAACATTCAACAACACTTCTTTTAAAATCTATACGATGTCAGCTAACGCCCGCAATTGATCATTTAAAACGGTTTTGTGAATTTTTTTTTATGTTTCCTGGTGTTACCGCCTCCTTTGGCCGTTCGCTGCGTTGTATCTACGACCAGGTTTGAGTCAGAAAACCATCGTTTTATTGTGGTTTTCGATAGAGCGGAGTCCCCATACCACTTTTAAAGCTTCACTGCTTCGCTTAAATGGTATTTTTTCCCACGTAAAATTAAAACACGGAATCCTTTTTGATCCATTGTGTTGATAATAGCAAAAGTAGCGTCACTCTTAGCGCAATAACTCGCGAACTAATAAAGAGAATATCATGAAATTTTAACAGTTGTCTTTTTAAGATTAGTACTGGCCGAAAAAGAGGTGAATGCAATAAAACTAATGCCATCTATGTGTTAGGCCTGGGACTTTTCAGCCCGTGTGTTAGTAATAGATAGTGAAGGGAATAATATTACCTCTCGTCTCTTTAACTATTTTCTTAACTAAGTTTTAAACATTTATGTTTATTTAGTTTTAATCGTCATCATTGTAATGATGTCATAAGAAATTATGGAATACAGGCAGGTTCTGCAATTCAGTACCGAGTGAATTTCGTTGATATTTTCTGGCAATCTTCTTTATGTAGCTACAACTTTCTTTAGTAACTACAACAGATGGTGGGCCTTGGCCGCTACCAAAATGTTGCGCCAATCGCCTATGTATTGCGCGTATTGGCGCCAGTTGGAAACACTAAGGGCGGTCAGGTCATCGTCGACTTGGCTTATCTAACATACCCTATGGTCAACAAGTACCGGGAGTGTTTAATTTAACGAACCGCGCACGTGGGAACCGGTCCATATTCTTTTCTTATGTTGGTAGGACTGTAAGACACACATCTGTCACTATTAATGCGTTTTGAAGTATTTGAGAGAGGTTGTACGTCGCAAACGGCCGGAAATGTGGGCAAACAATTCTTGGATTTTGCATGATGATAACGCGTCATCGCACCGATCCCAATTTTTTCTGGATTATTTGATCAAACACCAAGTAAATACCATCGTCCAAGCACCGTAGTCACCTGATATGGCCCCGTACTACTTCTTTTTGTTTCCTAAGTTGAAGTTGCCAAACTTCGTGGAAGGAGATTTCAGTCGATAGAGGAGATCAAAGAGAATGCGACGAAGGAGCTGAAGGCCACCCCTTCGTTGGCCTACCAGGGGTGCATGGAGGACTGGGTTAAACGTTGGCACATGTATGTTGCTTCAGACCGGTCATATTTTGAAGCAGATAAAATAAATTTGCATGAAATTTAATTCTGTTTTGTTTCATTTAAACATTTCCAGTACTTTCTGATCATATATATGAGGACGTCCTTTTTCGAGTTTCACACTGCATTTCGAAAAAACACCTTCTTTGCTGGAGCGTTATTATCCATTCGCTCAACGTGACTTAGTCAGCGCAGCCGCTGAATTGGGCTATAGAATTTTTCGCGAAGAGTTTTTCTCTCGAAAGCTCTTAGTAACCGCCCATCTGTTTTCGTCAATGTCCAGGACTCAGCGGCATGAAGTAAGAGCGGGAGGATGAGTGAATGATAGAGCGTTTATTGTGCGTCGTGAGAGAGCTTTGCTTTTGCAATTGCCTACCCAGCCCAAAGTAGTAGCTGCTGGCAAGAGTTATTCTTCGCTGGATTTCTTAACTGACGTTGTTGCTGGTGTTAATACTGGATCTTAGGTAAACAAAGTTCTTGACTAGGCCGAGCTTGTAATAGTCAATCGCAACCTGACTTTTTGGTTGCTGGCACAAGGTACTCGTTCGCCACAAAACCCACACGACGGGATTCTTTTGTAAGACTAGACTGATTCTTTCCACTGACTGCTCACCGATTAATGCCAACAATGTCGATTTCATCACTTTTATAGAAAATAGTGCTGGAGATGTCGATGTTGGAGGCTTAAATAAATTTCTCCATCATCAAGTAGAAAACGTCGCATAATAAGGAGCCGCCCTATGCTGTTGTTTTTGTAGCAGTAATATAAGTCCTATCAGTGTAGTGTATATCACTGGTCGTTGTTGTTGTAGCTGCAATACTAAGCCCTGTCCGTGTAGTGTATATCACTGGTCGTCTTCGTCTAACTCATCTACAGGTAGGCCCAGGAAACTTGCTGTTTCGACGAATAGGTCCAGAGGTGTTAGATGAGTGGGTTTGATGGGGCATGTGAAAAGATGGTTAGTGTCGTGCGGGGTGCCTTCATATGTCGAGCATATGTTTGGTATGTCGGAGTCGATTCTGGATAAGTAGGAGTTCAACCTGCTACAGTATCCAGAACGTAACTGTGCCAGTGTTACGCGGGTCTCACGGGGAAGCTGGAGCTCTTCATCTACTGTAGGAGGTGGTTGGACTCAGCATACTGCATTCGGTGGTCGGGAGCTTAAGAAGGTGGTGACGGTCTCCCGATGAATGCCGTTTATTGTCTGTCTAAACACTGTCTGGGCCGGTAAATTTCTGTTAGTTTTGTCCAGGATCTCGTCGGCATAATTTACGAGGTGTTTCCTGACGTGCATAGGACGCGGCTCTGGATCAAGCAGGTGTCCTTCACAAGAACTGCTTACTGAGACATCAGGAGGCAACCCATCGCTGTCCGATTGACAGTGTTTTGGCAAGTCTGGAGCTTTACCCACTGCGTGTCCCTGGCTCCAGGCGACCAGACAGGCGCAGCATAGTTTAGAACTGACCGGCCAATTGCCTTAAATGTCGATAGCAACAATTCTTTGTTTTTGCCCCAAGTGCTGCCGGCAAGCGATTTGAGGACCTTGCTGCGATTTTGGACTTAAGTGGCAATTGCGGTTTGGAACCGCGCTATCTGAAACCCCGCTTCGTTTCAAATGGCTCAGAAAGTTTTTTGCCAATTTTCACTGGTGTTTGTTAGAGTCGTCCTGCAAAGCCGTGCGTACTGTCGCATGCAGCTTTGTTCAAGACGAAAAGGTGGTGGGTGACGATTTGCTTCTCTTGGGTTTTCTCCAGGATTTTGGCGTAGTGTGAATATCTGGTCGATAGTATTTTTGCCTGGCCTTAAACCACAATGATAAGGCCGAATCAGTTTGTTGACGACTTGTTTTAGCTTTTCACAAAATACGCTTGATTGATCGCCTGAGAAGACTTATCCCATGGTAGTTGGCGCAGGGTGCGGTCACTTTTTTGCAATCTTTCCTGGCAATTTAAGCTACTCAAAAAAATAATTACACATTTTTAAAGTTTTTTTTCAAGTCTGCCCAGTTTGTAAAAGAATGCCCCAGTCATATTTACGTAAACGCATAGACTTGTATTAACTAACTCTCATTTGCCTTGCTAACTCGCCTCTAATGAAATATAATATCATATTTTATTCAACCAAAGTAATTATGCGAGCGCGGCACGACCACCAACTGCGTTCAGCCTCGTTGTTTACTTACACATTTGCGCTTGCAAGAATCCAAAGTCTACGCAGAGCGCATCAGCAACAATAGAATCCAAATAATCCTTGCACATGTTTCCTTCCGCATCTTGCCTTTCGCTCATTCTCACTCACTCTCACACTCTCTCTCTCCCTTCTCTTGCGGTACTGGGCTTTTGTCAACCAGCTCCACGTCATCCACTTGAGAATCTGTTCACAAGTTTTATTTTATTAGGTTCGCATTAAAAGCTGTGTCTGCAGATGTAACCACACAATGAGTGACGTTTATGCGTGTGTGTGTGTGTAGTTCACCACAGCGGGGTGCCTTAATATTTAACCACATTTAGCATATCCTTATTTAGGGTAATTACTTGTGCAATTTGCATTGTTGTTGGCAAAAGTTAATGATATCATCATGAAAATCAGTTTCAGCAGCAACAAGAAAGGCAACAGAACGACAAGAGCGACTAGCTTTGTGTGCTCTTGACAGCAAGAATACATGTACATGGAAGCCGTTCAGAATTAAAGTATTTAATTAAAAAAAATATTAATATAAATGTAAATATAAGAATTCTTGAAAACTCGAGCTGCAACTGTCCCTAGTCCGGGAATCAAGAATGCGAAATATTTCGCAGATCACAAAATATGTGAACTCTGCATTACTTCGTTGTCATCTGAAAATTAAGCAAAGGAGCGTTCCAAATACGTATTCTTATACTAACGCTTTCTACGCAGAATTGGTTGAACCCGTGAACATGGACAAAGTGATATGAACTTTTTTCATTGAAAAGAATTTTTGCGTGATCCAACTCAGTGGCAGAGATTTAAATAATAGTGCCTTTTTCATGCCGTAGGGAAGTATGGAAGTAAAACAACAGCGGGAGTTTTTTTTGGTAGGTGGGTAGGTAGGTGAAATGGTGGAAATGCCAGTCTGGCACTCCTCAAGTAGCACTGAAGTGCCGTTTTGATACCATTATGAGACCTTCAACAGTCACATATCTACAGCCAGCCAAAGCTGTTGATATAATGGAGAAGTTTGATGGGACTTAAGTTGGCGCACTGCCCCAGGCTGTCAAAGGAAGGAGCACCTAGTTACCTTAATCGTCTACAGACCAAACCCGGACATTTACAGAGAAAGTGCTTCACAGTCTCCTTCTCTGAAAGGTCCCCACAGCTTCTGCAATGGGGGTTAAATGGTAATCCTAGCTTTTCCGCGTGCGTGCCGATCGTCTACTGACCAGTAAATACAGCTAGAAATTTGGAAATGCATGGCGAGGAGTCCAAAGTACTTTCTGATTACTTCGTATATTGTACTGGGACTAAAGGGTTTACGAAATAGCACATGAAGAAATAGAGCTTTTTCTCTCTGCGCTTTTCTGAGAAATAATTTGTGCAGTTCCCCTTTAACAACTGTCAGGGTGATGCCGATGACCGGGTAGGAGGTCTCTGAGGCCAATTCAGTCACCTTTCTGGCAAGCTCATCAGCAATTTCATTTCCCTCCATGTTCCTATGTCCTGGAACCAAGATCAGAGAAATATTACCTGCACACCCAAGAGATTTCATCGCCTCCTTACAGGAGTATACTAGTTTAGTTCTACACCATGGCGTCGTCAGAGCCTTGATCGCGGCTTGACTATCGGAAAAAATTTTGATATCTTCCTCACTCTCGCACGCTAGCAGTATTCGGCAGTTTAAAGGAAATAGATAAATTGGCTGATTTAGGGAAAACCCCTGCTCCGACTCCCGATTCCATCTTGGAATTGTCAGTGAAGACAGAGGTGCAAGCTTCGGTGCAGATTTTCCCCTCGATCCGATTCTTCCTATTTGGAATTATTGTCCTAGCACGACCCTCAAACTCTAGTTTGCGGATAGAGAGATCTGTTCGAAGTTCGGAGAAATTTGGAGTTAACTGCCCGAAAATGTTGCCATGTCCCTTGAGAGATTGCCTCCAAAGGCCAACCTGATTGCACTTTGAGCTGCGATGGGGATAACGTTATAAATAACAATAATGTGTTTTTCGACTTCTATAACTTTTGGTAAAAATACATTTTCAAACCGCGCCCTCAAGTAAACACATAGTTTTGAAACTGTGTCCAACATGCACTCGAGCAGCGCTTACAAATCGTGGACGAAAATCAGCGTTGAATTTGAATAGGCGCTAAGATCACAACTGAAGACCGAAACAGTCAAGCATGGATGCATCCATTGCCCCTAAGATCTTAATGGATAGAAATAACGGGAGGATATGTGTGCTAAGTTTTGCTCAGATTTTCCTGACTCATTGTTAAATCTGAGAAATCTATCGAGGTAAAGAAAATCTGAATCGAATCGAAATATCTGTCTTTTTACTGTAGCGAAGGCTGGACAAAAGCACAGAAAGTACTCTGAATTGTTATCATCCTCCCGACAGGATACACATAATGGGTTTTCGATAATGTTTATGCTCCGTAATTTATCTAACCAGAAATTGTAGTTCAATCTTTCTCAGCTTGATAAAGAATCTCGCTAATGCTCTGTTCGGTTTCTTCAAGAGAAACTAAGTTGTTAAGCAGGCGTTCGAGCTGCATCAAATACGCAGGGACCGTATTTTGTACTTGAAGTAACGTATCCCTCTCAGACGGGTGTGCCTCAGAGAGCCAGTTCGCCAATTCATCACCCAGTTTGTTACACTGAGCACAACATTGTCCTGGTATTGCCATAAGTTCAAGGTTATTCCGCTCAGCTTTTAATGAATTTGAGGTGGTATGATTGCACAGTCACACACTCCCATTGGAAAGATTAGTGAGAGAAGTACTTGGCTTCACTTGGTGTTCCCAACTGGCGCCGGTTAGCACGAGAAAGCAACGACTGGCGCGCTTTGTTAAGTATGACCTAACCAAGCAGCGCCGCTGATATATTAATTGCATGCTTTGATCTCGGCTTAAAAAGCATTGGGAGTTTTGGGTTTGGGAGTTTTGTAAGCTTCTCTTAGTGAATAACAATGAAAATTATTATTATTATTATTATTTATTAGATATTATATATCAAAATGCTTATATCTAAATATAGAGGAGTACTAGCTGCCAGGGCTTACGACTCTTTCTTTAAGTATATAATACGTGTGTTGATTTAGTTCTAATTATGGAGTTTAAAAAATCTTTATTGACTTATATTGTTTCAGAAAGTTATATATTTTATGAATGTTTTCAGAAGAAGTTTTTTCAAGAAGTGCGGAGGGTTTAATGTCGCCAAATATTTTGATCCTGTGGCTTCGGAGATTGGGGCATTCATCTAGTAAGTGGTCGGCCGTGGAAAGTCATCCACACCAAGGACATGTGTGTTTGGGTTTCCCTGTGAGGAGGTGTTCGTGTGTCAAGAGGATGTGCCCAATGCGTAACCGTATAAAGGTAGTGGTTTGGCTTCGAGTGTTATTATTTGGCAAGTGGGGCTTTTGTCCTGATGGGTTAACTTTGCTGTACCAGGATGAAAATTCTTTCCAATTCTTATCTTTCTCACTTTGAATATATGCTGCAACGGTCCTAATCGAATCGTGTTTTTCAAATGTTGCAAAAGTAAGGCAGGGTTGGAGATGGATTTGTTTTGCGGCCGCATCTGCTGCCTCGTTACCTGGGATCCCAGCATGACCCGGGACCCATAATAAGTTGATCTTTTTATGATGAGTATTTAGTGCTGCTTTAATATTTTGAATTAGACTACTGGAGGTGTTTACGCTTTGGAGTCCACTCAAGCATGATAAACTGTCTGTGCATATTACGAATTTCCCCTTCAGTTTTGTCGCATATTCAATAGCAATTTTGATTGCCAGTGCTTCGACTGTGAAGACTGAGGTTGCACCGAAAAGCTAGCCACCTGATATGATTAATCCTGTGTTGGAAACTACGGCAAATGTGGCAACATTATTGTTTTTGGATACATCTGTGTAGATGAAGCTCCAGTTGTCTTGAGTATACTTTTCAAATTGTTCGCGAAATAGAGCTCTGTAAACTTCAGGACTAGTTGCGGCCTTTTTATACTGATGTAGGCAAACGTTTATGGCTGATTTATTAAAGATCCACCAAGGATAACGTGATGGTTTGTTACAAGTTTTCGGAGGCAGAATATCTAATTTTTTGGAGAATGCTGCGCAGCGCCTTAGGGCGGATATTTGTTTATACAGCCGCTTGTGGGTTAAAATGTTTTTAAACAATTAAATAGTACATCATTTGTTGTATTCATTAGGCGGGGGACCAATTTCAGCGTGATTTCCTTTACCCTTTCTTCTAAGGAGGAGAATCCGGCTTCAGCTAGTATGGCTCTGGTTGGTGAAGCTGGAAACGCATTAAGACTGCGGCGCACTGCTGAGTGGTATGGTGAATATATCTTTTGGAGATTGCTTTTGGCACACCATCCGTAGATTGGCAGGCCATAATCAATTTTTGACATAAGGAAAATTAAAAACGATGCATTAATAAAGAAAATACAAATATCGAAATAATACAACAGCAAAGCAGTTGATGCTGTCGAATTCTCTGAGAGCGGTATAGCGGTTCGCGCATATCGCCACTTCTGTACTCTCTCCACTGTGCCTCTTCTTGATCTGCACTAAGTACTCGCGAGTTTATATTTATTTGAAGCGCACAGATTTAAGTATTTTAGCGATTTTAGAATACCAAATGATTTTTATGCGTTGGAAAGATCAGGTGGAGAAGGACTTGGCTTCCCTTGGTGTGTCCAATTGGCGACGGTTAGCACGAGAAAGAAACGACCGGCGCGCTTTGTTAAACTCGGCCAAAAACGCGTAAGCGGTTATCGCGCCAATTAAGAAGAAGAGAAGAAGAAATGATTTTTATTAACTAAAATCTTCAATAATTTGCTTGATAAAAATTTCTTCCACTAAAGCGCAAATAAAAAATATTTTTTGTTTTGTCACTTTCAATCATCAGAGGTCTGATGAAAAGTGTCTGCAATATCAAATAATTTGAAGCTCATCAGCGGCACAAACACGCATACATATGCAAGTGCACACACACACGAAGAGTCCTTCAAGCGGCACAACAAGTCAAAATGAGAAAAAAAGTGCGCATAAAAATGCAATGAAATGAAATGAAATATGAATAACGAACAGCGAACTGCTACCAAAGCGTATCAACGGGGGGATGGGGTGTTCGTTTGGGTGTCGCTGCTAAAGTAAATCCAAGCTAAAGTAGCCAATTTCACAATTTCATATGAATGCAAATGCGAGTTGGAGCCTATAGAAATCAAGGAGTTACCTCAGCACCAACGGAAAGCATATAATTCATAACCAGAAATTCATACACACACACACACACACATACACAGAGTACAACACACATGCCCACATATTGCACCCATATGGGTAAGTAGCTGTGTGAGGGTGTGTGGCTCGTATGTGAGTGTTCATTACGAAACTTGTTCAAAAATTTCATTAAAATCGGCTGCCATTGTTGATTTTTTAACCCGAAAAAATTACAAAAACGAAAACTGCATAATGCCATAGTAATAAAATGTAATGAGTACCCACTTCACACCCAACCAAAGGACCAACAGGGCCGCGCTATGCTAGCCGATACTGGCGTACTCGAGTGCATATTCATGCATGCCTGCATGTATGTGTGTGTGTGTGGACATGGCTTTGAGTGGGGGAGTGTGAGTTGTGTGGTGTTTTTGGTTGGTTGTTGTAAGGTGCGGCGAAAACGTCAGCGGGAGATGCCTCAACTATGAACCTCAGTGGCGTGAATTGAAGCGGCTTATCCGCTGCCATGATGCCAACAACAACAACGAACTGCGCCTGATGAAAAGGAAATGTTACAACAACCATAATAATGGCAACAGCAACAAACAGAAAAACAGAAAAAGACAAAAATTACCCAGCGAGTGTATGGGGGAAAAAAATTTAATATAGCGTGGAAAATTGCATTCAAATGATGCTCAGGCGCAGAGCACACTCATCACTCATCACCCATACACACACACACATACGCGCACACACGGACGCCAATAGCAAGTGCATGCGAGTATGAGTATGTCCGCGCGTGTGTGCTAGCCTGCAAAAATTTTCTTTATTTGCCAACGAAATAAAATTTTAAGCCAACGAAAAAAAAAACAAAAAAAAAAACAAGAAATTGCATTCACTCATGCAGTCGCCACTTGCGCGTTAGCGTTCGACATCGAAAAAATGAAATTTGTTACTTTTGCTGTGTGGTGGCGTAGTCTGTTTTTTTTGGCGTTGCACCATTTCGACCTTTTGCATCATCAAATGAACAAATTAAAGCCCCTAAAAGTAGACAAATGCTTGGCATGCATGCATGTGAGTGAGGTGAGCGCCTGCTAGTGAGAGTGTGTGTGTGTGTGTGTGTGTATGAGTTGCTGCACAGTGTAGATGTGGCCGCATGTACAGTTAGTAACAGAAGTATGTATACACCGGACACGTTTTCAATTTCCCCCCAAACGATTCCTTCAAACAACCCAAGTTATAACAAAATTGTGTTTTATTTACATGGATGAAATACAAAAATCATATTTAATCCAAATACTGACAAAATTTTAAAAAGCAAAAAAATTATAGCTTTTTTTAAACTTTATAAAAATGTATGTCTCAAAAGTAAGTATACAGTTCATCATATTATTAATTTGCGAAATCAAAAACATAATTAAAATCAAATCCTAGTATTTGGTAGGTTAACTATTCGACTTTACCATCGGTTTAAGTCGTAATGACATTGATTTCACAAAGTTCTCAGTTACGGCTGGTAGTATTTTATTCCATTCCTCTTGAAGCACGTTTTTTTGTTGTTCCCTATTTCTAATCGAATGTTTACGTACTTGTCGCTTTAAATGTTCCCATAAATGTTCGATTGAGTTAATGTCCGGGGACTGTGGCGGTGTTTTCAGCTGTTTTCGCACATTGTAAGGCGTTTTTCAATAGGTGCGCTTCAACTTTTTTCCGATAGGAAGGGCGAACGACGCAATATTTTTAATTTTTCGCTTGTCATTTGTAAACTTCATTAGTATACATTTCATCATGGAGCGCTACACACTTGAGCAACGATTGCAAATCATTGAATTTTATTATAAAAATGCGTGTTCTGTTAAGAAAGTTTAAAGTCGAAAAATCATCTTCAGTGATGAAGCTCACTTTTGGCTCAATGGCTTTGTCAACAAGCAAAATATGAGTTACTGGGCAGAAAGCAATCCACACGTGATTCATGAGGCACCGTTGCATCCCGAAAAAATCACTGTTTGGTGCGGTTTACATGCCGGCGCGTAATTGGCCCATATTTTTTCGTTGATGAGAACGATCGCCACGTTACTGTGAATAAAAATCGATACCGCGACATGATAAACGATTATTTTTGGCCGCAATTGAATGGTATGGACTTAGACGACATGTGGTTTCAACAGGACGGGGCCACAAGCCACACAGCACACGCTACAATTGATTTGTTGAAGAGTAAGTTCGATGAGCGCATTATTTCCAGAAATGGACCGGTCGAATGGCCGCCGCGCTCGTGTGATTTGACGCCTTTAGACTATTTTCCTTGGGTTTATGTGAAGTCATTGGTCTACAGTAACAAGCCGGCGACGATTTGTGAGCTCAGAGCCAATATTGAACGCGAAATTGCTGGAATTTCGGCCGATTTATACAAAAGAGTGGTCGAAAATTGGGTTCAATGATTGGACTTCGTAAAACGTGCACGCGGTGGTCATGCAAAACAAATCGAATTTCATACTTAAATGTATATGTTCAAACTCGATAAGAAAAAAAAAAATTAGTTAAAAAACTCAAACTTATTCAAAAAAGTTCAAAAGTTGAAGCGCTCTTACTGAAAAACGCTTTATAACAGCCACTCTCGTACAATGTTGGATGTGTGCTTGGGGTCATTATCCTGCAGGAAGATAAACGTTGCTCCAAGGCCTAATTTCGTAGCGCTTTCTTTTAAATTATTTTTCAAAATATTTAAATAACCATATCGGTCCATAATATTTTCGATAAATACCAAGTTTCCAACCCTGTTCGCAGCCATACATACCCAAACCATCACAGAGCCCCCTGCGTTATCCTGCGTTAACTTTTCTCCAAACTTTTTCACGGCCATCAGATCCACAGATACTTAACTTACACTCATCAGAAAATATGACTTGGTTTCAAACCGTTTGGTCATATTTTTCATGATCTCTTGCGAATGAAATCCGTTTACTCCGATTGGCACTACTCACGAAGGGCTTTTTCCTAACATTGCGCCCATGATAACCAGCACTATGCAAAACCCGGCGAATAGTTTGGGTGCTAAATTGTTTTCCAGTCTTATTTTCAACTTCAGATTTCAATTTGGGGGCACTTATTTTGGGGTTCGCCCTGATTTTCCGTACGACTAAGCTTTTTTCTCTGGGGCTTAAGAGCGGCGGACGCCCACAACGCTCTTTATTAGTGGTGCTTCCCGCACTTTTATATTTATTCACAATCTTTTGAACTGTAGCGAAACTCCTATCTATCAAACGACCAATTTCTCGCAATGATTTATGTTCCTTGTAATATTTTATAATCAGTTTTTTTAAATCATCAGAAAGCTCTTTTCCACTTCGTGCCATTATTAAAAATGTCGCAAAAATTAATACAAAACTTACTTCCATACATTTTTATACTCACTTTAATGATTTCCTTTTAATATATTAGTTTCAACTTGTTTAATCAATGCGTAAAAATAAATGTTATGCTAACTGAACAATCGTTTGCTGTATACTAACTTTTGTCACATAAATTTGGCTGGCATCCAAGACAAAGCAAAGCGTGGATAACGGTACCTAAAATTTACAGCTAAATTAAGGTGCATATGAAAGCTTATCCGAGTACACAATTGCCATGTGTAAAATATTTTGATTACATATTCTGGAAAGCCTTAGCGTCAAACAATTCCATAAATCAAGCTCCTGTATATGTACTTATTTATGTTACTAACTGTATGCTTGGTTGTGTGCATGTGCGCATGCATGTGTCTCTGTGTGTGTGCATGTGCCGAGCATTTAGGCCGCAGTTTTGTGGCGAGTGCAATTTTTATTTGACTTTGGCATTTCGTCGCTGTCGATTTTTATTCTTCCACTTCTCACAATTTTTTCCCCAATTCATTTTTTATAGATTTGAATTTTCATTTTCTATTTTTCGGCGCTAAATGCAATAAATGTATGTGCCTAAAAGCATACAATGCCAGACCGCAGCATATTCTGCATGCAATCATTCTCATGCATCCCATATGCAGAGCAGTTGACTGCCGGTGAGGCCATGCAGTGGCGTGGGAAACCAGTAACGTGTTTTTGTTTTTTTTTCGTTTCTTTTGACATATTCGTGTCCCATACTTCAGCACGAATTAAAACTTTGTCTGCTAGTCATGGCTTAAGCTTTGTTTTGTATTTATACATTTTATTTTATTTATTAAGTCGTTTTTATCGTTGCGGCGTTGCATATTTGTGGGCGTTGCAAATGAATAAATTTACTCGCACACACACACACACACGCGCACACATGAATTAACCACTAAATAATAAGAGTTTTTGTATATTTGAATGGCACAAATTGCCCAAAACGAAAAGCTTGACAATGATGAAGCCTTGAATGATTGATTGATATATGCACTGATGCACTGAGGCCATGAAAAAATTGAAAATTTCATTTCGAACAAATTGCCTTTAATTGTGGCGCTGTACGCAACCTATGTAGGTGTGCTTAACTAAAAAACAAGAAAAAAAAAAATAAAGAAAACAAAAAAAAAGAACCAAACGTAAAAAAACAAAAATCACTGTATACTAAATCTCGCTGTTGGCTGCTTTGCGGATTGATTTTTCAAAACCGCCCGCATGGGTGGGTGCTGTCTATAGTACAACACGTCAAGTTTTCCCCTATGCGCGCGTTGTTCTGCTTCAATGTAAAATAATGAAGCTAAAATGTAGCAAACCACAAACAAACGCCCAATAAGTCAACGAATTATGACATCTGCCACATTTTTGGCTCGATTGTTTAAAGGATTAACATTTATCTATTCATTGAAACCTTTAGAAGTCAATAATAAGCGCTAAATACAATATAATATGACCTCAATACATACCCTGCGAGAAAAATATGAGCAAGTGAAACAAATCTCTTTTTGCTTCGTCGTTCTTTAACGATTCAGCGCGCTGTGAAATATTTTATGATTTCTGTATGGGATATGTTGGGCCCCATGAAGGGGCAACTAGTTTTATTTACGAAGGAATATAAAATACTTAGAGTCTTTCTCCCTCAATAGTTGGTGCTCTCTGACAGGGTGAAGTAGCTGGCACTCATCCTTGGCAGAGTGCTAACGTGGAAGCCCAGGTTAGGTTAGGTAGTGATGGTTGCCCAGAGAGTGGGCCCACTTGGACGAATAAGTTTGGTTCATCCTTTGTGAAACCATTCCAAGAGGGGGGAAAGAGGCGAAGGAAAAAAGAGGACGAAAGGGAAAGGGATGCGGAAGGTTGAGTCTTTGTGGAACACGAACGGTGACTAGTCTGCAGTTGTGTTAACCTCTTTATGTTGCTGATGAAGTTCATCAGATTTTTGTTTTCAATACCTGCTTGAATCTTAGTCCCACGAGAGCTGGGCAGCTGAGGAGCAGGTGCTGAGATGATTCCACCTCATCCTCCATACAGCTGACGCAAAAAGGACTCGAAGTAAGTCCGAGTCTCACAGCATATGTACCCCGCGGACAGTGCCCCGAGAGGATGCCCACAAAATTTGAGAGCTGAGATTTTATCATCCTCAGAATATCCCTCGAACGTCTCCTATCCAAACGTGGCCAGAAGGACTTTGCGACTTTACACGTTCGTGTACTTGCCCAGCGCTCGCTGAGTTGGTACAAAGCCCATCCTTCCAGGAATAGAGCGCAGGTTGTCAAGTGGATCCCGATCCTCTCCTTTCGCGGCACACTACCTCACAGGTCGCTTGTCTGGCTAGCTTGTCGGCTTCGCAGTTTCCAGTAATGTCACTGTGACCAGGTACTCAAATTATCTTTATATCGAAGAATTCTGATGCAAACGAGAGAGAGACCAGGCATTCTCTGACCAGTTTCGAATGGCACACACTGCAGTGATCCGGTAGCTTGAATTTGAGTTTGATGGGGAGCTCTTTGCAGAATACTCCTCTTCCAACCCTACCGTCCAGGCTCGAGCCATCCGTGAATAGGTTAACTAGGACCTGTCCCCAAGTGTTGCCCCTGGTCCACTCCTCCCTTGGTGGAATATGGGTGGAGAAAGTTCTGCTTGGACTAAGCGAGGGCACACGATGATCGGTCGACGAGGGGATGAACTCAAAGTTTCTGAGGATGCTTGAGAGCCCATATGTGAGATTGAGCTTATAGCCCAAGCCCCTCTGATTGCGGTACGTGCAGCGGAAATTCTGCCTGCGATGTCATAGGTACCACATTTAACATTACAATAAGCGTCACGGTAGGAGTAGTTCGAAGTGCCCCACTGATTCTAATGAGTGCAGGCAGACCTCTGAACTCTCTCTAGTTTTTTAACTGATGTCGTCCTCTCCAGTGAGTTCCACCACACAACGACTCCATATAACAGGATTGGCTTTATTATGGTATTATAGAGCCAAAATACAATTGCGTCCTTGCATCCATACAAGGCAATCGCCTTCCTTACTCTCTCCTCAATGTTGGGCTTCCACGTTAGTTTACTGTCAGGGATTAGATCTAGGTACTTCATCTTGTCAGAAAGCCCCAATAGAGCGCCCCGCATCGAGGGGAGTTGAGCTCTGGGTATTTTATATTTCCTCGTGAAAAGAACGAGCTCCGTCTTAAGAGGATTCACCGATAAGCCGCAGTTTGCTGCCCATCGAACACGTTCAGATATCCCTGCATTAAATCGAATAGGGTAGCTATAATCTTTTCTCTAACAATTAATGCCACATCATCCGCGTAGGCAATCACCCTACAGCCATTCCTCACCAGCTCCTCCAGCAAGTCATTGATAACAATAATCCAGAGAAATGGTGAGAGAACACCGCCTTGCAGCGTGCCCCTGCTCACCTGCCGACGGAGAGAGACGCCTCCCACTCTGCCACGACCGTTCTGGCGCTAAGCATTCTGTAGATGAACCTGGAAAGGTCGGCTCCAACCCCCAGCCTGCCCAGAGATGTAGTGATTAGCTCCGGGAGAACGTTATTAAAAGCCCCTCAATGTTGAGGAAGGCGCCAACTGCGAGTTCTTTCTGATACAGGGATTCCTCAATATCCTTAACAATTGTGTGTAGGGCAGATCAGTGGAATGTTGGGTGTGCGACAAACGCCCCTGAGGAATTTCGCTTCTCATGTGTGGGTCAATCAGCCTCTCAAGGGTTTCCAGCAAGAAAGATGAGATGCTGATTAGCCTAAAATCCTTAGGGGAGACATGTGAGCTCTTGCCAGCCTTGGGTGTGAACACAACCCTCACAGCCCTCCAAGATCCCGGCATATAGCCCCTAGCTATGCAGCTAGCATAGATAGGGCTCAGCCAGCGACATGATACCTCCACAGATTTCTGCAGTTGGGCAGCTATGATGCCATCAGGACCAGGTGACTTGAAGGGCCCGAAGGAGCCAATGGCCCAAGCCAAAACATTCACGAGAGAATTACGACGACAACAGTTGGTGTTGTTGTAGCTGCAATACTAAGCCCTGTCCGTGTAGTGTATATCACCGGTCGTCTTCATCTAACTCATCTAAAGGTAGGCCCAGGAATCTTGCTTGTTTCGACAGGTTGGGTCCAGAGGGAGAGGGGTGTTAGATGAGTGGGATTAATGGGGCATTTGAAAAGGTGGTTAGTGTCGTGCAGAGGGCCTTCCCATGTTGGACATGTAGAAGTTTAACCTGCTACAGTATCCAGAACGTAACTGTGCCAGTGTTACGCGGGTCTCATGGGGAAGCTGGAGCTCTTCATCTGCTGTAGGTGGTGGTTGGTTTCCGATTCGGCATTCGGTGGTCGGGAGCTTAAGAATGTGGTGACGGTCTCCCGATGAATGTCGTTTATTATCTGTCTAAACACTGTCTGGTCCAGTAAATTTCTGTTAGTTTTGTTCTGGATCTCGTCGGCGTAATGTAGGAGGTGTCTCCTGACGTGCCTAGGAAGCGGCTCTGGCTCAAGCAGGTGCCCTAACAGGAACTGCTTGCTGAGCAGTTTATTGTGCTCCATTACAGGGAGCATCTGTGCCTCATTGTGAAGGTGTTGAAGAGGAGACACCAGGAGGTAACCCGTCGCTGTCAGAATGGCAGTGTTTTGGCAATTCTGGAGCTTTATCCACAGCGTGTCCCTGGCTCCAGGTGACCAGACAGGCGCAGCGGGGATACCAAACTCAGCCATAGCGGCAGAGGTGATTTCTATCCGTGCTACATTAGAGGAAATAAATAAAAAAATAAAAAACTCATAACCGTACTTGTCGTCTTTGTATTAGTTATTGAAATAAACTTTTATCATTAGTAATTTCTTTTTAATTTAGTTTCTAATTCCTAAATCTGCCACCGGGCATCCTCGTATAGCTGCACTGCTGCACAATACGAGAACAATCTTCCACTCCTCCAGCCGCACAGTTAACCACGTGCAATCCGATTATTATATTTCACGACTAACTTAGTCTATTACATTCCTCGGCGTTTATTGATATTAGTTGTGATATTAGAAATACGCAAGAAATCGTGTACCCACAACAAAGCAGGCACAGAAAATCAACATTAGGGTTGCCCGTTAGTGTAACGCTGGAGTAATAACTGATCAATGACCAATTAAAAAGGCCATGCATTTAATTTGGAAAACTATTTTTATTCAATTCAAAGTAAAAAATGTGTGAAAATAATACAAAATTAAAAATCAATTTACTTTTGCTCGATGTGACCACCTTTTGCCTTGACTATGGCCTTGAGACGGTACAGAAACGAATCGCAAGATGCCCGAATGTGACTTGCAGGTGTTTTGGCTCACTCGCGGGCAATGGCTTTTTTCAGCACTCGAGACTGGTGAATCTTTAAGTTCGGACTTTGCTCTCCAAAATGGCCCAAATAGATTAGTCCATCGGATTCGCCTCTGGTGAATTTGAAATCCGGAACGTTGTTTTTTAGCCATTCTTGGTTCATTCGAGCTTTGTAAGACGGTGCCGAGTCCTGTTGAAACGTCCATGGTCTGCCATCGAAATATTTGTCTTGCCACGGCCTCAAAGCAACCTCCAGATACCTTTCACGATCATATTTCGCATTTACCTTGACGCTCGATGAAAACGATTGGAGAGCACCCATCTGCGGTTACAGCGGCCCGAACCATTACCTGTGGCAGGTGCTGCCTCCTGGTGGCCAATCGATGACTCAAATTCTCGTATGAAAGGCCGGAAACTCCTTCGCTCTCTCAAGATTGACTTGTTTCTGCTTTTGTGTGAGATCATGCTCCTTTTGGATCTTGTAAGGCTTGACTTTGAGATCATTTTTGCGGCAGATGCTACGTTCTGATATTTCCAGTTCTTTCGCCATTTGACTGGCACTTCAACGGGGATTTCGCTTAAGTCGCTTCTTCACTTTTTGAACCACACCGCGTGACGTTGCAATCTTTTGATGACCGCCTCCATCAGATATGCGCGGAAGGAAATTAATCGCTTTGCGCGTGAACAACTCTAAACAGGCTGCTTATTGAAAAGAAGACAATATCATTTCGAGCGAAGCGTATTTTCATCATGGTAAGCACTGGGGTGTATCTAAGAAATCTGAGGTTATCTGTTAGTAAGAATGATGTAAACCGGTTGAGTCAAGCCGATATAAGATTTCAACACCGATCATAAATGATTGCGTTTGCAGCTGAACAGAATCGGTCTGTCTACCACTTCTTAGTTCGGAGGAGGATAAAAAGACGTTGCAACATATTTTATGTGAATGTCCGACCTTTGCTGAGCCTAAGGTAATAATTTATAATAAATATTTAGCTGATTCTAAGGCTACCAAGAATCTTCTTACAACCCTAATGTATACCTCAAAATCAATACATATTCTTATATTCGTACAAATTATTAACTTTATAGTAGCAACTGCTGACCTCCCTACCCCGCACCTCACCGCTCAAACAGTCCGAATATGCAGATTTGTTCATACTCTTCTCGTCCATTCCTCCAACCCTCTATGTGAGCGCAACATACAACACACAACATACACAGCACAACCGGCGGGCATAATAAATGCTCCAATATGCCAATCCGAAATTCAAGACACAAGTTGCGAAGGATATTTGTATGCGGTGTGTGCGGTTGCGGATCCTGCAGTCATGCGCTGACGCAACTGCTCATCAAAGGAATACGCAACAGATACACTTGTACATGGGCGTGTGTGTGTGTGTGTGTAGATTGGAAATTCTGGTGGCCTGGGCGGCTGGTTGATGGACAGAAACTATTATAACTAGCTGCCAGTCGCAGCATTGATGTTTACTAATAAACTCTTTGCAATATTAGATTATAAAGTAAAAATTTTGCGAAACGATGTTATGAATCGGTGAGAGCTCAGAATGGTGAAGGGTGTGTTGGCATTGAGATATATTAATGAATTATATTGTACAGCGACAGCAGCTGTGCTATCGGATGGAGTAGGAGAGAGGAAAAGAGATTTGTAAGTTATTTGATTATTGGATGATGTGCTTACCGTTAATTTTGCTGGGTGCTTGCTGAAGTGCAGGGGTTTTAGTTTGGGGAACTTTGGGAAAAGTTTCTTATTCCAGTTATACACTAAGCGAAATGGCTAAATGGGACACTGAAGAAAAAATGTTTTTTATAAGAAAATAATCAGAGGTTAAATCTGTTAACCTTTCGGCATAAGGGAAGAAAAGAAGCGAAGGAATAAAAAATGTTAAAGGATTTATTTCCGGCTTTTAATGCAAAAATTTAATATTTTTCAAGGGCGTAAAGGAAAAAAGATATATGTCACAAAAAAAAAATTACAGGTTTCGGAAGTCACTGCAATTCGAAATAAATATTGTATACATATAAATAAAACAGAAAAAATTAATAAAAAAAAAAAAAATAAAAAATAAATAAAAAATAAATGAAAAAAATAACAAATAACAAATTTAAAGTCACTTCAATTAGAATTTTACTTCTATCAAATAAATAAATATAAAAAAATAATACAAAAAAAATCTTAAGAATACAATAAGAAATAGTAATTAAGAGGTTAGGGGTAGTCAGAGGCCCGAAAAAATCATGATTTTCAATAATTTTGGTTGCTTGTCAATTGCTTTATTTTACAAAAATAAAAACATAGCATTAATACATCACGCGTCGACCTGACTTTAGCAAAATTAAAAAAAAAATTAATAGGTGTAAAAGTTATCGCTGTTTCAGAAGTCCCTTCCGGTGAACATCACAAGTCCTTGGAGATTTATCTAAAGTCAATCGGACAAGAGAAATTAGTAATAGATAATCTTGTGCCTGATCGAAGCTTGTTTTCAAAATCAACAATATGGCGGCCTCATGAAATGTTTTTCAGATTTTCGAGAAAAAAACCAACAATTAATTGTTAAAAAAATGATTCGAGCAGGCACGAGTTTTTTATGTTTTTCAAAAGTAGTATAAATTTCATTGAAATCTACCAAGCGGTTTTTAAGTTACAGTGATGACCAGTTCAAAAAACATAGTTTTGAGAAAAACGCAATTAAAGTTTTGCTACTTGCTCTCGAAAGCTCCGGAGCGCCCAAGTGCCCTTTGTTAATTGTTGAATAACTCGAAAATTATTTTCCTTAATAAACAATAAATCAGATTTGAAATTCTATGAATCGAAAGGTCCTTCGCTGTAAGTCGTTTCTTGATTCTTCTGTCTATAACAATGTAGGAACGCTAAAATGATGCATAAAAACGCCGAGACACGTAAACTTACAATTTGGCTTAGATTACGGGTCAATGCTCCGTTTTCTGGATTTTTCGAATTGAAGTTTGCATTTATTATTAAGCGAGTAATCGATTATTTTTGAATGAAAAAAAACTAAACTCTCCGAAAACATTATGATTCAAAACTCATCACTCAAATGGAAGACTGTTCGTTTTCAATGAAATACAATTAAATTATTCCAAATTTCAGCACTTTTTTGACATATTTCTACCAAATTTGGAGGTTGACCCATGACGCGCAAACGTAAGATCTGAAAAAATTAAAAAAAAAATTATGATTTTGAGATTTGTTTAAAGCTGAAAAATCATTTTTATGCATTTTTTTTAATTTTTTATAATGAAGTATATATTGAAAAATAGTTTTTTTTGGTGAACATTTTTTGAAAAAATTTAGTTTTCTTGAAATTTTTTCAAAATTTTGTTTTCTTATTTTTGTCATTAATAGCTGAGACTATTTTCAGTAATCTCTGAAAGTTTTCTTGTGGAATTCCCATAACTTTTTGGGTTATAATCAATTACGTACAGCAAACCTGTGAAATTTCAGTGCAAAATACTGCTCTAGCGATGCGCTATGTTAGTATACCTACTTGCATATTAAGGCCTCTTCTTTTCGCCATTTCCCAGCTCGCTGTTTCTATGCTCGATTAACTTCACGAAAAATTTGCATGCGAAAGCAACAACAAAGTTATCGAGAAAGATTTGGCGCTAGCGAGTATGGCTATACCTCATTAGACTAGCATAACTCACTATCTTACATATACATGGAATTTAAGGCGGGTCTATTCCTGCGTTGCTAATATTTGTTCATTTATACCAGTTGCTTCATCTATTCGCCACTTACTAATGCTTGGCGAAAAGAAGAGGCCTTCGGTAAGCAGATACACAGTATTATGAAAATATTACACAAAATTAATAAAAAAAATGCTTTCCCAAAAATTTCGAACAAAAAAATTTAACTAAAGAATAATCTTTTGTTAAATATATTTTATTCGAATAATTAAATTCTAATAATTATAAAAATGTTAAAAATAGCCGAAGATACTTAAGGGGACAGATACCTGTAAATGGCCATATTTTCCCTGATTTTCATTAAATTTATTTAAAATGAAGTAGTCAATATCTTTTTTTCAAAATTGGCATACAGTTTTTTCATACATTGAAATAACAAAACTTTTTTTTTATTTTAATCATTTAAAATGGCGGATGTTAAATCAATTCTTGCAGGAAGGTCGCAGCGGGGCTTCTCAATCGGTGGGCATTGTAGCATCGGCGTCAGTGACCTGAATACAAAAAAAAACAAAAATTTTTTTGTTTACTAATGTCATAATTTTTATATGAATTAAACAAAAAGGAAACAAAAAAAATTGCGGAATAAAATGCTTAAAAAAAAAATGAGTACTATTTTTGCTTCGAAAAAATTATTTTTTCGAAAAATTTTCGAAAACTTGAAACACATAGAAAGTAATATCATAAAAAAGATGTGTGCAAAATTTCAGAGAGATCGGTCAATAACTTTTCGAGTTATTGTGTACGCCAATTCGAAAAATATAGTTTTGAGAAAAACGCGTCTAAAGTCGGCAACGTAACTTTTCCTGTCCGCTCGAACGCAAAGAATAGAGTCGTCACGGTTGACGATCTATAATATAAGAAATACTTAAATTTACGTTCTAAATTTTTTTGACATATTCTTAAAGTATTATATGTATTAACATTTTATGAAAAAAAATTTTTTTTCGAAATTTTTTTAAATAACTCTATACCAGTATAGAATAAATCTAAAAAATTTTAACATTTTTCCGGTTTATTCCTTATTATACTCCAGCTAACATATAAACCAAATTTCAGAATTTTCGGCAATTAAATTTTTTTCCAAAAAAATTTTCTTTTTAAATTATGTTTTATTCTACAATTAAAAAAAAAATTATGAAAGTGTTAAAAATAACCGAGGATATTTTATTTTAAAATTCTCTATACCAAATTTTTTACATAATAAAATTATTCTCAACATTTTTATAATTTTCTCCAAATAATTTCAAAATTGTTTCTGTCTATTTATAATAATTAATATTTTTTCAAAATTAATATTTTAATATTTTTCAAATATATTTCATCTTAAAACATTAAAAAAAATATAAAAATGTTAAAAGCAACCGAAAATGTTTCACTTTAAAGGACTCCATACCAATATTGAATAAATCTTAAGGCTTTTAAAATTGTTTTTATAACTTTTTCAGTTTACTGTTTAATATACAAATAAACCAATTTTCAGAATTTACGGTAATTAAATTTGTTTCTAAAAAAAGTAAATATAAATAATAATAAATAATATAATAAATGTTAATCCATAAAATTAAAAAAAAATTATAAATTTCCTTTTTTTGTTATATTTTATTCTACAAAATTTAAGAAAAATTTATAAAAGTGTTAAAAGTAACCGAAGATATTTTACTTTGAAAATCTCTATACAAAATTTTCAACATTAAATAAAGCGCAACATGTTAAAATTTTTTTCCAAATTGTCTAAACATTTTTTCAGTCTATATATTAAATGCCCAGCCAAAAAATGAATCAATTTTCTGAAAAAATTATGGTAATTTATAATTTTTCCAAACAAATAAATTTCTAAATATATTTTGTTCAACAAATTAAAAAAAAAAGTTATAAAAATGATAAAATGAATCGAATATATTTTTCTCTAAAAATCGCTATTCTAAAATATTTTAAATTGAATGAATTTTCTTATGAAATATATTTCATTCTGAAAAACAAAACAAAAAAAAAATATAAAACTGGAACCATAAAAAAGCAACCAAAAAAATTATACTTTAAAGGATTTTTAAAATTTTTTTAGTTTACTTCCTCAAATGCTCAGCCTTACAAATAAACAAATTTTCAGAATTTACGGCAATTAAATTTTTTTCCAAAAAAAAAGCCTGCTTTTAAATAAATTTTATTCTACTAAAAAAAAATTATAAAAGTTTTAAAATAAAGCGAAGATATTTTATTAAAACTCTATACCAAAATTTTCAACATTAAATAAATCTCAACATTAAAAAATTTTTTTCCAAATACCCAACCAAAAAAACCAATTTTCAGAAAAAATTACGATAATTCAATATTTTTCCAAAAAAGTTACTTTTTAAATATATTTTGTACAAAAAATATAAAAATGTTAAAATGAACCGAAGATATTTTATTCTAAAAATCTCCATTCCAAAATTTTTTAAATTGAATAAATCACGAAATGTTTTCAGTCTTTTTCTGAATATACCATCCCTAGAACAAACAAATTTTCAGAATTTACAGTAATTCATTATTTAAAAAAAAAAAAATATAAATATATTTTGTTAAAAAAATTAAAAAAAAAGAAGTTTAAAAAAATGTTAAAAGGAAACGAAAATATTCTACTCTAAAAATCTCCATACCAAAATTTTCAAGATTTAATAGATATAGAACTTTTAAATTATTTTCAAAAGACTTTTTCATGAAAGAATTAAAACGAAAGTCCATTTCTTAATATACTCAAGCCAACAAATAAACCAATTTTCAGAAAAAATTTACCACATTGACCAAAATACTTGGATCACTTGACATGGAATAGCTCAGCAGTAATCCGCACAAGGTGATTTGCTATAAGTGCCAGGAGTACTTATACATACATACATACTAGTATAAGTACGAGTATCATTCACTTTAATAAAATATTCAGCAACTTCCTCATGTAGAGCAAAATGCAAATTTTCGTGCGCACTTCTGTCATTCAAATGAACAAAAATGTCGTTCGACATGCAAGAGAATCCAAATTTGGGGCGGAGTGATCTTAATTCTTGATGGTACATGGAGTTGATATGATCTTAATAATTCTAAATCCATATCTCTAATGTGAATAGTTCGCATTTAGGCTCGTATGCTCATGCGTGTTTAATCCATTTCAAGGAAATTCATATGGCTTGTCCAGGTGTGCGAATCGGACTAAAGATGACCCAGGATATGCCGGCAGAAATGATCGGGTTTCATAAAAGTGGTCAACATGAAAGCAAAAGACACATATCACATGCGTATTTTTCACATACTCACTACCACATACACATATCCACTACATATGCTCCACACATATGTATGTATGTATATGCATTAATACAAACCAAAGCCTCACACAAAATCTTGAGCTAATCTAGAGCAAATTGACACCCGAATGTGAGCGATAAGTAAGCTGATGATGGTTTTATTAAAGAAAATTGTTTTATTTGGAGTGCGAAGTGGCAGAATAGAGATTGTTAAAATGAACAAAGATGCTAATCACATGCACAACTACAAACCTACAATGCGAATAAATATATTTGAACACATACATAGGCATGTTGAACAATACGTGTGCATTCATATAAGAATTAGAACGAAAATATTTCGGTAGCCAAACTTAAAACCTAAAACTGATAAGTGTTGATTGAATGCATGCAAATTACTAAAAATGTGACGGATTAGTCAGGCAAATTTGCAAGAACAAAGCCAAACAACCAAATGCCGACAAAATTCACAGTAATTTACAGTTGTGCGCATAATAATAGCAGCGCGACATATTGCAGAGTTTTCGCTATTTATTTCATTTTATTAATTTTTTATAAAAATATAGTTCATACTACAAGAAAATCCATAAAATTTAAAGTTTCAAACTTAGTAATGGTTCTATAACTTAATTTTAAGGATTTTCTGAGTGAATTTAAAGCTTTATTATAAAAATTTAGTACAATATATTGTATTCAAAGTATTATCCATCGTTAGCCACTACTTTTTCCCATCTTTCTGGTAATTTGTGGATACCGTCCCAAAAGAATTGCGCCGGCTTGGCTGCCAAGAAGGAATCGAGCCAATTTTTGATACCCTCACCTGAAGTGAATCGTATTCCAGTGAGTGAGTTCTGCATCGACCGGAACAAATAATAGTCGGACGGGGCAATGTCTGGGCTATAAGGCGGGTGAGGTAAAATTTCCCATCCACTGTTTTCCAAATATGTTTTGGCCGGGTGTTATCATGATGAAAAATTATAGCCTCGTGCCTGGTCGCATATTTCGGCCGTTTTTCGGCGATTGCTCTCTTCAAACGAATCAATTGTGTTCGGTAGAGGTCCCCTGTGATCGTCTGGGCCGATTTCAACAGCTCATAATAGATCACACCTTTCTGATCCCACCAAATACAGAGCATTACCTTAGCGCAATGAATATTCTTCTTCGGCGTCGGTTTCGCTGGTTGGCCGGGCTTCACGTATGATATTTTGCGCTTAGGGTTGTCATAATGGATCCATTTTTCATCCCCAGTCACAACCCGATGCAAAAAAGACTTCAAGCAGCAATTCGGCCATGCATTTTCGCCTTTCAACGTCTCTCGGCTTCAGTTCATGGGGAACCCAATTTCCAAGCTTCTGAATGAATTCGGCTGCTTTAAACGTTTTGAAATGGCTGCTTGAGTGACTCCCAATGATTTTGCTGGTTCTTCTTGAGTTTGACAGCAATCGAGTAATGCCCCTAATTCTTCATCTTCAAACTTTTTTGGCTGTCCTGGACGTTCCTTGTCTTCCAAGTCAAAATCTCCACTCTTAAAACGTCGAAACCAGTACTCACACGTGTGTTGCGATGGAGCATGTTCACCATAAACTTCACACAGCAATCGATGACTTTCAGCTGCTTTTTTCTTCCAATTGAAACAGAAAAGTAATGCTTCCCGCAAATTGCGTTTTGTTGGCACAAAAGTTGACATGTTGATGGCTACAAAAAAAATATTGTTTACACTTTAACGAAATGACACATACTGAAAAATAAAGCGCAATAATAACGCTTCACAATGACGTTAGTTAATGTATGACCTGTTGCGATTTTATATTGGTAACGCCATCTCTCAGAAAATCCTTAAAATTAAGTTATAGAACAATAAAAAATTTATTTAAAAAAATCAACAACATTTAAAAAAATCCGGCCATAAAAAATCGTTAACCATCTCTCGATAGTGCAATCCATTCACCGTAACTGTTGCTCCAGCTTCATTTTCGAAAAAGTAAGGTCCAATGACTCCGCCGGACCATAAACCGCACCAAACAGTCGGACGTTGAGGACGGAGAGGCTTTTCAACAATAACTCCTGGATTTTCTGAGCCCCAGATCCGACAATTTGGCTTGTTGACAAAGCCACCGAGGTGGAAATGGGCCTCATCACTTAAGATGATTTTTCGATGAAATTCCGGATCATTTTCATGCATTTCAACGACTCAATCAGCAAAGACACGACGTTGTTGATGATCGGTCGGCTTGAGTTCTTGTGTTAACTGGACTTTATAAACGCTAAGACTCAAATCTTTATACAAAATACGTTGTGATGACGTTTGTGGAATGCCTAATTCGACCAAAGAACGACGAGGAATGGACTAACCTGGGTTTTTTTCAACACTTTCGGCTACACCAGGAATATTTGCTGCTGTTCTTGAGCGACGTGCACGGGTTTTATTCTTCACATCACTAACTTGTCCCAAGAGTTCGAATTTGTTCACCAATTTCTGTATTGCGGTCCGACAAGATGCTTCACGATGACCCAAAAATGTTCGAGTTTTACGAACCGTCTCTGCCAAATTTTCACCATTTTAAAGTGAATTTTAATAATTTCAGTGCGTTCTCTAAGCGTGTATCGTTCCATTATTAGTAATGGCGTAGTTTGTACTTGTCAAATATCACAAAATGACAGCTTCAAAAGTGACATCTACCGAAATAGCGGGCTATGCAAAATAACTCCTGTTATTGGAAAACCCTTTACAATTTTATTAACAAGAGATATACAGGTCGACCAAAAGGACCGATTTAAAAATGATTTCTTCAATTTCCTCCACTAATTTCAATTCTAATGTTTGCTGTAGTAGTCTGAAAGACAATATTTATTTATATTTGATAATTATTGTAAATTTTCACATTCTGTCAAAAAAGTACCGGAAATTGTTCAAAAAAACGCAAAATAATTCTTTAATCATCAAAAATTTTATTTTGTCGCCTTCAAAATAGGCTCCACTCGAAGCAATACATTCCTTCCAACCACTAGTCCAGTCATCAAAGCAACTTTGAAACGCGTTTGAAGCGATCTTCTTCGGCGCCCTTTAGCGAATTCTCTTTAATAGAGACCAATAGAGACTCAAAGCAGCGTCCGCGGTGTGGCAATTTAAGTCGTGGGAAAAGGAAAAAGTTACAGGGGACTAAATCCAGAAAATACGGTGGTTGTTCGATGACATTTGCCAAGTTTTTGGTCGAAAAAGTGTTGACACTATGGGCCTTGTGAGACGGTGCGTTATGATGGTTAAAGAGCCATGAGCTTTCTTTCCACAAAGTGGGCTGTTTCCTATGCACATTCTTTCTAAAACGTCGCATAACTTCCAAATAATGTTCTTTATTTTTATAGTATAACCATTTGGAATGAATTCCGAGTACACAACGCCATGATAATCAAAGAAAACGAGTACCTCTACTTTCACTTTTGACCAACTTTGATGTGGGTTTTTGGGTTCGGCTCATGTGGATAGCGCCATTCAGCCGCCTGTTGACTGACTTGCATGTTCAACTCATACCCACGTCTCATCGCCTGTTATGACGCGCTGGATAAACATTGGGTCCGAATTCGCTTCCTCAAGCATATCTTCAGCCACCTTCTTCCGATGAATTTTTCGAAAGAAATTCAACTCTCTTGGAACGAGTCGAACAGCCACGCGTCTCATGCCCAATTGATGGTGTAAAATGTTGCGAATTGATTCGTGAGACACGCTAGGGTCTCGAGCTACCTCTCTCAAACTTAAATGATGGTTTTCCAGCACCCTTTCCTTGACTTTGTCGACGGCTTTGTTTTCATCCATTGAAGTCGTTGATGGGCGATCAGATCGGTACAAATCTTGCACGACTTCTGCGCACTCTACAAAAGCCTTATACCACTCGCCTTATACCAGAGGCTTCCTGCATTATTTCCAACGATTCGGCAAACGAAATCCCGTTCAAAACTTTGCATTCAAAAATTTAAGTCAAATTCTTTGTTCGATATTTTTCTCCATAGTGAAAATCGCAGCGCACATCTGCGGTTGACTGCTATAATTAAATGGCAAAAACAAGCTAATTGACAGATCAGACTCAAATTTTGCAACACTATAGCGGACAGTTGTACCAACATTCCGGATGTGTAACGCGCGCTTTTTAAATGAACAATTCTAGATATTTTTTTGACTGAATATATATTTAGTATTTTATTTTTGCTGAAATAGGTATGGGGCATATCTGCATATACCGATGGCCGGTTGCTATTTGAAGTGTTTATATTTGTAGTTTTTCGGTTTACTTTGAATATTTTGAAATAATTCTTCATAATTCCTTATAACGGCTTTATATATTTTCCAATTTTTTCTAAATTTTTCTTATTCTCTAATCCTCTCTCCCGCTCTTTTAGGGTTTACTCTTGTTTTCCTATAGGATGAGAACTCTCTTTACTTTTATATTGTGGATTTTTTTATTTAGGAATAAATTTTTATTCTAAAATGGCAAGGCGTTCCAAAAAACAAAAACGCATAGAAAATATAAACGAAAATTCTTCTGATGATGAAAATGGACTCTCTGATACTTCCAACATATACAAGACTGGCTTCACAAATATATTTGATGGCGCCAGCTTTTTAATGAGTTAGTGCGTTGGAAGTTACATCCCTAGCTGACTTTCATGTGACATATTTTGTTTTAAGATCGGTAAAACGTTTACCGAAACATTTGAATTGATGAAGAAAGTTTATGCCGATGATTGCCTATCTCGTGCCAGAGTTCATGAGTGGCTTGCACGTTTCAGAGATGGTTGTGAGGACATAAATGACAATGAACATACCAGCCGCGTAAAATTAGTAATCACCGAAAACTCCATCGAAATTGTTCGTAAATTGACCAAAAATGAACCGAAATCATCGTTGGAATTCATGGAATCGGAGATTCAACTCATCTCCAAAATACGGATTTACCGCATTTTAACTAATCATTTGGACTTACGAAAGGTCTGTGCACGTTTCATTCCGCACAAGTTAACTGAGGACCAAAAATTGCTCAGAATTACAACATTCGAAAGACCTCATTAAAGTGGCGAGAAAAGACGAGAACTTCCTTTACAGGATTGTAACTGGTGATGAAACGCTATGTTTCCAACATGAACCTGAAACTAAGTGTCAAAGTGGCGAATGTAAGAATCCAGACGAGCCACCACCCGAAAAATCGCGTTTGGAGAAGTCAAAAATCAAGTCGATGCTCATTTGTTTTTACGATTCCAAGGGAATTGTCCACAAGAAGTTCGTGCCAGCGGGTCAAACCGTCAATGCACTTTTCTATCTTGACGTTTTGAAGCGTTTGTTGCATTGCATTCGTCGAATTCGCCCTGAATACCGAGAAGGAGGAAGCTGGCGCTTAATGCACAATCTCATCGATCCACTCTTGTGACTGATTTTTTGACTAGTAATCGCATTTTAACCATCAATCATTCACCGCATTCGCCTGATATGGCCCCCTGTGACTTCTACCTATTCGGAAAATTAGTTTTGGCTATGAAAGGAAAACGTTTTGCGTCCGTAGAGTCCATCCAATAGGCTTGTACCGACATCCTAAATGACATTCCGGTCAATGACCTGAAACACTAAAAAAAAAAAATAAAAAAATAAATAGTCAAAACTTTATAATTTGTCGTACTGCTATTATTGCAAACACCGATGTACGTTTGTGTATCTGAAGCGTGTGAAGAAACCCCGAAAATGCAGTAGCAATTGGCGACGACTTTAGTGATTGATGCACTTCTGTGTAAACCGCTGAAAGAGCCATTCTTTAGTTTTCCCTTGAGTGGGCGTGTCATGTGGCAGATAATGAGTGGTGGTGGTGTCAACAGTTATTTAGCTAGAATGCACACACATGTGGCATCTATGTATGTACTCGTACGCATGTGAGCGGGGGGACGTGCTGCTCATTTGTCACCTTTAGGAATCTATGGAATTTCCCTAAACACATCAATGTGGGATACGCATCTTTTTCTGTATGTATTGTATGTGCGTGCCACTTGAATTACATAAAAATTGGCCATTGCAGACAATGCGTCTCCTTGACCAGCAAAAATAGCAAACAAATACGGCATTGAATGCGAAAGCATTAGGAAAAAGGGCAACAATGCTGGCTAACAATGCAGACAAAAAGATATGTGAGCTGAGTGAGTTGTGTGTGTGTGTGTAAGTTATAGAAGGAAAGTGGGTGGGAAAAGGCAGAGAAATACGGCTACTTAGCCAAAAAAGGAATATAACAAAAAAAAAAGAAGAAAATTACAATACTGTCAAAATCACAGACGAATATTTGGAAACGATTTACATGAAAGTGTCGCAGCAAAGAAAGTGAAATAAATTCCAAATAACGCCACAAAAGGCGAATGCCTTTTTGAGAGTGTCCGAGTGCGAGTATAGCAATTCGTTGAATTCGTCATTTTGATCTTTACGCGCTCCATTCCTTGCCTGAAACTTCTCATGAAGCGAATGTCTTGGCTACGTAACATAGGAGAGCGAACACGATTAAAGGCCATTGAGCAGTTAGGTGAAGCAGCACGAAGCAGGCATTACTAAAATATTATAGCTAATACTTTATAGGTTTGTTAAATTAAAAAAGAAGAAATAATTATTCATCATATTTGTATTAAAATTAATGAACAATTTATACTGTGGTCGCTGGCATTCTGTATTATCAATTTGCAAATAAAGAAGAGTGGGTTCGAAGCTCACATTGAATGGTAGAAAAGGTTTGTTCTAGTAGCGGTCGTCTATTAGTAGGCAACGGAAAACTTCTGAGTATATTTCTGTCATGAATAGCTTATTGCTTTTATAGGTTTGAATCTCCATAATACTACGTAAAATGCTTAAACAAATAATTTCTTCATCACGTCTTTTTCCCTTTTTTTTTTTAAATAGTTTTTATTTTAACAAGAAAAACTCATGGACAATTAAGGAAGCAATGAAAGGGATAAACTTATATAGGGTGTTTTTTAGAGGTTAGGTTTTCAAGATGAAATAAAACGTATATAATTTAATGTTATGGCCAAGAATTTAGCTTTATTATAAAGATAAGGGTTTGCCATTATGTTTTAAAAATGATTTCGGGCAAGTGGCCGCCGCGGCTGGCTCGAATAAATTCCAGCCGAGAGGCCCAATTTTCGACCACTTTTTGCAGCAATTGGGGCCGTATCTCAGCAATAACGCGCCGAATATTCTCTTCCAAGACGTCAATCGTCTCGGGCTTATCTGCGTAGACAAACGACTTCACATAGCCCCACAAGAAATAGTCCAGCGGTGTTATATCGCACGATCTTGGAGGCCACGCCACAGGTCCACGGCGCGAGATAATGCGCTCACCAAAAATTTCCTTCAATAAATCGATTGTTGCGTTGGCTGTATGGCATGTAGCGCCGTCTTGTTGGAACCAAAGGTCGTCCACATCAACATCGTCCAATTCAGGCACGAAAAAGTCATTAATCATGGCTCTATAGCGCTCTCCATTGACTGTAACATTATGGCCGGCTTCATTTTTAAAGAAATATGGACCAATGATTCCCTCTGCCCATAGAGCACACCAAACAGTGACTTTTTGAGGATGTAACGGCGTCTCAGCAATGGCTTGTGGATTATGTTCACTCCAAATGCGACAATTTTGCTTATTCACATACCCATTTAACCAAAAGTGAGCTTCATCGCTGAACAAAATTTTCTTGTGAAAATCGGAATCGGTGGCCATCTCGTTTTGGGCCCAAAATTTGCACGATTTGCAAACGTTGTTCAGGTGTAAGTCTATTCATTATGAAATGGCAAGCCAAACTGAGCATAAATCAAGTGACAGCTGTCAAAAAGACCATCTACGAAAAAAGTAGTGCCAACTTGAAAACCCAACGTCTAAAAATACAAGGTGGCGCAAAATTAATCACTCTATCAATCATATTTGAAACTGGTGAAGTAGACAGCTGCAGTATACAAACAGACAAGTAATGGAATGCGTCAAGATCAAACTAATGATCTCCATGATAGGGTGATTAATTTTGCGCCACCTTGTACATACAATATCAAAATATTTAGTTTTAAGTAAACGCCTCCCGGTCGAGGGAACTTCTAAGGCTAACTCTCGTTAGCGATGGAAATACTTCTGCAGCAGCAGTTCGGAGGGGAATGAGGTAGAATTAACGTAGCATCCACTGCTCGGTTTCTTTGTTTTTGTGGTACTAATTAGCGGGCAGCGTTTTTTTTTCAAGCGCTGTTTCTAGTCATCATAACTCAAATATCCCCTTTGTTCCTTCACTTTTCCGTCATTTAAAAAATTTCAGTTCAATATTCAGTGAAGTCTATGTTTAGTTTGAATAAAAAGTTCGAGGGGGAATACGAGGTGTGGCAGCATAATATGTAGACTGATGCTGTGAAATGTTATTTCATGCGAACATATGTACCATATTTCGATGACTCGCTGGAGGACTTCGGTCGGTATCTCGTACTTAACTTTAGTAATGTTGGTCCAAGACGAGTGATAAATTGCGCACCGAAAATACGACGCATTAAATCCATTGTTTCACGGGCTGTATTCCAAGTAGCGCGCTCTTGTTGGAACCAAATGATGTAGAGATTTTGGTCTTCAAAATCTTTTATCATAATGCGATAGCTTTCACCAATAGCTGATACATTGGAGCCAGCCTCGTCTTTGACGAAATATGGGCCGATGATTCCTCCAGTCCATGGGCCGAACCAAACTGTTGTTTTCAATGGATTTAATGACTGTTTTTGCATGGCTTCGGGTTGCTCTTCAGCCCAAATACATCAATTTTGACGTAGCCATTAAGCCAAAAAAGGACGCGATCGCTGTACACCATAAGTTGACCTAAGGGCGTATATTTTCGTAATAGAATTATAAGATTTGTAACCGTTGTTGGGGCGTAAGTTTGTTCATGATGAAATGTAAATGAATACTGAAAAAAAAAATGAATTTAGTTTGACCGTAGTCACGCGTGATCTAACTAAATACTCATTTCCCAGGTAACTTAGCGGAAGCGATAACCGCCAATATTCCAACTTCGGATGCGGTACTAGGTTCCGACATCCTCAATGGGCCAAGATAACTTGGGCTGTAGAATACTTCCAACCTTATAAAGCACCGGGACCAGATGGGATAATTCTTGCGCAGCTACAACAGACAATGGACAACATTATGAAATGGCTGATAACCATATTCAGAGCAATATTCCTACTAAATTACGTCCCCCTAAGGCGGAGAGAAGTCAGAGTAGTTTTTATACCAAAGGTTGGTAGGAGCTCGCATACGAAACCTAAAGACTTCATACCTATTAGCCTTTCCTCATTTCTATTAAAGACGTTAGAGCGCTTAATAGACACCTTTATAAGAGAAAACTTGGCACCGTCGCTACTCGCGAGATCACAACATGCATACTCTAAAGGTAGATCCACAGGGAAAGCATTAAATTCACTAGTTTCAGAGATAGAGAAATCAATGGAGAATAAAAGTATTCTCTGGTAGCCTTCCTAGACATAGAAGGCGCTTTCAACAATATCCTACCGGAGGCCATAACAAGCCATAACAAATTTACGGAACAGTTGCTACTAGGCAGGTTCGTGATTTCGACGTTGGGTCCCTCGATGATACGCAAATCCGTCAGGAGAGGCGCCCCTTAGGGCGGTGTACTTTCTCCTCTGCAGTGGATTCTGGCAATGAATCAATTGTTGAAGAATCTAAAGGAAAGGAAGATACACGTAGGGGCCTACGCAGGCGCTGTTGCAATATTAATAAGAGGGAAATTCCCAGATACCCTCTGTAACATAATGCAAAATGCCTTGAACGATGTAAGCCGGTGGGCTGTATCGAGTGGTCTTGGGGTAAATCCCAACAAAACAGAATTAATCATGTTCACCAGAAAATACAGGATACCTGTTCTATACCCCCCTACCCTTGAGGGAATCACACTGTCAATTGGGGAAGAGGCAAGCTACCTAGGACTAGTATCTGCCCTAGAAGCTCTCGTTGAAACAAACGATTAATGATAGAGTAAAGAAAGCAGCCACAGCAGCCAGCTATACATGCAAAAGAATTGTGGGGGCAAACTGGGGTCTAACCCCAAAAATAGTACCCTGGCTATATACAGCAGTGGTACGGCCTATCATGACATACGGTGTCTTAGTCTGGTGGCCAAAACTTGAGAAAAGAACAACAAGAAAACGCCTAGCAAGTATTCAAAGGGGAGTCTCTGCATAAGCGGGGCACTAAAGACTACGCCCACGGCAGCGATGAATGTCATGCTGCACTTATTACCGATTGAGGCCTACAGAAAACAGCTGGCGGCGAAATAGGCACTTACGTTAAGAGAATCTTTTAACCTAGCCACTACCAGGAGGGGTCAAGCAAGAATACTAGACAATACCCCTCCTTACATCAAACGACAGACTTTTGTAACTCAGTAGCATGTAGACACATCTTTTACCACAACATTTCCAACGAGAGAAGATTGGTACAATGGGGTAATGGACAATAAAAGCGGAATCAGCATCTATACTGATGGTTCCAAGCTAAATGATTAAGTAGGCGGAGACGTTCATTCTGAAGGAATGAATGCCAACATCTCATTCCGGCAGCGTATTTCAAGCTGAAATTTTGGCTATCAGGGAAGGTCTGCTAGCCCTAAATAAAAGTGTCCTCACCAGAAGAGATATAAATATATGTTCAGATAGCCAATCGGCCCTGAAAGCTTTAAGATCGCCTAATATTAACTCGAAGACGGTAAAAGAATGTATCGACGTTTTGACAGAACTATCACAGTACTTTGTAATAAACCTGCTCTGGGTGCCGGGTCACAGAGACATAGAAGGCAACTGCCAAGCAGATTAACTAGCGAGATTGGGTACCACATTACCGGTACGACCAGACAAAGCGAACATACCTACACATTTAGCAACTTGTAAGATGCTTATAGACAAACGCACTATCAGTGCTGCCAACAGGCTATGGTCTCAGTCCCTGACCTCTGAAACTTGTAGAATGACGTGGCCGGAATGGAACATGGGCCGCACAAACCGACTTTTGAAAGTAAACAGGAAAAACATGAGAAATCTTCTCGGGGCTATAACAGGGCATTGTCTGATTGGCAGGCATGCCAGTAGACTGGGAGTGTCTTATAACGACTATTGCAGAAGCTGTAACGACATCGAAGAAGAAAGATTGTGCTTCAAAATAAGAAAAACAGTTTGGAAAAATATTGAGTAGTTTCTTTTTTATAGCATATTTAATTCCGTAAAGCTATATGGCGGACCCTGTATATATGTAAATTTATTTTTGTATGTTGCTCTTAGGCCTGTAATATACATACATGCAGACACTCACACGTACATATATACATACCGGCTGCTGAAGATGATTTTCTAGGGCGTAACATCTTTAGATCTTCCGGCTGCTACTGTTCTGGCAGATTGCAATTCATTTTCATGAGGATGTGTGGACATACGTACTACATACAAAATTCTTTCAGTAATAAAACACTTTGCTATGAAGCGTGTCGACCATTTTAAAATCAAAAGTTGCATTCTAAATGGACGAAGAAGTCATCAATAGGTACAGGTTTTGACAATTTTTAAACTTAGTAAGCAATGCTTTGGTGCACTGTTCTTGGCTAATAAAATTATTACTTTTTCAAATTTTTTTTGTTCTTCATACTTATTGAATCATTCAGTACCTACAAATTATAAAACAGCTTATTTTAAATGACGAATCCGATCTTGCCACCGATCGATGGCAGTACGCACCTTGAACACTTTTCACTGATTTAACATTTATGGAATACTCTTCTTTGGCTCATACTAATTTATAGTCTAGTGATTGAATGATATGAGTTATTCGTGGAAGTGTTTGGAGCGTGACTTATGTGTTACGATTTAGTCGCTTTTGCATTATGTGTTAGAATGGAGACATGTTAAAAAGGTTTCGCTACTCTTCAACATTCTCTACAACCTCCGTTTGATGTACTTCAGCTGATATTTTGGCACCTTTCCCTAGAAATGGGGCTCAGTTCATAGGAATGCGCTGTTCACAGACCTCTACCGTTCTATTTGACAAACGATTCCTCAAAAAAAGTTCTATTCAGAAAATAGTATTCGTCTGTGATGCGTTCTTTACTGCAATCGCAGCAGAAACAATCGATTTCATTGTGGTTAAAAGGGAGATGAGGGCTATTTCGAATAAATAATTGGTAATCATTGAACTTGAAAATTGGTAAGCTTTATAATAACCAATTAAATAGAAAAACAAAAAATCATTTTGAAAAATATGTATTTGGCTGACAATCTTGAGCCAAATGCAGTGTAACAAATGCTTTGATAGTACTACGTAAATGATAAATGTGCCTACATGTATATGCATATTATGTGCATTGGAATGTTTGCCGCAATAACAGTTTTAATCTCAACCACACATTCACACCAATATTACTTTTTTAACATTTCTCCCATTAGCTTACTCGTTTGAGTTAACCTAATTAATAAATGAACCAATCTAATGTATGCACAAACACTAATTTATATTTACATAGCAGAAACTAACAGCAATTGCATGCGTTTACATACATACATATACAATATGCACATCTGCTCTCTTCAACACTCCCACAAGGATTTGAAAACCAAAAACAAAAAAAAAAACAATTAGACGCTTTCCAGAACAGTTAGCCACGTCGTACATACTCGTATACACACACACCCCTTCGTGAAATTATGAGGTTAAATTATTGCAATATGTTTACTAATACCGTGAGAGAGAAAAGAGATTTGTGCTGGTGTGAGCTCGTCTTGTATTAGTTTGGTGCTGCGTAAATCTAAGTGTTGTTGGCAATTAGATGTTGGGCTGGGTGGGCAACCAGTCAAGTCTTACATGTGTGTACCTGTAGAGCAATTTGTTGGAGCACGAAGGTGATGTGATGCAGATGACAATGACCTATCCGTTTCTGGCGAAGTGTGCGTGCATTTGGGGTTGTGAAGGTGTTGGGATAATATTGTCATCCAATGAGAATGGAGCATGGAAAGCGCATGCTCCATGAGTCGACGACATCTTCCAGTTTGATGAGAGCGAGTGAAGCTGATTGTGAAATTTTTCGCACGTTATAAAATAAGTAAAAATAAGCGCAACAATTATAAAAGCAGTATAGAGCAATTTAGCATCGGGCATGTAACATCATAAATGATAAAAAAAGGTTTAATTTTTAAAAGTAACGTCTTCTTGTTAGGCACTGGAGAAGCTTGCACATCAAACGGTCTGCTCGCATAAGGAGGTGTAATATTTTTGGTTCATTCATTTGTAGGGGAATGATATAAAATATTGTCAGGTATATGAATGCGAAGCGATGCGAGGCTGTAAATTAAATGGCCTAATGGTTGAATATTATTTTATGGGTCGTTGAATATTATTTGTATGGTTTGTGAGTAACATTAATTTTAGCTGAGTGTTGCCACCATTTAAGAAAGTTACTTACTAAAAAAATAGACTAGTGCGTTGCGTGAGTATGAAGGCTGACATTTTGAAGAAAAACCTGTTTCACAAACGTTTTTTCGTTGATAGCGTTGCCACCTAAATTTATGGAAAAATAGTAATTTATCACACATTTCTGTTGAATAATAATGTAGGAAATAGGAAATTATATGTATCAAATGAAAAGTGTTTGACAAAGCTTTAATAGAAAAATGTTTTTAACTGGCGTTACCACCTAAATTTTTTAGACATAAAGAAATTAACTACAAAAATATAATAATTGTAAGAGGATATTTAAATATGCAAACATACATATATAAACGTATGATAACTTTCAGTCAACTTTCATTGATGGCGTTGCCACCTAATTAAAAAAAATTGAAATATTAAAAAAAGTTTCATTAGTCGTTAGAATATGGGTATTTGTTCAAAAGAAATGGAAATGTGTGCAAAAGAATGTACCAAGCTTTAGTTAGAATTATTTGGCTAGGGCGTTGCCACCTAACACCTAAGACGTAAATAGTAAATAACTATACAGATGAATTAAGTATAAGGATGTGGGTATCACGCATATTTTGATTCAATTTTAAAAATTTGAAGCCTCTTAGGTTATGTAATTCCAGGCTTCTAAGAGTTAGAAGTTAAGGCATTTGAGGTATACCTGTATATACACGGGAACCACCGATGCCCGATTTATACATTTGCGCTACCGATAATAATACTGAAAATATTGTAAACAGAGGATCACTTCAATTAATATACTTATATACACATAAAAAGTCAATTAAATACAGTTAGTTTTTTCATTTCAAAAATTTTATGTTATATGAATTCTATACATTTTTTCTAATTGAGTGTGAATTTGTTTAAAAAAAAGGAAAATATCTATGGATCATATTTCAGTAGCTCGATGAGTAATTGTGTTTTTTTCTTAAAATAAAATTGCTACCTTTAAACGCATTGCACAAGAAATTAAGAAAATGTTTGGATTTTAACAAATAAGTTATAGTTGTTATTTTCAGTGGGAAATTGCTTTACGTGGTGGGTGCCAAACTAAGAACATAACTTCACTCCCCGCCCTCATCATATTTGTGGTGTGGATGTAGATGTTGTTTCCCTACTGGAGAGACCTACCCCTTGTAGACATACATTCAGAGGTATGCCATTGCCTGTCGAGAAGTGACCGCTCATAGAAAAAAAACGGTTTCTATGTAGGTTGGCTTTTATTATTAAAGCTTTAATGAAAAAAATTTATATATAAATAAATTATCATTATCGAAATTATTCACAGTTTTGTGAACTGTATTTTTTACCGATGTACTATTTTCGTAGTGAATTTTAAATATTGAACTAATTAAATAAATTTTAATAAACTGTAGATATTCTACGTAACAGCTCAAAAAAGATTATGACAAATCAACAGGATCTCGAAATTATCATTTAAATCTCTCAGGTATTTTTTAGTTCTGTAATGAAGAAAGTCTTTATTAATTTTATCCCTGGTAATTAAGTTGAATATTCGCTATTTTACTGGCTCAATTAACCAGTTCAGTTTACACAGTAGTTGTTGTCAATCTTTTTAAGTAGAAGAAGATTTTTCTAAAATTTAAAAAATCGAATACATACAGGTTAATAGTACGTAAAATAGTTGCCTACGTGATTTGAGAAAAACCAAAAATTTATTATTGTAAATTAAATTTAATTTTCTCTTATGAGAAAGGGAGAGTTGTATATTATTTATAATTTTTCAAAGAAAAGAAAGAAAAAAAAGAAAAAAAGAAAAAGAATTAATTGAATTAATTTTTTGAAAAGATTGAAAAATCTAAAAATTTATTAAATTTAAATTTAGTTTTTAAAAACCCAAAAAATTAAATTAATTTTAAAAAGATTAGACAAAAAACAAATTAGTTAATTAATTAAAATTAATTGTTTAATTTTTTTATTTTTATTTTTTAAATTTGAATTAATTGAATTTAATTTCTTAATGATTTGAAAAAAAAAACAAATTTAATTAAATTAAATTTTTAAAAACATAGAAAGAATTTGATTAAATTAAGTTTTTGAAAAGATCAAATAAAAATTTATTTAATTTAAATTTTTCAAAAGATAAAAAAAATTATCTAATTAAAATTTTTAAAGGATTTCATAAATACGAAAAATATAAAGGAGAATGGGGAGTTGTGAGATGGGTTTTGTTTTTGGACCCGTATTACTCAAAATCTTAATATTCTGCATATGTCAACGATGGAATCTTTAGTCAATGAATACTGGAAGCTATTGGTATGGCCTATTTAACAAAACTACAATTTTCCTTAAAATTAAAATTGTATATAATAATATAAAATATAATACAAAATACAAAAATGTGAGGAGTTGTGGGACACCATGGTTTAAATCAATAAAAATGACTTATTTTAGTTGTTAGTTCTTTATTAAGATGAAAAATAAAAAAGAAAAGACAATTGTTATAAAAAAGTGTATAAAAAATGCAATGCCATCAATAATATATTTGCATCGATCGTTGTTTTACTTGACTCACTCACATACCTATGACGCGGCATGATAAATGAGAAATCTACGAAAAAGCGGGAAAACAATAAATACTCAAATTTAACCAAAAATTTCATGATATAGTATAATATATACAAACAATGCATGAATATTGCGAGGTACTTATGAAAGATGCGTTAGGTTAGGTTAGGTTATGGTGGTAGTCGGTCTGTACGACCAACTCACTTAGACCTTACAGGTCCGTTGTGATACCACTGTGCTACACGGGAACCTCGTTTATCTTCCTTCGTGGAACCATTTCGTGGCTCTTATGAAGCGTAGTATTGATGCCAACCCCACGCCAGACAGTTCTGTAAGTGAATTAAAAAAGTATTTACCTAGACAACCTGCTCTGATTTTGGCTAGGGCTGGACAATTGCAGAGGAAGTGCTCAACTGTTTCTTCCTCTTGCGTTAAAACGTCGAAAAAAACGGTGTCTCACAACTCCCCACATTTGTTGTCTTACAACTCCCCAAATCGTTTTTTTTATAAATGGCCGCGTAGTCATAAACACATCGAACGTTCATGCCCAAGTGAATGTGTAAATTCAAAGCTAATAGGGCAATTAATACTTTGTATATATTAACATTTGCAATTTGCTTCAACAACTGATCGAATGTATCGCAAAACAAATGATGAAAAAAACTTACCGAGAAATTCCAAAACACAGTAACTGGAGAGACGCGTCGAATGCGTGTAAATATGACCAATGCTAGCTGAAAAGTGAGATCGCATCGAGAACACTTGTTGACACTTAAAATCGAATGTAAGCAAATGAATAATGCCGAAAGGTAACAATGTCTCACAACTCCCTGTGTCTCACAACTCCCCATTTTCCCCTATTAAATTTAATCGAATTTCATTAAATTAAAGTATTAACCAAATTATTTAATCAAAATTTAAAAAGGGTTTGAAAAAGATTTGAATAAATTTATATCAATTAAATTTGTAAAATTATTCTAATGTAATTTTAATTTTTTTTATTTTTCTTTTTTAATTAAATTTCTCTTAAAAATATTTTTATTTTATTTTTTATTTTTATTTACTTAACTTTTAAATTTGATTTGATTTCATTAAAATTTTAAAAAGATTAAAAAAAAAAAACAATTTAATTTAATTTTATTTATTTTATAATAATATAATTTATTTTTAAAAAGATAAAAAAAAAACAAAAAAAATGTTAAACTTATTTTAAATAAAACTTTTAAAAATATTAAAAATAATTATTAAACTTAATTCAAATTAACTTTGAAAAGAAAAACAACAAATGTGATTAAATTAAATTTAAAAAAATAAACACAAAACAAAATTTTATTTAATTAATTTTTTAAAACGATTTAAAAAAAGCAAAAAATGTATTAAATTAAATTAAATTTTATTAAATTTTTAGAAACATAAAAAAAAACAAAAGAATTAAAAAAATTGGTTCAAATTAAATTTTTAAAAAGATAAAAAAACCAAAAGATTATTTAATTTTAATTTTATTTTATTTTGCCTTTTTGATTATATCTATGTTTTTAAAAATATTTTTGTTTTATTTATGTTTTTTGGATTTTATTATTTATTATTTTTTGTTATTTAATTAATTTTTTAAATTTGAATTAATTTAATAAAATTTTTAAAAATATTACAAGAAAATATTACAAATTTTGTTTGAAAAAAAAATGAAAAATATATTTAAATTTAATTTGTTTTCATTGAAATTTTAAAAATATTAAAAAAGAAACAAAATTTATTTATAGAATAAATTTAATTAAATTTAATTTTATTTTGCTTCATTTGTTTAAATTTCTGTTTTTAAAAATCTTTTTTTTTATATATTTCTTTTTCATTTTATTATTTTTATTTTGTTATTTTTTTTATTGTCTTAATTTTCCAAATTCTAATTCTTCTTCCAATTCTAATTAGTTTAACAAAATTTTTAAACAGATTAACAAAAATTAAAATTAATTTAAATTAAATTGTTAAAAAGTAAAAAAAAAATTCAATGAAGTTGCATTTTTAAAAAGATTAACAAAAAAACATGTATGTATTAAATTCAATTAAATTAAATTTTTATTTTGAAATTGTTAATTAAATCGTTATTTTATTATTAAACTGACACTGATTCACACAAAATAAAAAAATTTGGAGGCCACTACAGCAGTTCAAATAAAATATTTATGAAAATCCTCTTTCTGCAGACTCAGCTAACCGCACTGTTAGTTTACTCATTAAAAGCTACCCCTTACTACTAAAATTTACATAATTCCCTACCACAACAATAGCCACAATACACAATTGCCGTAATCCAATACATAAACAATTCCTTGAAGAGTTTTAAACCGAAAGGGCACAGTAGAGAAACATACACAAAAACATTGCAGTTATTGTTGTTGTTGAGTACAATGCAGTGGATTCTCAGTTTCCAGAATTCCTGATTTTAGTGTCTGTGACGCCACTCTGTTAACCTACTGGAAGTGCGGCCAACTACAGAGACACCGCGCAAAATTCTAGTGAAAACCACAACCAATCTGCTCTTTGTATTAATTACAGACTTGACTAAAATCACTGAACTGCACTCGGATTATGAGCCTAGCATAGCATTTTAGTCCGTCACGTATTACGACTGCAAATAACTAAGTAACTCAGGTAAGGACAATAATGGCTTAACGCTGCTTTACTTTGCAACGCATTCACTTCTAGCTAAGAGTTGTTGTGGATATTTTGTGGTTCGCCACAGCGCGCCCGAATTCAGGCTGCCATCCTCTACCTACTAGTGCAGCAGCGATCATTCTTACAGGCCATAATGCTGCTAATAGCTGCTAATGATTTTAAATCGAATGTAGGCCGCCTTTGTTCTTAAGTAGTTTTTCTCAAATTTATGCCAAATCATTACTTTCGCTAGCGGATGCATAAGTATGTAAGCGAGGTACGAGTATTAATTGCGTTACTCCATTATGCAGCTGGCAGTTCCGCTCAGTGCCAACTCAACCAACGAGAAACGAATTAGATAAGACACACTCACACGATATTTCTTCAAGGCTTGCGTTCATTTTGAATGATTTGCATTTTTGGCCTTTCAAAGCCTATTTAGCTGGGCTCATCGACTTTTCTGTTGGCAATCGGCAGCGCGGCGCAATTTTTTAATTTTTTTTTGCTATGTTGAAAATTTAGGATGTCTAACGAGGTTAACGATAAGGAGGGTTGAATATCAAATTACCTCAATAGATATCAAGATGGCCGTAATCAGCCATTAAATTGCATTCTTATAATTTTACGGACGGCTGAAAGGTAATTTCTGTATGACGCAGTTTAAAAAGTAAAGAAAGTAAAATTTCATAGGAGCACTAACACACAAAATGTTTCTAAAGTAGTTGCAAATTGTGTAACCTCCTTTGCTCCTGCAGCCTGGTTCAATAATGCATATTTTTTATTTTTTTTTTATTAACGATTATTATTCATTTTTTAGAAGAGCTGTACAGCGACAAAATAAAGGGTGCACCACATATTGAAACGTTTTAACTATTTATTTTGTGATTTCTATTATTTTTTTATAAAAACATAGTTTATACTAACACAAGCACCGTTTAAAGCAAAGTTTCCAACTTTGTATAAAATTTGTGAATATTCGATAAATTTTCATTTAAATTTAAAATTCTTTATTAAAAATTTCTAGAAAAATTCCAAGCTCGCAGTTTTATAGATCACTGAATTTTGGTGTTAAAAAGTGCAAGTTTCAAGTGGTTCCAAAAACGCGTTGATTTTTGACAATTTTTCTGCTGACGGTGTTGGGTGTTTTCTTCCATACAAAAACAAAAAGAGGGGCAGGCTTTCAATGGAGAAAATGCACAAGACCGCGTCCGAAAAAAATTAAAAAAATTAGTTTTGTTTTTGATATACTTCAAACTTGTACTTCAATACACCAAAATACAATGATCTATAAAATTGTGTACTTGAAATCTTTCTAAAAGTTTTGAGTAAATAGTTTGAAATTTTAATGGAAATTCGCCGAAGTTTTACAAATTTTATACAAAGTTCGAAACTTTTCTTTAAATGATTTTTGTTGTAGTATGAACTATGTTCTTATAAAAAAATAACTAAAATTTTAAAATAAATAAATAAGTATTGACAACGTATCAATATGTGGTGTACACGTAATTAAAGGTAGATGAGACGGTGCAAACTCGAGAATAATTTGTAGGCTGTGCTGAGTAGTTTTATACCACGTTAGTTTTCACATGACATCTTGTCCGTTTTTTCATGCACTGGTTCTATGGATCCTACCATAGCCGTGGTATGAACTTTCGTATTACTGCTACTCCATCCTCGTTCAGAACTTTAAACAGTTCAGCGGTAACCTTCACCAGGTTGTTGAATAACAGTATTTGAAGCGACTTTTCTCCACCGTTGGTATTTACGATTTTTATAAATTTTTCCTGCTAAAAGAAATTAAGCCACCAATTTAAAGGAGTCCTATTTATTTTTCTCCATATTATTCTCACTTCCATATCAAACAAAACAATTTTCTTCTAATTTCTGCTTCAGGTAAATCCACATCTACCTCCTTCCACCAAATGTGCATTAACACCTGAAAAATTTCTGTTTTGACATTGTCCGGTTTGTTCATGTCTGTCGTAATATTCCATTTTTAAAATGGCATCAAGCAAAGAGGATCACTGAATTCTCGCATGCAAATGGCGCAGTAAAATGAAAATTGAGTTGTCAAACTACGAAGTGACAGCTGTTGAATAAGAATGACAAGAAAAGACAGAGATGAACAAGAGTTTCGGGAAGACAGATGTGTTTTGATATTGAAAACCGCGGCCTCCACCTGACATTGCTGTTTTAACAGAGGTTTCTTAACAGAGATATTTTAACAGAGCTTTTTTAACGGAGATTTTTTAACATAATCTGTAGAAGTGTAGATGTGGCGTAAGAACTACGAACCTCATTTTGCCAATTGAATTCATGTTGGGATTGAGAGTCAGCTTCGAAAAGTGGGTACAAGTGCCGTATATACTTACATACTTTGTTTTGAATAATTTTTGTTTTGTATATATGTACATACATACATACATATAAATAATATTCAATATTTATATCATTTTTTTGTTTTGCACATTTTTATATTTAGAATTTTGTTTTTAAATATGTTTCAAAAAGTTAAAATTTTCAAATGTTTGTATATGCATATAGAAATATATATACATACCAACAACTATCCAGCATGCGTTGGACTGCCTTTAAGCCAAAGCAGATGTGAAATAGTAGTGCGCAACCCAATAACAAATCTGCAGGTATAGAAATCGTCCTTGCTTTGTCTGTTTATTCCCGCTTAGGCCTTTAACTCTTTATGTCGAGTATATTTCGAAACGAAAATTTTTCGCATAATGTCGAGTATAATCGACAATTGCATTCGTATTATTATTCAAAGAATCAACTGTAATTTTTTTCGCCTGTAAAAGGTCCAATAAAGATATTTTAAAAAATGTACATTTTGGAGTATTTAATTGGTTTCGCAACCTTATTATTTTAATACACACGCTTTTATTTTAAAATAACAAATCCTGCGGAAGTACCGTTACAAAACGATTTTTAAAAAAACATTTCGTATGCATTTCTCAGTCGATGTCATAGTTGAGGGAACGAAAGTTATAAGAATCCTTGATTTTTATTGAATTATATTCTGATAATTCATCTAATTGGTCTCAACTTGGTCGTCCAGCTTCAACTACTTCTTTATGATTACTTGGAGAGCATTTTCCTGGCATATTATCAAGTACAAAAGCAGATGGTTATACTGTTCAAAAAGTGATATTAGAAGAGAATCCGAGCATTTACAAACCATTATTGCCCTTAATTTAAGTTTTTAGTTTTGCAACTTAGATTTCTTGAATTCAATTTGGTATTTATTGCTTCTGCTTTCATTCCTACAATGCTTCAATTGTATGTTTACGTGATATATATTTTTTATCAATGAAATAAATTTTGGTTGTCAACAACGAATTAAAATATATATTAAAAATATTATATTATAAAATATTAAAATAAAATTAAATATATTAAAAATATATATTTTCTAAAACACCAACGCGCAACAATTTTTAGTCATAACTGCCTACTTTTATAGGCGGAAAGCTTTTACTCTGTTTTTGTCAAGGCGAATTTATTGAAGGTGGTGCCACTAGACCAACAACAATGTGTTGTACGTTTGATTGTCAAAGAAAAGGATTGGCAAAGTAGAAAACAAAAAATTAATTCGTCTTGTTTTATTCTGTACTGATATCCACAGGGACCCAGCGAAAAAAAATAAAAACAAATCAGCTGATTTCCCAACACCAACTTTAATAGATTCGCTTCGGTTTATGTCTACGCTGGAAAATAATTAAGCAGGCAGAAAAAATTTTTCGAAATCAAATTAAAAAGTTAAAGCTTAAGCGGAGTTTCGCATATAGCGAACGTACACACAAACATGAATTTTTTTGAAAAAATGCTTCTTTTGTTTTCGAAATTTTAATAGTAATAAGGAAGAATTAATAAATTTAACTAATGTTGTGTGAGAGTCAAGATTTTAAAGTTCTATGTAACAAAGCAGTCCTCAAATTGGTTGATTCATTTTTGAAATTCATGCATGTCAGCAGGAGTCACGCAGGAGCAGACACTAATCAAACACTTATGATTCATAATGTAAAAATAGAAAAAGTTTCAAATTTCAAATACCTTGGATGCTGGTTGAATGAAAATTGGGACACATCAGCCGAAATAAAAACCAGAACCGAAATGGCTAGAACTACATTTTGCAAATTTAGAAAGATCTTAAGCTGCCATGACTTCGATATAAATCTTAAAATTCGTTTTGAGAAGTGTTATGTGTGGTCTGTGCTCTTATATGGCATGGAATGTTGAACACTCAAAGTCTCTGACATGAACAGACACGTTGCCTTCGAAATGTGGATTTTTAGGCGAATTTTGAAAATTCCTTGGACTGATCTGGTTTCTAACTTAGAGGTTCTACGACGGGACAGACATATCATGAGAAACACCAAATCCCACATGTTACTATTAATACTGGAAGGAAAAATTGAAGGAAAACGCTGCGTTGGCCGGAAGCAGTTATCATGGTTACAAAATATATGGCATTGGACGGGCATATGCAATGTTGCAGAATTAGGGTATTAAGCTAAAAATAGAGATATTTATAAAGATATTATAAATAATATAAATTAATATGTTTTGCGTAATGTAGCTAAGAAACAGAAAGATATAAAATATTGTATGATCGCTATACATTCGCAAACGAATAAGCAATACGGAAGAAGATTTTTGATTTGTTGCAATTTGAAAATTAGTTTCGTGATTTTTTAGACATGTCTTTTAGACACGACAATTTTGTTTATGCAATTCATGCCGATATGAACCTTGCAAGACGGTAAAACTTTAAAATGCAAAAAACCTTGTACAAATATTTCATAAGGTGCAGAGATATTCATATAATATATATAGATATTCAAAATACTCGTATGGTATATACAAAAAATCTGCCGAACTTACTTGGTTTTCCATAAAAACAAAAATTTTGCAGCTCCTACAGACGGACCCACCTTGAGAGATGGGCCATAAAAAAAAATGTACACATGTGAATGACCACAAAAGGCACCACCGTCTGTTACTGTTTTGACTAACTCTTCGGTCGATGGTGTTTCTCCGTTATTATCTTTGAAAGCGTAGTAAATACCAATGCGAATATCTATACTGAAAAAGTTTTGGAAGGTGCAATAAAGCTGCTGATAATCAAGTATTTAATTCAGAGAGAGAGAGAGAGAGGTGGAGAGAGAAGGTAGGTGAACGTTTCTCCACCGTTTTTATCCATTAAAGAAGGCATCATATTCGCTAATTTGCCTACCGACTCGGATCCAATAGTAGGTAAGTTAGATGGCAAGACTACCCCACGGACACACTGCAAGTAGCAATAGAGGGCCGTTTTGACACCATAATGTAGACCACTACCTGCGAAAAATTACAAAACTTTAAAGAAGAAAAACCATCTAAAGCCATCCAATGCTGTTGATGAAGTGGAGGAGAGAAAAGTCATTTAGGCTCGAGAACTGCCTCAGGCTATCACCAAAAGGTACACTAGGGAATCTAGCCGCTAGACCCAGGCATTTGTAAAGAAAATGATCAACAGCCTCTTTCTCTGCAGGATCCCCACAGCTGCTGCAATGGGGGTTGTTCGAAAGTCCAAGCGTCTCCGCATGAAATCCGCTCACCCAGTGACCAGTGAACACCGCTATGAGCTTAGAAATTTAATGGCGGCGGATCCTCAGCACTTTAAGCGTCCTAATTCTGTCGTACCCTAGGTTTCCCTGTTTAATTTCTCGATTAGGAGAAGTAGGTTTGCCCGACCTGACAGCCCCAGACAACTTTCAGTGGGGTTACTTAAAGAGGCTAGCCTATAAATCGTGTATACCCCAGACTCCAAAAAAAAGTTGTCAGATGATACGACAACGACATCTAAACCAAAATCCCGACGGAGGTGTTGCAAAATGTCATGGAAAGTGCAAAATTTCGCATCAAGAACGCAGTTGGTAGCCACCTATCAGCTAAAAAGGAATTTATTGCTTCAATTAAACATATGCCGTTACAAAATCACATTTTTTAATCAAAGCAACATTTTAAGCAGAAAAAAACGCATTACACATTTTGCGTCACCTTGTATATTTAAATTAAACATATCATCAGTTACTTCTAAATTCCTAGATTTGCGTAATTTTTAACTGAAATAAAACAAATCAACAGCAAATAATATTTTTTCTTTCCACTGAAACAAAAACAAAACAATAATCTAACTTAGGCATCATTGCAGGCTTAGTATAATGCGTGCATAGATTGCTAATTTTCTAAAACAACTAATTGTAGTAGAGCTCCTCACTAATCCTCTTTAATTCGTCTGATTTTAGGAACACTGATCGGCTTTGCTCGGTCGCAAAATGCAAATGCTCATAAGCGAATTGCGCTACTTAGCGCACCTGTAATATGCAAGATAAGATGGAAGCTGCACTTTGTATGGATGCATGCAGGTATTTGTACACAAGTTAAGTCCGCCTTTAAAATACTCGCGCACACATCCCAACAAGCACAAAAACAAATATTTCTCCAGTTCTCATGCAGATATCCAACATTGTTCTTCCGCTCATTTTTAACGTTGGAAAATACTGTAGCACGATGAAAACAATTCAGAAGGTGTGGCCAAGATCAAACCTTTAACCGGCTCTCAGAGAATTTGAAAGAATCAGCTAATTGGTTCGTAGTAGACACCAAAAAAAAAAACGACAAAAAAATTGGGACCAAAAAAAACCCCAAATAGTAGGCACGAAGGAAATATAACGCCAAAAAGTAGGCACCAAAAATATATTTCCTACAAGTTTACACCAACAAACAAGCGTCAAAAAGTAGGCAGAGTTATTTCTCACTAGAAAGTAGCAACCACAAGGAAAAACTCAGGAAAAATAGCCTAAAGTGTTTCTAAGATATGTATAAGGTATAGCTTTCTCTCTCCTTTTCCCCTACGCTATATCTTTTTTCTCTCTCACGGAACGAAAATGCCAAATTTGTTGCATGGCCTTGAAATTTTATTCTCCATTCTCGCTCGTCCATCGACGCCTACGAAGTTTCGCTTCAAAAATCAACATAGTTTCGCTGTTGCCGCTGAAGAACGACGAGTGTGTGAATACTTATGAAATGAGTGACGGTGACGTGGCAACCGAACAACAACACAATTTTATTTTTCTTCATAGTAGATTGGCCAAACCTGGTGATCTATTATCCTTGTACTCAAGTTCTCTAGTTGATATCCAACATCATTCTCCAATTTGTCGCTAACTTTGAGCTGCAAATTGAGAAGAGCTTGAGAAAACGGATTTTCTCCAAAATATACAAGTGGCAGCGTTGTTAAAGAATATACAGCGCACGCTCGATAGCGTGAACTAATTCAAACCAAGGCAGTTCACGTTAACAAAAGTGTTCAATTTTGGAATGCCCAAAAAGACTAAGTAAATATATTTTTTTACATTTAAATTCACATTTTATTCTTGTTTTCGTTACATATTAAATGAAAATTAAGTCATATGATGGTTTTATTTAAAAAAATCAGTCATCTTTTCTTGTATCTTCTGTTTTTCTAAAACTTGAAGCACAGCTTCCTCCCTTAAACGTTTTAGCACACTCATATCATTTTGATCGATGTCTTCATGACCATCCCATATTAACGCCTTGTTGAGAATTTCCACTGCTTCAGTCGGCTTAATTTTCTCCAGTTGCTCTGATACGCTGTCATCATCGGATTCGTCCTCCTGTTGATGATCGTCATCTGCATTGCCCTCCTCGATATCTTCGTTCCATTCATGAATGGCTGGTAACGTTAACCCAATCTGAAATTTTTAATAAAAAAAGTTTTTTCAATAATCCACATACATACATATCTTTGAGCATATCTGGGAACACGAACGAACCTCAGGACTTAAACTACTAAGGAGATCGACGGTGTTGCTCATCAAGGTGCGAAGTTCAGCTCCCCATTTTTTTTTAAACCGCCAACGGAACATTATCTTCGGGATCATCATTGATTACGTCAAAATTTAAAATACTGTTCCAGCACCTAGCTAATGTTGCTTCACTAACACGAAACCAAGCAGCATCCAAAAGATATATAACTGTTTTTAAGTTAATTTTTTTCAACTACTCGAGCAAATCAGACTTTGTCGCTGCTAGTGAAGCTAGAAAGCTGTTTCTGTAATGCAACTTAGTGATTTTATTGCATTCTGATCCATCGGTTGAATGGGGGCAGTAACGTAAACATTGCCGAAATTTGCCCATTCATATGGGTGAGAAGGAGCGTTGTGGATTAGGAGCAGAGCTTTAATTGGTAAGGCTTTCTCCTTTAAAAACGATGTAACCTTAAAAAACAATCAGTTAACCTTAAAAATCGGACAAATCTTAAAAGGAATATTCACCTGTGGAACAAATGACTCATGAAACCATTGCTCGAGAATAGTCGACGTCATCCAGATGGATTTCGAGCTCTTATAGTCGGTGGGACACTGAGAGTTTTTAAAGCAGCGTGGATTCTTCGCCTTTCCAATTACCAAAAGCTTAAGCTTGTAAGATCCAGTGGCGTTTGAACAGCGTGATTCGCTGCTTCTTGGACTTTACCCATGGGGCTCTCTTCTCCAAACTTGACGCGTACGTTTTCTCTGGCAAAAGTCTCCAGAATAACTCCAACTCATCAGCATTATATAACTGATCGTTGCACAACTTTAATTCGGCGATTTTAAACGGATCCACTAGTTGAGGTTGCGAAGACAGTTTTTCGCCTGATATTTTAAGAAGACGAATACCGTACCTCTTCTTGAATCCTTGGAGCCATCCATCACTAGCGAAGAAGTTTGCTTCATTTTCTTTAAGTTTTGTTAGTTTTTGCCTTTTTTTCAACATTAGAGCATTTACAGGCCAGTTTTTATCTCGCATTCGGATAAACCAACGATAAAGAGCTCTCTCCATTTTGGGCAACTCTGAAGAACGCAGTGTTTTTCTATTTACAGGTCCACAATACGTGTTGTTTGCGCATTTCAAAATCACTAGCTTTTTCGCTTTAATGTTGCAAATTGTTGATTTAGCAACATTATATTTCTTTCCTAAAATCGTCATAGATGAGCATTTTTAAAAAGCCTAGAATTTTAGCCTTTTGTTTTAATATCAAGCACACGGGTTTTGTAGAACTCTTTTTCACCAAAAAACATAAGACGAAACACTCTTTGCAAAACCATAACCGCGATGAAATATTTTACTCCTTACACGCAATTACGAATAAAATACCTATTTTATAGTGAGGGATTCCCCAATTTCAGAATTACTTGAGATCAATGTAAAGTACATTCAAATAATTGTAACGTTTATTGTTCATGTTAAAGAGCTTTTTGGGGTGTTCACGCTTTAGAGCGTTCACGTTATCGAGCGTGCGCTGTACATACATTCGACGCGTAGATACAAAATATTAGAATCACTGAATTTTAAAGCGAATTATTGTAATTAGAAACCTATTTTCAATTAAAATGCGGAACTAACTTTTTCTCAACTTGAGAAACATTCCTTTTTTCCTGTAAGGGAAAATTTAATTTTTGTTGAGAAAACTTTTATTCTCTCAAAGGGGAAATACCTTAGTTCTCAGCTCAACCTCAAGTTGAGCTCAAATCTAACTGTCTGTTGGGATATAACCTGCAATGTAGTGCACAAACAACTAATCGCATTTACACACACCCTGTGAAGACAATGTCACTAAGCGTTGGCGACGCGTAGTCTTTGTCTGAGCTCACCGTTCGTTGCCGTCGGTCGCCGATTTGTGTAATCCTTTGTTTTGATAGGAGCTGCTCAAAGTATTGCCCCTTTAATAAAGATCACAAATTGGTGGTTACCGAATGTACATAAATGTTGGGCACAAGTGAAGCCTGGAGAATTCGGTAGGTAATTCGGGTTAAACGGAAAGGTGGTAAAGAGGGCTATTACCGCATTACCATTTAACGTGAAATACAAAAATTGTCAACTTAAGATGAAAATGAAGCAGAAGATGTTGTGATTTGGATTTGTTTTTTAGGAAATTAATTTCAATTGAAGTGGAATATTATATTGCAAATACTTTGTGGCACTGAGTTGATATTTAGTTTAGGTGCGGGAATTTATTGGAATGCCAAACAGGTACGTATACGAGTATAATAGGGCGGGTCGATTTAAAAATCGCTCATTGCTCTGTGAAAATCGTATTCTAGGGATTAAAATAAGAAACTTTGCCGAAGGAAATATACCTCTAAAACGAATTCTGATGCCCCCCAATTTGGGTCGAACGAAAAATCCCACTTTGACCCATTTAGAGTGCTCCAATCGAGTCTAAATGTATGACCGACCCCCACTAACTTTGGACGACCGATCCACCCATGCCAGTGGCTCACCCCCTGGAACTCCCCTGGGGAGCTCCCCATACAATCATTTCAAAATATCACCATTTTTGGCCTTTACATGAGAAAAGAAACTAAAAAGTTCGACCCAAATTGGGGGACATCAGAATTCATTTTAGAGGTATGGTTCCTTCGGCAAAGTTTCTTATTTTGATTCCTAGAATATGATTTTCACAGAGCAATGGGCGATTTTTTTGCCGCCCCACAAATCGACCCGACCTAGAGTATATTCTTAAATTCCAGCAAATTTATATGCTTCACTACAACCACCAAATGGTTCGCTATGAACCGAGTCCATGATGTGTATTTTCCACGGACTCGGAATCAAGATCTAAGTGATATTTTAAAGCAATAATCTCATACTGCGAATATACCAAACTCATGGTTTGACTGGACGCGGTAAAAAAAGCGGGACTAGACGTTAGGCAGAGCTTAACCATCGATGGATAGCCTGTTTATTCGGAACAAATAATTAGTTTCATCTACCTGAAATCTGGAAATTGGTGCCGTGGGTGATGATGAGATCATTGAACTTCTCTTCCAATAAATCTATGTACCGCTTCTCAAACCGTAGATGGAAATCACATATTTCTATAGCTAGAACCATACCAAGTGTTCCGGGCGCCATGACTTTTATGGAATTCTGGGATTCTTAGTGTGGAGTTCTAGCTTGAGCCCTATGCCATTCATTTTGGGCCACACAAAGCTAGTTATCATAAGAAATAAGGGCTAGTGATACCACCGAACAAAAATCTCCACCAAACATTCGCGCTAACGTACAGTAGAGCAACCTGATAGATCTCTCGCCTATCCTAATTCGGCAATTTAGTTGTGGTTTATGAAGCTACTGAATCAGAAATGAGCTACGGATCAACTCAGCTCATTTGGAGATGGAGTTTGGGCTCACAAGCTCATTCAATTGGGCTGACAAGTGCATAAAATTGAGTCCAAACGACCACAGGCAACTCCCTGAGTTCGTTATTTAATTGGTAAAAATGTTATCCAGAGATCTGGAAGGAGTTTGTCCAAAGAATGATCTTCTCGGCAGATACCCATTCTTGGCTTACAGTTTATGCCAACAAGTGTGGCATTTTCGGAGCGAACGCAATCAACAAATGTTCGAGCAGACATCAATTCACAAAGATTTCACAAAGACTTGATGCGGTTTATGGCATGGCTGACCTTATTTCTTTCGAAGAGTGGAAGAATACATCGTAATCGCCAATAGGCCTCTATATAGGGCGATGTAAGCCGATTTTCTGGGGCAAGAGCTTGACAACATTGATTCATCCGAGCTGTGGTTCCAACAAGATTGCGGTATCTGCTATACATGCGGCGAAATGTTTGAAGTTGCGAAGGAGAAATACGACAATTGGGTCATCTCACGCCGACCCTTCATCAACTGACCGCTAGGATAATGCGATTGGACACATATCGAGTATTTTCTCTAGGACTACATTAACCAGCAAACCGCTCTGGACTAGTTCGAGGCCAACATTCGAGACTACATCGCGCGGGAATTGATCATAAAAGAATCGAAATTTTAGAAATGTGAATTTTTCGATAAGCTACCGTTCATATTATCCGTTTTTTACTTATTTCTGACGTTCAAGTAGATTTTTGAGTTTTGGTGTATTAGGAGACCTATGGGGTTAGGGGTAGGCAGAATTTTAAAAAAATTGGATTTTTTGTTTGATTTTCCTAAAGTATAGGATTTTTTTTTAATTTCGATTTTCTTAAACAATTAATTGTCGGTCTTTTTCTCGAAAATCTGAAAAATATTTCCTGAGTTTTTAGATGAATTTTCAAAGACTTGTGATGATCACCGCAAGGGACTTCTGGAGAAACGGGCTCCACACAAACAGCAATAACTTTTACAATTATTTATTAATTTTCTTTTTTTTTTAATTTTGCTTAAGTCAAGTCGAAACATGATGTATGATTGCTTTGTTTTTATTTTTGTAAAAAAGCAAAAAAAAAAAATTGAAAATCATCATGTTTTTGGGCCTCTGACTACCTCTAACCCCTTATAGCAGAATTTTATGACAAATATTTTTCTGGTACATTTTAAACTCCCTTTTTTAAGTATCTCGCACACAACAGTCACAAAAGGCCCATCTAGGATTAAAATGTTCCACAAAAATGCTTCTGGTTATTTTCATGAACACTTCATATATCTAAAGTGTAGGGATCCCATAGTCTTCTTCATAGTCTTCAAATGTGTAAAAGTGTGTAAAAGTTGACCACCTAAAAAGAAATTCAGGCCTACACTTTCAAATAGCCGAGAAACGTTTTCTTTTGTGGTCCTCTCTAAAATCGGTCTTTCTCTTTCACCTCACCTCCTTCATAATGGTATCACAAAGGTCGAGTCTTTCTTCGTCAAAGTGTGCTCGCTCCTTGGGCAACCATACCAACCTAAGCCTAACCTAACCCCTCCAAAAGATTCCCGTCACCAGTCACGTGGCTGTCTACGACGATTTGCCATAATAATTTGCAAAAGTTGAGAACTCTGATCCCTGCTAGAAAAAATGGAGACGAAAATTTTTAAGTCGCTATATATTTTTTTGACCTCAGAATACAGAACTCGGAATTCTGTTTTGTGCTGCGCAGTGAAATTAACAGCCAGTCCAAATAAAGTTTTACTAAAACATGCGCGGGTACACAAGGTGGCGCAAAATTAATCATCCTATCGCGAGTTTTGTAATTTTAGTGAACTAGACAGCTGCAGTATACAAACAGACAAGTAAGGGAGCGCGTAAAGGTCAAAATAAAAATTGTCATCCCTCAAAATCCGTTTTTTTATTTAGTAAAAAAGTAATTCAGAAACAAAATTTGATGATTAATTTTGCGCCACCTTTTATCTATTCTTTTCACTCACAGTGTTGTGCAGATTCTAATCAACTTTTGATGATTATTTTGCGCCACTTTTTATGTAGCAATTGCTCTATTTAAATTCCTTTTGCATCTTTCTTATTCGGCCACTCTATATTATTGCTACTAAGTTGAATTTTTTCAAGAATAACAGCATTTATATAAGTGTCCTTACACTAAAAGTGTTGCTAGATAGCTTACAATAACAACGAAATACAAAAACAGTCGCCTATATGCGTCATAAATTTGATTGTAGTGATGCATTCCCCATTGAGGAGCTACAACATAAATAAATGAGTTGCTTAATTTCTCCACTCGTTGTTACTCCCCTGAGCTCGTAGCAAGCGCAAATGCGATTTTGAATATTGAAATAAAATTCGACATTTACAACTATGTTAATTTGCACCTCATTTTGTCCTATTAGCTTAATACGAATCTTTCTCAGTTCACATACATATAAGCATCTAATTTCAAATCCTTTTTCACCTTTACTAATTCTGTGTATTTTATAAATAGAAGAGAGTTAAATTTTGTTATGAAAACAACAGTATGAAGAGAACGAGAATAAACACGTGAGCGCACATTGAGCGTACTCGTACAATGAGTAGTTGTTGGATTGTAATTGTGACGCCTGATTGATAACGCATTGGCTTTATCACCATGGGAAATAAGTCAAAAGCCAATTCAACAATTTGTTGTTTTTATACACGTACAACACCAACATGCAACTGTTGTTGTTTTGTAGTATTTTCTCATTTTTTGTGCACCAGCGCAATGGCGTTGATGCGGCCGCGCCTGGGTGTGAGTGAGATTGCGTGAGTGCATAAGTGTTTGTGCATCCAACACACACTCTACATATACACAGCAAAATGCGTGCGCCTGTGTTGTAACACCCTTATGCGCTTAGTGACTACCTGCACACCCATTACAAAGGCCAACAATCGGAAAACTACCCTACACGAATGTTGTGATGAAAGAGCGAAAGAGATAACGCGCTGCAGGATACTTATCTGGCCTTTTGGCATTTGCTTTTATTTTGCGGCGCAACATAGGACAAGTCACACACAGTCAACGGTTGGCAACGCATCGCAGGACCTACTGCTGTTGTGCCATTTCATTCAGACACTTGCCGTTGGTCTGCTCGATTGACTGGTTCATGTGAGTAGCATTCAAATACGCGAGTCCATGCAGTCATTGTGTCAGTCGGTGGTTGTTGGTCGTAACGTAAATTTAATGCGCGCGGGAAATGCGATTTTAATCAAATGCGACGTGTTTTGATGTCACTAACCGCATTGTGCTAATTGCAATTAGTACAAGTAATTTGAGGGAACAACAAAAACAAAAGTAATTAGTGTGTTCTAAAGCAAAACATTGTTAAAAAAAGTGCAATTAATTAACTGCGTTATTGGTAAACCGTTTACCAAAGAAAGATAACAAAGAAAAGCAAGCGGAAAATTGTGCGAAAAAAATTGTTAAGTGACAAGTTGAATTTAAAATAGTTTGCTAACATGATGACCACCACAACGCCACACCCCATCATGGCGGCTGTTATGCGCCCCGTGCAGGATAACTCCGTCTCGAGGCCCCGCGCGGTCTACAGCATCGATCAGATTTTGGGCACACAAACAAAGAGAAGTGGTGAGTTTAATAAACTGGAAGAAGAAAATTATTAAACAGTTATTTTAAAATAAATAATTGAGAAATTATTTGTAAAAAATTAAAAAAAAAAATTATAATAAATAAAAAAATTGTTGGATAATAAACATACAAAAAATTATTTTATAATAAATAAAAAAAAATATTTTATGAAAAATAAAGAAACATAATAATAAATAAAAAAAATATTTTATAATAAATTTAAAAAAATATTTTATGATAAATAAAAAAATCACCTAATAATAAATGCAAATTTGTCTTGTGGTAAGTTAAATAAGAAATTATTATACTGAAAAATAAAAAACATATTTTATGATAAATAAAAAACAATATTTTATCATAAATAAAAAAAAATATTTTATAATAAATTTAAAAAAAATTATTTATAACGAATAAAAGAATTACTTTATAATAAATAAAAAATTGTTGTATAACAAATAAAAAAACATATTTCAAAAAAAAACCTTATATAATAAATTTAAAAAAATTCTTTTACGATATGCAAAAAGTTATTCCATAATATATGAAAAAATTTTATAATAAATTAAAAACATTATTTATAATACAAATTTATTTGATAATAATTAAAAAAAAGTTTACAATAAATTAAAAAAAAAATATTTCATGATATGCAAAAAACTATTCTATTATATATGAAAAATTGTATAATAAGTTAAAATTTATTTTATAATGGATAAGAGATTACTTTACAAAAAACTAAAAATAATTACAATAAATAAACAAGATTAATTTATAATAAATACAAATTAATTTTTTAATAAATAAAAAATTTATATATTTTATAATAAATTAAAAAAATTATTTTATAATGAAAAAAAAAAAAAATTTATTTTATAATAAATTAAAAAAGCAATATTTTATAATAAATTAAATCAAGTATTTTATAATTCATAAAAATGTATTTTATAATAAAAAAATTATTTTGTAATAATTACAAATTAATCTTTTAATAAATAGGAGATTTTTTTATAATAAGTATAAATTTATTTACAGTAAATAGAAACCAATTTTTTGAATGTCTATTGATCTATTTATCTATTTGAGGACCTCTGAGTTTTGTGCTGCCTTTAAAATGATGAAACGAATGAATGGGTATCTTTGATATATATTTAACTAGCTTTAACCCGCGGCCCCTCTCGCGTAGGAGTAGTATTGAGGGATTTAAGATATGTATATAAAAGAATTACAAACAATAATTTCATAGAAAATAATTTTTTATAATTTTTTATTAATAACCATAATATTATATTACAATACCCGGCATCCATTGCTATGCCTCGTTGAATAAAATCAAAACAACCAGTCTGAAAAATATCAAGCAAAATTATTTTTATTGTTGCATTTGGGTCATAGTTGAACAGCTTATGCGGATTATGAAGTCTAGAGTGTGCTATAAATAGTGGGAAATAGGAAAAACTAAGATTTTTTAGATTAAATTTAAGCAAATATTCGATTATTAGTGACGAATGAGAGTGGTGGCGCGGCCTGGGGGCTGTGCGAAGGGGGTTCCATCATAAAAACATGCCTATAACCTTCATTGGGCGAAAATATGAATGTATAAAAATTTTTACCTCATTTGGTGTTGCCGTTTCGTAGTGATGCGCGGACAACGTACAGATATTCAACTTTATAGTATAGATTATATAATTAGTCCTTACGCCTTTCTACAAATAGAGGGACCTACAGTTTCAAGCCAACTCCAAACGGCAGATATTTTCATATGAAGAGCCTTTTCATGGCAGAAATACACTCTGAATTCCGAAAGGTACTCACGCATCACCCATTCGGCTACGGTGGCCCCGGAGGTTTACCTTTATGAAATATGAATCTATGAGTGTATGAAATATTTGCTTTCAATAGCAGAAATGTACCCGCGGTACTACTTGCAAACATTCTGAAAAGCAGCTGCTCTTAGGAACAAAAATTTTCTATTCCTTCAATCAGAACTCAGCGCAAGATTTGCGAACTGAGAAAAGGCATTCGGTGTTACGGAGCAAACTTTTAATTTATTTAGATTTATAAAATTGAGTGATATGGACGAATTGATTTTGGCAAGCATAACTAGGACTAATAGCAAGTTTACAGCGAGCGTCCTGAGTGATATTTCCCCGGAGGAAATGCACTCGTAGGTTTGCCATAGCATACCAAAGGACAGCTGCTACGCGGAATCACACTCGACCTATGGTGACCAAAAATATCTACTACATGACTCAATTTGTTTTTTACTAGTAATTACTACTTTTTTCAAATAGTAGAAATATCCAGAGCATGAAGATAAACATTTTCAACTTTCAAACTCATATAAATTTTTGAAAATTTTCGTTAGACAAGAAAAACGCTTGGGTATTGCCGTCGGCTATTCAAAGAATGCAACGAAAATATAGTGCAGTGCATACAGCGCAACTGAAGTAAATCCGGAGTAAAATTAAGAAAGTCTGGAATAGTCTTCATCAGTGCTTGCAATTTTCAAAATACCGATAAAGGCATATATTTTTATTGTATTCTTTTTTGAGTGATAGAAGCGAGCGATTGTAGGTGCTAATGGGACGATTAGTCGAGAACAGCGAACAGAACAGCTGCAATACTAAAATCGCTTTGCGTCGGAAAAAGTTCTAGCTATGAAAAACAGAAGTTTACAAAAACAAACAAAGCTTTTAGGGAGACCAACGTGTTTTAGAAGACTTCGAACTTACTCACAAGGCAAGAGAGATTCAAGCTTGGCTTCACAATAACTTCTCCCTCATTAGGGCGCCAGATTTGCTGCCATTTTCCAGCACAAACTGCATTATTTATTTTATTTATTTATTTATTTAGATTATTTACAATTAAATTTATAATTAATAAAGTACTAGCTGCCAGGGCTATCGGCTTCACCAAACTCCATTTCTTTTTGGGTTTTATGTGGAAGACGTAGTTGAAGCAAAGCCTAATATAAATAATCATAACGCAAAAGGCGCTCTGAAAACAGTCATCATATACGGTATATACTTATGAAATGAGACGTTTTTTTCAATTTCAAACGTTTATTAACAAAAAATGGTTACAAATTTAATCTTCAAAATAATAGCCATCGCTAGCGACACATTTTTCCCATCTCACCGGGAATTTGTGGATGCCGCGCCAAAAAAATTGGCCGTCTTTGGCCGCAAACCAATCATCGAGCCATTTTTTGGCTGCTTCGTGGGAATTGAAGCGCTGCTCGGAAAGTGCGTGGCCCATCGATGCAAACAAATGATAATCGGAAGGCGCCGAGTCTGGTGAGTAAGCCGCATCCCAGAAAACACACAGCATTGCCTTGGGGCCGAAGCGATTTGGTTTGGTCATTGTTTTTGGCTTGTGGCTGGGCGGACCATACGATCGATTACGCTTGGGATTGGAGAAATACACCCATTTTTCATCACCCGTAACGATTCGATGCAAAAAAGACTTCCTTTTGAACCGGGAGAGCAGCATTTCACAAGTGGTTTTTCGGTTCTCTTGCTGCCTTTCAGTCAGTACATGCGGCACCCTTCTTCCGACCTTTAAAATCATGCCCATGTCTTTCAAACATTTGGAAATGGTGTTTGGGTCACTCCCAACTGCTCTGCCATCATTTCTTGCGTTTGATCAGCATCTTCATCGAACAATGCTTGCAATTCGGCGTCCTCAAACTTTTTCGGTGGGCGGCCACGGTCCCCGTTCTCCAAGCTAAAATCCCACTTCGGAATTTTTCAAATCACTTGAAGCACTGTGCTCTGCTTAAAGCATGTCCACCATAAGCTTCTATAAACATTTGATGAGCTTGAGAAGCGTTTTTCTTCAATTGATAACAGAAAATCAACGATGTCCGCAAATCGTAGTTTGAAGGCACGAAATTCGACATTTTTAAGAGCGACAAAAATGCATTGTTGTATGAAACGTAACAAACAATGAACTGAATATTGTTGACAGATGACAGCCGAAAAAACAAAACATTTGGGAAGGTTTAAAAATACTCCTAACGACATATATGGACTAATAGCTGAAAGTCTAATTTCCTAGGTATATACATATGTAGATGCCCACAATGAACAAAGCAGAGTCGGCACATGTAGGCGCTTCATATAACGGCTGGATCAGGTTGTTGTTGGTGGCGGAGCTAACATTGAAGAATTTTCAACATGAAACGGGAACCTTCATTATATGAAGGTGAGCCTGAATATATTTATTTTTCCATAAATTGTGATTAGTTTTAATTTTCATCTTCAATATTTGGGATTTGGGACTTTGAGCATCCTAAAAAAAACGCTTAATATTCAGTATTTCCATATGCCAAATATTCCAAATTGCCACTTTTATTTATAAAAATTTCTGTTTTCTTCACTTCTTTCCGAAGATTTTTTTAAATTTTAGTTTTCTTTTGAGTTCTTGCTTCACTATTATTATTATTCCATACTCCTTTAGGCGATGAAGGATTCAACAAAAGTATTCCAAACATTTCTATTTTTCGACATAAATCTCAGTTCATTTCCAGGTTTTCCAGTTTCGTTGCGGATAGTCCTTTGCCAAGTCATCAATTGTCTGCTTCTTTTTCTCGTTTTTTGCCCAAAAATTCGCTATAGCCCAAAGATTTTGATTGGCGTTGACATCAGGCGACTCTGAAGGCCAATCCAACATTTCGATCCCATTTTGCTGTTTCCACTCCGCACAGCTGCGGCTTGGATGATTGCAATCGTTGTCTTCTTGTAAAAGCCAAGGTTGCTTAGTTCTTCCAAACATTTTCCAAGCTGAGGGTAATTTTATTCATCATCGTTTTGGTAAATTTTATTCAACAAAACTGCATTAAAATTGGCGGTAAACAGAAATGAATGGCCAAATCGTGTTTTGGAAAAGCAGCCTCAAAAATGAGTCTTAGCTGGTTGTTTAACCGCTCGTAGAAGTGGTTGATGTTAGTGGCAGGCTAATCACCTGCCCTGTTAGAAACCAAATATATTAACGAAATCAACACTAGCCGTGTCTTGTCGGGGCCCTATGCTCCCGAGAGGAGTGAACAAGGAAACAAAAAGAAAGAAGTTGTTGATTATCAGCAACAAACCAGGACTGATTTATAGTAATATTAACTAACAAGAAGGATGATTTATCCGTCGTTCCCACGACAGTCGGTTCTAAATACATAACCGGAACGATCCGGATTTATATCCGGCCAAGGACTGTCACTTCAGCAACATTCCCATGTATGGGGATTGTTTACACGTGCACGTGATAGAGCAGAGTCCCCATAGGTTGTCTGCAACATTTTTAAGGCGTCTGAAGCCGAAATTTTGTTCGAATAATAAAATTTCAAACAAATTGTATGTTCAACTTGAATTTCCATCGTTAAATTCGAAAAACACACTCGAGCTTGACTTGTTTACAGTAGCACAGAAAACAAACTATGTGACATATCACGCTGAAATTCGCCATGTAAGCTTATAACAGTCCTATCAAAAAACAAAAAATTTATTTTTGCCATATGTCATCCGCGGACCGTTTTATTGATAACGTCTCGTTCATATTTGAGCAGAAGGTATATGTATATATACTAGCGGACCCGACAGATTTCAACAAATCTGATGGTTTTCCAATACGGGAACAGGCAACATACAATTGACCATGTGAGAAACATGGCTTTCTAGATTAATTAATAACGTTTATCTTTTGTACTTCTTAAAATATGTTTGGATTTGTTCAGCCCTGCATGATTATTCTTAGAATTTACTTAACTATTTTTATTTATTATTTGTGAATGAAATCATTCCTTAACTTGTTCTGGAACTAAAACAAAAGAAAGAATATTGTGAGAAAAATCAAATCTATAGCTCTTACATTTTTTGACTTTTCAATTTGATCGGGTTCACGATGTTATCATTTTGTGTGAGCGTATTAGATCCTCCAACGCGAACACGCACACACACGAACGCGCAATACTTGTATTGGAAAAAGAAAAGGGCTGTTTTAGGGGTTTACCGGAAATTATTCGAATTTTTCTCACCATAAAAACCATCCTTGGACGTCAAGGAACATTTTAAAAAAAGAACTGTTAAGATTGGTCCATGCGTTGTTGAGTTATGCGCTTACCAACACATTTTGCCATTCATTTTTATATTATAGATATAAATATAATTGGTTCGTACACCCTTTTTGGGTGATTGGCCGAGCTACTTCTCTTATTTGGGCCGTGTGTGTCTTGAAGTTGTTCCACAAATGAAGGCTACGGCGGCCGCCTCCAGTCTATAGGCCGTACCAAACGGTTGTCTTCAGCTCAAATACGGCAACTTTGCTTACTGATGTAATGTCTCATCGCTGAAAATCATAAGATGGCCTGAGCGGGCGATGAACATTCTTTACAGAGCGTCGATTTTCGTAGTCCAATTGTACGAGTTATAAACGTTGTTGAGGTGTAAGGCGTTTCATTATGTAATTTCAGTGAATACTGAAAAAAATTATGTATTTAGTTTGACAGTATTGACGCGTAATCTGTCCAAAAAACCTTAATGGAAAAAGTGTCTCCAATAGACCGGGTCGATTTGTGGGGAGGCAAAAAAATCGCCCATTGCTCTGTGAAAATCATATTCTTCGGATCAAAATAAGAAACTTTGCCGAAGGAACCATACCTCTAAAACGAATTCTGATGTCCCCCAATTTGGGTCGAACTTTCTAGTTTCTTTTCTCATGCAAAGGCCAAAAATGGTGATATTTTGAAATGATTGTATGGGGAACCCCCCAGGGGAGTTCCAGGGGGTGGGCCACTGGAATGGGTGGATCGGCCGTCCAAAGTTAGTGGGGGTCGGTGATACATTTGGACTCGATTGGAGCACTCTAAATGGGTCAAAGTGGGATTTTTCGTTCGACTCCCAATCTTCAATAAATTTTCGCTAGATGGCTTCATGGCATATATATATACTACATACATATAGATGCACAAATACATACTCACACTGAATACATACTCACACTGAATCGCCATTTGTTAGACAACACTTTACTTGAAGCAGCCTCGAAGCAGGAATACGCAACACAATTTAATTGAATCTGGTTTTAACAACAATAATTTACTTACACACTGTTACAATATAACAATTTTTTAGATCCTGTTGGATTCCTCTGTTCTACTAAAATACACGAAAGCAGCCAATGCGCGATCCCTTCAATGCGCCTTTGGAAAAAAATCTCAATACCAAAACGTGTAATCAAATTTTAATGAGCCTCAAATTAATAATTTTTCACAACTCAACGATATGTCTGCGACGGCTGAACGGCTGTGCCAACTCAGCAGGATATTTTATATAAGAGCGCAAGAGGACGAGATTTTAAATTTGTGTTGGCTGAATTTTGCACAATGAAGCTTAAGGAAAGACATGCTCATATTTAGCTGGCATAGTTGTTGTGAATTCTCTTTAGTCAGAGGTAATTTTGAAAGCATCGAATTACTGATCATTGCATTAAAAACAGGGGTAAATGCACATACTCGTTACATGCACAAGCATACGTGCATGTGTGCATACATGAATATATACAAGGCCAAGCGTGTGTGATGTGTAGTTATACTTCCACACATATCTAGAGTGGCGTGTGAGAGAAAGGCAAAATGAGAGCAAACATTTTAAGTTCATTCCAATCGGCATCAATGTATGTAATTGAATTGCAGTTCAAGCAATTATTGCGTTGTTGTTGTTGGCCTGGCTTCACCTCAATGTCAAACTATTGTCATTTGTTTATCACAAGTGCCTGCTGCTCGCAACGAACGACGTCACTGCACTGCGCTACGGCGCACACCCGGCGCTGATGTCCTGTGGTGTCATTATGTGATTTCAGATTTCGTTTTTTTTTTATTGCCAAATATTTTGCCTCCAGCAAATTTTGTAACTGAAACATTTATTATTAGTTGCGTCTGGGTGCGTGGTGTTGAGGAAATTTAATTGTATTGCCGCGTCAACAATGTGCGATGTAAAAAAAAATTAAAAAAAAAATTGTTGTCCAACGCCTTGAAGTATACATTTCAGGTTATAATTAGGCGCAAAACGGTATGGAGCTATTTAGTAAGGCTATCAAAAACATGTGGCAACGCCCAACAAAAGTTTAAACATTTTTTTTTTGTACAATAAAAATAAGTTTTTGTGAAAAGAGTGATGCTTGCGAAAATGTGGTGTAAAAAATCATGCCAAAGCGACTAGCGAATCGTACATTTATGCCAAGAATTTTACGAAAATCATAATTTCCCAAAAACTTGCGCCTATGCGCATTTCATGCTATCCAAGTTAGAACAGCCACAAGTAAAAGTACATTCCCCCACAAATAAAAGTCCAAAAGTGTGATATCACACGATTTGGGTGGCCAATCCACTGATCCGAAAAGAGAGATGAATTGCTCATCGAAACGACGATGCAGTAGAACCATTGTTTCACGAGCTGTATTCCAAGTAGCGCGGTCTTGTTGGGACCAAATGTTATGGAGATCTCGGTCTTAAAAATCGTTTATCATATAACGATAGCGTTCACCATTAACTGATGCATTGGCGCTAGCCTCGTCTTTGACTAAATATGGGGCGATGATTCCTCCTGTCCATATATATGTATATAACGGGTGATTTTTTAGCTTTTATCTTTTTAATGAATCGTCTGTTCTGTTAAGAAAGTTTATCGCGCGCTTCTTCCATTTTATGGCCAGTTTAATCGACCCACTGAAGCGGCTATTCGAGCTATTGTGACTATATTTAGAACCAAATTTACATTATTGGACATCAAACCACCAACACGCTTACGTAGAGTGCGAACTCAAGAAAATATCGCAATTGCATCGGCCAGTGTTAATGATGGCCTCAATTATCGATTCGTCGCCGTTCGCTGCAATTGGGCCTCTGTTACTCAAACCGTGGAAAATTTTGCGAAAGGATTTAGGTGTGAAGCCTTTCAAAATACAGCTGGTGCAAGAATTGAAGCCGAACGACCTACCGCAACGCACAATTTTTGGTGAATGGGCTCTTGGAAAGTTGGCCGAAGAACCACCTTTTTTATCGAAAAATTGGGTTCAGCGACGAAGCTCATTTTTGGATCAATGGGTACGTAAATAAGCAGAATTGTCGATTTTGGAGTGAAGATCAGCCAGAAGAATTGCAAGAGCTACCAATGAATCCAGAAAAGGTCACAGTTTGGTGCGGTTTATGGGCTGGAGGTATCATTGGACCGTTTTTCTCAAAGATGCTGCGAATCGTAACGTAACTGTGTAGTAATGGTGAGCGCTACCGTGAAATGATATCCAACTTTTTTTTGCCCAAAATGCAAGAGCTTGACTTGCATGACATGTGGTTTCAGCAAGACGGTGCCACATTCCACACAGCAGGCGTAACAATGGACTTGTTGAGAGGCGAGTTCGGTGAACATTTTATTTCACGTTCGGGACCTGTCAATTGGCCACCCAGATCGTGCGATATAACGCCTTTAGATTATTTTTTGTGGGGCTATGTTAAAGCTCATGTCTATTCAGACAATCCTGCTTCAATTAACGCATTGGAGGACAACATTAAAGCATTTATATGTGAGATACCGGCCGAAACATTGGAAAGAGTATGTCAAAATTGGACGAAGCGGACCATTTGAAGCGCTGACAGCGACTGCATGAAATAATTTTCAAACATTAAATTATATGGTCTGCCCTATCGATTTAAATAAAAATTGCATGGATTTTTCTGAATTTTACGTGTGTTTTTGAAAATCTTTTCTATAGATCTTAAAAAATCACCCTTTATAAATCACAAGGCGTATTTGGGCATTTTGAAAGGTAATTTGAAGCCAAGTTAGGAATGGGGTCCCATTATTTGTTTCAATAAGACAACGACTACAAGCACACTCGAAGGCAACGGTTTAGGAAGGATTGCAATGATTGTGATATGCTTGTTGTCAAGTTCCATGCATCACATTCATACAGAATTACCGACTTCACGTTGGCATCAAATATTTTCAGTTTTGTGTGCCAGAAGATGTGGGTTGATCTCTATACCTTGTCTAGCATGGCAAATGCAACGCGTTCCTTAGATATTCGGTTGCTTATTGCATTGCTAGGTCCAAGACTAGGTTGAACAAGAGTGGAGATAATAATTAGCAATGTGCTCATTGTTTATTTCCCGAACTGTTCAAAAATATGCGAACCAAATCGAGAGCACTGAGGGCTGGCATTATTTTCAGAACTCTGATTCATTGATTTCTGTTTCCTCAACAAAGAGGCTTTCCTATACAGGTCAGAACAGAGTAAAACAACAAAAAAAACAAACAAAAAGAAACTTTGTGCTCAGTAACCAGTGAGCAAACTTTTCTCAGCTTTTTCTAATCGATTGATGCCAGTTCGTGAATAGGTTAAACTAAACTCTGTGCCTGCCTGAGGACTCCCTTTCAACAGGTCTTTAGGGGAAAATCAGCTTACATCCGAGGTAGATAATTCATATCACGTGTCATATGCACGTAAATGTAAAATATTGAATTATGTGTGACTATACTTCCATTTTTTTACAAAGCGCACTCATTTTTCGAAATCTCACCAATCAACCATAATTCAATGACACTCGGCTATTACATAAAATTGCACAGCTTAATGTGATGATACATGCAAATTAACTCGTTTCTAATGCGCCACATACGATAATGCTGTGCTCACAACAACAACATCATCATCATGCAAAACAACAACAACAACAACAACAACAACATTTATCAAGTGCACGCCACGCCAGCTTTTTTCAATCCAAAATGGCTTTCCAATTTGCATAAAACCAAATCAGCGCTGCCAGGAGGATAGAGTTGTTGTATGGTTGTGTTGGTTGTGTTGGTTGTATTGGTGTAACCAAAGTCCGTGTCAAATGTATACTCTATACATACACAAAAGTTTAGAAGCAATCAACCAAACGCTCCACTGAGATTCCGTCACTTTTAAAATATGTATACGAGTATAACCCCACTTATGTGTTTTGCATTGGGTTGATGTTATTGGTGCTGGCTGGGATAGTCAAAAAAGCCGAAGGTGCCAAAATATTTGCACACAGTGTGGTTTTATGTCAAGTGTAATATTGCTGGCAAGCGCGCATTTACTCATCTATTCAAATGATATATTCATATACTCACACATACATACCTATGTATATGTATGTACGTAATCGTGTTTGTTTAAGCATTTGTGTAAGCAGCTACAGCTGTTATCCCTGCTGGTTGAAAAAGCCAAACTAGTATGGAAGCAGTCTTTTTGGGATGTCTTTTTATATTTTAACTGGTCGAAAACTGGTTATTTTTTGGAAAGATGTTTGAATAAAATTTGTTTGCCTAGCAAGAACTGATACTTTAACTAGTATTTTCCTGATGCTAGGGCGAACAATTGACACTTCGTAGGTCATCGCCGTGTTTCTTGCTAAAATGCAGAAAAGATAGAGCACGAACTGGGTATACTGAAAAGTGAACTATTCCAGTGCACAAATAGCATTTTTCCCTGCAGGGATGCGCACTCACGTCGTTTTCTGGCTATTGATAGCATTTTGCTAAACAATATGCAGAGGCAGTGGCCACATCGCCGTGCATGAATAGGTGCAATTGTATGTGAGCGCTTTGAAATTTTTTGATACGCATGTATGTATGTGTATGTGTGTGTGCATGCGCCAATTTATTAAACTGATCTATTTCATGGTCAACCATATCCATAATTGAGTTAATGACTTATTCAAGGGTATGGCTTGTGACCAATTTTCTATACCATAAATTTCGATTTGTATGCTAAAGAGGATCCAATTGCATGTAAAGGTTGTTGCATATTTCATTCATAAGGCGGACTTTGGAAAGGAAAATTTGATGCAGTCATTTTTGGGAACTAAACTGTAAATTTGTTATTAAAAAAAATTCGTTAAAAGAGAAATCATTGTATTGGCGGTGCAGATATTCTGTAAAATCATTATTCTGGTTTGAAAATTAGCTCGCTGCTTGCCTTGGATTTGATTTCAGTTATTATACACACATGCGGTGCCTTTCCATTTAAAAGGTACCTTTCCTTTCAAAAATTTCGCCTGTGTAATTTTTCAAAATTGCCGTGATGATGCATGATGATTCCGAGAGGAGTGAATAAGGAAAAATTTTTTTTTTATTTCAAAACAGAAAAAACTATAAAATGGTATTGGTTTCATGTCCAAGTGTCTTGCCTTTGCTACGCATTTTATTCGGCATTCCAAAATTTGCGGCGGCAGCGCTCTACTGATCAAAATATAAGTAGTTATCGATAATAATTATCATTCCTATGGAACAAATGCTTTTTTCAAAGCTGTTTTCACGATTTTTTGGTTTTTTAAATTTTTACAATGTTTTGGAATAGGATTTTTATAGCTTTTGTTATACATGTAAATAGTTATAAAAATCCAGAAACATTATAGAGCATTTGTTTTGAACGTTAAATGCGCATTTAGCACATTTAACTCTTAATGTAAATCTGGGTCTGATCCATTGAAAATTCTCCGTCTAAATTCTTTACCTTAACTACTGGTTTGTTCAATGAGCTGTTCGTCTTCGATAAGACCAACACAATTTTATGGTTTAAAATACACTTTATTATTCAATAAAGTCTCCCTGAACGTCTACACACTTGTTCCGACGAGATTCCAATTTATGAACTCCATCCCTGAAGTGAGATTCTGGAAAGGCAACAAAATACGCTTCCATAGCTGTTATGACCTCATTATTTGATGAAAAACGCTTTTTCCTCACCTAAAGAATGCAGGTTTGGCAACAGATGGAAGTCGCTAGAGGCCAAATATGGCGATACGGTGGATGCTCCAACGATTCAAACTTTAATTCGTGGATTTTTGCGTCATCGTAAAAATGGTCTTGTGACACTTTGGATTGTGCCGATGAAATATATTTTTTTGCTTTTGCAAATTAGTTTTTTTTTCACGAATTTTTTCCTTCAGCTGCTCTAAAAGGTTACAATAATATTCAGGATTTATTATTTTGGCAGTTTGCAATTAATCCAAAAACCAAATTCCGATGCTAACACCTTCTTGGCCGATTTTTGGACACGAACTCGTTTCGGAATAGAAGAACCAGTTTCACACCACTCTTTAGCCTCTTGTTTTGGTTTAGGATCATGGTAATAGAACCAAGTCGCATCCATAGTGATGAATCGACGCACAAAATCCATTGTATCCTTTCGAAAACACTTCAAAAGTTGTAGAGAAATTCGCATTCGAATGTCTTTTTGTTTCATTGTTAGCGAATGCTGCCCCATTATGCACACAGCTTTCTGAAACCCAATACTTCACTCAAAATATTGCTTACACTGCCCAATAAGATGCCTAGGGCTTCTACGAAATCTTTTTCACTCACTCGACGAATTTCGTTTACTTCGCAAATCGAGGTGTTAATTTCCTTTTCCTGTTAATAACCACTAAAAGGCGAACTATAGCCACGTATAACTTTATGCCTTTCACACTGAGTTCACAATGAAGTCACATATCGCTCACAGTGTTATGTAATTCCATTGCTTTCAAAGCTTCGCGTCTTAAAGTATGCATTGAAATATTGTAATCATTACATACAGTGGCTCAAACGCTTAATGGTAAGGGAGAATGGGGAGTTGTGAGACGGGTTTTGTTTTTGGACCCGTATTACTCAAAATCTTAATGTTCTGCATATGTCAACGATGGAATCTTTAGTCAATGAATACTGGAAGCTATTGGTATGGCCTATTTGACAAAACTACAATTTTCCTTAAAATTAAAATTGTATATAATAATATAAAATATAATACAAAATACAAAAATGTGGGGAGTTGTGAGATACCATGGTTTAAATCAATAAAAATTACTTATTTTAGTTGTTAGTTCTTTATTAAGATGAAAAATAAAAAAGAAAAGACAATTGTTATAAAAAAGTGTATAAACAATGCAATGCCATCAATCTGATGATTCGCAGTGAGAACATGTATAATAACCAGTTCGTAAATTGGCACACTTTAGGTGCACAGCTCGATCGCATACATTGCAATGAATGGAGTTGTTTCTGCTTAACTTTTTCGGCATTGCACCTTTGCAGATGATGCAAAAATGATATATATACAAACAATGCATGAATATTGTGAGGTACTTATGAAAGATGCGTTAAAACGTCGAAAAAAACGGTGTCTTACAACTCCCCAAATCGTTTTTTTTATAAATGGCCGCGTAGTCATAAACACATCGAACGTTCATGCCCAAGTGAATGTGTAAATTCAAAGCTAATAGGACAATTAATAATTTGTATATATTAACATTTGAAACGATGAAAAAAACTTACCGAGAAACTGGAGTAACTGGAGAGACGCGTCGAATGCGTGTAAATATGAGCAATGCTAGCTGAAAAGAGAGATCGCATCGAAAACACTTGTTGACACTTAAAATCGAATGTAAACAAGTGAATAATGCCGAAAGGTAACAATGTCTCACAACTCCCTGTGTCTCACAACTCCCCATTTTCCCCTATAGTTATCGTGTGAATTACGATCTTAGAAAAAAAAAAAAAAAATCAAATTTGACGTTTTTTTACTCTTTTTTTACTTTAAAGGCCGGAAAAAATACCAAAATTTTTTTTTCTCCAATTGATCATAGCTCACACGACAACGACATCAATTTAACATCATTTAAATTTTATTTTACCAAAATTAGTGCAGTAGAACTGGCTATATCTTTGTCTATTTTCCATGTGAAAATCATTTTTTGAAGGCTGTCAAAGAGTTATTTGAACGAACTTCGTATGACCAAAAAATTTTTTTAACAATAAATCAGAAAATAAAATACATACTCACAACAAAAATAAAAAATCTTTATTCGTTTCCGTTTTACACGCTTTTAAAAATACACCCAAACCAAAATATTTCAAATGAGGCGAGTACCCATGCAAGGGCCTTGTAAAGGGTGGTAACTTTCAAGGGCCGGTGTTGATTTTAAATAAAGTACAATTTTTTTAGGAAATTATTGTCATTTCTCTTTATTATGATAATATTGGTATGGCTCAATTACGTATGCAACAAAATATCGGTCAAATGACCGACGCGGCCTCGGCGGCACACCTCCATCCGATCGTCCAAATTTTCGAGGACGCTGAGGCATAATTGAGGTTCTATGTCGTTAATGTGCCGAATTATCTCATCCTTTAGCTCTTGAATTGTTGCTGGCTTATCGACGTACACCTTTTCTTTCAAATAACCCCAAAGAAAGAAGTCCAACGGTGTCGTTGACGTTTAGGTGTTGTTCACATTCAGCATCGGCCCTTGAAATTTAACCACCTTTGGAATTTTATTACCCTTTACAAGAAAAAGATGGTTCTTCAAATAAATTTTTATGCCTTTTACCTAAGTTGCGTTAATATTTTACTTAAAGATGGAATTCCAATAAAGTTTAGGTTTTGAATAAATTTCTTATATCGTAGAAAAAAAGTATTCTGCACTCAATCAAATTTTCAAATTGGCGGCTTTCTCAACGCAGGAAATTGCAACTCAAAGCTCATGAGCATACACACATAGGTACATACACATACTTACATGCTCCTTTTCACATGGACACACACACACACACACTCACACAAATCAATACATATATGCACTTAGCCAAAATACTTAAATACTTACACTCTTCAATGGACTTTTTCTTTCAAATCAAATTCAATTGAAAAGCCACCGAATCGAAACTCAATTGAAGCGAGGCAACAACACATCGCATAATTTTTTTTTTATTGAATTGAATTGAATTGAATTTGCAATTTTTTAACCCATTGTTTACACACTTGGCAATTGTGTGTGTTTACCGAAAAAATTCTTTTGATTTATTGATTTTGAATTTTGCACCGACCGACGAGCGGCAAATACGACGCATAGTTTGCCGGATCGAGTGGAATGGCAAATATACTAATAAATGGAAGAAGAGCAGTTGTGTGTAAAACGGCGGCAAAGAAAGAAGTGCACAATTGGCAAAAAAAAAAAAATTAAGAGAAAAAAAAACACTAATACGAATATGAATGCGAATGCGAATGCGCACAAGGAGTGAATAGTAAAGTCATTGAGCTCATTTGTTGTTGCTATTGTTTGAAAATTATTTCGTGAAGTATTTGAACAAGAAATTTTCAATTGTTTAGTGGCGATGAGAAGTCGGGTTGAATTTATTTGTTTGTTTATACTCATACGTTGAGCTTGAGAATGGGCGGAAAAGTGGGCTTGTGAGGTTCTGCGCGAATTAGGGAGTATGCCATAACATACACATACACGCACACACTCACATACATACATATCTGCTTGTGTGAATCCTCTATGCGTCTATGCGAGTCATTAATGCTTAGTAGGTTTGCTTTGTAGACATTTTAATGCTATTAATTTGAATTAATCATAACCACCCCAAAGGTGTGTAGTGAATTATGCAATTATTTGGTACAGTAAAACTTCGCTAAGAGAAATCATCGTGGAAATTGAATAAATTTTATACAGCTAATTTTTTCATTTAACGAATTAGGTGAGTTTTACCAACCGAGCGGATAAACTCTTTCACATTTTAAGGGGTAGGAACATACTGAATTTTTCAAAAAACCGATTAAAGCGCATATTCTTGGGAAAATCTTAAGGTGCTTCCGATAAAAATATACGAATAATGAGTGCAGCTGTGATTATTTGAAAGAAATCACCAAGTAGCTTTTGGCAGAATTTTTTATTTTTAATTTTTTTTTTTTTAATTTTTTTGTAGGTACTATTAAAGTCGAGTACTATTGCTTACTTGGTATTTACATCATCTATAGCCAGAATCAATGCCAGCAGAAATATTTTTGGAAACCAATAACTTGGTACGGCCGAATGCGAGGTGTGTAGTGAAAATATCGATCGCTTGTCCCCGCCATTTATCGAAAAAATAGAAAGAGATATTAAGGGGTTACATGGATTTCGTTGGTTCAAAAAACCGATTTATTTTTTTTTGGCTTATTAATTTCTACAACATCTCAAGAACATTATCCTAAATTTTCAAGTTGATCCGAATAATAGTTTCGGAGATACAGCCTTTGGAAGGTGTGCGCTCCAAGCCACTTTTATTGTTACTAAAAACTTTAAACGGGTTTTCAAAGTCAGTTGTCAAATGTTCTCGAAAACTACTCAACCGATCTTGATGAAATTTTACACAGGTGTTCGAAATACAATTTACTCGTGCTTGAACGAAGGATTTTGTTTTTTTTTTCAATTACAACTATTTAAAAAAAACAAAATGTCAAGCAAATTTGACAGAAATTTTCATTTTTTTGGAAAAATGTCTGCCAAAATTCCAATTTTTACTTTTTTTTCTTTCCTTCGTTCAAGCACGAGTTTATGGTCTTAACTAAAATACTTATTTTTTTTTCATTTTTGATGAGCCTGTCAGGAAATTAAATAAATAATTTTTTACATAGAAAAAAAATATTGAAAATAGGCCTTTTTTACCCGACGAAACCCATGTAACCCCTTAAGGGGGTATTCTGGTCTAGACGCCTTAATTTTAGGTATTTTTAAAACTAAGATAAAAAAAAATGAAAAACATTTTTACTATCCTTTTTATGGTTTTTATTAATATTGGATGTGTATAAAAAAAATAAATAAAAAAATCGTGGAATTACAGGCCGACGGAGTGGGGGCTACATAAAAAAACGTTCCTCCATGGTTGACATGATTCCAACCCTTCTAGTGATCTAAAACAAACAAATTAAAAAAATTCTTCATGAGTTAGGATGTCGCTATCGGATTACGCTAAATCTAAAAAAAAAAAATTCACAAAATGGCGTCAACTTGAAAACAAAATTTTTTTGCCCTCTTTTTTTACATTTTCAAATTTTTTAAAAATACTTCAAACTTAAATTTTTCAAAATCCGAGGCAAGCGCGATAGACAGATGTATAATAAAATTTATAGTCGGTTAGAGGACGTAACCGACTGCATAAGACTTCAAGAAGACTTAACAAAATTGGAAGCTTGGTGTGATGATAACTCCTTGCCTCTTAATGCTGGTAAATGTCAGCAGATGCCATTCAGTAGACGAAAAGTTACGATTAATTTCGATTACAAGTTGGGCACTACCACCCTCAAAACCCTCAAACAAATTTATGAAAAAAGACTTGGGGGTCATATTTACATCGAAAATGTCGTTTTCCAAACATGTAGACTTTATGATTGCCAATCTAGATCTATGCTTGGCTTTGTAATAAGGAATTCAAGGGAGTTCCAGGATATTTCTACGCTGAAGAATTTGTATTTTTCTCTTGTGAGATCAAACCTCGAATATTGCAGCATTATTTGGGATCCATTCTATATGGGTTCATCTTTAAGAATTGAGAAGGTTCAAAAACGTTTCACTAGATTTGCTATTCATTCACTTCATTGGCCTGGCAGTTTGCCTGCATATAAAAGTAGATGTCTTTTGTTAGCATTGCCAACTTTAAAAATGCGGAGAAAAATTTCATCGGTAATGTTTATAAGGGGCATAGTTACGAACCATATCAAATGTCACTTCTTTCTGGAGCTAATACTTTTTAATTGTCCCACTCGTAACCTTAGACTCAGAAATATATTCCATTTACCTTATCACAAGACCAATTTTAGTCGAAATGAACAGCTTGCACGTTGTATAAGGCAGTCTAATAAATCATGCAAAAGTTTAGATACATATGTATATACTCCCTCTAACTCACGAGAGACTTTCAAATCAAAACTTAATCTGGAGATACACTTTTTGAATTGTGACTAATCTATCTCACAGTACCATATATTATATTTAAGCTTTAGTATTAGTAATCTGTTTGAGTTATACTTTAATTGATGAAAATTAATAAATTGAAATTGAAAAAATTCTTATCAAACTTCAAAGCGATCGGTCAAGTAGAACTTGAGATATCATGACGACCATCTCAAAAAAATCGCGTTTGAAGTTTGAGCAACAATTCCAGTAGAATAACTTAGATCATAATATTTACTACTCACTCTGGATTAATCGGCGATATATTTCCAGGAATAAATTATAGAAGTATAATATATATATATATATATATATATATATGTATCGAATAAATAAAGGTTGTGTGGGATGTAAAAGATTTTCTGGAAAGAACGAGTCCTCAAGTCGTCCGGTAACATCTGCCGTTCATTGTGCGATTCGCTCCACTCGGCCGGCTTAGACACCACATCACAAAATCCGCTGTATCTCCGAAAATAATTCGGTTTTTGAAAAATCCGTTGAAGGGCATATTTTTGAAGGTCTAAACATTGAAAATATGCAAAAAAAATCGATTTTTTCAAGTTTCTAGACCAGAGGGGGGTATCCCTTAAAGTAAAATGAAAAAATACAGCTGCGTGCACTTAATTAGAAGCGTGATGTTTTGACCAGTGCGAGAAGTACTGGTGTTTTTTTAAATTTTCATAATTTTTTATAAGAATATAGGTTCGGTTAGGTTGACTTGGCTGCCATGCCATCACATAGACCTATTGGTCCTTAGTGGTACCAGATGAAGCTTGACCCTTACGCTTCCTTGTAATAAGTCTGCGTCTTCTGCGAATCTAAGTAAGCTCTGAAGCTCTAACCCCGAGAGACATTCTAACCTCTCATTTTGTAGAGCTCTTAAGCATTTCATATTTTATATTTTCATATTTTTGGAGTGGCCCAAAATTCTTCTTGATTTTTTTTAATTTTCCGCCTGAAGGTGTAGCGCATTTTCTCCAAAGGCAGAAAAAATATGTGCATGGGTTTTAATTTTTTTAATTTTATTTTTGAAGTGAAACTTCTTGTGCGTCGATGGACGAACGAGAATGGAGAGTTAAACATATTTGTATCTGCATATTTTCCAAACACTTTACGCCACTCTATCTATCTTCCAATTTCAGATTCCACAGAGTCATTGAACAACCATCAATTGCACGCTCTGCACAGTCACAGTAACAACACCGTTAATAGCCACAATCTTAGCAACAATTCAAGTAATGGCAGCAACGGCAGCAATAACGCAATGAATATAAATGCCTTGCATCATAGCCATCATTTAAATCAACGCGACGAATCGCCAACTAATATGGATAATGGCCTTGATGTGGACAATGATGATGAACTGTCGAATAGCCTCAACAATGGGCATGATATGGGTGATATGGAGCGACCGCGCAAAGTACGAAGGTATGTTTGTACATATGTATATATGTACATATGTGTGTGTGTTGTGTAAATTGTTGTGGGAACTGTAATCGCTTAGTCGGCGCGACTAATCCTCCTCTATGCGTGACTGGATATTTCGAGGTGCTAATGAATAAATTACAATATTTCAATCCTCAGGGAGACCTGAAAACAAGTTTGGAACTATGCTTTCATTATGGTGTATTTTTTGCACAGGATCGCCAGTAGAATGCCACAGACGTAGTAGTATTTATTGCAAATAAAAGTAAAATATACAAAACATGAAAATTACTTAAGAAAAAAAAAAGAAAAATATTTACAATAATTTAACGACAATGGCATAAGCCGTCTGTCGATTTATTTTTTGTGCAAAAAAATTAAAAAAAAAACCCGTTTAACTCTTTTATTAAGTAATCTCTGTATCTAAAAGCACATTTAATAAAACGCAAAAGTTTATACCAATGATCATTTTCCCCATTGAAAATCTCAATCAGTTGTGAATTCAATTTAATTTATGTCTATTCGCCAGATGACATCGTTTTTACGAAACAAGTTCTTTAAATATCTAATCCAGAAGACTTCTTTCTTTATAACAAATTTTGGGCAAATAATGTGGCAGCCGATTTTCTGAGTACACAAACAAAATTCTGTGCATATGTGTATACTATACTCGTACTTCAAGAACAGTTCTAAAGTGAACAAATCATTTTCTTGCAAGTCGGCTTTCATAAAAAGTATGTATGCAGACATATGTGATGAAAAACAACTTTTAATCATTGAAAATCACTTTATTGTTTTTCAAAATATTCTCCATGAAGGTCCATACACTTTTGCATGCGTTTGAACCAACTGTCGAAGCACTTTTGTCACTCTGAATGAGGTACCTCCAAAACATGCATTCTGATTACCGCAACCGCTTCTTTAGGTATCGGAAAACGTTGACCTCTCAGTTTGTTTTTTACGTACGGGAATAAAAAGAAGTCATTCGGTGCCAAGTCAGGACTATACGGCGGATGACTCATTAATTCGATGTTTTGGGTGCTCAAAAATGCAGTTGTTTGAGCCGATGTGTGAGAGCACCCATTGTCCTGGTGAAGAGTGATCCGTCTTTGGCGATTGGTTTTCCTAATTTCTTGGAAGACAACTGGCAAACAAATGGTTGTGTACCACTCAGAATTTACTGTTCTGCGTTGTTCTAGTGGTACGGTTGCGACATGCCCAGTTTTTCCGAAAAAACAGGTGACCATTTGCTTGGAAGTGCTTCGTGCGCGAACAACTTTTGTTGGATTTGGCTCATCTTGAAACACCCATACAGTCGACTGCTGTTTACTTTCGGGCTCATACGCGTAAATCCATGATTCATCACCTGTTACGATGTCATAGACGTGTTTCGAAGCCCCGCGATCGTATTTTTTGAGCATTTCCATCGACCAATCGGCACGAGCCTTTTCTTGAGCGATTGACAAATTGTGTGGGATCCAACACGAACAAATTTTTTTGGCAGTCAAATGTTTATGCAATATTGAATATATGCTGGTCCCACTAATGCCTTAGATTGTCTCAATCTCACGATAGGTCACATGACGATCTTGCAATATCAGTTCGCGCACGACCTTCACGAAATTCGTCTTGGAGTGAACTACGACCGCGTTTGAATTCACCATACCATCGATAAACACTAGTCCTTGTTGGAGCTTCATCGCTAAAAAATGAATTAAGTTCATCCATGCAATATTGCTGAGTTAATCCACGTCGAAAGTTGTAAAAAATAATCGCACGAAAATGTTCACGATTTAATTCCATTTTTGGACCGAGATGAATCTTTTAAGTTACTGTAAACAACACAAATAGCGCTGGTATTTCAAAACGTTCTGAGTACGTAAAAGCCAAAAAATGTCAAACTTTGCGATACAGCTGTCAGTTGCCAGATTGCAACACCAGGTTTTCCAAATCCCGAAATATAAAATGCACCCCTTGTAGTTGCAGAATTCGCTTTACAAAATACTTTTGCAATATATCAACTTCTTCAAACCACCCAAAACCCCACACGTATGATTGTATTGAACGACAAACTGCAAGAAAAAGTTGCCATTTAGCTTCAATTGAATTTTCTTTCTTTTTTAAAAGACAAGTCCACGAAGCACTAATACCATTATTTGCTGCAGCTGTTCTGTTTTTAGAATGTTTTTTAAAATTCATCTGAGATATTACCTCCGCTCCTAAGTAAGCATATCGAGACAGAGTCCGTATTTCTTCCTTACTATAATACCATATCTCCTCTTTTCTAAGTTTCCCACCTTTTCTGAACACCATTATTTGAGACTTTGAGTGGTTTACTTCGAGGTTCCATAGGTTGCAGTAACTTTCAAGGTTATTAATCATCTCTTGTAGTTTGCCTGGGTGATCCGCTAACAAAATGATATCATCCGAACACATTAACTAGAAGTCTAATATTTTCCCCTTCTATGTTTAATTCTCCTTCTAAGCTTTCATGCGAGTTGTTTATGTAAAGAGCAAATAGCATTGGCGACATTCCTGTTTGACGACTTAATTTGTTTTGAATGTATATCTGAAATTTCTGAACCATTCCATACAACGGTCTGTATCGCTGTATACATATACCAATTCTCTATGAATTTCACTAGTTGCGTTGCGAGACCAATAGGCGTTTCTTAATACTCTATCAAACGCCGCTTTAAAGTCGACGAAATACCCGTAAACTTTCTTCTTTTCTTCGAATTTTAAATGGACAATAGCGGCTAAATTGAATATATTGTCGACTGTGGAGTAATTCTTTCTAAAACCGGCTCAAAATTCGTTTAAAATACTGTCCCTTTCGTTAGTTATGTCCATCAGAACTTTAGCAATGCAGTTCATAAATGAAATTGCTCTGCAGTGTCCTACTAGGGACAACTACGCTAATTCTAAAAGCCTCGTCTACTTTGCATTTTCCGTAAAGATTTGTGTAAGCACTTGCCATAGCCGTAATGAAAGTATCGGGTAAATACGCTAACTTTTTGCTATTGCTACTGTTTTTAAACTCGTTACGATCTGGTCTTTATATTTTCGACTATTCCGAGGCCTTGAACGGTTTTATTTTTTAAGATTCAGAAATTGCACAAATAATATTTCAGATTTGTGAAAGAATGCAGCTTTCGTGACTTCAAATCGTTGCAATCACATTCATTGGCTAACATTTTTTAACTGCAGCCATTGAGCCACCTTAATTAAAATAAATTAAGCGAAATGAATCAGCTCATTTTGTTCTTTGATAACTAAATAAAAAAAGTTGTTTTGAGTGATGGAAGTCTTTATATTGACCTTTGTTGTTGTTGAGGTGGTTAAGTATTTGTACTAAATAGTCTTAATTAGCGATTAGCGCCGTTTTATTGCCACTGTTATCTTGTCGATGTCCTTTTTTTTGTTTCAGGTTGGAAACACCACGCTTTATAGCCAATGTTGTAAAGGAAGTTCTCGTCTTTTCTAGCCGCTTAATGAGGTCTTTCGAAGGTTGAATTCTTAGCATTTTTATGACGCCAGTATTTTTTATTTTGGACTTCATCTTGTAGTTAGACACAAACGGCATACCCGAATGGCAAACACCAAAATTAAGAAAAAGTTTTTTTAATAGCGATCGCTCCTGGGCTGGCAATGGCAAACCTCCGAGTGCATTCCTGCCATGAAAAAGCTCCTCATAAAAATAAAAAAATGACGTTCATAGTCGGCTTTAAATTGTAGGTCCCTCCAGTTGTGGAACAACATCAAGACGACGCACAAATAGGAGTAGAAGCACGACCAAACTCCTAACAGAAGTGTACGCGCCAATTATTATTTTTTTGTTTTGTTTTGTGTTTTTTAGTCAGGAAAAAATTGTTGCAATCGCTTGTGACTTTAATGAGTAATTTAGCTAAAAATGCTGTAGAAAAGAATGAAAAATTGATGAAGAATTTCAAGAATCAAAAGGAAGAATGAAGACAATTTTTTTCGATCTTATTCAAAATTAGCAAAAAATTGTTGCAATCGCTTATGACTTCAATCAAATTAGTAATTCAGTTAAAAATACTTGCATTTCTTAACTCGTAGCCCCACTTCGATCGATTCGATTCGAATGCTTCATTGAAATGCTTTCTATTTATGCCATTTTTATATTTTTGAATTAAAATCCGCTTAAAAAATTCTTTAGTGTTTCTTTCGTTGCACTCTCAAACACATAACAACTACTATAAATAAACAAATAAATAAATAAAAAATTTAGAAAGCGATCGGCTTACATTTAACTTCTTTGGAAATTACCAAAGCGGCTTCTTTATTCATTGAGGGTAATGCGCTCATCGAATGAACTAATTTATTTGATTTTATTTTGTACTACATTTACAATAATATTAATTTCCTTTCTTTCCGTTTCTTTGAAATCTCCCATTAGATCGCGCACAACATTCACAACATTTCAATTGCATCAATTGGAGCGCGCCTTCGAAAAGACTCAGTATCCGGACGTTTTCACAAGGGAGGATCTGGCGATGCGTTTGGATTTGAGCGAAGCACGTGTACAGGTAAATAGAAGACAAATTGCGATTTCATTATCTGCTACTCCGCGCGTATACTAAAAATACTTGTAGGTATAAGTATAGCGACGATTATATGCGCTTGCAACTGTTGCCGGCTGAAGCGCGGGAATTGTTATCTGATTTTGTAATTACTTTCGGATTAGCGCATTTTAGTCGCAAACAATGATGATAGCTGTAGTGCGGGGTTACTTAAAAAAAAAAACAAAAATCGTGCTTACAAACTACTTTATTGGTGTTTTGATGTTCCCATGACGATTGCTTGCCGAACTTAGAACTTTTAATATCACCTATAATGACTAAAATGTGTGTCTTAATGGTGCAATTGTTCAATCACGCGAGTCAATTCGATTGTAAGTGGATGATGAGATACTTACACGCGTTTGTTTCTGCTTTAATCCGTTTTGTTATTGTAACTGATGAATTTTGATTGCCGACATGAGATATTTGATTGCTGGTATTGCTGGTGTGGGTTGTATATATGTAAGTTTTAGGTATGCAATATTTTTTCTAAGCAAAAGTATATTATTATACCCGGGCTGACACCCGTGAGGGACTTCTCATAAGTACTTTTATATCGGTTATAGGCAGTATGCAATCTCCTAACTACACCAACCCAGCGATGATAGCAATCTCAGTGAAATTTCCTACAAAAACGGGGAAAAATTTCTCAATTACCCACATCTTAAAAAAACCAAAAATTCCCAAAAGGCTTCAAAGCTCATTTTCCAGACGGAAAAAGATAGAGATAGCAAGAATGATAGAAACAAGATTGCGTCACATTGGCAGTGTGCAGTTTGCAGTTGTGCAGTGCTGCCATCCATTTGCTCTTCGCAATAAATTTAGTGCTTTTTTGTACCCAAATTGCAAAAATTTGTAGGTTTGGTGCTTTTTGTTTTATATAAAGCTACCGAAACTGTTACTTCAAAAAAAAAAAAAAAACTGTTAAAAGAAGGTTAAAAAGGTCACTCTGAGAAGATTTTAGTGCTAATGAAAATTTGTTGATTCTTATAAAATTTGATATAATATTCTGAAAGTGCAAATCTAATTTTCTGCTTCTTTTAAAGTTATGTTAGAATATAAAATCATCTTCTTTTAACTCTTCTTAGCATTGAACACCTTTTCACACATTTTAAAAAGCGTTTGAATTTACTGAATGTGAATTAAAACCATAGAAGTGTAATCGTTTCTTCCGGTCGCCAATCCTTAGTGGGACATAGGGCATCAAGAGGTGTATTCATAGTAAAAATAAACAAAAAAATAGCAGCAAATACTGAAGAAACCATAACGACATTTTCACAAATCTTATCTTTTTATATAACCTCAAATATGGCAAAAAAGTCGTTCTCTTGAAAAAAGAGTTTCTCTTAACAAAAAACTCATAAATTAAATATTACATAACCATAATACATGTATTAAAAAAACGCAAATTTTTAAGACAATTCGTCACGCATACAAAGTTCTTTAAGTAATTCAACAAAAATTTGGTATTTTAGTTTCTTTAAATGGGAATTTTAGTGCGTTTTTATATCCAAAGCTAGGCAACACTGCAGTAGTGACAGAGAGATTTGACTGCTGAGAGCAGAAGAACACCAACAACAACTCCAATCGCGGGCAATGCGACCAGATGTTAAAAAAAGTAAAGCTAAATAAAACTGAGGGAATTATCGAACTAATTTAAAAAAAAATGCATAGTTTACAAAATTATAAACATTACATTTTAATTAGAACAGACTAGAAAAATGTCGTGAAGAAAGAACAAAAATTTCGAGACTAAATAACAATAGAACTGTGAAATCAAGTTACCAAAATGGAAATCTGGCCATACTAGTAGTGATAATATGACTTAACTCATTGTCAAATCCGCTTAGAGCAAAGTAACGGTACCACGATAGGCGCCATCTCATTTTTCTCTCCATCGACAAAGGTGTCTTGGAGGTTAAGATGACTTTTGAGTAAATCTCCTCATCTGAAATCGAACATGAAGTTTACGGAGCTCTCCCTCGGTAATATGTTTCAGCAACGTTGCGCAGATGTTAGATCATTAAATGTTACACATTATCGGTGTTGTTGTTATTTTTGTTGGAACATTATAAAATATTTCCTCTAAATTGCTTAAAGGAAGCGCTTGCCTTCGACTTTTTCAACAATATTTGACAGCATCACCTCAACTGGTCGGCTTAAACTTGCCATTTCGTTGATCGTCTGCAACTGGGTCTCTATTTTGCTTGGATGAGCTAAGCCATTTGAGAGTCACTGCAAGCTGATGACATTTCCACTATAAGGATTTATGGTGATTTTCCTTGTTAACTGAGGAACTGAAACACGGCGTGAAACTCAATTTTTCCTATACTAGACGTTTTTTTCTCGGATTTATGGTGCTTTCCCTTATTAGCTGAGGAACTGAATCGCGGCGTGATCTCGATTTATTTGCTTATTAATTAACTGAAATTTAAATTCATTGTTTAATTGGGTTGCGTGTTCGGAAGTATGTGCTGGTGCTCTATCAAATGTATAAAATAATGAAATCGTTTTTTGTAGTATTAACTACATTTATTTTTTTAGAAAAAAATGAAAAAAGAAATCAAATAAAAAATTAATCAAAATTTGCAATACGTCGCGCTGATATCATTGTGAGCAGCTCTATTTTATACAATTCATTTGAAAGTGTTCACTATTAATTCCATTGCCACATACTCGTACGTAAATAAATAATCGCATATTATATTAAACGCAGCTTAATTGGTTATAATGATGTTGAGTGAAAATTAACTGGATAAATATTGATGTTTAATTGCAAAGTGACTTTTATTTATTACTTTCACAATAATTGCAACAATTAATAGGCCAATTAGCACATTTATGCTCATATACACACACATCCAACTCGAATGAAAGCATGCTTACGTGGGTAAAAGAGATACCAAGCACTGAGTAGATTACAAGTACACCAGCAAAGCAATCGTAGTAGTAGCAATAACAGTAGTGAGAGCCAATTATGTTGCTGATTATGCAAATTAACATTCCAACAATTGTAACAATCAAGCAGCCATTGAATATGTATTTGTTGTATGTATATGTAATATACATGATGCAAGTGTGAGTGCTAAACGAGTATGAGTATGAAGCAGTTCAATTACTGTAGTATAGGGGAAAATAAGTTATTAAGGATTGACGTCACTCTGGCGATTTGCTTGGTTTCGTGTTTTTGTATGTAAGCGTAATTTGCATAAGAATAACGTCAAGTACCGATTTACTGCTGCTGCCCAACAAAATACATCCTGCACGCGCTTCTGCGCTTATCCAAAGCTGATACTCGTAGCTCTTACCATGCGCACTGTTGAGAATTTAATTTACTAGCAACTCTGTGTGCGCTTTGTCGTGCGGTTGCTGGTAGAACGAATGGTGAGGTATTAAATTTTTGTAAATAGCGTTAAAACACTTTAAATCGTTTTGTGTATACATAATATTTGCAGTCAACGAATTTGGGGTGAGTAGGTAGCAGTGAAATAGAAATGTTAGCGTTAACAATGTGTGCGCCTGCATATAGGCTATGCAATTAAATGACAATCATGCGAGTGTATACATACGAGCATATGAGAGGGGTGAGATTTCTGCGTTTTTTCAACACCTTTCATTAGTGTTACGATGAGCTATTAATAACGCTTTCCATTAGATTGAATTGAGGTACACGTGAATGGTATCATTGATTTTTCAAATTGATTTTGGCGATAATTTTGTTGTGTGACAGGACCTGATGGAAAAGTTCACATAAGGGTGCGCAAGTTCGATGATTTTATTAGTTAATTTTTTTTTCTAATGTGGGTCCATGTGAATGGAAAGGATTCCATCTAATTGTAGATATTATCTTTTATTTCCATTAAGTGTTTTGTTGTGAAAATTTGATAGATAATAGCAGCACTTCATCAAATGCGAAGCTAACTTTTTTTCGATGCATTTTAGAAGGAAGACAAATTTTGGCTTATTCTACTTACAAATTTAATGGATGTTATTCTAAACATTAAAAACTTTCTATACAAAAAATATTAGGGTCGTTTTATCAGCAAACTAACTTAACAGGCTACTCTATAGGGGCAATAAATGGATTTTCATTCGCTCAAACGCTTTTTAAATTATCAGGACGATGTATAGCCCACAAAAAAATTTACCTACCATCACATTTTGACCAGTTTTGGCTTTATTTTTTTGGTTTTTTTAATTTTTATGAATTTTTTACAAAAATATAATTCAGTCTAGAACAAATATCGTTTCAAATTTTGTACAAAATTTATAAGAACTCCATAAATTTTCATAAAAATTTGAAATATATAAAAAGAAGCAATTAAATTTTCATAAAAATTTGGAATATATAAAAAAATCAATTAAAAAAATTGGTTTGGTTAACTTTTTGATAAAGTTAAAATTACTCTGGCTCAAAATTCTAGTTGATTTTTGACCATTTTTCCATGTCGAACTTGCACATTTACTCCAAGCAAAACATGTCGGGCATTCGAGTCAAATGGTTCAAACCAGTTCTATAGTCGATCTGTAAAAAGTCCTAATAGAGTGTTACAATTCACTAAACAAACTGGCCACTCCTAATCAGGTCTCACTTATTTGGGTACCCAAGGACACGAAGGACACGAAGGAAACGAGAAGGCAGACTTTAATCCCAAAAAAAGGGGCAGAAGAGCTATTTATTGAACCAACCCCATTTTTGGGCTTTAACAAAAATAATATAAAACAGGAAACCTAAAAATGGATCCCAACAAAAATCAGGGAACACTGGAACGGCACAAGCGGCCTTAATCACTCCAAAAAGTTGTTCAACTTCAATGCCAACAGAGCAAAATCTGCTCTAACCCTAGATAAAAAGGGCCTCAGATTACTCTGTGGAGCTAAGTGCTCAGGTCACTTTTCTTCAAATAAACACTTTAGCACAATAAAATTATCTAGCACAAGACCATGCAGGTCCTGCTGTGATGAAGAGGAGTCTATGGAACACTACATAAATCACCAACTGTGAGGCATTAGGCCACAGGAGACACAGAATCCTGGGCTCGTACCTACTAGTGGAGGAAGACCTACAATTGCTCCCTCCTAAGGAGCTGGTTCGATTCCTCGGTATACTATCAAATAAATCATTAAGTACAGGGTTGCCAATATTCGACGGACTCATCTGGCAACCCTGTATCTTTTGACAGAGACGTCAGATCGCTTAATGACATGCAGCGTTGGAAGCGTGAGTCCAAGCAGATTTTCACCATGGAACAGTACATGCCACACGAGCGCTCCCAAATTGTTGAAATTTACATTCAACAAAATAAGTCAATTTAGAAAACTCAACGTGCGTATAAAAATTAAATAATGTGAAAAGTGCGCCTTCTAAGAACACCATTAAACGTTTGTACGAAAGGTTTTCGGCTGGTGATGCTCTTTCTAATCCAAAGAGGCCAAATCAAAACCGACTAAGGCGTCGCCAAGGGCATTCCAAAATCGCCGTTCTCAGCAGTTGGGCATTGCTCCACTTTACAACGAATTATCCGCATTGATTTGCATTTATTCCCGTATAACATTCAATTGACGCAAAGATTGTTGCCTGCGGACAAGCCTCGTCGATTGGAATGGGCCCAAAGAGTCATCGAAATCCGTCGGGTCCGTCGAATATGTGCAACCGTGTATTTAGGGGCGCATAATAGATCAATCTGGTCGCAGTGCATAAAGGCCTTAGCCTAACCCGTACAACCATTACCATTAGCATAGTCGAGATGAAGCAACTGTCGTTCTCTTTCGATGATTTCTGTGATTTTATCGACATTTTCGACATTGGCAACATCTGCTTTAAAATCAAAAATGCTTGAATGGAAACGGCGAAACCAAAATTGCATTTAATCAGATGTGTCAGTATCGGCACCATAAACTTCTCTTCTTCTTCTTAATTGGCTCGATAACCGCTTACGCGATTTTGGCCGAGTTTAACAAAGCGCGCCAGTCGTTTCTTTCTCGTGCTAATCGGCGCCAATTGGACACACCAAGTGAAGCCAAGTCCTTCTCCACCTGATCTTTCCAACGCAGAGGAGGCCTTCCTCTTTCAGAGCCGGAACGTTTGTATCCATTCAGACCGACATGACACAGCCAACGAAGCCGCTGGATCTTTATTCGCTGCACCATGTCTGCGATATTCGCCGTTGCCAACGCGCAAAGGTCCAAAAATCTTACGCAGAATCTTTTTCTCAAACACTCCAAGGGTCACCTCATCGGATGTTGTCATCGTCCACGCTTCTGCGCCATACGTTAGGACGGGCATGATGAGAGCCTGTTAGAGTGTTAGTTTTGTTCGTCGAGAGAGAACTTTACTACTCAATTGCCTACTTAGTCCAAAGCAACACTTGTTAGAAAGAGAGATTCTACGTATAAACACCATAAACACCATTCATAATTTTAGCGGTCTGGCTTGCATTTTCGCCTTTATCAAAGAAAAACTGTAAAATGTACCGAATTTTCTCTTTGCTGACTTCCATTGGTAACACCCTATAACCCACAAATGAATGGAATAAACAAAAAAAAGCAAAGGCATTTTTTTAGTGTTATCGAGATATCGTTCCCATCAATCCTTTTTTCTCCAAACTATTATAATTTTGGAATTCTTAAAACAAACCACTATATAGACCACCCTGTACTCGTAATATAATAATAGTTTGACTAATTTTCTAATTTGATCATCCTTTACTTTACTACGGCATACGAGTTGTGCAGTCTGTTATCTTGTCAACATCGCTTCAGCCTAACTTCAATCACTTTTTAAATTCCCATTATTGGCATACTACTCATACATGTCTATATACAAGTATGTATGTATGTGTGTTGAGTTAAAACAAAAAAAAGGGGCCATGAGGCCAATTTAAAATTGGCTGTTTTAGAATTTGTTGTTATTGTTGTCGCATTAACTTGACCTAACAACGCCACGAACAGATTTGTTATAAACATCGATCGTCTGAACATATGCCAACAACACTTCACCGCTCCCTCTCTTCATTTGTGTCTGCACGCTGATCAATCATATCAAAATACGCGCGTACAATCCCCTTCACTGCAATAAGGACAGTAATAATGGCAATAAAAAACGAATAACAACAAAGTGCGATAACAGCGCATTGGAAATTTAAACACGAAATAAAAAAAAAAACAAAAAAAATGAAAAAAAACGGATTTAGTGAAATTAAAAAAAAAGTTACAAACAAAAATACCAATAGACTTTACACACATACACACACATGTGTGTAACGTGCTTAATGGCACTCGTGTCTGATCCCTTCACGTACTTATATGTATGTATATGTAACATCCTTATCGTCAACAGCATAAAACTGCGATTAAAAAATGTTTCAGCACTTGCACACACACACACATGGATACGTGTGCTGGTATCTACGTATCAAAAATCTGTTTGTTAGCTAAATTGGTCATTGATATTCTCTGTTTGCGAAAAAATCAAAAATCACATAATACACGCTCACACTCACACTCACACTCGCGCGCACTTCAATCGTTTTCCCATAACCTGCGTATAGGTAACCACCAGTCAGTTGTCAATCGACTGGCCGCTAGAGAATAATCGTACGAACGGCTGCTCGAGCGTGTTGTAACATTTTTAAATACACCGATTAGTAGTCAGTAAATCGTTCACAAGTACCGCAATTTTTTCCCCGTTAATGTTGTATCCCTTTTCAACTACATACAAACATACATATGTACGTGCGTGGTTGTTGTAATTGTTGCTGTTGTTTGCCATTGAATCAATTGAGTTTTGTATGCGCATTAAATGATCCTTTGCGAGTGGTGTCTTCTCTCACACATAAATATGTGCACACACACACACATCCATTTGTGCTGTATTTTAAGGGGCGCGTGGATTCAGCGCCCCTCGCTGCGGATAACATGTTGGCATGAAGATGGCAATTATTTTCGGATTTAATGCACTTGGAAGGACATGAGCGACTGGCGGTAAATTGAGCGAGAAAAAAAGACTGAAAAAAAAAACAAAAAATTAAATCCATAAAAAATGATACAATCGCATTGGCCACACATGCAAATACACCCAACAAAGTTGTTTCACATGCATGGCAATAGTGGCATGCATGTGTGTGTATGTGTGCACCGTATGCATGTCGGTATGTTTGCTTGGAACTGACTGCTGGTAACTAACTGGTTTAGTGCCAGACAATTTGTATTTATATCCATCATTATTTGTTTTAATGGGGTTGGAGGGCTGAACACAAATATTGTATGTTCTTGCCCATAACTACTTGTAAGCACACACTTCCATACTCACACACACGCACATTTATTGCTACATGGCTATTGATAAGCTGATACATTTTTATTGGAATTAATAGATGGATGTATAACAGAAAAATTGTTTGAACAAAAACTTTGAAGAGGGCCATGTAGTGGATATCGTTGGAAATTGTGAAAATAAATGGTAACAGCCTGTTAATCAGAGCAAATCATAAGTTTATAAAAACGCAGTAAACACATCTACACGGATGATCTAGTTCCAGAAATTTGTGCGGTTGGTCAACAGATATATTCTTCAATCACCTGTCCTCCACATTTCAATAACAAAAAAATGAATCAGAGTAGCTATTTTATAAAAATTAAATGCTAGTTTAGGTTGGGTATCCTGCAGGCAGAATGTATCATAGTAGAGCCGACTCCACGTCAAGCGAGGCAAGTATTTTGGACAAGATCTGAAATTTGTCTGAAAATTGACTTATTTGTTGTTGTGAGCTTTAGCTTCTTCCATAATTTTTCTTCATGCATCTCGGTAAGTGGGCGCTCCTACCCTTCTTAAATCGTCCTCAACGTCGTCTTACTAAAGGATGGTTAAATTTCAAGGGCCGAGGTTGAATGTGAACCACAACTAAACGTCAACGACGCCGTTGGACATCTTTATTTTAGGGAATACGTCGATAAGCCAGCAACAATTCAAGAGCTAAAGGATGAGATAATTTGGCACATTAAGGGCATACAACCTCAATTATGCCTCAGCGCCATCGAAAATTTGGACCATCGGATGGAGGTGTGCCGCTGAGGCCTGCGGCGGTCATTTGGCCAATATTTTGTTCCATACGTTATTGAGCCATAATAAAGCCAATATTATCATAATAAAGAGAAATGACAATAATTTCTTTAAAAAATCAACACCGGCCCTTGAAACTTAACCACCCCTTATCTTTTTCGCGGTAGCCCTCTTCGCGAATCACCAAACATGCGTACATTCAAAACTGTGCGAGGTTTTATTTTAACTAACATTATAGGCTTGAGTCTAATAAGAAATAAACTGAAAAAAATTGAAAAGAAAAATTTATAATTTTGAGATTTTTATTTTAGGTCGGTAATAAAATAAAACTCAATTGAAGACAGAATGTAATTATTAGTCATCATTGAAAAGAGTAAATCCGCTCGGGAAGACGCAGAAATAGTAGATAGAACCCATTCGACTGTATACGTCGTGATAAAACGTTTCAAAGGAACAAAATTCGTGGAAAATAAGAAGAAATCGGGATGACCAAAACTGCGCTCCTAACCTCGCAACAGAAGTCGCCGAGGACCTTAATATTAACTGCAACCCCGAAAGTATACGTATAGTGTTGCGAAAGAATAATTACAATGGAAGAGTTTTACGAAAAAAAAACATCATCAATGAGATTAACCGACACAAGAATATAAAATTCGTAAAGCGTCATGGGGTTGAAGATTTCGAGTTCTGGAAGCACATTTTATTTACAGATGAAAGCAAGTTATATAATTGGCGCGTACACCCTGTTTTGGGTATTTGGCCCAGCTCCTGCTCCTATATGTGGCGTGTGTCTTGATGTGATTCCACAAATGGAGGGACCTACAGTTTCAAGCCGACTCCGAGCGGCAGATATTTTTATGAGGAGCTTTTTCATGGCAGAAATACACTCGGAGGTTTGCCATTAGCTGCCGAGTGGCGACCGCTATTAGAAAAATGTTTTTCTTAACTTTTGGTGTCTCTGGGAATACCGAATGGTAGTCACGCACCAACCCATTCGGCTACGACGGCCGAAGACTGAATGCTGTCAGAAAAAATAAAGGCTTGCCGACTAAATATTAATTATACCGATTGCAATATTTATGTTATAAAACTTTGAATTGTTTTCTATTGCTCTGCATTATTCAAGTTAGGCAATTGTTTCCCATTACATATTGTGAAAACAAAAGGAGCATTTGCTGTTTTTGGTTATGTTCGTTAAATGCAAAACTCCACTGAGCAGGATAAGTGGGAATAAGAAGTAAAATTAAGACGAGGAATGTTTGCGCTCTGATTTCGGTATCTGCTGATTTGTTATTGTATTGGTCAATACTCTTTCATATATATTTTGTTTTAAGTGCAGAGAGGCGTATTTTTTTTTTTTTTTTTTTTTGTTTTTAAAAACGCATCTTACAGTATAAACAGAATAACGTTTAGAAATTACAACTAGTACAACTAAATAAAGAAATGAATACGAGGAATTTTTATTGAACATATATAAAAAAGGAAAACTAAGATGCCTCAATATTCATAAATGCATTATGAATGTATAACTATGATATGTATATAAGGTACAGCTGGTACTAGGTACCCATCTGGTCTAAAACTGTTTTGCGCTTGAGCCGCCGACGATGAGTATTTGACTGGAGCAAAGCCAACACATGTCAACGCGTGTACTTAGTCGTTGTCTGTGAGCCATGGCATCCTTTTCCGTCACGTCAGTGACGAGCAGCATACCAAGCTCACGATGGAGGTCGAGATTTTTCACATTGTAAGGAGCATTGACGATGTTGCGCAACACTTCATTTTGGAATCGTTGGATAATAGTCATGCAAGATTTGCTTGAGCATCCCCATAGCTGAATGCCACACGTCCAGACCGGTTTAAGAATTTGATTATATAGCAGTAGCTTGTTGTTCGTTGACAGAATAGAGTGTCTGCCAATAAAATAAGGTTTTTTGTCTTTAATTCCAGCTCTTCAGCCTTTTTCTTGACATGCACCTTCCAACGCAGTTTAGCATCAAGGGTTATTCCCAGATATTTTGCCTCGTTGACGTACGGTGTATTTACGCTGTTTATATGGACTGGCTTGTAAATTTCAGGCCGAATACAAAGTGCACTGATTTTGAATTATTTAGTTTGTTACGCCATTTTTTGGCCCATGTTGCAATATAATTCACCGCCTCTTGCAATTTCGTCGTTGTAGTCTCGATTAATTCTCCAACTGCTAGGATAGCCGTGTCATCTGCAAAGGTTGCGGTAATGGGTTGCTCGTGGACCGGTAAGCTATGCGTATACAAGAGGTATAGGAGAGAGCCCAAAATGCTTCCTTGAGGTACCCCTGCGCTTGCTTTATGTAATGAAGAATATGCGTTGTCAAGTCTGACACGAAAGTATCTGGCATCAGGGTAGGAAGAAAGGATTTCGCAATAATTCCTCGGGCAAAATCAATTTTAGTTTGTGGAGTAAGCGCGTATGCCAAACTTTGTCAAACGCCTGCGAGACGTCAAGGTACACCGCTGTGCAAACTTTATTTTCCTCTATCGCACACTCTATGGTTCTAACAACCCTGAGAACTTCGTCGGTTGTAGAGTGATTTTTGCGAAAGTCAAATTGGTGCGTTGGAAAGCTGTCTTGTTTTCTATAATTGGCAACATTGGAGTTAGTAACATTAGTTCAAAAAGTTTGGACAGCATTGGTTGCCAAGAAATAGGTCGGTATGAAGGCACATCACTTGGCGACTTTCCCGCTTTCAGAATCATAATTACTTCTGCTGTCTTCCAGTACATAGGAACATATTTCAACAAAAACACAAACTGATCAATTGAGACAGACAAGTAATACAATTATTGGGAAATTTCTAAAGAATTTCTGCAGTTGTGAGGTCAAAACCAGGCGATTTCATTTTGAAAATTTTGCTCACTACTTCTTCACTACTCTAACAGGCTCAATGCTGACATCACTTTCGATCCAATTTGACGCGATGCCAATATCTTCAGATCCATCATTGGCAGAGAAGGTTTTACGAAGATTCTCTGCAAATAAAGTGGCGTATGCCGAATGCTTGCTAATTTAAGTTTTATATGTAAATTTTCCCAAGATAGCTTTGCAGTTATTCATAAAAGTATGCAGACAGATCCTTCTGAACTCGATTCTTCCATTGTGCACGCAGGTAAAGAGGCTTTCTTTGTTTAAACGGGGTTTCCGCATGGAGGCATATTTTCATTGGAGCAGCTTCGTCCAAACGTATGACTTGGCAAATCGAATGAGTCGTTATATAATAAATAGTTTAGGACGTTTTCTCTGTCCATTTCCTTAGTGCATATTTCAGCTCGTAGAGGTCATAATTCCATCTTCTTCTAACGTGACCGTTGTTGTATACAAGCACAGTAACATTTGAGGCTTCTGCATTTGATTTTTTTTTTTTTGTTTTTTTTTTTTTTTTTTTTAATTTATATAAAGTTCAAAAGGAATTCATGAAGTATCTATCTTGCAGTTGAAATCAGGCATCAATCATCTCAGCACACAAAATTACCCGGAAACATGCAACACATCCGACGTTGTTGTTTCTTTTTTTTTGCATAAACGAATAACGCAAAGCTTTTAGCACAATTAGGCACATTTTTCATTTCATCTCTGCGCAAGAAAATGATACAAATAATAACTCGACATTATAGTAGTCCTTGTAACAATTAAAATTCTCATGCATTTGCATTTATTCAAAAATTTATACCACACATTTGAGCAGAGCATACACACACACACATACACATATGCGTAAGAGTATGACAATTGCTCGAGGACTTGAAGAACACTGCTGTTGTCAACATTATCCTCACTGCTAGACAACTCAACCGCCAACCGCCAACCGCCCACACCCAACCATCCAACGCATCTTCATTATTGCAATAATAGTCTTTGCGTATCTCCTCCCTTGTGCCGTTGCTCGTTGTGTGCCACCACCACTCCTCTTTTGCTGATATTCTGTCGTCTGGAGAGACGGTAGCATTTAGAGCAATTATTGCCAGGAAATCATTACTAATTTTATTCTCGCATTGCTGCTTGCATTGTTGGCGAACAGTCGACGCAGCCACCAACAACGCTCGTTGCTTGACGGTCGACGGTCGCCTGTCGCCTGTCGTTGGCTGATTGCCTTTGGGGTGGGTGCCGGTTGCTGTTGCTTATTGAAATTACGCCCTAACTATACTCGCACTGGGCTGTGAAGTTGGCGTATGTAACTTGTTTGAAATTCCATCGGCTCATATGTCCTCTACCTCCTTTATGCCCTCTCACTCTCCTCAAACCACCAACTTTGGCAATTTACAATGGCATCATAAAACAGTTTAAATGTTAGCCAATTTGAAATTTTCAACTTTGTGAACTTTACAACACAAAATCTCAGCGTATTGGTTCTTTGTCGTGCCACAGCTGTGAAGGATGATGGACCGCTTTACGGTCCTTGGCTTTGTGCAAATTTGCTTACAAACAATTAATTTTCTTAATACCTCACCGCAAAAAGCACACGCACACACACGCATTCACATTGGCCGCAGACACGCCCAAGCCACAACACAAGGTGAGCAACGCATCAAAAGGATCTGGGCACTTAAGCAGTTATCTGTTTAAAGTCTTGGGATACGGGTATATGGACTCGTGTGAATGGTAGTGCACAACTGTGCTTGCCCTCTCGAATTGCACCCTGTCATCTGCATACATGTAAGCGGAAATGTTTTACATCCACGCCCAGCATGAAATTCGACTACTTACAATATGTAAATATGCGCTGTGTATGTGTGTGTGTAAAAGCTCATGGCGAGAGAGCCAATTTATACTTCTTAGGAATGAGTAAAGTTGGAAGAACTAAATTGACACACTACTACACAAACAACAGCAACAACAGTGCAATGAACACAAGGTGTTTCTGGCTTAGGGATTTGCTTAGTAGCTTTCGGCGGCAGAAAATCGGATTTTGACACCATCCTTAAATGCATTGCTTTTCGACTGGATTTGGCTTCTCTGAGAAATATTGGGAAACACTTTTGACAAAATAGAAACTTTACGTTGTAAAAGACCCACTGAACAGTTTTAAAGGGCGTTCAGGAGTCCCAAATTAAACCTCAAATTAAAAAATATACGGAATATTCCAGAGTTGCTTTGTGATTCGAAACGGCTATGAAGCATTAGGTTTATCTCGTCAACTTTGAGAGAAATCAAACACCTTGACTTTTTTAAAAATCCTTTAAAGGGGGAAACCGGTTTAGGAAGCCAAAATTTTGGTGTTTTTCGAGAATTTTATGAACAAAGAAGAAATAATCAAAAAATGTTTAAGTTTAGAGGATATTTTATTTATATTTTTAGGTACACTTTTCAGTTTTTTTTAAGCTACTTCCACGGGTGATAGTGGCGTTAGAGCGTGTTGCCCATGGACAATCGCCATCCGAGTGTCTTGCTGGTGGGAATTCCTGAAATTGCAATTTTTCTCTGAAATCAACAGCAATTTTTTTTAATAACACATATTTCGTAAGAATATGAACCTAACTGTGGTAAAAATATATTGAAAATGACATGCTTTTGAGGCACTTGAACTACTTGAGCTTTTTTATACCATATTTTTTCATCTATTTTGTTTAAAAACCCATATTTAAATAATAATACAGTCCCAGAATTAGGTTCATATAGATTAGAATTGAATAAGGAAAAAATCCCGAAAAATGTTAGAACGATTGGTCAATAACTTTTTAAGTTAGAATTCCCAACGGTTGAAAAAAAGTAGTTTTGAGAAAAACGTCGTTCTAACTAACGCGCGCTATGGTGCGGAATCGACGGGCAGTGACTTAAGTACTCATAGAATCGGGAATAATGCGAATTTCGCTTTAAAATCTTTACCGCATATTCTTGAGTAGTTATACTAACGATTTATACAATAAAAAAAAAATTGATTTTTCGATCGACCTAAATCGGTTTCCCCCCTTAAGAAGATGGGCGTAAATCAACATGAAATAAATAATTGGCGCTTACACCCTTTGTGGGTGTTTGGCCGAGCTCCTCTTCCTATTTGTGGCGTGCGTGTGGATGTTGTTCCACAAATGGAGGATCCAATAGTTTTACGGCCCCTCCGAGTGGCAGATGAGTTTTTCTGAGAGCTTTTCAAGGCAGAAACCTGCTGGGGCATACAGTTTTACGCGCATTCCGAATAGCAGATGGATTTTTATCAGGCGCTCTTTCATAACAGAAACACACTCGGAGGTTTGCCATTGTCAGCCGAAGGGCGACTGCTATTATTTAGAAAAAAAAGCTTGTTCTCTCATTTTGATGTTTCATGGACGGAAATTCGAATCTACCCACTTCCGATTGGTAGTCATGTAGCAACCCATTTGGCTATGGCGGAAAAGATTAGGCTACGTTTAGATTTTTTTCCTTGTTCACTCCGCTCGGGAGCATAGGGCCTCGAAAAAATTCAGTCTTGCGTTGGTTTCGTTTGATTTCTGACAGGGTAGAAGATTAGCCTGGCGCTACTTTTAGATTAGACTAGGGTAATTGCCTTTCTTCGCGAGCGTGCTGAGAGTTTAACTTAATTTATACTCAATGCACCTATGTAATATAGTGAAACCACTTCGTCTCTCTAATAAACGATGAAATATTGGCTGTACAACTCCGGATTCTAAGTTTGCCAGACATCTAAAGAAGTAAAAGTTTAGTGAGCGCGTTCTGGTACTAGCGGGATGTTGGCAGAGCAAGTTTTCTACACTCTCTACTTCTTCCTCATTTCTGCAGGAGCCGTTAGAGGAAAACCCCATACACTTACCATGTGCTCCCATTGGGCAGTGCCATCGGATGATACCAATGACACCGGTATAGATTGATGAGGGAGCTAGTTCTGTGTTTACTCCTTTCAGGTCACATCTTTCGAGTTACCTCACAAGTGAGCTCCGTGTTTTGTCTATTGTTGGCCTGATCCAGAACTCTTTCCGACATATTGAACAGAGTTGACTTTTATAAGATTAATTCGCTTCCTAGCCAGTTCGAAGGCAATGTAATTTCCAGAAATGTATCTGCGCCCAGACACCCGGACAATATTCGAGGTACACTACTTAATAAGCTCATTTAGAAAAGCTCTCCATTCAAGTGCTACTTTGGAGGAAGTGTTATGATACTGCAGAGGTTTAATGATAACTTGGCTGTCAGCGTAGATAATGATCGGCTGAGCTACTTCCCTGATACACAACGCAGCTATTACCCTATTAGCTATTTGCCTAATGGTGATATCTTCTTCGTCTTCTTTATTGTAGGATTAAATCGTGTTCCTCAACAATTTTTGTACAAGAGATACAATTTGTTTGGATTATATTGTATGTAAAAGAATAATGGATATCGATAGAGCTGGATGCTCAAGACTCATTCCAGCGTTTAGGAGGGCGGTCTCATAGTCATCGGCTTTCCCGTCATTACTTATTTATCCAACGTATTGTCGGGTATGCATAGGACGTGATTTTCCAATTCCCTTCTTCGTCTTCGGCTCCACCAAATAAAACTTTGCGTGTCGCATATCCCTCTAATCCCTGCGTTTCGCATAAGATCCCTGCGCGTATGTTCTGTGATTGATCACAATGTTGCCATCTCAACCATGTTCATTGCTTGCCTTTTGCGTCTGTTCGGGTTTCAACGGCATATCTGAGTGCTGGTCGAACGCATGTTTTATAAATTCGGTATAACCTAAGACCCAAAACCGTTTTCCTACTAGGCGGTGTAATAAATAGTATTCAGTACTTTTGTGTTCTAACCACTCCGAGAGAAATCCCATATTCTGCTAGTAGGTTAACCAACTGACTGAACAAGAGATTTTGCTAAGAGATCTTATGGGATCGTAGTCTTTAAATTCTACTCGTGTTATTCTAGCTGCCGAGTTTCCACAGTGGGTGGAAAAATTCAGAATCTTCACATTTTGTTGATAGACTTACATTTTGTTGGTAGACCTACAGGTTACCACGGTACTCGCACACGGGTTTTGTGCGTGACTACTTGTCAGTTGGCTCGGGTCAAAGGGTTATGGGGATCCAATTATGCAACTTGCAGGGATAAGTACTCTAATCTCCTGGCATGGAATCGCTTTATGGAAAGTAGTAGCTTTCAGTTAGTATTTCGAATACCGCTTCGGCCATGGCCTTTTGATTTTCAACTGGAGGACAGGATTTTCAAGAGGACTTAAATTGAGATGGAAGCTGGTAAAGGTTTTCCCAAAGTGAACATCATTCTTTAGGAGCTGTGGCATGAGCAACGAATTTACCTTGAATATCTTTTGAAAGCAAATTAACGATCGCTTTTAGGAAACTGTTAAAGGTGATTAGTATTTCATTGGTATTAAACTTACTTTTAGATCGATTCTAACTGTAGTCCTTGTCAGATCTGGCCAAAAGAAATCAAACTGGTGTAACAATGACAGATGAGCATGCAAGGCGAGGTACGATGAAATAGATTCCTGCTGAGTAAGAACGCATAGATAAGCCGTATGCCATTTCTTCTTCTCCACCTTAGCACCCCAGTCCTTGGTGAGCCATTACTTCATTCAAAACCTTGTTTCTATCGAAGACTACTTCCTTCCACCGCCGCACGTTTAGTTTTTGAAGGTCAAGTTCCATGTCTTCGAGCCATCTTTTTCTGGCGCTCTTCTTCTCTCGTCCTCTTTTTTTTGCTAATAGTTCCAGCTCATGATTATATCTAAATCGATAGGTGCCGTCTTGCAGTCTTACATGCCTATATATTTTTCGCAATATTTTTCTTTCAAATATCATTAGCTGATTGATGTCAGTCGGTTTTAGCGCCCATAGTTCGCCAGCAAAGGTAAGCACGGGGCGGATCAAGGTTTTGTTTATCCTTAACTTTTGTTCGCGAAGTAATAATTTAGACTTAAGCAGCTTCAAATCAGAAAAGTAAGACTTATTTGCTGCTAAAATTCTATCATTTATTGTCAATGATGTATCCTTATTGGCTTAGATTTTTGATATCCAGATAGGTAAATCCTTGTAAACTCGCGAATGCATAGTCTCGGTTCAGCAGTTCATCATGCCTTAAACCGGAGATGGATGGGACCATAAATTTCATTTTGTCTGTGTTGATTCTTAGCCCAGTATTTCCTATTATTTTTTTTTAGTTTTATAAACCAACTCTTTAATTCACTTCATACCATTTGCAAACTATTATTACAGAGTTTACTATTAGGGAAGCTCATCGCAAATGGGGCCAAAGCACAGCCTGCCGAATTTCAAGGCAGGCGTGACCGGAAGTCGTGTAGAAAGAAATACAAAGTGTTTGCTCTTTGGAAAGCGGTAGCATATCTACTATCATCAGAACGCACAACATTGATCAGCTTAAGGCGTTGCATGGGTTTCGTCGGGTAAAAAGGGGTCTATTTTAATTTTTTTTTCTATGTCAAAAATTATTTATTTAATTCAAACTTTTTTCTGTCTTATAGATACATATTTAAAAAATAATTTCTGAAATTTTCAAAAAAAAAAAATTAAAACTACCCCATTGTGACGTCATTTCCGGTGACCCCTTGAAAAAAAGGTGCGTCCGCGTTGTCAGCATAACTCCTGACAGGATCATCTAAAATCAAAAAAAAACAAAAATAAGTGTTTTAGTTAAGATTATAAACTCGTGCTTGAACGAAGGAAAGAAAAAAAAAGTAAAAATTGGTATTTTGGCAGACATTTTTCCAAAAAAATTAAAATTTCGGTCAAATTTGCTTGACATTTTTCAGATTGATTTGAAAATTTAGGATAATATTCTTGAGATGTTGTAGAAATTAATAAGCCAAACAAAAATCGATTTTTTGAACCCACGAAACCCATGTAACCTTAAAAGCTAAATATAATATGAAAAAAGTTTGCGATAATGTTGCAGAAGGTAGCAAACCGGTGAGGAAGCAGAAACGAGTTCTCATTTCCACCGCAACAGCGCAGCGCCATACAGAAATAGGGCTCGCCAACTATGTCCAGCATTATCAGCTCCTCTAAATTAATAAGGAATTGATGAAATTGATCAAGGAAACTAAATATTTCAAGACCGCGAAGTTAGTCAAATTGCGAGATGAGAAATTGCATGCATCTTTGACCTCAGCGCTCTTTTGGCTTTAGCGGCAGCGACTTAAAACTAACCCAACCCAACACTGACAGTTTGCACTCAGATCACCTTGCATTTACACCTTTCATTGGTACGTTGCGACTATGTTATGAGTTCAATTTACTACTCTTGCCCTCAAGAGACAAAGCTATGCTCCAATCAGGCTCGATTGCTCACGTCTGGATTTTTCGCACATCCTCAAGAGGAGTACCATTTCTAATGTTCTGCATACAAATTGGCACTCAATTTTCAGGACAAACAATTGACAAGTGTGACTTTTGCCTGTCTTACATGCACCTAATTTCAGCTTGTCAGTGGGTAATGCAGTATTTCAGGCTTCACAGAGTCGCACACTGTGAAAACCAATTGTGTGTTTCTTCTCACACATTCTCATTTGTACGAGTATATTTTGATTACAGAGACAATTTGTTATTGTCAAATTGGGCGCACTCGACTTAAACACAATTGCAAATTGCATTTAATAATTGTTTGCACGACTGAAGAAAATTTGAGAATGGCTGCAGGGTGGCAGGTGGGTTGATGTGCCAGTATTTTACCTTTGGTCTTTGTTGGCAATCCCTGTTACTGCAAATATGCATAAATCTACCGAAAGGGTTGCTCCTCGACGACAGCCAGCTAACGGTTTAAACACCTGATGAGACGATGATGGCAGTTGGGGTTTGCATCCCACTTGCTACCCCAGTCAAATGCGCATTTCGCATTTTCTTTGCGAATGAAGAAGGAGGGGAGGTGTTTGAAATGTGCACTGGGCACTGCTGGGGTTAATGTAGGGTTGTTGGCGAAGAAAAGCAGAGGAGCAGCTGACTTCCGATTGGATTCTATTGTATTGCATGCTGCTGCTAACCTCATCAAGGCGTGAAAAGAGGGTTGAATGCTGTTGGCAGCAAAGTGGACTCATACAAATACCGTAGTGGGGGGCTGCTGGCAGTTGGGTTGGTTGAGCGGTTGCTGTCGTTCGCCATACAATTGGACACGGCTATTATTTTTGCAATGCGGCTAATTCGGCAGACAATTTCAAGCGATTTTTTTTAATCTTAAAGTGCATTAAAAATTATTGAATCTACTTTTGGCATTCATAAAATATTAATTTGAAAATTTGCTTTATTTTTTATTTTCAGGTTTGGTTTCAGAATCGACGCGCTAAGTGGCGTAAACGTGAGAAATTTATGAATCAGGACAAAAATGGATATTTGCTGCCCGACCAAGGTTAGTAAATTTTTAAGGTTGCATGTTTTTGTGTTTTCCGATTTTTTTTTTCAAATATTCGTTCTAAAGCTTGAAAATTTTCTAATAATGAATAGATATTCTCAAATTTCACAAAAATGTATACGAGTATATGATATATGTAAGGCAATATATATATATTTTTTAATTCAGAAATTAAAAAAAAAAAATAATAATAATAATTACAAAACATTTACAATTTTTTTTTCTTTTTTTTAAGCTGATGGCCTAGTCGCTAATGCTTTTTAATTTATTGTGATTGTAATTCATTACTTTTCCAATTTTCAAATAAAAAAAAAAAAATTCAAAAATACTAACAAATTTCAGTGATGTGAATAATTATAAGCTCAAACAGTAGCTGAACTTAGTAACGCTAAAATTTTAGTGCAATTTTTAAATAAAGTACGATAGATTTCCGAAATTTTTTATAAATACAAGGTGAGGTCCAAAATAAACAAGACTGGCGTCATAAAAATGTTTTTGAAGGCGAAAATTTTTGGAATGAGTTAGTGCGTTAGAAGTTACATCCCTAGCTGACTTCCAGTGAAAGCTTGGTGACATTCGGTTCAGTGGAAGCGAAGTTATTGAGTCCAAAGTCCAAGTATGTTTGTGTCATCGGTACAAAACTTAGTTTCGAACAAAGAGCTAATATCAAATTTTGTTTTAAAATCGGAAACGCGGGTTCCGAAACATTTAAATTGACGAAAAAAGTTTATGGCGATGATTGTCTATCTCGTGCCAGAGTTCATGAGTTCGGTTTACGCTTTTAAGAGATGGTTGTGAGGACATAAATGACAATGAACGAACGGGCAGCCCAGAATCAGTAATCAACGAAAACTCCATTAAAATTCTTCGTAAATTTTTGAGATATGAACCGAAATCAAAGTTGAAATTAATGGAATCTGAGTTGAATATCTCCAAAATATCGATTTATCGCATTTTAACTGATCATTTGGGTTTACGAAAGGTCTGTGGACGTTTCGTTCCGCACAAGTTAGGAAAGGTTAACCTGGTTGGCAATAAGCCACGTATAGACCTTTTGGTCTTTAGCGATACCAGATGGAGACCGACCTCTATGAATACCTAAAGTAGAAATCATGCAGAATGTCAGCGCTTGTGGCGCATCTAAGTAGAGCTGGGAGCTCCGCTTTTGAGACGTCCTCCAGACCCTCAAATAGTGAGGCTTCCAGGCATCTTAGACGCATTTTTAATAATGCCGGACAAACGCACAGAGGGTATTCTAAAGTTTCCTCAACATCCTCTCTACATTTCCTGCATTTCGCACAAATTAACTGAAGACCAAAAATTGCTCAAAATGCAACACTCGAAAGACCTCATTAATGAGGCAAAAAAAGTCGAGAACCCCTTTTAAAACATTGTAACTGGTGATGAAACGTAGTTTTTCCAACATAAACCTGAAACTAAGCGTCAAAGTGCTGAATGGAAGGCCCCAGACGAGCCACCACCCAATATATTGCGTTTGGAGAAGTGAAAAATCAAGTCGATGCTCATTTTTTTTACGATTCCAAGGGAATTGTCCACAAGGAGTTCGTGCCAACGGTTCATCATTAACCAATCCAAACCAATCCAAACCATTAACACACTTTTCTATCTTCGCGTTTTGAAGCGTTTGTTGCATCGCATTCGTCGAATTTGCTCTGAATACCATGAAAGAGGAAGCTGGCGCTTATTGCATGCCAATGCGTGTGTGCTTGTATATTATTTTCAGATCTTATCAAGATCGTTAGCTTGGCTTAAGGCTCTCTTTTTTATACATTTATTATGTAGGATGTAAGCTTTGTAAATAATATATGCACACATAATAATAACGATTATCAGTAACAATATGTTTGTTATTTTCATATCAGTATTTGGCGATTCTATTTTATTTATTACATTTGCAGTGGAGTCCACTGTTTTGGTATCAATTAACCGCATTCTGGGTGTTATTATATATATATCGTCAGATTTACTTATACTGTTTCTGCTCATTTATTTTAGTTTTGCTATTTCTAATGTTAATGTTCATTTAGGACTCAATTTTAATTTAATTAGTTTTTCCTGATTCGATCAACAGCGATCTCCTACCTAGTGGTTTGTATGGCTTCACGGGCCATACTCTAGCGGGCAATACAGTTATCGCTTCCGCTTACTATATTTGTCTTAAATTAATTACAATATTTTTTTTTTTTTTTTTTTGTGTATTATATAAATATATCTAAATTCTGCTGCTGTTGATCGTCCATCTGCACCAGCTGGTCTTCGCCGGATCTGGCACGCTGGCGCTCCCTCGTTGACGCAAGCGGCGGGGTGCCTCTCGCGTTTGATGTCTCTAGTTGTTGTTCGTCTTGGTGTTCGGATCCGCTGCCGTGCAGCGCTTGCACGTGTATTGGCAGAACGCACTGTCCAATGGTCCCTCGCAGTCGTCTGGGCACTTCTTGGCTGGTTTACTGAGCTGGGCTTTTATTGCTCCTGGCTGGTTTAATTTGGGAATAGTGTTATCAATTGTTTTTATATGTCTTTGTGTGGTGGTAGAGGTTGAATGCTTATGGTTTGCCTTCTGGGCTTGATCAATCTGATCTAGCTCGGCTTGTAGTGCTATTGTTGCCTCCCAACGTAATGGTGGGTTGGTGTCAAACAATAGTTTGAGAATTTCCGCCTTCCTCTTTTGGAGGCGTACTCGTATGCCGCTTCTTCCGGCTTTTTTCTTTTTGATTACTGCATTCATTGAACCTCTACTCACTCAGACACGAAAAATGTAGTTTCCAACGCTGTTCCTGCTACTTGACTCCAGGGCTTATTTTCTGCGTCCTGTCACGGTCGCCATGTATTAGTTGAAATCAAAGAAGTTCTGTTTGATCGACTCGTTGCTACGAGTGTGTTTTATTGAATGCCACTTCAGTTGTTACAATCTGGTTCTTACAGCTAAAGACAGCGTGGCTGCGCTGTCAGGGACGCCGGCAGAGGCGCGGTCAGCTTATGTATAATTCTTTATGTATTGTTTACATAAGAACGTCTAAGGGCTGACGCGGGTCGCAACGGCGGGGAGGAGGTAATATGTTCACTTGGTTGTTGAACCGTCGGCGCATGTCAAATATGCCGACGCGGCAATGTCCATGCAGGGCAATGTCCAAGGGATCGTATTACCACAAGTGCTTGCACATTGTTTATATGAATATTGTAGTCAAGTGCTACAATGTGTTTGTAATAATATTTATGCATTCAACTGAGTACAGTGAGCATTCGATAAGTGAACATACTACAACTCACCTGATATGGCGCCTTGTGACTTCTACCTATTCGGAAAATTGCATTTGGCCGTGAAAGGAAAACGTTTTGCGTCCGTAGAGTCCATCCAAAGGCTTGTACCGCCATTCAGAAGGACATTCTGGTCAATGACCTGAAACACTCTTTCGAAAAGCTCTTAGATCCCGCAAAACAGTGTATCGAGGCCAGAGCGGACTATTTTGAATAAATAAACTCGATGGTATCAGAACAAAGCTCCTGTCGTTTCTATTTTAGCTCAGTCTTGTTTAGTTTGGACTTCACCTTGTATAAGCTAATGTTTGTTCATTACTTAGTAGACCCGCCCTTCACAATTCTTGTTCACAGTCAGCAGTCAACGAAGCACATTTTTAAAGAAGTTCTTAATAATGCTACTTTTATATAGATACTCCTGACATCCTGAAGTTTAAAATTGAAAAATGTTTGCACTCAAATTTATCCACTTTTGTTTAGTACTTTTTAGATCAATTAAGTTCCATTTTTCTTCACCTGCTTCACGCTGCTCATTTGAGTTACACTCTTACGATTAATTACACAAAAGTATCCCAAAAATTTGATTTATGCATAATTTGACGCTAATGTAATTTTAATTACCTTCATTTTGCTTAACAAAAATCCGGGGTGCTCCTTTAATTTCGTGCAACTAGAATTTACCGTTACACATTATTTTATTAACAAATTATTATTTTATTGCTTGTTTATGCTTAGAATTATAATAATTTTACTTAGAATTAATTATCACCACACGCAATTGCGTACACGTGTCCGTGTCCGACATTCCCTCACTTTCCACTAATAAACTAATTTTCGTTTCGTCTTTGCATTGCAGGTTTACCCGATTTTCCGCTTGGTTTGCCCATTCCGCACGGCATTCCCGGTCATCCAGCTGCATTACCACCAGAGTTCTGGCCACCACATTTCTCCTTACATCAACATTTTAATCCCGCATTAATTCCACCAAGCCTCATGCCCCACTACAAGCTGCCCAACTTCCATACACTCCTCTCCCAATATATGGGTTTGAGTAATTTGAATGGCATCTTCGCTGCTGGTTACCCGCAAAATCTGTCCTTACATTCGGCAGCGCAAGTGAGTCCGCCATGCAGTAATAGTCCGCGTGATAGTCCACCCACACAAGCACAACCGGCAGCGGCGCTCGTGTCATTGGTGCCCACCTCTATGATTGCGGGTGGTGTAACGTTGACCTCTTCGGCGGCCGCCTCGCCCAAGAGTCCAATGGCGTCTAGTGTGGCGAGCAACGCCTCAACGCCCGTGTCGGTGGTAACCAAAACCGAGGAATGAACTTGACTGCGGGGGAGTTGTTGTGCACTGACAGTCAAAGGTTAGTCGCAAGGCGGTTGCTGATTGTGGATGGCTGGCTTTGTATGTGGCATGTCTTTGTACGTGGCATGCCTGACCTAGCGAGAATAAGTATTACGAGTGCTAATTAAATTAATTTGTGTATATATGTACATATATATATATATATAATAATAATAATAAATAATTCATATACAATACGTAGTGTTAGTGGATTGTAAGTTTTGCGGGCAGATTTAAAAGTGATAAAGACTTGAGAGTTTAAGGAAAAAATTCACATTAAGTGTATTTATGTACGTACATTCGTATTTGTAAGAAATTTTATGCATATTTTGAAGACGAATTTATAATATGAAACCCCAGTAACTATGTAAATATTATATTTCAAAGGACGAGTACGTCTGGATGTAACGCAGATAAGTGAGTGAATTAATTTATCATATAATTATTTAATCGATTGATTGCCAAATATGCAAAGAATGAACATCAATGAAGTAGTGATAAATTGTAAGAATTATAGACATACATACATATGTTTAATAGACTAAAGTTATTGTACAATACATTTAAAACGAAATATAGAAAAGATAAAAATAAGAATACTTAATAAAGTAAAAGTAAAAATTTACACAGTAAAAATGAAACTGTTTTCTTTACGAAAAATACTAAGCAAAGGTAAGTGAATGTTGCTGTAGTACAAGGAGAAGTCTAAAATAAGCAAGAATGAGCTAAAATAGAAACGACAGGAGCTTTGTTCTGATAACTTCGAGTTTATTTACTCAAAATGGTCCCCTCCGCCCTGGATATACTGTTTTGCGTAGGTAGTTCGCACCCACAGACGCGGCGCACTACGTACTGCATGCGAGCGATATCAGACGACGCAATATGCGTTATTGCTAGAAAGATATCAGTGGATATTCATGCGATGGAGTTGTATCGTCTCTATGGAATAAAAGGAGTGAAACCGACGATGGCAGAAAAGGTGGTAGAAAGAACGCGATCGATGGTCGAATGGCAAAGAAGATGGGATGAGTCCATCAAAGGCCGGTGGACTTACAAACTCATACCGAACCTTGGAGGGTGGATGAATAGGAAGCATGGCGATATTAACTACTACCTAACTCAGATACTCACCGGACATAGCTGCTTCCTGGAATATCTACACTATTTCCAGCTGGCCGACAGCCCTTTTTGCCCGAGTTGCTCGAATACAGTCGCAGAGCGCAGAACATGTGGCCTTTCACTGCAGACGTTTCAGTGAAGAACGAGCAATGCTGGCGAAGGCATTCGAACACCCGCCATTCCACGCAAGATTCGTTCAGGATATGTGCTCGACCATCACTAAATGGGACGCCGCAAAAACGTTCGCGAAAATACCAAATAACCTTATAAATATAAAGCCTATTCGTTGATTACAAAGTTTTTGGTACTTTTGCTAGCAGGTGGACAGTGGAGATGAACTGTTTTACACAAACCGACGACAGACACAGACGCTTGAGCCAAACACTCATAACAGTACCGAACTGAAGACAAGACAATAGTTTGTGAGTATCGGACTATTGCATTTTCTCCGATGTTTAACTCCCCCCACAACCGCTTTCGAAGCCAGTGGGAGAAGTGAATACTATCGATGGTGTAAAATCTCCATACGCCCACTGGAGCGGAACCTTTACACCTCCTGACTAAAAAAAAAACAAAAAAAAAAAAAATAGTATTTGCGTGATCTACAAGCTTTTCGAAAGAGTGTTTCAGATCATTGACCGGAATATCCTTCAGGATGTCGGTACAAACCCATTGGATCGCCTCTACGGACGTTTTCCAACGTTTCAAAACGTTTTCCTTTCATGGCCAAATGCAATTTTCCAAATAGGTAGAAGTCACAGGCAGCCATATAAAGCAAATGCGTTGAGTGATTAGTGGTTAAAATTCGATTTCTAGTCAAAAAATCAGTCACAAGAGCGGATCGATGAGATGGTGCATTAACATGCAATAAGCGCCAACTTCCTCCTTCGCGGTAATCAGGGCGAATTCGACGAATGCGATGCAGTAAACGCTTCAAAACGCCAAGATAGGAAATCGCATTGACGGTTTGACCTGCTGGCGCGAACTCCTTGTGGACAATTCCCTTGGAATCGTAAAAAAAAGAGCATCGACTTGATTTTTGACTTCTCCAAACGCGAGTTTTTGGGTTGTGGCTCGCCTGCGGTTTTCCATTGGACACTTTGACGTTCAGACTCAGGTTCATGTTAGAAAAACCACATTTCATCACCAGTTACAATGTTGTAAAGTTGCTGGAAGTTCTCGCCTTCTCTCGCCACTTTCGAATGTTGAATTCTGAGCAATTTTTGGCCCTCAGTTAACTTGTGCGGAATGAAACGTGCACAGACCTTTCGGAAGCCCTAATGATCAGTTAAAGTTCGATAAATCGATCTTTTAGAGATACTCAACTCCGATTCCTTGAATTTCAATGTTGATTGCGGTTAATTTTTGATAAATTTACGAACAATTTCGATGGAGTTTTTGGTGATTACTGAGTCTGGGCGGCCCGGCCCGTATGTTCATTGTCATTTATGTCCTCTCAACCATCTCTGAAACGTGTAAACCACTCATGAACTCTGGCACGAGATAGACAATCATCGCCATAAACTTTTTTCATTGTCTGCTATGATATTCAACCTAATGCAGTTATAAAGGATGGGTCTGGCACTAGAAGTGTAACCAACTTAAGACAATGGACATCAGCTGTTTGTTAGTTGGCTAAATCACAGTTTGCCGAGAGTAGATGCGAAAAAAGAAAGTCAGTAATGGATTCAAACGTAATAGTGTGATTGTATTATATTTGGCTGGAAAATCACAACCAGCGATTGTTCGTGAGCTCGAGCACCTTAAAATAAATGAAGTTTGTGTTTATCGCACCATTACTCGTTACAATGATATTGGTACCATCGCGAAACGTTATGGAGGTGGCCATCAAAATACTGCAACGTCACGTGAAATGGTTCAAAAATGAAGAAGCGACTTGAGCGAAAGCCCCGACGAAGTGCCAATCAAATGGCGAAAGAACTGAAAATATCTGACCGTAGCATCCACCGCATACAAAAAAATGATTTCAAAGTCAAGCCTTAGAAGGTCCAAAAGACGCATGATCTCACACCAAAGCAGCAACAAGTCAGACTTGAGAGAGCGAAGGAGTTGCTTTGCTTGACCGAAAGCGATCAATTTCCGACGTTGTGTTTTCTGACTATACAATTTTTCAAATTTAGCAATTCGTAAACTCCCAAAACGATAGGACTTATTTCACTGACCCTTCATGAGAACTTGAGTCATCGATTGACCACCAGGAGACAGCACTCGCCACAGGTAATGGTTTGAGCCGCTGTAACCGCAGATGAGCGCTCTCCAATCGTTTTCATCGAACCTGGCGTCAAAGTAAATGCGAAATATTATCGGGAAAGTATTCTGGCGGCCGCCGAAGCCGAATGGGTTGGTGCGTGATTACCATATGGAATTCACAGAGAGAACGTTGGTTCGAATCTCGGTGAAACACCAAAATTAAGAAAATCTTTTTTTTGATAGCGGTCGCCCCTGGGAAGGCAATGGTAAACCTCCGAGTGTATTTCTGCCACGAAAAAGCTCCTCAGAAAAATATCTGCCGTTCGGAGTCGACTTGAAACTGTAGGTCCCTCCATTTGTGGAACAACGTCAAGACGCACACCACAAATAGGAGGAGGAGCTTGGCCAAACACCCAAAAAGGGTGTACGCGCCAATTATATGTATGTATATATATATATTCTGGAGGTTGCTTTGAAGCAGTGGGCAGACAAACATTTCGGTGGCAGCACCGTCTCACAAAGCTCGAGTGAACCGCGAATGATTAAAAACAACGTTCCGAACTTCATAACGTTCACACAATGGCTCTCAAATCCACCAGACGCGAATGTGATGGATTATTCTCTTTGGGCCATTTTGTAGAGCAAGGTCCGTACTAAAAGATTCACCCGTCTCGAGGCGCTGAAAAAAGTCATTGTCCGCGAGTGGGCCAAAATATCTGCAAGTCACATTCGGGCAGCTTGCAATTCGTTTCTGGGTCGTCTCAAGGCCATAGTCAAGGAAAAAGATGGCCATATCGAGTAAAAGTAAATTCATTATTAATTTTGAGTTATTTTCATTTTTTACTTTGAATTGAATAAAAGTAATTTTCCAAACTAAATTTGTTGCCTTTTTGATTGGTTACACTTCGAGTGCCGGGACCTGTAAATAAACTGTCTAGTTCAGAAGTGTCTAAAATGCTTTGCAAAAATTATAAATTTTCCGCTTTTAAGGGTTAGCCATCTACTCCAGCATTTTGTAGCTTATGTGCTTATATGTTTTTTAAGAGCTTGAGAACTTAAAATGATAATACAAAACAGAAATATTGTTGAAATGATTTTTTTTTAATATAATCTGGTAGATTACTTCGTGGGATTTATTTTTTGAATATCTTGAATGTGTAAGATTGGTTTTTTATGTCCGGAATATATTCACAGCGGCTACGAATTACATGGTTCATTTTATCAGCCCAATTTGTGACTACTTTTTCCAATAAATCTGAATAATAAATCTAAATGAGCCCAATGAGTAAAAATGCGATGCAAACGACGGTCATTTTTGCTTCAATTCTTGCACGAGCTGTATTTTACAGGCACGTAAACCAAAATCCTTAGGCCAAATTTTCCACGTAGACGAGTTACAAATGCCAACAAGTTGAGAACGACAATGAATCGACAATTCGGCGTCTTTTTCAACATTTCGCTCTATGAACTTCGCGAACTGATTTATTTATTCTTTCGTTTTTTCTAAGTAAATTTCCACAATTTGGAAGTGCTTTTCTGACGTTAAACGATTCATGGCGACTTGCCAAACTTTATGAGCAGAAGTGTCAACACGATTTGCCATTCCCAGCTGTCAAATCGATAGTTATCGATATCGATAGTTCTCATGCAGATAAAAACACCCGATGTAAGTATTTGGCCCTACAGCTCTGAGCTGCCTCCAAATGATCGGTATTAGACATGCTTTCCTATTGTTTGAGGTTGTAGCGAGCCTTCAGCGAAACAGAAGTATTGCATAAACCCAGTCAGCTTTGGTTACTGTGAACCGTTTATAATATATTGGCTCTACACAGCGGTAATTCGGCTTATTCTCTGTTATGGTATTGTAGCATGATGAAATGCACTTGAGAATAATGTGAATGCAATGTCAACCAGACCATCGAAAGTATTATATCCGACGATCGGTTGATGGTCGGTATTATTACAGGACACAACCCATGGGATCAGCATATGAGCACCATTGGATTCATTGAGGACCCAATGTACCTCTTTTGCTTGGAGGAGGCGGGCACTGAGCACTTTCTCTGTGAGTGCCCTGCCATTGCTAGAGTAAGGCTACGAGTTTTGGGTTCTGATGTCGTGAGAATGAGTAATATTCGATCTCTCAGAACTAACTACCTCTGTCTCTGTCTCTATTCTTTCCTATCCCTTTCTCTGATACGTTTTTTCTTCCCTCCTTGACTATCTGCCCTCTTTCTAGAGCTCTAAATACGATGGGCTTTTTAGCCTGAGTGTTTTAGGAGCCATCAAATCTCTCGGTGATCCTTGGCTCGACCTATTCAAATTTCAATTTTAATTATATCCGACATTAAACTTCATTCCCGTGGATCTGTAGGCAAAATAGGGGTAAACACCTTAAGTAAACGATCAAACACGGGATATGGTCACACTATGATCCTAGCTGGCATAGAACTCTGCCGTTATTATTGCATCCGATTGCAAGAAGGAATAATATAAAAATCTCTGGCATCAGCCGTGCAAGACTCCTCGACGTTAGGAATTTCATATTACCTGGGTAGACAGAAAACATAAAAGTTACGAACGATAATATGCGCGCATCCTTAGACCATATTCCAGTCTCTACTACCAGCAGTAGATTCTTCACACGTCAAGTCATAATGCTGCGAGTGTGCAATTAAGTGACAGAGAAAGAAAAGAAACGAAATAAGTAGAAATTACTATACTACTCGTGCAGTCATCGAACCGGCATCGAATGATATGCCCATATGCTTCACCAGGTAAATTTATAAAACTCCAAAAAGGAAAAAAATCAATTATGATATCAATTGCAACTCGTATCGAGAAGAAGCACGGAAAAGAGGACACAAAGCAAAGAGGAAAGAAATATATAAGTATGTGCGCGTAAATAGGACACACGCGGCGTTAAATACAATACTGTCTTACTTAATTGTTGAGCTGCAGAATTATTAAATATTTTCCTATAATATTGGCAGCCGCTTCTTTTGGCTCAAATGCACAGCGGGAGAATGAGTGTGAAGGATATACGAGTATAAATGGAGGAAATGCGAACGTTGTAAGTCTTAATACAAACGTATTGCTGGCAAATGTGAAAAGGATTGCAAAGCTATGTGAAAATTTTATTGAAAAAAAATTTATTCTGCCGAAAAGATGCAGAAAAGAAGAAATTAATAAGAGTAAATTGTAACAGTGACTGAGGTAAAGAAATGCAAGCTACAATTCTATTAACACTGAACAAAATAAGAAGTTCATAAATGAGTTGCCAGCGAAGAACAAAAATAATAATCAAGATTTTTTCTTATTAATAATTTTTGTTATATTATTAGAGGGCAACTCGAAGTGGCTCTTTGTTAATATATTTCATCAACTAAAAGATCAAAGATGATAGATTACAAGGTTACGCCTTCCGAATTCGCTGTGTTATCAAGCTACTTTTTTACACTGAATTAAGCTTAATATATACTAACAATAAGGTTTCGACCCTTAACCTAAATTATAGTGCCTACAGCTTCTTGAAGAAGGTTAAGGTTGTTATAGGGACCTCAAATATGCTTCACAGGGTTGGAAAGTCAAATCTTCTGGGACGTGACGAATTGACGGTTTGCAACAGCGACGGAATCAATGGATTTGGGTGGTGTCTCAGCCTTTGATAGTAGTTTTGTTGGATTACTGCTATATGTATTGCCACTAATGGAACATTTAGATCTCGATGGATATTTTCATTGGTTATATAACACGGCGCTCCAGTAACCATTCTTTATATGATATTTTAGATTATCTTCTTCTTGCCACAGTTGTGGCGCATACGTCCAGATTGGCTTAATGATTTTATTGTAGAGAAGGATTCTGTAATCAAGACTAAGCCCGGGACGGGAATTGATTAGCCAATGAAGATCTTTCGTGTTTAGCTTCATCTGCCCACTTTTGGACTCAATGTGCCTCTTCCATGTCAGGCGCGTGTCCATACGAAAATCTACTTGAGTATTCAATTCGCTTGTAAAAGGTGGTATGTTAAGGTGAGGCTGCAAATCCAGCCATCGGAATATTCACAAAGAAATACAAACTCAAACATCTTTAGCGAATCTACTTAGCTGGAGTTTCATATCGAATCATTCTGGGAATATACTCCAATGGAACTTATAGATTCTATAGTTACCCATAAATTTAGCGTTGACGAACATAGGTACGAAGGAAGAGATTATTTGATGAATCGACCATACGCTATCCAACAGAGTAATCATCTCGAACTTAGGTATCACTTACAGTCACTCACATTCAAAGTCGGGCAGATGCATACGAAAACTTCTAGTCATAATATCTATGTTTTGATGAAAGAAAACACTTTCTACCTTTTTCTGTTTTTTCACAAAAAGTGTTTTATTTAAAAGCAACAAAAAAAAATATATTCCAAAGTCTCTTATAAAATATACACGAAGGCTTAACTTAAATAAGGTCACTTTTCAGTCTCACATTCAAAGTCGGGCACGACATAAAAAATCGAAAAAATTTGTACACAACGCAAAATTAATACTTCGTTGCTCCACCTTTTTGCTTTTCAACAGCTTGTAGCCGGCTTGGCATCGATTCCACTAACTTTTTGCAAACATCAGGGCTTATTTTATTCCATTCTTCCTGCAGAGCAATTTTCAAGAGTTGAATTGATGTACACTGCCTTTCCTGCATCCGGCGACCTAATTCATCCCACAAATGCTCAATGACATTGAGGTCGGGACTTTGTGCAGGGGTTTTTATTACCTTTGGACAGTTATATAACAACCAGCTCTTGACGTCATATGCGGAATGTTTGGGATCGTTGTGCTGGTAGAATTGAAAACTACTTTCGATGCCTAGTTTTCTCAGGCTTTCATTCAAATTTTGAAATGCAATTTTCCAACTCCTGACGCCGCCATGCATCCCCAAACCATTACAGATCCACCACCGTGTTTAACCGTTTTTCTTAAATTCTGGCCTTCCAGCTCCTTGTTCGGTTTGCGCCATACTTTACCCCTTCCATCACATCCAAATAAATTAAATTTACTTTCGTCAGTAAATAATACGTAAAGAATGAATATTAAAATCATGAAATTGTTATTTTTTCCCCCACTTACAGTGCTCCAAAAATCGAAATCCTTAGCCATATATTGGCGAGCAAAAACCAGCCGGTCATTCTGGTTTTTCTTGCTGATTAGGGGCTTCTTCCGCGCAACTCGGCCGTGAAAATCATTTTTTCGAAGAAGTATTCTTATTGTTTCGGGATTTACCTCCACCCCAGAAGCTTCTTTAACCATAGCAGTTAATTGTGGAGCAGAAATGAATGGATTTTTCTTCACTTCCCTTAGCACCATGCTCTCATCTTTGGAGGAAAGCTTCTTTGGACGGGTTCCACGATGCTTATTTGCAATGAAACCATTTTCATTGTATCTAGCAATAATATCGTGCACGTGTTGACTTGCTTTTTTTTATCAATTTCGATATTGCTCGCTCAGATTTTCCGACTAAGTGCAGTTGAATTACTATTTTGCGTTCCTCCAATGTAGACTGTTTACCATTACGCGGCATTTTGCAAAATACTTTTATAAACGCACCCAATGATTGACAAGGCAACAATGAACAATAAATTTTAATACAAGTATAGAAAATTTAGAAATAACGGTATGCATATTTGCAAAACATGGTTTGCCCGACTTTAAATGTGAGACAGAGAAGTGGCCTTTTTCAGTTTTTTATACATTAACATTTTATAAAGCAACTTGGAATATATTTTTTTTGTTGTTTTTAAATAAAACAATTTTTGTGAAAAAACAGAAAAAGGTAGAACGTGTTTTCTTTCATCAAAACATAGATATTATGACTAGAAGTTTTCGTATGCATCTGCCCGACTTTGAATGTGAGTGACTGTATTTAGGACAAACACGTACCAGAAGAACCCCACGGGGGGGGGGGACATCTCGCCGTTTCTGTGGTACCTATTTTTAAATGAATTGCTTATTACCATGAGAAAGAAAAGGACCAAGATAGTTGCTTATGCAGGGCGACTTCACACGTTCTAATGGTTAACCCAGCCAACTTCGTTTCACTACAAGATATAAAATACCGAGTTTTCAGTTACCGTCTATTTATGGAGTAACATTAACCCTATCAAACGAAGCTAAGTATTTTGGCATAATTCTGGACTCAAAGCTTTTTTGGAAAAGGAACATCGCGGAAAGGATGAAGAAAGCTTTTAATGCCCTCTTTATGTGTAAGAAGACATTTCGCAAAAAATGGTGTATGAAACTCTTCATAAACTACAGGACGTACAGTACGACCATCATACCCATTTCGACTTATGGTGCTTTCGAGTGGTGGGAGGTGGTGTAGACACAATCCTACCTAAAGAATTTCATAAAAGTCTAACGATTGGCAGATCGAATCATTTTGTGAATAGATTCCAATGGAACTTGTAGGGTCTACAGTCAGGAAGATGAAACCGCTAAAGATATCCGTCAAAGTAAGTTGCTCAATGTACGCCTGCTTTGAGAATCCACGCCGAAAACTGCAATAAATCATTGCGCGAAAATTTTCGTTGTGGAGTATCCAGACAGGAGTGCATTGATTAACTTACTTCGACTTTTGACTTAGCTCTGAAGAAACACTGGTACAACGAGACCAACGTGCTCGTCCATCCAAAAACGCTTGTTGTGCCAGAAATAAACGATGCTGAGCGTCAAATGATAACGTAAGATCGTCATGTGACATATCCCGAGATAAAAGCTTCCTTTGGCATTAGTGGGATCAGCATACATTCAATATGGCTCGAGCATTAGGTCCTGATTTGGCACGTAATGATTTCCGGTTGTTCACACACATAAAATATGAAATGCGAGTTCAATATTTTTAAATACCTGACTGTCAATGGCGAAGTGGTTTCGTTTCTTTTGAGTTTTTTTTTTGCGACTGAGATGCGAATGCCTAATGCATCATCAGAGCTGCCGTCGCAGCAATGGTATATCCGGAGAGTAAAAAACTCCCCCTTCGGTAGCATCCCCGTATATGCATGTGGCGTGTTCTTATTATCTACAAATATGTCTGGAAATATCCGTTCCCGAAAGTATTTGGATTGTACATATAAAAATTTACTTCACCGAAGTTCCTGCTGCACCATGTAGCGAGGTCTTTGCATTAGCATTAGCGTTAGCGTTTCATCCCTTATTTCGCGCGCTGCAGGGTTGCCAACTCTTTCTACCATTTCCTACTTTTTTAATGCCCATAACTTTTTCCTCACAAAAGCTAATAAGTCTATCGGTATTGAGCCGCTTATTACTTGATCAGCTAGCCCTGATACTGTGCGGCAGGCGGACACAACTCTCAGGGCTGCCGTTCGTTGTATCGAAGCTAAGAGCTTGCATCGGTGATTTACCTTTAGCGCATTTACTCACAGTTCAGCTCCGTATAAGAGAACGGAGAGCGTGGTAGACATCATTATTTCTCGTTTCTTTTGGGCTGGATCCCCTTTGCTTACCATCAGTCTACTGAGTAGGGATGCCATCTGGGCGTCTTTCTCTGTTGCGTGTATTTTATTTGGGCCCAAAAGGTTAGTCTTACGTCCAGTTTTATGCCGAGGAACTTTTTGTTTTTTTTTTTTGCCGTGAGGTTGGGTTAACCGTCGCTACTATCTGTGTGTTGATTCCATTAAAAATAACCCTCCTCTTCTCTTGGATTTTTCTCTCCACCCCGGAACTGCTTCCGTATTGCTTCGAGGTAGAGAGCCAAGACCGCGTCCCACTTACTTACGTACCCTGCGTGCAGGGTCGCCTGTTTTGAGAAGCCTATGCTCAATGCTCTTCAACAAAACTTTCCATTTCACGCTTCTTTTTTCGGATAATATCCTCCTCGAAATTTGCAACTGCATTCCATTTTTCTTCGTCTATCATCATTTTCTCGATTATTTTTTCAGGTGTTAATACACCAAAAGCTCGTTGCAGAGCTCTTCTCTCTATGTTTCACCTCTCGTATTGAAAGAAGGTGTGCTCCGCATCATCATACTCAGTATCTCCATATATGCTCACTTTTCCCATTCGCCACAAATACTTGCGAAAGGACCCATTTCCAGACAAAAACCGTGTGAGGTAATAGTTAGTCTCTCTGTGCTTTCTTTCTACCCACTTTTTAGATCGGGTAGGCTGTCTCGCTGTCCATCTACCGTACCGTTCAGAGTTCCATCTTGTCTACCAAAGTGTGAGCGTTTGAATTCTAATATCGGAGAAGTGTGGTACTTGGATTCCTGAGATTTTCGCCTTCCATTTCTGTTTGTGCTCTTGGGCTAGAATATCGACTAGTATAGGGATGGTTCCGCTGATAACTATTACTGCTGCTTTAGTTACTGTTCTGTATGAAGAAGCCACTCTGAAAGAGAACCTTTTTTGTGGGTAGCGTATTAGAGCAAGTTTGCATGCGAACTTCTAACGGGATGTGCTTCTTGGTTAGAAGTTTTAGCTCCGTTTCCTCTGTGGCTAATTTGAGGCCACGTAAATCTAGTCACGTTTGTGTTCCTATCATTACTTAGCTAAGTTTTTTACGAGCTTCTTCAAGGTTTCGTGCTGTAATGACTGCTATGAAATCGTCTGTGTATGCGATTAGACATTTTCTGTATTGAATATCTCGTCATAATTAACGTTCCACAAGTCTGGACCGACAATCGATCCTTGTGCCGCTCCGGCTGTGACGTCTATACAACGAGAACTAACTGGGGTTTGATAGACGAGTTTGCGGCCTCCTTGAAGCCTTTACTTTCCTTTCGTTGTGGAGATATCCGCATCCGATTGGAAGAAGTTCTTTGAAAATTGTTTCCAGAGAATGCAAAGTGACTGAAGACTTCATAGGAGAATATTTTGAAAAACAATAAATCCATTTTCATCATTTTTTTTCTGTGTTTTCATTACTGGGCGCGAACTATAAAAGGCAATCCTCTTATTATCTGATATTATAGAATATTAAATAAGTAATGGAATATTGCATATTCTCAAATATCTGAAATCTCTTCATGCCCATTCATGTCAGCAGCTTTACCGACATGAGCTGAATCACTCACTACTCAAGTGTGATCACGTGTTAGTGTTTGAATCACGGCATATTACGACTAACTCAAATATTAACACTCTATGAAATATATTTGGGTGTGCATTGAAAGGCATTCAAAAGGGTATTTGCTGTTCATATGAAATGTCGTTCAACGCATTTCGATGCTACTTATTACCAAATGCAGTGTTGTGTATACAAGGTGGCGCAAAATTAATCCTTCTAATTTTTGCAAATGGTGTCGTACGCCAATCATTGACACTTGTAAACTAGACAGACAAGCGATTCAGGGCGTAAAGGCAAAGTAAAGGGTGGTTAAGTTTTATGGGCCGGTGTTGATTTTGAATCAAGTACAATTTTTTTAAAAAATTATTATCATTTCTCTTTATTATGATAATATTGTATGGTTCAATTACGTGTGGAACAAAATATCGCCAAATAGCCGCCGTGGCCTCGGCGGCACACCTCTATCCGATGGTCCAAATTTTCGATGACGCTGAGGCATAATTGAGGTTCTATGTCGTTAATGTGCCGAATTATCTCATCCTTTAGCTATTGAATTGTTGCTGGCTTATCGACGTACACCTTTTCATTCAAATAACCCCTAAGAAAGAAGTCCAACGGTGTCGTTCACGTTTAGGTGTACTTCACATTCAACATCGGCCCTTGAAATTTAACCACCCTTTACATTGCGCGCAGTGCTGCAATAAGACTGAGCACTTTAAGTAAGTGGTCAAACACAGACAATGGCCACGGTAAAATCCTGGATGGCACGTTGGGGCTTCCCGGACAGATGGACTATACAGTTCCGCCTATACGTTCCATTACAACGTTCACGACCCTCTTACCTCGAGGAAAGAGTGGGGACGGGACCGAGACAGGGCGAATCCATCCATGTATGCACAGATGGCTCAAAACTCGAGGGCAGTGTGGGCGGAGGTGTATATTCCGAGCATCTGGGGATCTCCTTCAGTTTTCGGCTTTCCGATTACTGTGGTGTCTTTCAGGCTGAAGAGATGGCAATAAGTAAAGCCGTGTTAGTGGTACAGTGTGATGCGATACCTGGAGTTGATATCTACCTTTTCACTGATAGTCTGGCGGCAATGAAAGCTGTCACAAAACAGTCGACAGCCTCCAAGGTAACCACGAAATGTCACGCATCTCTTAAAGAGATGGGTGAGTCATTTTACCTAATGATAACATGGATTCCTGGCCATTGTGACATTGAAAGGAACTGCAGAGCCGATGAACTAGCGAAAATCGGCACCAAATTGACTGATCAGTACATAGACAATGACAAAAAGATATCCTTGCAAACATGTAAGCTACTCTTCCCTGAAGAAATTGTAAGAATAGCGAATGAAATATGGCCTAATGAAGCCACTTGCAAAATCTCCTGACAGCTGTGGCCGACTCTCAATGCTAAACGCACGGAACTTCTACTAAGAAGAGATAAGCACAGTCTTAACACACTGATTTCAGTTATTACGGGGCACTGCCTAATTGGTAGGCTCGCCCAGAGAATGGGTGTGCGAACAGATGACTTCTGCAGAAGTTATCTAGACCATGAAGAGGGAGAGACGATCCCGCACCTTCTGTGTTACTGTTCTGCTCTATCCCGACGTAGGCCCACCATTTTGGGCGGACATTTCTTTAATGAATTGGAAGATCTTGGCTCTGTCGGAATTAAGGATCTTTCAAAATTTTTGAAAAGTACACATTGGTTTTAGGAGGGCACATGCCTTCTGCAGAACTTGTCTAGACGAGGAAGGGGGAGAGACGATCCCGCACCTTCTGTGTTACTGTTCTGCTCTATCCAGACGTAGAGTCGGAGTTTTGGGTAGACAATCCTTCAATGAATTGGCAGATCTCGGCGCTGTCGGAATTACGGATCTTACAAAATTTTTGAAAAGTACACATTGGTTTTAGGAAGGATAAGGGCTCGTTCTCCACGTGGAATCACAATGAGTCATGAGCCTGAGTGTGTCCCACAGTGGTCAATCGCTTCAACCTAACCTACCCTAAAGGTCAAAATAAAGGTTTCCATCGCTCAAAACCATTTTTGTTTTATTTAACAAAAAAGTTATTCAAAAACAAAGTGGAACGATTATTTTTGCGCCACCTTGTTCATATACAGGTGGTGATTTAGTTGTCTATGCAGAAGTATCTACTTACCTTTTGGTACGTCCCCCAACTGGCTCCATTTATGTATTGTGTTGTACAAATCGAAATTTTCGTTAAAATGACAAAATTAAATTCCATAAGCAAATAATCAAGTGAGTGCGCGACTTGCTTGACGCTGCATTGCGGATTTGCGGATTGGCGATGCTCTGGCAAAAGGAGCAAAGAAATTCAAATTTCCTTAAGCATTCGCAAAGGAACGGATGTTGTAAAGGCCACAATTGCATATAAAACTTTGATTGGCCAAACGGGCGTGCGGTAGACACATCGGCACATCTGTCCCTTGCGCTAGCAGCTTTCGTCGTCGAGCGCGCGCTTGCATACAATAATGTAAGGTAATGCCGAAAATTCAATAAGTTCAAGTAGCTCAACGTTTTATTTGAAGAATTGGTACTCTAGTGGCTGTCATGCCACAGGCGCTGCAGGAGGTCGAAAAGCAACAGAATATCAGAAAATCTCTTCTAATATGTTCTCGCAAATGTGCACATACATACGCACATACAAGGAAGTACGTACAATGGTAGTATGCTTTTAAGGGCCAGCGATGGCAGGCATACATACAAGTATGAATGCATGTATATGCACATGTGCGTTGGTATGTGTTCTAGAGGTGATGTAATGAATGAATGCACTCTGCGGGCAACAAATATATGAAATTTATCAAGTGGACTCAAATGTGCTCACACTCAATAATGCACTCACTTCCTTAGCTAAGTTATTCGTGTACTTATATATGGCAGATATTGAATTGGAAAAAGGGTTGGTGTGCGTTACCGAATGAAGTACATATGCACATTCATATATGTATGGAAGTATGTGTAATATAAATTTGCTAGGCCTTTTTCTTTTTCGTAACAGAAGGTGTATTTGCAGCACTTGAAACGTTTTTTCTCTGTACTTGATGCATTCTTTGCCATATTTTTGATTATTAAAATGTGTAACCAACATTGAAATTTGCGTCAAGTGCTACAGTCGGCATTCATGTGTCATTGCGCTTATTCGATTTACGCTTATTTCCGCCAGCAGTGGAGTAGAAGAGAAAATTTAAAGTGTTTAAGGGGGAACACCACTGTGAACGCATGGAAATTACGTGAGTTTTTATAAGTAGGAATGATTATTTGAGGATCGGACAAATTATAATTTATTTAACATATATTCAGCTATACTGAAACAAATTTTTATTAAAAAATATTAAAAATTACAATTGTTATTAATCTTAATGCAATGACGTCATAAAAAACTGATGCATCCTGGTGGCCACGATACAGGGGTGAAAAATCATCTAAAAGCAACAAATAAAAAGAGGTTGTCTGTAAAGTCGGTTTACTGACGATAGTTTAACGTGACAACGTCATAAGAAAATATTGATGGAATGCTTGCAATTTTCAAAACAAAATTTTAATTTTATTTGTTTGATAGATATTTTGTATGGATATAGAGGAGGAGGTAAATGGAATTGCAATGGAATAGGTCAAGTTACACATACACAAACGTGAAAAATGACGAAACATTTATCAAATTCATGAAAGATATGTTCAATTTCGATTGTGCATCAGACGTTAATAAGTCAACAACACTAAGAGGCACCATCATCGATTTGCCTTTTTCAAGACACTTTACACTCGAAACACTCCCTTTTATTTCCTACTTTTCCTATCATCGTCCTATTCTCAACAGAGAAATGGTTCATTACCATGCACACAGAAAGAAGGCATATATGCAAATACAAGTATGTGAATTTATATACAAATGCGCATATACATACATATACCTATATGCTCACTCAAGTAGGACAGAGCCAGATGTCGAACGTTGCCGAACGCGGGGGCCGATTGTGCTCTTTGTCGTTCGTTCGGCGCTCTCGCTTGCAGTTCATTCAAGGTAACGACAATGAGCAAGGTAACGCCAAATGAGCAAGGTAACGACGAATGAGCAAGGTAACGACACATTTTTTCGTGCGTGCAGCCGGCTAAATCGAATTATAAGACGTTATAACATCAAAAAAAGATCTTAATCTGTACATCAATGGTACATGGCGGTTTGTTTTTTTTCTTTTTTTTTGAGAAAATGGTGCAGGTTTGAAAAATGAGTTTGTGTTTTTACCCTTTTATTTGTTTTCGAAAGGCTTGAAAAAATATTAATTTTAGGAATTTTTTTAAAAACGAAAGACTATGAACGATTGTAGCCAATACATGCACAAGAATTAAAAAAAAAATTTAATCGGTATATAACTCTTCGAGAAATCGAGGCCACCGTGTTCAGAGAAAAACAGAGAAAAGAAAAAAATCACAGTGGTGGTTCCCCTTAAAAACATAATAATAAAATTTCTTCAAACTAACTTTTCAACTTTGATGCTTATTTTTCAGTGAACTTAGCTTACTATAAAAGGTATTCAACAGAATATCAATTCTGGAATACAAATGCGTTCAACTGGCTACCTCAGCTAGTTACCTAGGATGGTAGAATACAAGATTTGGCCATGCGAGGCTAAATTGTGAGAGTAACTTAGGCTGTTACGTCACAAGGGTTTTGTCAGCAGAATTGTATCCGCTCATTTCACACGTATTATTACGGCCTTCCCATGATTCAATAATAAAAGGTTATGTTAGGTTTGACAACTGATTTCAGAGGCTACCTAATCCATTGATACAATTTGGTGGGAAGGGAAAATGGCCCATAGGGGAAAAGGTGCCATTCTGAAAAGGTAGTCAAAAATACAAAAAGGTCAATGTAATAATTTAACATAGCACAGAATAATTTTATGTTTTTACATCAATGGTACTTAATTATTGTATTTATTGTTGATATTTTTCACTTAACCATTCCCGTATATTTTTTACACATCTATGATCAAAAAGTACCGGGAAGGTGATGTTGACTGTTTTCTTCGATTGCCAAGGCGTAGTGTACCATGAGTATCTTCCATCGGGCCAGACAGTCAATAAAGAATATTACTTATCCGTTTTAAAGCGTTTGAGAGATGCTGTACGTCGCAAACGGCCGGAAATGTGGGCAAACAACTCTTGGATTTTGCATGATGACAACGCGCCATCGCACCAAGCCTAAATTGTGCTGTATGATTTGACCAAACACCAAGTAAATACCATCGTGCAACCACCGTATTCAGCTGATATGGCCCCGTGTGACTTCTTTTTGTTTCCCAAGTTAAAGTTACCACTTCGCGGAAGGCGATTTCAGTCGATGAAGGAGATCAAAGATAATGCGACGAAGGGGCTGAAGGCCATCCTTTCGTCGGCCTACCAGGGACGCATGGAGGACTGGGTTAAACGTTGGCACATGTGTGTTGCTTTCGACGGGTCATATATTGTAGCAGATACAATAAATTTACCTAAAATTTAACTCTGCTTTGTTTTATTTAAACATTCCCGGTACTTTTTGATCTTGCCATAAAATCGGGGAGAATAAATTCGTAGAAAAAAATTCCGTTATTTTTTCGTTTGTTCGTATGCATTGTGTACTCATTACTTATACCCAGTTTCGTGGCAAATTTCGCTTTTTAACAATGGATTGAGGAGATAAGGAAAAACGTATACATAAATGTGGTAAAAGTGCATGTGAGACTGACGAATCGCTGAAGGCCATATCAACACATTGAACTCAGGCCTTCCACTTTGATACGTTCGCAATACAGATATTCATCCTGACCTCAACATTCTTACGGTGGCTGAAGTTGATGAAAAACAAACAGAAGCCTACTCTATGAGGTTCTATAGGTACGTTAACGAGGAAGCCAGCAAGCCTCTTTCATTTCCTACTTTTCCTTTTCATCGTCCTATTCTCAACAGAGAAATGGTTCATTACCATGCACACGAGGAAGAAGGCCTATGCAAACACAAATATGTGAATTTATATACAAATGCGCATATACATACATATATATGCTCACTCAAGTAGGAGAGAGCCAGATGTCGAACGTTGCCGAAAGCGGGGACCGATTGTGCCTCTTCGTCGTTCGTTCCCTGCTCTCGCTTGCAGTTCAAGCAAGGTAACGACGCATGAGCAAGAGAACATCCATACATCGAGTTATAAGACGTTATCACGTCAAACTGCTGTTCCAAGGGTTCAGCGTGGCCACCATCCAGCCTCCATAATCGTTTGGTGGGGAGTGTCTCGTAAAGGCGTTACATCTCTTCATTTCTGAGAAAAAGTAGTTAAGACCGGGGCAAAAGTGTAAGTGGTGAAGCAGTTGAGCAGTACTCCCTTCAACGGAGAGCGTTGGATCTTCAGGCGAAATTCCGCTCCAGCCCATAAGACAAAAACCACCCAGCAGTGGCTAAAAAATAATGTGCCCGGGTTCATAGCCGCAGATGGTTGATTTATTCACAGGGGAAATATAAAAACAACTACCCAACTATTTATTCGATGGCATTTCTCTAAATTACTAGCTGGTGATAGTGCTACCAATACTGCAGCTAGGAAAATAAATCCGGTACCAACTATTGAAGACGACGAGGTGGATATTCCCCCACCTAGTATCAGCCGAAGCAGATGGACTCCCAACAGAACTGTTCAAGGCCGGCAGTAATGGGCTGATTGGGTGCACGAATCAGCTTATGAGTAAAATATGGCTAGGAGAAAGCACGCCCAATGATTGGAATTTCAGTGTCCTTTGTCCTGCGTTGAAGAAAGGCGATCCTAGTATATGCGAAAACTACCGGGGAATCAGTCTTATCTCCATCTCAAATAAGGTTCTCTCGAGCGTATTGTGTGAAAGTTTAAAACCATGTGCCAGCTCACTGATTGGACCTTATCAGTGTGGTTTTAGACCGGGAAAGTCCACCATCGACGAGATATTCACACTACGCCAAATTGTGGGAAAAATCCAAGAAAAAAATAACGACATAACTTAGCATCTCTTTGTCGATTATAAAGCTGCTTTCGATAGCCCCATAAGGAATCGCCTATAGGCAACAACGTCTGAGTTTGGTATTCTCGCAAAACTGATTCGACTTCGCAAAATGATATTGAGCAACACATCCAGCTCTGAAAGCCCTCTCCGAACCTTTCAATATCGAGCGAGCTTTCAGACAAGGCGATCCACTATCGTGCGACCTCTTCAACTTCCTCATGGAAGGGGTACTGCGGAGAGCCGGTGCCCATCGAAATGGCACTATTTTCACAAAAAGTGATTTCCTAACTTTTCCGTTCTACTTTAAAACCTCCTACGAGGGTGGATTGATAAGTCTTTAGAATGAAAAACTAGACATTGGTTTTTTAACAAAAAATTGATTTATTTTTCAACATAATCTCCTTTTAAGTCAATACATTTTTTCCAACGCTTTTCTAACATATTTATTCCTTCTCTAAAATAAGTTTTTTCAAAACCTTCAAAATAAGCATTTGTTTCAGCTATAACTTCACTATTTGACACAAATCTTTTTCCGCCGAGCCATTTTTTCATATTTGGAAAAAGTCACTGGGAGCTAAATCTGGCGAATATGGCGGATGAGGGAGCAATTCATAGCCTAACTCATTTATTTTTTCCAGCGTTTTCCAAGATGAATGTGAAGGAGCGTTATCATGATGAAAGAGGATTTTCTTCTTCTTCAAATGTGGCCGTTTTTGCTTAATATTTTGTCCAATGTATCCAACAAAGATGAATAATATTCAGCTGTGATGGTTTTACCCTTTTCAAGATAATCTATGAAAATTATACCTTGTGCATCCCAAAAAATAGATGCCATAACCTTACCAGCTGATGCAACGACCTTTGCCTTCTTTGGCACGTTTCTGACCATTGTGTTCTTTAGACTCTTGTGTATAGTGGTGGATCCACGCTTCATCCATGGTTATGAAACGACGCAAAAATTTCGATGGATTTCTGTTAAATATGTCTAAACCAACTTTTGAAGTCGACATTCGGTTCATTTTGCAGAGGAGTTAGCAAACGCGGCACCCATCTTGCTGAAAGCTTTTTTATACCCAATTCATCATGTATTATGTTATGCACATGTTCATAACTAATGTTCACAATGTCAGCAATCTCTCTCAATTCTCTCTCTCAATAATTCTGCGATCTTGTGTGACAATTTTGTACACTTTTTCCACCGTTTCTTGAGTCATTACCTCTTTTGGCCTCCCATAGCGTGGCTCATCTTTGGTGCTTATCCGACCACGTTTAAACTGGTTTACCCAATTGTAAACTGTTGCATTTGAGGGTGCATGTTTCCCTAATACTGCAACTCCTCAATAATTTGTTTCTGGTTTAAACCTTTCAAATGAAAGTAGTTTATAACAGCACGAAGTTCACTTTTTTTAATTTTTTATAAAAATACAATAGTGTTTTGCAAAAATAATTCTCAAAAAAGTACCGTTTGTCCATATGTTATGAAATTGACAGCTCGCTTTTGACAGTTCACTTTTAACGATCACAATAATTAAGTAAATTAATGACCGATAGATGTCGCAATTCTAAAGACTTATTAATCCACCCTCGTATATCTAAAAAAAAGAGTCTATGAACCCCTCACCCCTTTTCTTCCGTATGATGCAATGCCTTGAATGCTTGAGCAATGAGCTGTAAGAGTGAATGCACTTGAGGGCATTAAAATTGAATCAGAGCACATCTTGCAAGTACAGGAAGGGTAGCGAAAATGAAAAATGTATCAAAGTAAATCAAATTTGTGGTTAAAATGAAAAAATGAGTAAAAATTTATGTTTGAAATAATTGTATTGGCAAACGAATGTGTACCAATGAACCTACAAATAGCTATAAATCGCCATTTCCTTGTTTTAACTGAAAAAAAAATCATTCGAAATCATTTCCCAATCCAAGGCTGCAATTGTTTTGCATTGCAATAAAGGAATTCATGCGCATCCTTGTCGTTGCCTTATTTGCTGTCTTTTGACATTTCTCAGTTTAATATTCACTGAATACTGCGGTAATTAAACAAGTTAAATCCGCTCAAAAGGTGCTTACAACAGATTTTATTTCATTGGCCTGTGTTGGATGGATGGGAAATGTATTATATGTATGTATGTATGCATGGGTCGAGCATTTGTATAAGACCGAGCTGCTGATTATTTGCGTAACTGTGTGGGTATGCACATTTGTATTTTATGCGAATTCATGTACGTTCCATTCCATTGCGCTACTTGTCCTACTTGCCTGTGAAGGCGCGCGTTAAGTGGAAACTCACTTAAAAAATTATTTAATTCATCAAAAAGTTGTCAACGAAATAATTACGGACTTGTTTCATCATTTGAATGCTATTCATTATAAAAGAGGATAAGTTTTGCAATGAGAATGCAGTATGCACGATTGCACACACACACACACACATACACGTACATATAATGAAAGGAATGGGGAAAAGTTAAGGCGTATTCGTTAGTGTGAGGATGCGGAAATTCTGCTTTCATTTAACTTTTAGTTCATATTATAAAGGGTCTTTCAAAAGTGACGCCTAGTTGTCAGTAGTGAATAGTTCTTAGACGGTAGCTTTTTTATGTAATTTTTGATTCTCACTCCTACCCATTTTATCAAACTACTATTAAAAATAGTATCATAACTATTACAAAAATTACTTGCCAAACGCCCTAATGTAGTTATTAGGCAGAGGAACCTGATACCAGCGCATCAATTTGGCTTTCGCCCAAATCATTCAAGAACCGATTAAGCCTACAGGCTTTTAAAAAGCAAAACTAGAACATTTTATTTAGTGGGAATGAGGCTTTGAAATCTCTACATTTTTTGCTTTCACGTGGAAAACTACAGAACTTTGGCTATATAGAGACCGAGTATAAGTATTGGGTATAGGAATAAGTTTCCGCCTTCGTAAAAGAGGTGTCGTTGCTGATACTATTCTTGTGTTTGCTCTAGTTATAAACTAACTTGATTTGAAGGTGTTCAAGTGAGGTCTCGATCGCAGTAGTTGAAATTCGTTTGAAGAGTAAAGATCCTTTTTTATTTGACGTCAAAAATTTCTACGTTCGCCGCGAAAAAACAGCATTTTCGAGAAGTAACCTTGTTCAGTTCACCTTTTAAAGTTACCTAAGAGGTGCAGTTGAAACGTGTCGTATATTGATCAATATGTCTGGCAATTACGCTCCATCAAATACAACTTGTAAAGAGTGGTTTCGACGCTTCCAAAGTGGCGATTTCAACGTGAGTAATAAAGATCGCGAAGAGGCACCGAACAAATTCGAAGATACTCAACTACAACAATTATTGGATGAAGACGCGCGTTGAACCCTTGATGATATGTCTGAAGGTTGGATGTTGACCGGTCAACTGTCGGTAAACGTTTGCACGCGATGGGAATGGAGGTAACGCAGAAAACAGGTAACTGGGTGCCACATCGATTGAAGGAGGGAGATATCGAGAAACTTTTGGTGACATGTGAGATGAACGGCAGAAAAGAAAAGGTTTTCTGCATTGCTGAAAAATTGATCTATTATGATAACCTTGGGCGTCGAAAATGTTGGAGCCTGCCTGGTTCATCCACCGGGGAAAAAAATATTCATGCTTCAAAGGTTATGTTGTCATCTGGTGGGATCAGAAGAGTGTCATGTATTAGGAACTCCTTAAACCAGCTGAAACCATCACTGGCGATCATTATCGACTACACCTTATGCGTTTCAATCGAGCTCTCATAGAAAAGTAAAGTGATTTTGCCGCATGACAACACCAGGCTACACTTTGCTGAATTTGACCAGAAATATTTAGAGGGACTGAATTGGGAAATCTCGTCCGACCGGCCGTATTCCATAGGACGGATTCCACCTTCGGATTACCATCTGTTCCGATCAATTCAGTCATCCCTTATTGGAGAGCTTTTCTCTTCTTACGAGAGCATCGCAAATTGGCTCAATGAATGGATAAAATCAAAAGAACTCGAATTTTTCGTCAGAGGAATCCGTACGCGGCCTTAAAGATGGAGTAAAGTTCCAACTTCCAGTGGCACATACTTCGCATAAAATCATGTATTATTTAATTGTTTAAATAATTCGTAGCTTTGGCTGAGAAACCATGGACATTTTTTCCCATACCCAATAATATTGGTTGAATAGTAAATGTTGAAATAAAGCCTGTTTTTAGTTATTTTTTATTTTTATTTTTCTATTGTTGAAGTATCTAAAAAAAGTTCCATAAAAAAAGTTGTTCATTTCAATTAAGATCCCGTAGTTAATACTTTGTATATGTAAGATTTTTACTTTTTGCTGATTTTGAAGGGGTTTAAGTCGCTTTGAAGTCATTAAAAGTATACAGTTTTTTTAGTCACATCAGAACAGGATTACATTATAAATTGAAATCAATTTAATGTTGAAAAAGTACAAAACTAATGTAATAATATATACTTATATTTTTAAATTATTCCTATACAAGTATAAGGTGACTTAAGTACAAGTTGGCGCAAAATAAATCATTCAATTTTCTTTTTGAGCTATTTTTTTACTTAATAAAAAAAATGATTCTTAGTTTAGCTTTTACGCGCTTCATTGCTTGTCTGTTTTAATACTACAGCTGCCTGGTTCACAAGTTTCAAATAGGATTGAAGTACGCCACCAATTGTGAAAAGTATACATCTGCCGATAGAGTGATTAATTTTGCGCCACTTTGTTTATAATATGTATGTGATGGGATGGCGTGGGTTGACAGATTTTTTCTCATTTCGACATGAAATTGAAACAAATTGAATTTCTGAACTGCTGAGCTAAACGCTCAAATCTCTAATTAGCGTACTCGCTTTTCTATTACTGCAGATTTTAAAAATTGCGCATAATTTGGAGTGCTAAATTTTAAAATGATTAAGAAATTATTAATTTGATAAAGTCTTCTTTTTCGCCTTCTTTATTAGAACCTTTCGTCAGTTTGGGACGAGTTGAAAAAACTTCGCCAATTCTTTTTTTATCCTCCATGAAGTTGCGTCAGTATAGGTCCTGTGAGGCTGGACTCTTCAGAAATCTAAAGCGCATTCTTCGAAGAGCACGATATTCTCACAGAAAGTGCTATCTGAACCCTATCTTTTCATTACCTTCATAGTTGGCGGTTATATGACCAATAATTTAGTGCCTTTTTAGTATTTCTCTGAGATATACTCCCATTTTGGGAGCCTCAGCAAATTCTGTTCTTCGTTTATCGATTATAGCACAAAATGAAAATGAGTACGATGAGCTACAGCTATCCAATATCGCATCATAGTCCATATTCGGGTAGTAGCTGCCGTTCAATTTCTTATAACATTTAACCCAGCGTGGCTTATGTGCTCGTACTCGCTTCTCCCAAGACCTGCCCCAAACGCTTTTCTCGTGCACTCGTTGGGTTGTTTTCTTTTTTCGGAAACATCATCGTAGATACTAATGGAAGCAGTATTCGCTTTGCTGTTGACGAGATTTCAAGTACATGAGAGGTGTTAAAATAATATATAATTAAAAAAAAAACACCCTGTGTATGCCTCATTCTTGCGCACATTTCGTGTTAAATGATATGAGAAAAAAATGGTACTTGGTCGCAGATAAGTCGATCTTTCAAGGATAAAAGTCGGTTATGCCTACCAGCTTTGCTGACTTTTCAATGGCAAGCATCGCAACTTCAAAAATCCCTTCAGTAGTCTAAAAGATCGTAAGCTACTTTCAAGCTGCATTGCTGGGAGAAGCCACCAAATCCTATTCCACTGTAGATAGGTGGGTGGGGTGGATGTCGCAATGAACTTAGACGTTTCATAGCTCCATTGTGATTCGACTGGAACTTATCCTTACCCTAGGGACTCCTTTTTAAACCATCCGGTAGCTTTAATAAGTTTTAGATGCTTCGTTAGTTCCATTTCGGCCATGTTGAGAGGTTTTGCCAACTTGTATTTAGCTTATTGATGGTTTCCTTATCTATCAGTAGTTTACAAGTGGTCTATAGGCCTATGTATCAGCGTCTTATCCACTTGGAGGTCGAGCGTTGTACCGGTTCGAGCAAGTTCATCTCCCTTGCAGTTCTCTGTTATACAGGGTTTTATTGAAAAGTAATGAGCTTTCCCACGCGGAGCGTCTGCCAAGCGATCAACCGAATCGGCTGGTGGGGGAAAATGATCGTTGAACCTTCCCCTTCCACTAGAAACTGGTCCCAGTTCTCTGGCAACAGCGGTGCAGTCAACATCGCTCCGAGCGTGAAAGCTGTTTTAAAAGTGTGTTTGGATTTTGCAGTGGCGAAAATGCAGCGATCGTTGGAGCAACGTTACTCGATCAAATTTTGCGTAAAGCTAAACAAAATGAGTACCAAAACCATTGGGCTACTCTAGGAGGCGTACGGGCACCAATCTCTGTCCAGTGCCGGGGAGGACGTCGAAGCCGAACAGCGATCTGGAAGGCCTTTGACGACGCAAACAGACGAAGATGTGAACCGCCTTCCTCTGCACCTCTGCATTGGCCAAGATGGGAGTTCCGGTGCTTTCCCACCCTCACTACAGCCGAGACCTGTCCCCTCCCGACTTCTTCTTGTTCCCGCGCCTGAAAAGAAAACTGAAGGGGAGGCGTTTCGACTCCATCGAGGCGATCCAAAAAACTGTGACAGCCGAATTGAACGCGATTCCGGCGGATGAGTTTAAAAAATGTTTCCTGCAGTGGAAGGACCGCTACCAGTGGTGTATTGACGCTCAATGGTCCTGAATGAAGAATATTAGTTGTATAAGCCAAAAGGTTTAATGAAACTGCTTAAAAAAAATAAGGTTCATTACTTTTCAATCAAACCTTGTATTCCTGTGGCCTGGCACCCAAATAAGGTGTACTTTGTACTATTTTGATACGTCCTTTAGAAGTTTTAAACATTCTATGACTGTTTTTGATGAGTGCGTTTTAGATTCTAGCGCTTTTATTGATGCTTGTTTGTCCGAGTATATGATCCTTCACTCACATGTTCGACCACGTTTTTTCCTAATTTTGTTGTAACTGAATTACATTTCTACTCAATTTAATTTGCCTAATTGTTTCAGCACATACATACATACATATCTACAACTACTGCGTGCGAATGGATGATAATTTCGGGTTACCGATGCGAGTATGAGCAACCCGATACCAGAATTTACTGCCTATCAGTCAGAAAAATATCGAATATCATTTCCTCAACGACTGTAGAAAGAAATTAGAAAGTGAAACCGATTATTATTTGCTAAATGATACAAATTACCAGTCAACCAGACATGGAAAAATATTGTCGTCAATTGTTGACGCACCGCAAAACTCAATTTGATATTGCAACAGTTTCAAAAGTGGCGGCTATAAATAACAACTTAAGAAAAAAAATACAATACATAAATACATACACACACACACACAGGCACGCACACACTAACACACTTGTAATAATATTGTACGAGTATTAACAAAGGAGACAAACGTCGATTTCCGTTCGAGTAGTTGAAATGTGCCGAAGGACACGCCAACCGAGGGTTGTTGCGACGTGGCGCATTGCGGCGCTGTTGTGTAAGCTAATACTTTGACAACATGCACCTTTTCCAAAACAAAATCAAGAAAAATCAAAAGACGCCGATCCGAACAGTTTGCTACCTTTCGAGATCGCTAAAAACCCAAGCGGCTGTTTGAGTGGAAATACTTAAGAAAATGTGAAAAATTGGGCAAACGTCAAATGGAAGCGCAATTAAGTGTTCCTTCGGCAAATCTCCACAAATCTGGACAATGATTTTATTTGTTGTTATTAGTGCAGCTGATCAGGATCAAGATATGCATTTGATACATCTTTTTATAATCTGCATGGAACTCTTGTAATTGGCATCTCATTGGCTGTAAATGAATCTCTATTTCTATCCAAAACAAAAAAAAAAAAAAAAAATTAAGCTGGACATGTGAATAAAAAAATAGCAACCAAGGTATATACTTATGCAGCGACGCTGCTCAATGACCGCGATTATGGATTCTGATGGCGCGCGGTGAGAGGCGAATTTTACGGCAAATATTTAAATAATGGCGAACATTTTGTTTCTGCTAGAGTGATTTTGCGTCTACTTAAAAAAAAATACAAAAAAAAAAATAAAAAAAAATATGATAAAAAATTTTATGTGGTTGATGGACATTGCGTTTTTATGAAAATTTGTAACAAATATTTCATTTATGAGTTTGACAAGTATTACAGGGGGTATGCCACCTCAAGTGGCAAATTTTTAGGTACACATTTTTTTATATTTTTAATTTTAATTTTACGTTTTAATTGTAGATGACTTCGATTCGATTTGTGGGGGTTGGACAAGTCCAAGCATTCAGTCACGAAAACCATTACACTACTCCCGGATAAATTACAGTGGAAAGAGAATAGAAAGACAGCAAAGATAATGCAGATGATAAGATGATAAGATGGAAAAATTGGTTCCAGGTCACTCTTCCGCAAATATTTTGGGTTCATTGATGCATCTTAAGAGCTTCGGAAATGTATGAACTTTATCTGTACTCAGTACATTGCAACCCAACAGCCTAAGTCTGATTCTAAAGAGTGGTTAAGTTTCAAGGGCCGATGTTGATTTTGAATCAAATACAACTTTTTAAGAAATTATTGTCATTTCTCTTTATTAAGATAATATTGGTATGGCTCAATTACGCATGGAACAAAACATTAGCCAAATGACCGCTGTACCCTCGGTGGAACACCTCCATCTGATGATCCAAATTTTCGATGGCGCTGAGGCATAATTGAGGTTCTATGCCGTTAATGGGCCAAATTATCTCATCTTTTAGCTCTTGAATTGTTGCTGGCTTATCGACGTACACCTTTTCTTTTAAATAACTCCAAAAGAAAGAAGTCCAACGGTGTCGTTGACGTTTAGGTGTGGTTCACATTCAACATCGGCCCTTAAAATTTAACCACCCTTTAGAAAACACCGGACAACTAATTTTCAAGACATGATTCGATTGATAGCCATATGCTGATCTCCGGTGTTATATGCTGTGATTACAACCACCAATACTATCAGGTCCTTCCTGATTTCCTGTTTCGTTCTTTCACAAAGCACTCGGCTACTCTGCAGCAGCCCAACTCAGCCCAACGCCTTTTATGGGTAGACATCAGGAAGCCGTCAATCCATAGTTGAATCGATGCAGAATTTAATTTGGAAAACTACTTTAATTCAATTCAAACTAAAAAATATGTGAAAATAATACAGAATTAAGAATCAATTTACTTTTGCTCGATATGACCACTTTTTGCCTTGACTATGATCTTAAAACGGGGTATTTTGGCGCACTCGCGGTCAAAGGCTTTCTTCAGCGCCTCGAAACTGATTTATTGTTTAGTTCGGACCTTCCTCTCCAAAATGGCTCAAAGAGAATAATTCATCACATTCGAATCTGGTGAATTTGAAATCCATTGTGTAGACGTTATAAAGTTCGGAACGTTGTTTTTTAGCCATCCTTGGTTCACTCGAGCTTTATGTGATGGTGCCGAGCCCTGTTGAAACGTTCATGGTCTGCCACCGAAATGTTTGTCTGCCCACGGCTTCAAAGCAATCTCCAGAATTATTTCCCTATAATATTTCGCATTTACCTTGACGCCAAGCTCGATGCAAGCGATTGGAGATCGCCCATCTGCGGTTACAGCGGCCCACTGGTGGCCAATCGATGACTCATATTCTCGTATGAATGGTCGGTCAAATAAACCCTATCGTAGTGGGAGTTTACGAATTGCTCAATTTGAAAAATGTTCTCGTCAGAAAACACAATGTTCCGAAATTGGCCGCTTTCGGTCAAGCGCAGCAACTCCTTTGCTCTCTCATGTTTGACTTGTTGCAACTTTGGTGTGAGATCATGCGCCTTTTGGATCTTGTAAGGCTTGACTTTGTGATCATTTTTCGGTATGCGGTGGATGCTATGGCCAGATATTTCAGTTTTTGATTGCCACTTCGTCGGGAATTTCGCTCAAGTCGCTTCTTCACTTTTTGAACCATTTCATGTGACGTTACAGTCTTTTGATGGCCACCTCCATGACGTTACGCGATGGTACCAGTATCATTGTAACGAGTAATGATGCGATAAACAAAAATTTTATTTACTTTAAGGTGCTCGAGTTCGCGAACAATCCCTGGTTGGGATTTTCCAGTCAAATATAATGCAATCACCCTCTGCGTTTGAAATCTATTACTAATTTTCTTTTTTCGCGTTTACTCTCGTCAAAATGCCTCCGCGTGATTGTACACAATACTCTGACTGTCATTTAGTCAGCTAACAGACAGCTGATGCCCGAGCGGTCTCAAGTTGGTTACACTTCGAGTGCCGGACCCTGTAGTAAAATATTTAGATTTACATAATCTTATAGGCTTTTCGGTTTGGTGGTCGCCTTCACAGAATTCTAAACTTGATCAGTTATAGAAATTAAAAAATAAGTAAAAAAGTGTTGATTCAAAAAAAAAAAAATTTACAGCATTGAGTTTTCTGTCAAAGTGTACGAATTTTTGTTTAAGAGTCTTCAATTTTCCAGATTTTTTTCTGAGACAACTTTTAAATTTATTGAGATTTTGACTGTATTTTAAGACTTAGTATTAGTAAAAATATTATTAGGAAAGAAGCTACTGGTGATTTCCGAGAGCTCCTCTCAAAAAAGACGTTTTGCGGTGACTACTATATCTCTGAACTGGATCCTCTGAAACTAAAAAACCAAACAGATTTCGTTAAGTAATGTTAAGTATAGTAATTGATCGAAGGAATAAGCAAAATAAATTTTTTGACGTGATAACGTCTTATAATTCGATTTAACAGGCTGCACGCACGAAAAAATGTGTCGTTACCTTGCTCGATTGTCGTTACCTTGCTCCTTTATCGTTACCTTGCTCATTTGTCGCTACCTTGCTCATTGCCGTTACCTTGAATGAACTGCAAGCGAAAGCGCGGAACGAACGACAAAGCAAACAAATCAAACGAAAGGCAAAACTATTTATCGGTGAGAAAACATCTTCGATTAATTAAAAAAAAATATTTTGAAAAGCTCGTGTTAAAATTTGAGACTAATTTTGTTTAACCGTTTTCGAGTAATGTTGGCAACCGACTTTGAAAACACCATTTTGAGAAAAACGCGTTTAAAGTTTGTATGTGTACTTTTACTTTCAAGCATTCTGAAATGCCTTTTCAAATTTGCGTTTTACTTCGAGAATATTCATCGGAACGATATTAAATTTTCTGTGTGTATTCTTAAATATATTTACATTAAGGAAAAAATATAAAAAAATCGATTTTTTGAAAGATTTAACGGTATATAACCGTAACGAGTCTAACTAGTTAGAGCTCTGTTTGCATCCGGCTCGAAATTTGTTTCATCCTGTTTGTTGATGTATTAGAATAAACAATTAAAAATTGTCGCCCTAAGCTTTGCAGTTTCTGAGATATTCAGCAATTACGTTGAAAATTCAAGTGCAAATTATTAAATTATACAAAAAAATGAACAAAATTAATTGAATATGAAAAGCTTCGCTTGTGGTTTTTTTGCGCTAATCATTTGAATTCTCATCAGACTTTGTGCTGTTTTTCGTTATCTACAAATATTTGTATGTATGTAAAAACCAAAAATCTACTAGGCCTAAGCCAAATTCAAACGCAAAGGAACCAGCCAATTATTTCCGCGCGCATCCTGCACGAACATTATCGACATTTCCCCGTAACATCGCCTAATTTATGCAATCATTTGCATCAACAGATTTTTCTTTCATGCTCTTTTCATCAAATAAAATTACAATCAACAACAAAAGTAGAGCAGCAACCAGCGCCAAAGCGATCTGAAAGAAACGAAAACAGCACAACAATAACAAAATCACTACCAACCGCTCATCGCTAGCTGCCAATTGTCTGTCAGCGGACAATTCGGGTCGGCGGAAATTCGCATTTATTTTAATCGGCACATGAAAGGTGGCAACAACTTTTCGAGCTTACCGCTCGCTCATCCACCCACTCACGCCTCTCTCAACTTTTTGCAACTCAGCAACTTCCCACAACGTCCACCCTTCTTCTTGTCGTCACATTCAATCAAATGAAATTAATTTGCCACATTAAATGCGCAACGAATGGAATAAACGGAACGGACGCGGCAAGAGAGGAAATAAATGAAATAAAGTGAATTGAAATGAAATTCATTGCTCAAACTTTGCAATTTTCTGTGCGCTTCCTTTTTCCGGCCGACGACAATGAGGCGCGCAACCGCCAACGCCAACGCCACCACCACTACCAGAGCAGCTTTCAGCACTTGAGCAAATGAAATTGGCTGCTGTTTGCTAGCGGCGGGTGGGTGTCGCGGCGCAGCTATTGTCAATTGTCGTTTCACTCACATTTTCTTCAATTCCCAGCTCATTTAGTGATTTTCTTCTTTACACATTTTCTTGCATTTTTATTGATTCCGCAACGGGTTTGGTGACAGTATTTTGTTTTTGCAGCTGCAGCAGCAGCGGCAGAGCGGCAGAGCAACACAAAAAAGAGCGGAAGCAAAAGTTGCCAAGTGAGTCAGATGACAAAAAACTGAAGCCGAGCCCGACAGAACACAGCTATTGTTGGTCGTGCTGCCTTTGCTTCTTTTTGTTGTCATTGGTGTTGGTAATAGCGCTTCGCTGTTGTTACTGTTTTTTTTTCGTCTTGCTCGGTTCCGTAACGAGTGCGGAGCGAACGATTAGCAGGCACTTATTTTGGTTAAGAGGCCAATTGAGTTTATTAAATCAAGCGAGATAATTGCCGACTAAGACGGGGACAGTGGTATGAAGAGGAAACGCAAGGCGAATAGAAAAAATATCATCCAAATTTGTTATAAGCGCGCCAGCGTATTGAACGAAAATCTGTAGATAAAAAAAGTGTGGGTAAAAAAAGTGGAGGTAAGAAAAGTAAAAAGGAAATGGGATATGGAAAAGTAGGACATGCTTCTAAAGAGGGGTGTCGTGAAAGGCAAATCGCATGAGAGTTGATGAACTGTATTTTGACAATCAAATATCAAATATCGTGGCTACTTACAATGGAAATTTGTCAATTGCTTTTGCTGCATAAACGGCTGTGGGCATATAAATTTTGATACCCATAAAAATTGCAAATGCTTCAGATTTTTTGTAGTAGATACTTAGCATTTTGTTGGCTAAAGTGGAAGTCCGTTTGGTAATCAGCACATCTAACGTAACTTTCTTGGCATCCGAAATGCTGCCATGATGAGCTTCCTTCTTCATCACCTCCTATCTTGGTAATAAGAAAAAGTCACTAGAGATCACTAGATATCGAGATGCTAGAGTTGGCGTTCCCATCACAGTCGGTTAGACGCAACCGGAACAAGCTGGACTTACATACGGCTGAGGACTGTCACTTCAGCAGCATTCCCGTATATAAAAAGGGAAGGTTTATGCTGCTACAACAACCATAACGACATTAAAGAGTAGGTACATCAATGCTGGAATGCCGTTTTTCAGCAAAAACTCTAGCAGAGGTGCAAGTTTGACCGCGCAGGAAAAATTTTTCGCCGTTCCACCGCATTAAAATAGAACTGTTCCGTCACCGTGAGTTCTGCAAAAACATATACACGATGAGTAATGCCGAGTAAAATGATCAACATTACCTTTAGTCGCGATTTGGACTTTATTGCTCTCGTTGCTCGTTCTCCATTCTTTCCACCCACTATTGACTCTGTTCGCGAGCCTTGTGGTCATTCTCAAATGCCCAGGTGTCATCGATTAACCGACTCACACAATCTCTGCCATTGCATGGCATTTTTGTTGTTTTTGGTGGGTGAGGTAGGGTTCAAAATGTCTTCGCACTTACAGCGACCGTCGTCTACTAGGTCGTGTGGTGTGGTCACTAAACCGACTCCTCCTCTCCCTCTGCGGAGACATCCTTACCGTGACTGCTTTCGGGAGGGTCCAGAACGGCATCCGTAAAGGAACAATTCTATTCACCCACGTTTGGGTCCACCATTTTTGTAGCCAGCTTTCATACTAAGGACTCGTATTCTTGTGCCTCTATCTGTACGGCTTCGCTTTGTTGCACTGTGTCGAGGCCAATCGTTTTTTTTTTCGTAGTACATGCACGCGTTTCAGCTCTCTTCGTGTTTAAGCTTTTTGCTGATTATGTTGCTCGGCGCGATTTCGCCAATCTGCTCCCTTAGAGCATTCCTTTCCGCTAGTCACCAGTCACAACTAAAAACCGTGTGTTCAGCATCATTGCTCAGCGCTTCACAGTATATGCACTTGGAATCGCTTACCTTGTCCATGCGGTATAGATATCTCCGGAAGTATCCGTGGCCCGACAGGAACTGAGTTAAAAAGTAGTTCACTTCCCCGAAGTTTCTTTGGACACATTTGTCAATTGTTGGAATAAGTTCGCCGTCCTTCTTGCCAGGGCAGCATGGTTTGGCATCTCCGTTCTGAGATGCTAGTGATGACGTGTTTCTTCTTGAGGTCCGACGAATCCATTCATTACCGGGCCATGAGGTAGACGGGTATCTGTCCGCTGATCACAAAAAATGCTGCGTCTGAAACAGTGCAGTAGTCTGAGGCAATTCGGAGTGCCGTTGTTCGTTGCACAGCCTCCAGTGCTTAGCGCTTGGCTTTGCAATTTAGCACAATTCCCCATACTTCGCTGCCGTACAGGAGAATTGAGCTTGTGGCCGCCATAATTAGCTTTATTTTGCTTTGTGTTGGTCCATCGATGCTTGCCATTAATCTACTTTGTATACCCGTGACCTCTGCTGCTTTGGTAGCCGCATGCCGTATCTGGGCCCAGAAAGTAAGCCTGCAGTCAAGTTGAATATCTAAGTATTTCACAACTTTTTGGGTCACTAGGGACGTTTCGCCTATTTGCATGCTTACCTCGAGTGGCATGTGATCTCGTGTCATAAGGATGACTTCGGTTTTATGTTTGGCTAGTTTCAGGCCGTGGTCCTCAAGCTATATTTGCATTCTTATCATAATTTGGTTCAGTTTCCTTCTAGAGTTCTCAGTGTCCCGAGCTGGTATGATCGCTGCTATATCGCCGTTGCATGACATGGGATCGCAGCAAGTAATGCTAGTCACTAGTCACTAATTTTCACGATGCCACTAATAAGTTCCTCTTCTTCTTCTTGATTGGCGGGATAACCGCTTAAGCGATTGTGGCCGAGTTTAACAAAGCGCGCCAGTCGTTTCTTTCTCGTGCTAACCGACGCCAATTTGACACACCCAGTGAGGCCAAGTCCTTCTCTTCTTGATGTTTCCAACACAGAGGACGACTTCTTCTTCCTCTGCTACTATGAGCTGTATCCCTTCGGATACAAAAGAAGTGTCTTTCGAAAAATAAAGCGTAAAACAGAAGCCAACTATGCTAGCGACTTAAATCTTCGAATGGATCTAAATAACCTACTTTCAGATCAGTGACGCAGTGTTGCTAGTTCTTGAGTTATAACTAAATTCCCGGTACATAATTGCCATATCTTTTATATGCGTAAGTAGTTTAGATGGTCGAGTCGATGTCCAGGATGATTAACGCTCAAGTCGTATTGCAGTACGAAAAAGAAATAAAAGTCTGGTTCGATCTGATGCCTTCGGAGGAGTTGGCAGAAGAGTTTCGTAAAATAGAAGATTCGCACGAAGCGTTTCAGACCGATTACATATTAAATAAATAAATATGAAATTGAAATATACCAATTTTTAACTATTTAATAGCCACAAATTGTTTTTGTTTTAAATAAACTTTCTCATTCCAGTAGTGTATTATCACTTTTTTCGCACACCGCCCGTGAATTCTAACAGCTGTTTCGGAGGCACTCAAAAGCATTAACTAAACCATTTTCCTCTTATTTATATTTGTTTACATTTAACAATTATATGTAAGCATATTCGCATTTACTTGAAAATTATGACCCCTAATTCTCATTTCGGAAATAAACAGGCATGCAAAGAAACTATCAAACTCGACAGCACCATAAGCGTATCGCACCTGGCTGTCATGTCAGTTAGTCATACAAATAAACGGCTCGCACACATTTTGTCACAACCTTCAACCCTACATACGCGTATGTACATATTTTATAGCTTGCGGATACAAAATACTCTGCAGGGAAGTAGAAGTTGTGAACTACTTCTAGAATAATGCCAGTTCACTTTTCAGCTCAACCAGTTCGTGCTCTAACTTTTTCTCCACCTTAGCAAGTGGAATTTTTCACATAGCGATGTCTTGCGAAATGTTAATTATCCGACCGCCGATACGTAGTGCCAATTAAAATTCGAAAAAAATATGTCTCTAAAATAACTAGTTTTCGACTAGTTAAAATACAAAAAAACATCCATTTCATTGCATTCTAACATTTGAAAATATTCTATAAATGGAAAAATGTGTAGACGGAATATGTTTCTTCGTAAAATTAACCATTAAGAATATCAAAATCGATTTCTTCACTTTCTTTCTTCAATACATATTTGCTTTTGTTATTAACTTGATTGGGCTCTCCATCTGCATTTTCCGCAGAACTATCGAAGGCTTTTTCAAAACTATCTCTAATATCCCTTTTACCCATTGCTTTCTTTTTATGTATCAAACGTGTGAGTGAAAAATAAATGCACGCATTATTTTTTAATGGCTTCAAATCGTTATATTCTTTTTACAAATTCTCGATATTTTTTACATCCCTCGGCATTTGATAATTTTGCCCTTTATTACTTGCTTTCTTTCTTCCCCTATATTTTTGGTACGCTCGGTAGCCGATAAGCCACATGCCAATTTTTCAGATTTTCCAGTATGGATTTCCATATTAAATAATCTTATAATACGCGATAGAAATCTCGCAATTTTTTGACACGTGGAATTATCCAAACTGTAAAATACCGAATAAAAATAATGTAAAATCTTCACATCTAACAATTAAGAGTATGTTCAATAACATATCCTATGTTCTAGCGCTCCATTCTACGCCGCGCGTTCTAACATCCAAATTCTACACATTCAAAAATTTCGCGTTCTAAAATTCTACATATCAAACAAATAAAAAAATAATTTATTTATTAAGTTGTAGTGACCTTAACAACCACGCTGTTAGTTCTGCCTTTTTCACACTGGTTAAAGGATTCGTTTGTTTAGGAACCAGCATTAACACCGATAACAATGTCAGCCTTGAAATCCAACGTAGAATCTCTCTTGCCAACAAGCGCTACTTTGGACTAAGTAGGCAATTAAGTAGTAAAGTCCTCTCTTGACGAACAAAACTAACACTCTACAAGGCTCTCATAATGCCCGTCCTAACGTATGGCGCAGAAGCTTGGACGATGACAACATCCGATGAAGCGACGCTTGGAGTGTTCGAGAGAAAGATTCTGCGGAAAATTTTCGCACGTTGGCGATGATGAATATCGCAAGTTGTATGAGTTTTACGAGAACATAGACATAGCGCAGCGAATAAAGATCCAGCGGCTATGTTGGCTGGGTCATGTCGTCCGAATGGATACAAACGCTTCGGCTCTGAAAGTATTCGATGCGGTACCAGCTGGTGGTAGCATAGGAAGAGAAAGTCCTCTTCTGTGTTGGAACGATCAAGAAGAGAAAGACTTGGCTTCACTTGGTGTGTCCAACTGGCGCCGGTTTGCACGAGAAAAAACGACTGCCGCGCTTTCTTGAACTCGGCTGAAATCGCGTAAGCGGTTATCATTCCAATTAAGAAGAGAAGTGATTGATGGGCTTACATATTTTACTTACGTGACGATTTTTCTCTTGTCGTATCGCATTTTTTCGAGAGCTTAATAATTTTCAATGATAAAGTGAAATTTAAGGTATCCACTTTAGGAACAATGAATAAAATATAAGCATTTGAAATGTGGATATATAGAAGAATTCTAAGAATACCCTGGACAGATAGAGTAACAAATGCTGAAGTATTGCGTAGAATTCAGAATGATCGACAATTACTAACCACAATAAAAAGAAGGAAAGCTGCGTATTTGGGTCATATTATGAGAAACGACAAATATCATGGACTTCAACTAATCCTGCTAGGAAAAATAGAAGGCAAACGAGGCATAGGCAGAAAAAAACTATTCTGGCTGAGAAATATAAGACATTGGACTGGAGTCGGCAATGTAGGAACTTTATTGGAGATAGCGAGAAATCGAGACCTTTATCATGAAATTATAATAAATTTATATTAAACGTAAAATATTTTTGTAGTTCGATATTTAATTGTAATATATATTGTATAAATTGTATGATCGCCTATATTCGGAATCGAATTGGCAAATAAAGAAGAAGAAGACTTTAGGAACATAAACAATAATGCAGGTTATTTTTCGGATTTATATTTTACCTGACCGACTGCTAAAAGGATTTTTCTGCGCATAAGTAGAGAATAAAATGCTTCGAGTACTTGCAAAAAACTTTAGTTGTGGCAAAAATAGAGCAAGTAAGTTTATGGAAACAAGTCATATGTAAATGGTGTGACGTTTAAAGCCTAATCAGAGCTGGTGTAATAAAATAAAAAATGAAGTATAAATTTCATGCAGATATTAATAAAAAAATAAAGGCAATATTTCATAGACTTGGATATATCTTTCTCAAATAAATGTATTCATCAGTGTCTACATCCAACTCTTGCACGAATCTCAAAACAAAAAATGTTTTTCTAAACAAAACATAATTCCCAAAAAGGATGTCTTATTAAGAAAAATGTTCCGTGTAAGAGCAAAAATCATCGCATAAAATAGAAAGAAGGTAATTCGCATTTTCAAGCTACTGGAAACAAAAGCAAAAGATATAGAACTGAATGTCAATGTTGAAAAAACTAAGCATAGAGCGTAAACGAATTCAAATACATAGGATGCGTTCTATCATGGAATAGAGGCACATCAATTGCTATAGATGAAAGAATTATAGCGGCTAACAGGGCGTATTATGCAAATATTAACTTGTTCAGATCAAAGCTTTTATCACGAACACAGAAACTCAAAATGTATAAAACTTTGATACGTCCGGTTTTTCCTTATGGTGCTGAAATCTGGACTTTGAAAGTCCAGACCAGTTAGATATAAACCAGTTATTTCTATTTGCAAGAAACATTATGGGCAAAATCTACGGTTCTATTCGGCTTGAAGTCGACCCGTATCGTATCCCTTACAGCAACGAAATTGAAAACCTCGCACCACCAGAGTGTAATACGTAAGCGCAGCGGATTAGATGAATTGGCCACATTAAAAGAATGCCAAAAGAAATAATAAGTGTTTACTTTACATCCAATAGGAGGAAGAAAAAGAGGCCGACCAAGAAAGTGATCACTTGATGACGTCGAAGCAGACTTGAAAGTAATGAACGTTCGTAATAGGAAAAATGTAGCAAGAGAGAAAGTGCTATAGGCCTAAAACTATTGTTTCATCAACAATATTCCTCCCCATGCCAAGAAGAAGAAGACCAATAAGTAGAATACATTTTAGAACTAACCAAGCGTGATGAGTGATGGAAATCTGGGGTGTACTTCCTTATTTAAACGTATGCTTTCTATACATCAAAGTCAACTACTTTGTTGAGAAATTGATCACTTTACTACTGGCATTATTCTAGTCAACGGCGCGCTTGCTCATCGAAAAACAAAAACAAGTGAATTACAAGCCAATCAAAACAATGGCAGAACTACATTAATTGAACTTCGCATTGCTCCAACATCCACCGTATTGGCCAGATGTTGCTCCCAGCGGCTCCTACTGGCTGTTCGTAGTCCTAAAAAATGTTCGCTGGTAAGAAATTTCGCTTGAATGAAGAGGTTATCGCTGAAACTGAGGCCTATTCCGAGGCTAAAGATAAATCGTTCTACAGAAGTGGTATGGATCATAATAATTTTCAAGTCATTGCTTCACTTGAACGGTATTTTTCCCATCAAGAAGCGGTGTAAAATTAAAATAAGAAACTCTTTTTGATCTCTTGTTTTGAAAATAACAAAAGTAGCGTCATTTTTAGCACAATAACCCACTAACTAATGAATAGAATATCATAAAATTTTAACGGCTAAAAAGAGGTGAATGCAACAAAACTAGTGCCATCTATATTGTTAATTTGTGTTAGGCCCGGGACTTTTCAGCCCATGTGTTATTTTATATAATTTTTTTGTGAAAAACAATACTTCTACATATTAAATGAATATAATTTTTTTTTATGAATAAATAAATTATTTTTTTTGAAATTTTGTAAATTATAATTTTTGACTCTTCCGACTTAAACGGTTGCCCCTCCCTGAAATAGTGTGGTTTCTTCTTTTAAGGGGTTAGGGGTTGTCAGAATTTTCAAAGAAGTAGATGTTTTTTCTTTTGCATTTCTTTAAAGTATAATATCTTAAAAATGTTGTGTGAAAATTGGAATTGAATCCAAAAAATACGTTTCGAGTTATTCAACAAATAACAAAGGGCGCTCGGAGGCTCCGGAGCAGATAGCAAAACTTTAAATGCGTTTTTCTTAAAACTATGTTTTTTGTACTGGTGATCACTGTAACTTAAAAACCGCTTGGCAGATTTCAATAAAATTTATACTGCTTTTGAAAAACACAAAAAACTTGTGGCTGATCGAAGGATTTTTTTTTTAAATTTCGATTTTGTTTTAACAATTAATTGTAATTAATTTTCTCGAAAATCTGTAAAATATGGCCTCAGGAACCAACATATTGTTAATTTTGAAAAAAAAAACAGCTTCGATCAGGCACATGATTATCTAGTAATAAAACTAATTTCTCTTGTCCGATTGATTTTAGATGGATCTTCAAGGATTTGTGGTGATCACCGCAAGGGACTTCTGGAGAAACGGACGCCACACAAACAGCGATAACTTTTACAATTATTAATTTTTTGTTTTGAAATTTTGCTAAAGTCAAGTCGAAACTTGCTGTATTAATGCTATGTTTCTATTTTTGTAAAATAAAGCAACTAACTAGCAAACAAAAATTATTGCAAATCATCATTTCTTCGTGCCTCTGACTATCCGTAACCCCTTAAATAGATGCCTATCCCTGAAATAGTGTGATTTCTTCCTTTAAATACCAGTGTCTGTACCAGAATGCTTCCATACTAATTTGGCTTTTCCCTACTGGGCACATGCAAATACTTTCACGTACATGTATTTGTGCATATGTATGTATTTGAAAGTAGTTTGTGTGCATGAGCGCGCTTTACTCGCATTTGATTTTAATTTAATTTCCGTAACTTTGTCTCAATTTGTTTGCATTTAAATTCTGTCATTTTGGGGCGGAAATATCCACACGCAAGCAAAACGCACCGACTACTAATACCTGTGTAGTATTTATTGTAGTTCCCAAGGATATACTTTTAACATAAATATTTACATACACCAGCCCATACATTTACCATCTATCCATGTGTACATGTATGTGTGTGTTGTTGCCTTCCTTTCGCAATAGTTTCCCGCATATCACTTCGACACCTTGCAGGCGCGCTTACCTTAACCCTTGTTTTTCGTTCCTCCTACATTGCGACTTGGTGCCGCTTGTATGTGTTGTTGTTTCCACATCGCGTGCTTTGCCGCTTCCTTCTGTATTGCATTATCAAGTTTATTGATTTAATTACCAGGCTGGCACATACGCTGGCAGGCCGACAGACAGGTGTTGCAAGACTTATAGTTGCTAATGTAAATTAATTGTTTTTATTACTAGTTACCATTGTCGCCAGTCGCATTTCTGTAATTATAATATGATACATACATACATACTACGTAGTACATATCTGGGTGTGTGGTAGTGCTTTTCGGTAGCTAAGTAGGACTGCTTCGTTGTTATGGCTGGGTATTTTAATAACTAAATCAAATTTATGTAAATAGTAGTTGGCATCCGGCGCATTGGTACCGTAGAGAAATAAATTTTGGAAATAGCGTTTGAAATGAAAATTTATAATAAAAGTGAAATGAAGCCCGAATGCCAGTTGAAAGTGACGGCACAACAAAAATCCTTTCAAAATCTTGTTCTAGAGAAGCATAAAGTCAGTGCTGATTTTTGCGGTCATACCTTAGTGTAGTCGAGGTCAAGCTTCAGATTTTGGAACTACTACTACTACTGTATGTACACCTTTATTGGGTGTCTGGCCTAGCTTCTCCTCCTATTTGTGCTGGGTGCTTTGACGTTGTTACCCCAAATGGAGGGACCCGATAAATGGCTTTTATGAGCAGCTTTTTCATGGCAGAAATACTATTAGAAAAAACTGTTTCTATTATTTGCTGTTTCGTGCCTAGAGGTGCGAACCTGTGTACTTGCGAATGGTAGTCACGCACCAATCCATTCGGTTACAGTGGTCATACCTTAACATAAAAGAGGTCAAGCTTCTGATTTTAAATTCACTACTTAGGTGAAAAATCATGTGGAAAACAAGCATAATTTCTTGCTGCCAGGACCAACTGCGTTATTATTCAAATGCTTCGTGGTAGGCGTAATTTGTGTTTCGCCATCTACAGCAAAATGTTTTTATTGGGCATAGAGAGAAAGCTAGACGAATGGGGAGCTGCAGTCGTTTGAAATCAAATGTCCTATTTGTGGCAATGCTTGGAATGAGTTTGCCTTAACAGGTTGCTTGACCCCATATAATAATATCACCGAAGAGCTCTACGCTTAATTATTTTTCCCAAGATTCTGTGTTATATTACAACTTATATTGCAAGCTTTTGAAAGATTTTAAAAAAAGCAATTATTACAAAAACACAAAACGAAATTTTTCATATGTGATTCACGAACATACTCGAGAAATCTCCTCGCTGTACCTTTTATGAATCAAATATCAGTATGACCGAGAAATTTTCATTAGACAAAATATGTCCAAATTGCTCATATACGAATATAATAAATGCGCGTATCGGACACGGTGCAAAATTGGTGATATGAATCATATTCATCGGACAAGGAAATTGTTACGAATAGTTACCTGGATGACATCCAGCATAAGCATCCAGGGAGTCTTATTTCTATTACACAGATGGGGTTGATTAATGTTTCATAAGAGAATAATTGGCACACCGACATTGATTGTCAATTTATGCGATGATTTGGTGGCTCATGAACCTTTCTTTTCGATTCTCATACCGTACTGGTCTTGTGATGTCAATACACTTGAATATTCGTTTCGTAAACGGTTTGCATTTTTATCCGAAAGGAAAATTAAAATAAATGTCCAATTACAATATTACATTAACAAAAAGCTGATTTTGTCAAGTTCACTGAGAGCGGGATAGCGGTTTACGTATGGCGTTACCTCCTGCATACTCTCCACCGTGAACCCACAATGTACAGAATGCAGAGGTGCGACCAACACAAGACCGTTAGCCGGCTCGCAGAGATTTTGAAACAAATAGTTGTAAAGCTATAGAGGTTCGTTTACGAAAAAAAACGGATATTGGGTTGGCGATATACTAAAAAAATCAACGCAACCTACAACGACTTACATAAAAGACGAGTGCAAGAATACGTGTGAAAGTGAACGGAATGAGCATAGCCGATTCCTCTATGGCGTGGCAGGGAAAGTTACTTTCACAGTTTTGCTTCGAATGGCCAAAGCTGGTAATCTATCATCCTTGCCATGCACAGTACTTCTCAACATTACTTGTCTATTGGTTACTGGATCGACTGCACAACAACGCCCTTATAAGGTATGCGGATCTCATGAATGCAAATGGATCGGATCTGATCAAACCTTCAACACGCGGTCATAAGCAGCGCTTTTTCTATCGAAACGTCACGGGATATGAGAAATGGTGCCTATACATCAATATAAAACAAAGAAAGGAGTAGGTAGCTCCAAGAGATACTCCAAAGTCGGGAGTCAAGCCAGATCTTCATCCAAAGAAGACCATGATATGTGTTTGATGGGACTGGGAGGACATGGAGCACTGGGAAATGCTCGGAAATAATGCCGTTGTCAACAAAGAGTTGAAGGAGCTGTACATTGTCCAGCTAGACCGCGTGAATGAGGCTATTCAACTGAAAAGATCTAATCGGCATGGTCAAACCATACTTCTTCACGAGAACGCGTGGCGCCACGTTGCACAAGTCGTCAAAACCGCACTCCAAGAGCTCTAATGGGAGCTCCTTCAGAATCCACCGTACTACCTTCTTTTCCGCTCCCTATCAAATCATATGAAGGGCGTTACCCTTGATAACAAAGAGGGCCTTAAAAACTGGCTCAACAACTTCTTTGACATCAGACCAGGCGATTGTTGGGGGAACGGCATTGGTCGAAAGGTGGGAAAGGGTTGGGAAGAGCAATGGCGAATATATAATTGATTAACTTATTGTTTTTGTTTAAATAAAAGTCTTTGGTATAAATGCTGCGAACTTATTCGCCAACCTAATACAGCAGATTAATTTAGAAAAAAAATCAGAACGAATAAATAACACGTCTCACGTCTTTGGCGAAAATTTGAACAGTATTCAATAGTTAACTGTAAATGCAACAAATACAATTTTGAGATTTGACGTATTAAGAGACTTACATACCGTAAACATTTGTAATAAATATTTGTGTAATATATTTGAACCCTTTATACTCTATACCTCTAAGTATTTTTTTCGCAATCCCACATAAGTGACAAAAATGCACATCGGTTGTGTAGTTAGAGGGTTAAAAAGTGGCACAAAAATTTTCCACACTATTTTTGTCCATAGAAGTGCTGAGCATACCTCGTATCTGAAGTGAAAGCATCACAAAGTTTGCTATGCCGGTGTACCAAAAGAATGCGTAAAATGGCAAACACTTTGACTCCTTTTAAAATCAAATTCAGACGTAAGCTTTCATCAAATTGTCGTTATATGTAACCATTTTTTTGTCTCTACCAGAATCCATTGCCGAAAGCTTTTTATTTTGCAAAAAGTTTGACTTTGTCGTACAGTGATATTTGTCAAGGTGTGCTATATTAAGAATATGAGTGCTAAATATAGGTATAAAGGATGGACTTCGATGGACAAAATCTACGATAGCATTTCATGTTAACCGTCGGATATTTTCTAAATAAGTTGATATCCCTGGCTTATTTATGAAATCGTTTCACAAATCTAAGTTGAATGCTAATAATCCTCAACAACTCCATCCGGGGTCAAAGTCTGTTTTGACAACACTTTAGAGTTTATCGGCGTTTATCGATGTTAGAAGTGAATACTTCGATTCAAATAAATATTGAGAAACAAATATTCTGTTGGCTCCAATGGAAAATGGGTTACTAATTGGCGAAATTTTTGGTGCCTATATTTAAAAAGTGGAGCGAAATAGAAAATAGAAATTATTGAGGTATGTCTTCAGACGCGCATCCCTCTATCAAGTAGCATAATGAATAATTTCAGCAGAGTCCTTCTAAGCAACTCCCCTATGGCCGCGTAAGTGAATATTCTCTGCATCGAAGCTTCTGCTTTACATACTCGTAGTAGACCAAGCGTGATGAGAATTTTCTTGTCAACTCTCCCAAATTCAACTAATCAAAAATCGTTCCCAACTTGCTTTCATTTCTATTTGAATGTTTCGCTGCAAATATCTAAACTAGCTAAAATAGTGAGAACTGTATGCTCGTAATGTAAGTTGCCATCAGCATTCCATACTCGGAATTAAGCCTTTCAATTTTTGCATATGCAAATTAAATACCATCTCTCCCTCAAGCAAAGCGCTTGTGGTTCGAGAATTGTGTTTGGTATGATAAATACTGTTGTGGGTTTGAGCCGCATTACACGGGATGATTATCTCTTTTGTCAGAGTACTCATTTTTCGGCAGTTAATATGATTATCGCGGTATCAAAATTGTAATTATCCTTTGTGATTATGACAAATATGAAAATATGCTAATGATATTTTAATTTTTGTAATACCGCCGGCACTAAGAGCATGGCATCTCGTAATCTGATACATTTTATAATATAATTGAATTTTCTCAACTGTTTTCATGAATCGCTAATTTGCATATTTGCGCCAATGTCACCTATAAATAGCAGCATATGGAAGTAGGTAATTTTTTTGTCAGAGTGAGCAAATCAAAAACTTCGTTCAAGTGCATAAGTGTAGGTATTTTGTTCTGGAAAAATTTAGTATACACGTACGCGTATGTATACGAGGTGTGTTCAAAAAGTATCGCGAATTTTGTGTTTTGTCAAAAATTATTTATTTATTCATTAATATTTATTTTGTCCCTTTCAAAGTAGTCCCCGTGATATATTATGCACTTGCGCCAACGGTTTTTCCAATCTTCGAAGCACTTCAAAAAATATTTTTTTTTGTCTCGTTCAGCTCCTCCTTCGATGCCGTCTTTCTCTCGTCAATCGTGGCGTAGCGTCGTCCTTTCATGGGCCTCTTCAGTTTCGAGAACAAGAAAAAGTGACAGGGGGCCAGATGTGAGGAATACGCTGGCTGTGGCATCGTTAGTGTGTTGCTTTTGGCCAAAAAGTCGCGCACAAGCAACGATGTGTGAGCAGGGGCGTTGTCGTGATGCCGATTTGAGAGCCAATTTTTGTTCTTCCATAAGTCCGGGCGTTTCCGGCGGATTGCTTGGCGCAAATTGCGCATAACTTGCAGGTAATATTCCTTATTGACCGTTTTGCCCTGTGGCAAGAACTCATGATGCACAACGCCCCTGCAATCAAAGAAAACGGCAAGCAAAACTTTTACATTTTTTACAGCGTTTTTTTTCGGTCTTGGTTCGTGCGGCAGCTTCCATTGATATGATTGAGCTTTGGTTTCCATGTCATAACCATAAACCCACGATTCGTCACCAGTTATGACCCTCTGGAGCAAATTTGAGTCATCGCGGACAGAGTCCAACATCTCATTAGCAATGTTCATGCGATGCTGCTTTTGGTCGAAATTGAGCAGTTTTGGTACGAATTTTGCGGCGACTCGTCTCATGCCCAAATCATTGAAAAAAATCGAATGGCAGGAGCGAATTGATATGTCTAGGTCGTCAGCAACTTCTCTAACGGTGGTTCGACGATTGGCCAACACCTTTTTCTTAACATCATCAATTTTTTTCGTCTGTTGTTGTTGAAGTGCTCGTACGTCCGGCACGCTTTTTGTCGTTCACATTTGGTGCAAAGTATGATAGCTTCTCCGTATGACACAGTCAACACTCGGAATGCATCCGCGCACTTAATTTTCACACAAAATTTGAGACAGGTTCTTTGATCCATCATTTTGAATAGGTAAAAATCGAAGACGAGCCGAAACACCGAAACACGTAGAAGGGCAGCAGCTGTCAACAATTAACTGAACATTCAAAATGGCCGAACTCGTCGGCATGAGTGAGAGACATGAGTACCAACATATCGCCATAAAAAAATCGAAATTCGAATATACGTAACCTGCGAAAATTCAAAATTCGCTATACTTTTTGAACACACCGCGTATATGTGTGCATATATAGTATATACATTATTTTTCTTTAAAAAAGTATATCCCATTGTCCAACAAAAAACCAAATAAATGGAGCAAAAAATAGAAAAATGCGCATAAAAATTTAAAATTTCTTAATTAAAATTAAAAAACTTTGGGTGTTTATTGGGTTTTATAGCCCATTAAATTTTAATATGATAAAGTGCAAGTTTGAAGTTATTGCAAAATCCTATTGATTTTTTTTTTAATTTTTCCATTTATTCGAATTTTTTTAATTTAAAATTTTGGGTAAGCAGTGGCACTTGTAAAATGAGTTTCTTCAATCGCGGAGTCATGAAGTGTCTTTCAACTTAGATCAAAGTTATCGGGTAAACTGTTTTCTTTTGATTGCCGAAATGAAGCAAAAATAGCAATCAGAACGTTTTACTGGACCCAATATTTATATCAATTTACTAACTTCATGCTTTTGTGCGTATATATGTATGACAACGCATAAATAGCACTTTTAATTTGTGTGCAATTACATAGCGGTAACATACGTTCATAAATAAATAAATTTTTGTGAGTCACAATTTTTCCCCCATTATTTTTCAAATTAAATTTTTGCTCCTAATATTTTTAAATATTGTGCCATATAAATATATTAAAATATTTTTTTTTGGCATATTTATTTTTTCAGCATCCGTATTTACCTAACTCTGTAATTTAAAGTAATTAACTTACTTATTTTTTAAGTGGACTATTAAGAAATAAAAGACAAATTATCAGAATTTATTGCATGGACAGTCTCGTTCTTAGAAAAATACGACTACCCAAATATTAAAAACTTGACTGTGATTCTTACCTGGCGCTCACATGCCTTATATACATACTTATGTACATACATATGTATTAGGCATGCTAATAGTGGTGGTAACTTTTTATCAGAAAATGTCGGGATATTTTTAAGCAATTTCGGGATATGGTTTAAAGTAATTGCGGGTATTCGGCTTCGTCCCGTAATATAATTTTCTTAAATTCAGCAACAATTCAACATTCCTTTTGTTATTTTATTAAAATAAGAAATATTTTGCCACACACGTTATGATAAATAATGTAAAAGTAGTGATTTTTTCGGGATTCGTCCCGCGATATAATTTTTTGAAATTCAATAAAAAATCAAAAAGTCTTTTGGTTTGTTTTTCATATCATTCCTAGCACTACAGTTCGTTGTGATTCAGAATTCTTCTCCATGCATCTGGGTTCATAGCCAGACAACGATAGTTTCCAATGCTTCTTAGATCGGCCTCCTTGAAGGAGTTTGCTTTTAATCGGAGTGCTTGAAATACTTCGCTGAGAACATTTAAATTTCTCGCTTATTTTTTCCTGTCTGTATTGCTTGAGTCTGGAAAGTCGGAAAATTGCAGCTATTTACATTTTTTTTTCTTTGTTCACTCCTCTCGGTAGCATAGGGCCTCGAGAAGACTCTTCCAGCGTACACGGTTCTGTGCTTTTGTTTGTGCACCGTCCCATGAGATGTCGGCATCTGCTAGTTCGCGCTACATCGACCTTCTCCAAGTGTTTTTTAGTCGACCTCTGCTCCCTTGCGGTTTCCAGTCCAGTACGGGTTCTCGTGATGCTATCTGGTGGTTTTCTCATCGCCACTTTCTGTGGTTGTTTTGTCTAATGATGGGTTCCTCATTCGTTAATCTCCACAGTGCGTCGTTACTGATGGCGTTTGGCCAGAATATTCATATTTGCTATACATTTATTGCACGCAAAACTTGCCGAAAAAAGAAAAGGCATTAGAGTTTCATAACCGATCTCATCACAAAAGCATTTAACAGAGTGCGATTAAATGATATGACACGATAGCCGAATAAGAAAATAACTCCAAATAATATCTTCGCTACAATATGCGTATTAAACTAAAGTAATAAAATGGTAATTGAAGTTAAAGGGCAGCTAACAGAGTTGATTTCGGTTACATCAGGAACCCGAGAAGGGGATAGTTTAAGCCCAGTACTGTTCAATGTTATTATGGATGAAATCATAGAATAAGTTAAAACAGTCGAAGGGGGCGAAGAATCTTAACATAGCGGATAATCTCTCGTTTGGCGTAATCACATCTCGTAATAATGTATTTTTGTAAACATTTGCCGGCGTTACCATTTCGAGAATGTAGTTATATGTAAGTCTCCATGTCCATATGCAAAAAATTTGTTTAATTTCTAGAATTCGAAAATTCAAGAAAATTCAATAGCTTTACATGGTATATTTCTTCTTATTAAATTAGGGTGATTGACACTTGTTGCTGTGCGAATGTCCTATCGGCAAATCACACCAAGACTGGCATTGTCCTCTTCACCAGAAGGAGGAAGCTTGATGGACTCGTTCTGCCTTAGCTAAAAGGAGTCACAATCCAGCTATCGAAGGAAATTAAATATCTTGGAGTAGTCCTCGATAGTGAACTCCTCTGGAAACAAAGACATCCAAAGTACTGACAGCCTTCTGGGGTCTTTTTCCTAGCAAAGTCCTAAGGATGTACAAGGGTATAATAAGACCTCTTATCACCTATGCACCAGTGGAATGCATGCATCTGTGTTTCAAGCGGAGGTGTATGCTGTTCAAGAAGCGATGGACTTTGTTGTGGAAAACAGATGGAGAGGCATGGCCTTAGACAGCCCCCCCCAACCATTTCAAGCGTAGTCAAGTACTGTAAATTCAGGCTGAATTATGCCGGGAGATATAATAGCCTGATGCTAACATGGATCCCGGGACACGTAGGTCTCGCGGGTAACGAGATCTCTGACTCTTTAGAAAGAAGGGGCTTGAGGCCAACTTTCTTTGCCCGGAGACCGTTCTGCCACTCCCTTCTGCAGCCATTAAAGCCACGGTTAGCAAACGGGTTACTCTAATCCACAAGCGCGCTTGGTAGGCTGAGAGAGGCTGCAGATGAACACAGCCGATGTTACCTATCATGTCCGGCCAACTCTCGCAGATCCTCCTGTCACTGATTGGACTGATGACGGGCCACTTTCTATGGGCAAAGCACATGGAAAAGGTGGGCATGTCAGACAGTACAGTCTGCCCAGAATGTGGGAAGGAGGATGAGACGGCGGACCATTTCTTGTGCGTCTGCCCCGCCTTCGCTCGAATTAGGCTTGAGCTCTTTGGCACTGATGTATTGAGAAGTGACTACCTTGACTCCTTGGCACCACAGGATCTACTCAGATTTCTTCGGAGATCGAGTAGATTTAAAGAATATTAAAAAGCGAACCCGAGAGCAGTACAATGGACTTAATCTATAATCGTTGGAGTTTTACCAAGTTACTGCTCAATTTTCACAGCCGAAGCTGCTGCGTTACTTGAAGCGGTACACTTCGCTTCCCAAAAAAAAAACCGTAAATACATAATATGCATTGACAGCAAATCGACAATAGAGGCTATTCTGAACCCGGTAGTAACTCCTCAGTAATCATAAAAATGCGCAATATGCTCACAAAACAAAATGGTTCAGTCAAACTTATGTGGGTTCCGATAGTAGAGCAAAGGAGGCAACCAAAGAGCCATTGTACATGTTCAAATACACTCTTCCAGAAAATATAAAAAAAATGGTTAGGTGTACCAAAAAGTTCCCTGAACAAATGGAACCAGTACCAACATCACTACAAATCCTTCAATCTCTCGCGGTCCAAAAACCAATACCCGTCAAATTCATCATGCCGAACTTAATATTCCGTTGTTCGTCTGAGAATTGGCCATACAATCTCAACCTAAATGGTGTGCCGAAACCCCCGTACTCGTTTTGTGGATTCAGCGATTTCATCGTATCTCCATTCTTGGATATACATATGTTCAGGACTCCAAAATATTACACCATCGGTGTTTAAAAATATCAAATCATCTGAACTTCTGAAGCAGACAACGGACTATGATATTAGTAGGTATTATAAATCAATTTTTATCTCGCTGTCAATTAAAAATTTAAATCATAGGCTTTTAAATTATCTGGTATATTTAGTAGTGGTCACATCCACATACCTTCGAATGTTCTATCTTCATCTTCCCCAGTATAGGTACAATATATTATTATATTAAACCTAGCCTCTAGTAAACTTAGTATAATATAATTATTTTTTCTTCTTTATCTATATTATTTACCATTTAAATCAATAGCCGAAGGCCTTAGCAGCCAGTGCTTGTTCCTTTTTTCTTACCTTTCAAGTGGAATAATTACTTATTATTATTACTCTTTTCAATAAATAAATAAAATAAGTTTTTGATTTATTTAGAATGCACTCTACTTATATAAAAAATAAAAATTAGATTTAATACAAAAAAAACTTAAAAAAAGGAAAAACTTCTGCCGGAACTCACATAAAATAATCTCGTGATTTTCAGTACTTAAAGAACAGCGAGATTACGGCGTATCGGGATCCCGCGATTCGGTATTGCCATCCACAATATGTACATATATATGTATGTATATATGTATGTACACATATCCAAATTGAAAAATATCAATAAATGTATGTGAAATATCTCACTTCAAAGCCATTACCATTTACATAATTGCGCCCATTGCCATGCATTGCCATGACAATTGATTCCTTGCTTCGGAAACTTCTTTCAATTGAATCTGTTCAAAGAGGCACTCAGGTGTAAGTGAGCCAAAAACTCATTTGCCTTAAATTAGTGGCATAATGCGGCTATTTAGAGGTTACTTAAATGATCATTAATGAGGTGCTTCAAAACATCACTAAACCTGCAAAAAAAAAAATTCCTCCACAAAGGCACAAAGCAGCCTGTTGAGTTTCAAGTGAATGCGTGTGCGTGGCCTTGTGTATGTATATGTGTATGGCTGTAGTTAAGCAAGGTGTGACTTGACGTGACAAATGTAACGCTTCTTCACAAATTTTCCTTTGCCTTCCCATTCTCGGCAGTGTTGCTACCTTTGTTGGCAGAATGAATACCTTTGCACTGAACGGTACCTTCCACAATCGCACACAATATGAGGATTTATTTCCTCGCAATTATTTATTTTGTATTAGACCCAGCTCAGTTACCCACAAACAACAAATTACATGGCTGATTTAATTTTTATATGCTCGCTAATTTGCCAAAAATATCCTTTCAAATTGTATTTTACAATTTTTTTTCCGGCAAGCGTTTTGTACTTTTAACTCTGCCGCTTATTTGTGTGGAATTTCCATTTCGTTCACGTATATCCCATCCACTTTTGTCAATCCATATCCACCACCCAATTGTGCAGCATCCTGCGCCTTCACCTACACAACTGCACTCACCGTACGAGTACCAGCTTCGAGCCTATTTTTGGTTTTATGAGCACAAATTCATTTTTTTGTTGGTTCTTTCAAGTGCGACACACTTGAATGTTTTTATTAAATGAAAATAAATTTCAAGTATGCTTGAGAATTACTTGGCTCTTTCTGGTTTTCAATGCCTTGCTTATTTATGTGTATGATTGTTTGTATGTATGTGTTTGTACATTTGTGTGTGGTAGATAAGTACGTATGCAGGTCCGAACGCCTCGACACAATGGCTTTTTGTTGCGTATTTGAATATATTTCCATTCAGCCAGTAATGGATCCTCTTAAACGCGTGCTTAACACATCAATAGTTAAAAATTTCATAAAAAAGGACTTTCGTTTAGAAATTAAGCTCTCATTGTGTTTGTAAAATACGACACATTTTATATTTGTCCAGTAGAATGTTGTTGTGTCTGATTTGTACGCAAATGAAATCTTCAATAGACATAACAAAATATATACATAGGTATATATATACTGTGGGCTTAAAGTAAGGTGAATTTGGTTGTAAAATGAAAAATCTTTATTTATTCTTGTAAATCAATTTCATCCCCTTCAAAATAATCCCCTCTCAATGAAATACACTTATGCCAACGATTTTTCCAATCCCCGTAACATGCCAAATAGTCTATTTCCGGTATAGCCATCAGTACTTTCTTCGATCCAGCTTTTATCTCCTCAATCGACTCGAAACGCGTTCCCCGGAGTGGGCTCTTTGGGAATAGCCAGAAGTCACACGGAGCCAAATCAGGCGAATACGGTGGTTGCGGAACGATATGCGTGGAGTTTTTGGCGAAATGGTCACGAAGAACGAGTGCAGTGTGAGACGGTGCATTATCGTGATGCAAAAACCAAGAATTGTTGGCCCATAATTCTGGTCTTTTTAGATGAATTGCTTCACGTAAACGACGCATAACGCTCAAATAATATTCCTTATTAACAGTTTGGCCAGGTGGAAGGAATTCAAAGTGCACCCCACCACGAAACTCGAAAAAAACTGTCATCATGACCTTTATTTTTGAACGACTTTGACGTGCTCTTTCTGGTCTGGCCTCGCCTTTAGCACGATATTCGCTTGATTGGTCGGTTCTTTCAGGGTCGTAAGCATAAATCCAAGTCTCATCTCCCGTAATGATGCATTTGAGCTTGTCCTGATAGTCTGAAAGCATTGTTTCACTTTTCAAGAAATTGAGAGTTTTCGGTACCAAACGAGATTTGACTTTTCGTAGACCCAAATGGTATTTCAAAATGGTTTTCACAGATCCTTCTGATATTCCGATCATATCAGTAAGGTCTTTAACAGTCAATCGACGATTTTTGAGCAGTAACTCCTTCACTTTATTGACTTGTTGGTCATCTGTTGACGTCGATGGTCGTCCGGAGCACTCCAAGTCATCAACACGTTCTCGACCCTCTTTGAAGTCTTTGTACCACTTATAAACATTTTTCTGCGACATGGTCGAATCACCAAATGCTAAACGTTTCCGCAGCCGAAATTTCATTCCGCAAACAAAATTTGATGGCACTTCTCTGCTCAATCAAATCAGACATTGTAAAAATCGAAAAATGCACTCTTGGTCGTTTGGTAAGCACAAGCGTAAATATATTACTGATAATGACATTCACATGAAAGTTGGCCCAGATGTTATTAACAGTGCTGCCAACTCATGAAAAAAGTAACTAAAGCGAAATTTTAATCCAGCGAAGTTTAACAAATAAATTCACCTTACTTTTTGCCCACAGTATATGTATATATGGGTATGTCATGGCTTATAGGTTAGCTTGTGATATTAGCCAACATATCAACGCTATAGAACAATATTTTAACAAGGTATGTGTACGAGGTGTGGCTATTAAAAGGATTAATGAGTTTTCGAGCAATGAACTTCTCGACAAATTTCACTCTCCTAGTTCACCGTTAATATGGAATGGAAAGTGTATCCTAATCATAGCATTAAAGATTTTCCTATGTCTGAGAGATATTTATATTAGGGTGGTTATATTTCAAAGGCCGATGTTGAATATAAATAACACCTAAAGGTCAAGTTTTTTTCTGCATTTCATTTGACGCTTTTCAATTTCAAACTAACTCAATTTGAACCATGGAAAGATACACAATCGAGCAACGCTTTAAAGTTATTCAGGCGTAGTATGAAAACGACCGTTCAAATCAAAATACATATCGCGCACTTCGTGATTTTTTCGGTCAATTTAATCGTCCAAGACTGCGTACAATCGGAAAAATTGTGCAAAAGTTTGAGCAATCCGGGTCCGTAGGAGATGTGAAAACACCAGTGCATGCTCGTACAGCTCGTACTGCAGAAACTATTGCTGCTGTTCGCGATAGTGTGGTTGAAGAGCCGTCCACCGCAACTCGTCGCCGTGCCCAACAATTGCACCTCTCACGCTCGTCGTTGATGAATATTTTGCATAAAGACTTGCATTTACACGCTTACAAGGTGCAATTGACTCAAGAACTAAAGCCTCTTGAGCATTTCAAGCGTCGTCAATGGTCAGAATGGTGGCAGGAAATGGCAACAGTGAATTACCAATTTTCGAAGAAAATCATCTTCAGTGATGAGGTCCATTTTCACTTCAGTGGATTTGTCAATAAGCAGAATTGCCGCATTTGGGAGAATGATAATCCAAGAGTGATTGCCGAAAAACCAATGCACCCACGAAGAGTGACTGTTTGGTGCGGTTTATGGGTCGGCGTAGACATCCTCTTTCACGTGGCCCCAAGGAAAAACGTCACAAGGTGTTAAATCACACGATCTCGGTGGCCAATTGTGATCACCTCTTCGAGAGATAACACATCAACACGCAAAACATCAATGGTGTCGTTGCTTGTGTGGCATGTAGCGCCGTCTTGTTGAAAATAAACGTTGTCCAAATCAATACCATCCAATTCCGGTCATAAAAAATCGTTAATCAACTCTCGCTAGCGCAATCCATTCACCAATAACACCTGTTATTGGAAAACCCTTTATATAGTACATTAGTGTGACCTTTATATAACACATTTTTTTCTAATTTCGAAGCTTTTTGGATGTTTGGCTGAGCTCCTCCTCCTATTTGTGTTGTGCGTCTTGATGTTGTTCCGCAAATGGAGAGACCTACAGTTCCAAGCCAACTCCAAACGGCAGATATTTTTTTATGAGGAGCTTTTTCATGGCAGAAATACGCTTGGAGACTTGCCATTGCCTGACGAAATTAGAAAAAACTTTTTCTTAATTTTGGTGTTTTACCGAAATTCGAACCCACGTTCTCTCTTTGAATTTCGAATGGTCGTCACGCACCAACCCATTCGGCTACGGTGGCCGCCAATCCGAAAAGTTTACTCTCTACATTTTTTACTAATGCTATAAGATGCTCAAATATAGAATTTTATCTTTCTAGCATAATTGCAACCCGTGCCGATCGAGCTTCAAAGTTTAGTAAAAATCCTGTTTTACCCCGATATTTCAGTCTGCCATAAAATCACTATAAACGTAACAAATTAAGTGAATAAAAGTAAACATTAAAAATGATGAACATTAATATTTTATTAAAACCATATGGAAACAACAATCAGTCAGGGTAACTTCTTTTTAGAGTAGTTCTTTCACAGTCTGTATACAGACTTTTCTTTACAAAAATTAGTGTATAAAAAATCACGTGGCCCAAAGTAAAATGAAAAAAAGTTGCTCCACGGTCTGCATCATTTCTCCTTGAAATGTTGATGGATCTGTAAAAAGGAAAAAAATTCTTGTAAAATAAAGTTGTAGTTATAGTCTGCCGAGCCGTATTTTTGAATTTCGAAAAATTTGGCAACTTACGGCATTTAAAAAAATATGCGTTTTACGCCATAAATGTCACACTTTCATTATGTTTATAAAATGTTTTAATAAAAATATCAAAAATCAAATCTATAGAGAAAACACTTTCGATTAAAATATTAAAAACTGTATGAGTTATCCTGCAGGCCGTGCCGGAAAAAAATAGTTTCAAGAAAAACGAGTTTAAAGTTTGAGGTACAGGAGCGCGGGGACCGCTCTCTACCTAGTTAATGGGCTGTGGAAGCTATAATATTGGGAATTTCCGCCTGGAAATTTCATAGTGTATTCTTCAGATACTAAACTTTCGAAATATTGAAATACCAAAAAAATCGATTTTTGAAAATTCTGGACGTATGTAACCCCTTAATTTGACAGCCCTTTCAGCAGTATCATGCACAACTCTCAAATGCCCTATTCTTATTTCAGCTTCCAGAAAAGCAGCATAACTATCCCAAGAAGATACATCCTCCTTTAGAAAACTGTCGTGGATTTGCAGCCTTGGTAGAAATTGTTTCCTCTTCTCATACGAAATCATCCCGTGTTTTGTCTGAATAAAAAGAAAAATAAAATAACAACAACAAAAAATCAACATAAGGTTTAATGTCACAAAAAGTCAATTCAAAGTCAATTAAACTTACCAAATAACTTCCTTCGACGTTAGTCAGTTCTTAGTTCGATGAAGGAAAGAGCTGGTTCGATTCCTCTGTATAGGTAGGTAGGTAAGATGGCAAGAGTACCCCAGGTACGCTACAAGTAGCACTTACGTGCCGTTTTGATACCATAAAGTGGACCACTACCTGTGAAAGGATAAAAGGAGGAGATAAAACCGTCTACAGCCATCCAGTGCTGTTGATGTAGCGGAGGAGAGAAAAGGGATCTAGGCTGAAGAATTTCATCAAGTCATCCCCAAAGGGGACGCTGAGGAATCTCAAGTGCCTAGCCGCCAAAGCCGGACATCTGCAGAAAAGTGTTCCACAGTCTCTTTCTCTGTAGGATCCCCACAGCTTCTGCAATAGGGGTTGTACGGAATTCCAAGCTTCTCCGCGTGAGTGCCGATCACCCAGTGGCCAGTGATCACCGCAATGAGTTTGGAAATTGAATGGCGGGGGGTTCCCATCACCTTAAGCGTTCTGTTTATGTCGTATTGAGGCCATAGTGCTTTTGAAATGGCACACGATGAGACAGACCTCCATCTGTCTTGCGATTTTCTTAGAAAGAAGTTGTGTAGTTTCCCTTTAACGACGGCCAAGGGGATACCGATGTCTGAGAAGAGGGCAGCTGGATTCGGTTCTGCCGCCCCTTTCCTGGCAAGCTCATCGGCAATTTCATTTCCCTCTATATTCCTGTGCCCAGGAACCCAGATGAGGGAAATGTTTCCTGCACGTTCGAGGCGTTTAAGTTCCTCCTTACAGGAGTTCACGGGAAGAGAGCTGCAATACGGCGACGACAGCGCTTTGATTACAGCTTGGCTATCGGAAAAAATATTAATGTCTCCCTCCCAACAGCGATCCCGAAGCATTTTGCATGCCTGCAGGATCGCGAAGACCTCTGCTTGAAAGACGCTGCTTGTCTCCGGCAGTTTATAGGAGACCGAAATGCTGGCTGATTTGGAGTAGACCCCCACTCCCACTCCAGACTCCATTTTGGATCCGTCAGTGAAAACAGAGGCATCTATATATATCCGCAACAACTCTCCCCTCTTTCCAATCTTGCCTGCTCGGAAAGATAGCCCTAGCACAACGCTCAAAGCACAGTTTGCGGATGGAGAGGTCGGTGCGAATATCAGAGAAGGAAGGGGAGATCTGCTTCAAGATGCTGCTATGCCCTACAGGGAGTTGTCTCCAAAGGCCAAACTCCTTTAGTCTAATAGCACTCTGAGCAGCAATGGATTTAACCTGCAGATCCACAGGAATTAAGTGGAGAATAACGTTGAGCGCAGTGGAGGGGCATGTTTTACAGGCACCAGTGATGCCCACTCATGCAGTTCTCTGCACTCTCTCTAAGTTAGTGAAGTTGTAGCCCTTCTGAAGAGCTAACCACCAAACTAGACAGCCGTATATCAAAATTGACAGAACCACTAAGTTGTACATCCAAAGTACGACACGTGGCTTGAGGCCCCATTTTTTGCCGAACATAGATTTACAGGCGTAGAAGGCTATATTAGCCTTCTTAACTCGGTATTCTATGTGCAGCTTCCAGTGGAGCTTGGGGTCAAGTATTACACCAAGATACTTGACTTCCGATGAAAGTGTATACATAGTGTATATTCCTCGGTATACTAATTTCGTTTCTTTTCAGCCCTAACTTTCCATACTACAGTCTGATTTCCACTCGAAAAACATACCTTTTTTTCAAAAGTCCGCCATTTTGTTATTTTTCAAAAAAATGTTCCTATTGTAGCACCTGCCAGAATGACAAGCCTACAGAATACTAATCAGTTGAACTTATTCGTTTCAGATGTCCTAAGAGCCAAAATCCTGTTGACAAGTCACCTATCTTTTTTTTTAAGGCGCTTAGATTGGTGCCACACTACTACAAAAAAATATGTAAAACAAAAAAAAAATTGTTTTTGTATACTATTTGAAATCAATAATAACCTACTATAAAATCAAAACGATCGCATTTTATTTTCTTAAAAAAAAAGCCTAAAAGATATCTGTAAAAAATGAATACTTGACCAGACTACTACCTAAATAAGTATAATCAAGTAATTAGGGGCAGTGCATAGTCGCAGTGCATAAAGGCTTTAGCCTAACCCGTACAGCCATTACCATTACCATGTAATTATATGAAAAACATCCACGTGTAGAAATCGTTCATCATTTAAACACCCCAAAAAAGCGTCGTCAAGGGCCTTTGTACTTTATCGATTAGAATCAATTAGTTGGCGATTATCTTAATTTTATTATTTTTCATGCTGTGCTCGCTTTTTGTTGTTGTATGTGTATAAAATTTGCACATAAATTGCATAAACTGCAATCCATTTTGAACCCTCCCACAGTTATTGCAGTTATGAAAACCACACAAAAATCAACCCATTTCAACCAAATTCCGTGCGTGATAGCCCTTTTGTGTTGTTGTAATTGCACGGTGCACATGCGGGTGGTTTTATTGCAGCATAGCGCGGTCTATGAATTATAATTTACAAAAATAAAATAAATTGTGTGCGCTTCGTTACGCCTGTCAAAAATGGAAATCAATCAAATTAATGCGACTTAACTCTTTTCCTTTGCTTTTGAATGAAGATTAAAATGAAATTTATAATTTTTTTTGTTTTTGTTTTTGTTCAATCTGTAATAAAGGGAAGAGTAAATGTAATGTGAATATTTGTGAATGAAATTATATTTCATATATAACACTTCTCGACAATACCAACTTTTTCCAATATAACAAAACTTCGGCAATGGATTCTGGTAAAAGCAAAAAAAAAAAGATGTACTTTTAATAGCGATTTCAAAGTTTATGTCCAAATTTTTGTTGAAGGGTTGAAAATTGAAACTTAAAAAAGGCATGCCAGGAAGTAAACGACAGTACTTGGCGTCGAAGTCGCTCTCCCACAACAAATCCTACACCGAATTTGCGCTCCTTTACATGGCAGCTGTAGTAAACGTCGCAAGGTCCTTTGTTTTTCTTGCCTTGCCTCGTCCATTGCATCTCTTGGATGCCAGTGATGTCAGCTTTTACTTTCTCGAGCACATCAAACAGCCGGGCAGAGACACCTTCCCTATTAAGGGACCGGACATTCCAGTTGCACTCCCAAGTGAATGGCGATCAGTAACTTTCCCCACTTGCGTCGACTTCTATATATGGAACCATCCTCCAGCATCGGGAGATTGGTAACTCCTAAAGCACTCAGTGTGAAAAGCCCATTGTATTCAAAGGTCTGAAAAGTAAATGGGGATATAGTCAAGGAGGAATAGAGAAAAGTGACAGAGAGAAACAGATAGGATAGAATAGAGTCAGAGATACCAAGTCCTGTGATAATTTTTCAGATTATTTGGCAAATCTGCAAATATTCTCCAGTTAACGAATATTACTCATTCTCATTCTCGGAACCCAAATTTCGTAGCCTTGCTCTAGCAAAGGCAGGACACACGCAGAGAAAATGCTTAGTGCTATCCGCCTTCTCTAAGCAAGACAGGCAAACCGAGTCCTCAATAATTCTAATGCTGGTTATATGCAGACTCCATAGGTTGTGTTCTCTAGTAACACCGTCCATCAACCGAACGTCTTCTCTATCAAGTTTTAGAAGAAAGGTTGACAGTTTTCTCTTCACTGTTCACTCTTTTCGCTTTACAGTTCTGCATCGCTCTCTATGTGAATTGTTTGTATGCTGATTGCTGATCCACTTCATGATTCCTGCAGAACTGATTCCGATTATTGGGTGTGGTGCGTGTGGGGTAACCGCTGATCAACAGGCGGCCAATTCATCGGCAATTCCATTTCTTTAGGGTGTAGGGTTAAATTCGTTAGTGAATATTGAAACAAATATTTTGCTAATATTTTTATACAGTCTGTGTCAGAAGAAAAGAACCGGTTTTTTTCTTGTAACTTCAAGATATATTTCGTTCTGCTTTTTGCTGCCTAATAGTCCTACTCAAGGGCTACGACGCCAGTGCTAACTCAGGTTAGTGTCGTCTGAAACTTTCCCGTTAACGCAACCAAACAAAGATGAGTGAGAAGTGCGCGAAGAGTTTCGAGGCGGTATTTTTATGCACGCATTCGAAGGGCCGAAATTATCTTACGCCGCGGCTGCAAGGTAATTAAAAAACCAAAAAAGTTTGTTGTGATGTGGAATCAGCGGCATAAAGTGTACAAAAATGTTGGTGATTTTTCCGAGAGCGGCTTAAAGCGAATGACGACAAAAAAGCAAGATAAAGTGATCGCCAAACTTTTTAAGTGGGACCCTTATTTTTGACTACGACAAGCACGATCAGTTCTTGCTAAAAAGGGAATAGATGTGGGTATCAACACCATCAAACGTCGACTGAAGTAGGTGATCATATCCTACCGCCGCCACATCATCAAAACCACTACACTCAGAAAAACACATTGAGAAACCACAAAACAAGTAAATGGCGTCACAGTATTGGACTGGCCTTTCTAGTCCCCAGACGCCAACGCCATTGAAAATGTATGGGGAGCTATGAAAATGCATCTTGCCGTAAAGCCAGTCCATGATTTAAAGTAACTCGTGCGTCAAGTTCGCAAAATCTAGTCCTGTTTGTCGAAGAGCTATGCAGAAAAGCTGGTTCAAAGCATGCCGAGAGGACGCCAGACTATACTCGACAACGATGAAGACTACACGGCTTATTGAGTAAATGCGACTCGTAGTTTTGTATATACTTTCATGTAAACAAATGTTAAATATATTCCTTTTCGGTTCGTTTTTTCTGACACAGACTGTATACATTGCAAGTTATCGCCCACATTTTCCATTGTGAATTATTTCTGGTGTTTAAGTTGAGCTTTGAGATTTGGCCTAACATATGTTCACTAAACATTGAGACTAACTTCTGGCATACGCCATTTGAAAACAAACAATTGAATTAAATATTATTTTTATTTGGTACTTCAGTCGATTGGTTACATATAAAAAATACATTCAGATTACACTCAATTGTCTTCGATATTTCGTAGAGTAGAGCGAATGTCCCGATTTAAGTTTTGGACGGTGCTTATATCGATTTCTTTCAGCTTTCGCTTGACTCGATTGATCAACTGTTGCTCGTTTCGTGCCTTCCAGCCCTTTCGTACACCATCCGCTTGAGAACTGGCCAGAAATTTTCTATTGGATGCATAATGGCAGCTTGCAAGGTTAAGCCAAAACATGATTACGTCGCTATTGGGATATTTATCGATGAATTTCTTTAGTTTTGGCAAGCATTGACGGATATAAACATCAGCATTGATCGCTTTGGCTTTGTTTTTGCGAATCAATGGTTCTGAAACACCCTTCGAAGAAATAGCCACCCACATTAGCACCTCCAGCTCAAATTTAGATTTGCTGGCATACCAATCTCGTTTGGTGTTGTTTCGATGTTGTCAGTGTAAAAACCGTCGTTGCCACTCAATTCATGATGAGAAAATGTGAAGTACGATTCATCATCAAAAATTATGAATTTTTCATTGGCAAAGGGTTCACGACGAAGTGCACGGCAGTAAATTGCTATTTTTTCAAGTTTTTTCGCTGTATATTTTGGTGCTCGCTTACGCTTACGATAAATTACATAGTTTTTCTTCAAAATCATGTGAACGCCAGACTTTGAAATGCAAATTTTTCGTGCTAATTTGCGTGTTGATTGACCAACCCTGTTTCTGGCACTTCACAGCAGTTTTTTCGTTGTTGCGGCACTTACTATTGGTGGGCGACCCGGTATAACCCGGTTCTTTTTCAATCCGGCAATCTTTCAAAACACGAAAAATAGTCGCACGGGAAATTGGTTTATCTTCTAACACCTTCAGAATTTCTCTTGTACTGAGTCATCCAAACAGATTGGCGACAGATTTACGTAAATTCAGTTTGTGCGGCATATTGAATGGAATTTGACAGTTAAGTGTATGCACACTTGGGCATGGCAAGTGCATGGAGCTACATCTGTGTGTTTCTTCTAAAGTTAGTCTCAATGCTTAGTGGAGATATGTTATTAGGAGACTTTAGTAGAATTTTATGACAAATATTTTTGTAATACATTTTAACCCTTAATATTCCTCAGTTATGGGTTGTTAGCGGGTTAAAATATACCCCGATATTTTTTCCATAGAAGTGCTGAGCACATCTCATATCTGAAATGAAAGCGTCACACAGTTTCCTTCGCCGGTTTACAAAAATAATAGGCAAAAGACGAACTCTTTGACTCACTTTGAAATAAAATTCAGACACAAACTTTCAAATCGGCAGTAGACGAATATTTTTTTTTGTTCTATCCAGCAGAATTCATTATCGGAACCTTGTTATTTTTTTCTGTGTTTTGCAGTGTAACTTTGCACGTACATTTATTATAAGAGAGCCATCATTTCTAATTTTATTTTAAGTTAGTCACTACTATAATCTATGTCACTGTCCTGCTCTATCCAGACGTAGACTTGCCATTTTGGGCGGACATTTCTTTAATGAATTAGAAGATCTCGGCTCTGTCGAAATTAAGGATCTTACGAAAAGTTTGAAAGGTCCACCCTGGTTTTAGGAGGGATAAGGGTTAGTTCCCCACGCGGCATCACAATGGACCATAAGTGTGAGTGTGTCCCACAGTAGGCAACTGCCTCAACCTAAGCTAGAATTTACCCTCAACAGTCGAGTAGCGCACGAACGCTCTGGAAGAAGTTATAGTTGTTGTTGTTGTTGTTGTAAAGACAATCCTTGGCCGGGTTGTTCCGCTAAGATAGAACCGAATATCTTGGGAATGAAGAATTTCTAACCTTTTAAATCGATGCATTTTTTGACTTCCTCATAACTTGCTTTCCAGACAGAACCTGAGTGATCGAAGCATGTGATCGTTTGGAAAATCAACATTTAGAGAGTACGATGAGTTTTTCCCCTTTTTATAAAAATTTTGCATTTTTGTATGCAATAACTCAATTTTTCCAACTAGTAAAAGTTTGCCCTGCAATTCAAGAAGAAAATTTATATAATAATCCCATTGTTTTTATTCAGGCAAATACTTCTTTAAAATCACGTTTTTTCACTTATCCCACTTTTTCAAAATTATTGCGCCTCAAGCATCAAGAATGACAAAGTTATGCAAATGCCAAATGACATTTGCGTGCAAGCAAATTTCTGATATTGAAAAATTTACCTCAAAAGCACGAAAATCAATCTAATTTATTCATATTTCTATGTAGTTGTGTGTGTGTAACGTCACATTTTAATAAACAATTAATTTGAGGCATTGAAATATTGAATTGTGTTAGCGAGAAATCAAAGAAATCTTAAATTGCATAAACAATCGAAAGCGAAAAGGGAGTTTTTAGTCAAGGCACAAGCGCGGGTTTTTTTTTCATAAATATTGGGCATAAATATGTGTGCAGGTACATACATATGTATGTGTGTATGTGTTTGTAGGCCTGCCAATTTGGCGAGTTGGTACTTGAGCATTCAAGCGACAATCACTTCATCGATTGTAATTGATGTGAAAACAATGGCGAGGCTGATTTCTAACCATTCACAGCGGACGCGAAGAGGTGTACGGCGTAGCAGGCGTAGTTTGCATAAAATCGCAAGCAATGGTATGTATGTGTGTGTGTGTGTGTTGATTTTTGTCTACAGGTATGAGTGGTGTAAAAGTCCTTTGTGTGCCGTTGCCTGCGACGACACTAATTGACCATGCGCCGAGGGTAATTCAATACGCGTACAGACTGAACTGGTGTGCCATGGACATATAAAAAAGTGTTTTCCATATGCAAGCTTATAAATAAGCCTAACCGCGGGATGAGGAACACAGGCGCCAGTTACTGTTAGTAATAATAAGTCCAAATAGTGATTACTAACTGCTGACGGCCGTGTTTGTAAACCTGTATAATTTGTGCCTGACCGAAGGTACATTCCCAAAGAGGTGGAAAAAGCAGCGTCTAGTATTATTGCTAAAACCGGGAAAGCAGCTGGATCAGCCATCGGCATTCAGACCACTGTGTATGCTCGCTACCATTGGGAAGGTATTCGAAAGAATATTAAACGAAAGGTTACGGGAGTATCTGGAGGGCCAGGAGGTCTCTCAGACAATCAGTTCGGTTTTCGTAGAGCCAGATCTACTGTTGATGCAATAGGGATGGTAGTTGATTTGGCCAAAAGGCTGTTAATAAATTCAATGGCACCAGAGCGACGAAAAAATGTGCAGTTATAACATTTGACATAAAACATGCATTTAATACGGCCAATTGGGCAAATATTTTGAATGCACTCAGCAGCTTCTCGGTACCAAAGTATCTTATTAGAATCATCCGCAGCTACTTAAACCAGAGAGTACTGCAGTATGATACAGAGGAGGACCCAAAGCGCATAGGTAGGTAGGTAAGATGGCAAGAGTACCCCAGGTACACTACAAGTAGCACTTACGTGCCGTTTTGATACCATAAAGTGGACTACTACCCGTGAAAGGATTAAGGGAGGAGATAAAACCGTCTACAGCCATCCAGTGCTGTTGATGTAGCGGAGGAGAGAAAAGGGATCTTGGCTGGAGAATTTCATCAAGTCACCCCCAAAGGGGACGCTGAGGAATCTCAAGCGCCTGGCCGCCAAGGCCGGACATCTGCAGAGAAAGTGTTCCACAGTCTCTTTCTCTGCAGGATCCCCACAGCTTCTGCAATAGGGGTTGTACGGAATTCCAAGCTTCTCCGCATGAGTGCCGGTGATCACCGCAATGAGCTTGGAAATTGAATGGCGGGGGGTTCCCATCACCTTAAGGGTTCTGTTTTTATCGTATTGAGGCCATAGTGCTTTTGAAATGGCACACGATGAGACAGACCTGCATATGTCTTGAGCTTTTCTTAGAAAGAAGTTGTGTAGTTTCCCTTTAACGACGGTCAAGGGGATACCGATGTCTGAGAAGAGGGCAGCTGGATCCGGTTCTGCCGCCCCCTTCCTGGCAAGCTCATCGGCAATTTCATTACCCTCTATATTCCTGTGCCCAGGAACCCAGATGAGGGAAATGTTTCCTACACGTTCGAGGCGTTTAAGTTCCTCCTTACAGGAGTTCACGAGAAGAGAGCTGCAAAGCGGCGACGACAGTGCCTTGATTGCAGCTTGGCTATCGGAAAAAATATTTATGTCTCCCTCCCAACAGCGATCCCGAAGCATTTTGCATGCCTGCAGGATCGCGAAGACCTCTGCTTGAAAGGCGCTGCTTGTCTCCGGCAGTTTATAGGAGACCGAAATTCTGGCTGATTTGGAGTAGACCCCCGCTCCCACTCCAGACTCCATTTTGGATCCGTCAGTGAAAACAGAGGCATCTATATCCGCAACAACTCTCCCCTCTTTTCAATCTTGCCTGCTCGGAAAGATAGCCCTAGCACAACGCTCAAAGCACAGTTTGCGGATGGAGAGGTCGGTGCGAATATCAGAGAAGGAAGGGGAGATCTGCTTCAAGATGCTGCTATGTCCTACAGGGAGTTGTCTCCAAAGGCCAAACTCCTTCAGTCTAATAGCACTCTGAGCAGCAATGGATTTAACCTGCAGATCCACAGGAATTAAGTGGAGAATAACGTTGAGCGCAGCGGTGGGGCATGTTCTACAAGCATCAGTGAAGCCCACACATGCAGTTCTCTGCACTCTCTCTAGTTTCGTGAAGTTGTAGCCCTTCTGAAGAGCTACTCACCAAACTAGGCAACCGTATGTCAAATTTGGCAGAACCACTAAGTTGTACATCCAAAGTACGACACGTGGCTTGAGACCCCATTTTTTGCCGAACATAAATTTACAGGCGTAGAAGGCTATATTAGCCTTCTTAACTCGATTTTCTATGTGCAGCTTCCAGTGGAGCTTGGGGTCAAGTATTACACCAAGATACTTGAATTTCGATGAAAGTGTAAGACACTGGTTGTTAAGTCTAGGAAGTTTAAAGGGTTGACTCTGAGACCGCTACTGGCGGCCCATCTGCTGAGTGTAGCCAGTGCACCTTCCAAAATTTCAGCCATTACTGATGGGAAGGGACTTGAGACCATCAGGACCAAGTCATCGGCATATGCTACCACCTTTACCCCTCCCCTGTTTAAGCGAGTTAAGGCTTCATCTACAGCTACTAGCCAAAGGAGAGGCGAGAGGACGCCGCCCTGCGGTGTGCCCCTATGTACGAATCTGGTGATTCTAACCCCTCCTGCCACCGCATTTATTTCCCTACCACCAAGCAGGGACGAGATCCAGCGGTAGATAGGTCTTTCCACCCCTAGCCTGTTTAGAGCCGTGACAATTGACTCCGCCGTAATATTATTAAAGGCGCCCTCTATGTCTATAAAGGCCGCCAAAGTGAATTGTTTTCCCTCATGTAAGGCTGACTCGGTGGATTTCCCTTTCAGGTAAGCGTGTTGGGCTGGAGAAAGTCTGGTTCCACAGTGCTCTCGGATGTGACAGTCGATCACTCTTTCAAACACCTTGAGAATAAAGGAGGTAAGACTTATAGGTCTGAAGTCCTGGGCCAGGGCGTGGCCCCTCCTTCCTGCCTTAGGAATGAAGACCACTTTGGTTTCCTCCAGCTAGCAGGAACGTGGTTCAGCGAGATACACGCCGAGAAGATCTTTTGAAGAACGGGAACCACCGCGGTCTTAGTCTTCTGAAGCATTACTGGCATGATACCATCGATGCCTGGAGATTTGAAAGGGGAAAAACTCTCGATTGCCCAGTTTATTTTGTTGACGGACAGGACCGGTGTCAGGGACATCGCAGGTAACCCCTCCTGCCGGTCCGCGTCTTCGTTACAGACTGCATAAATAGAGTTTTCCGGGAAATGGGCATCAATAAGGATTTTTAAGGATTCGCCTGCAGATTCAGCCCACTCCCCGTTTTCTCTTTTGCCAAGAGTTTTACAGGAGTGGTCCTTGGATAGGATCCTGCTGAGTCTGGCGGAGTCTCTTACGGATTCGATGGATTCGCAGTACTCTTTTCAAGAGTTGCGCTTCGCATCTCTAATGGCTTTCTTATAAACTTTCAAGATTTCCCGGTAATCTTGAAAGTTCCTTATTTGGTAACATTTGTTGAAGACTCTCCTAACCTTCTCTTTCAAGTCGGTCAGCGTCTTGTTCCACCAGGGAGGAAAGTCTTTCTTGCTAAAGGATACTAGACAGGCCACTTTGAAGGCAGTCTGATAGGACCCTTCTAAGTGTCTAACTTGCATGTCCAGTTGTTCCCTAGTGGTAGTCAAGAACTTACTCCTATGCAGCTTCTTGCAGAAAACCCTGTGGAAAAGAGACCAGTCTGTTCGTTTAGGGCTCCTGCGGGGTGGCAAGGTCTCCCGAACGAAATCGATTTCGTAGAGGATCATCCTGTGGTCCGAAAAATAGTTCCTCTGGGAGACCGTCCAATTTTCAACCCTAACAGCAGATGAGTTTGTCGAAAGAGAGATATCAAGAACTTCCTCCCAACCTCTTGATGTTCCCGATGCCGGGAAGACAAAAGTTGGGGAGTTGCCCTTGCTCCAGATAAGTAAATTACGGCTTAGCATAAAATCAAACAGAGACTCACCCCGTTCAAAGCGCATATTCTCCATTAAAAAAATTTCAACATTGTTTTTTAATTCTGATAAAAAAGTTTGAAATTTTAATGAAAATTTGCAGAATTTTTTTAAATCTCTTACAAGCTTTGAAATTTTGATTTATGGTAAATTGAGCTATAAAAAGTTTATAAAAATTAAAAAAACAAAACGAAAGAAAGTTAGTGAAAACTGGTAAAAATAGAGCGTTTATATTATTTCATATATCGTCCCCTTAGTATTAAAATAGCCTATAAATTTTTTGATGTTTTGAGAAAATGAATTTCAAACTTTTTGTCGAAAGTAGCTCTCACTCAAATCTCTTTATGTCTGTAAATATTTATTATTTTTGACTGACGTTTTGACCCACTTTGTGGAACTAGAATTTGACAAAGTTTTGACCACATATAAAATCGACGACGGAGAATCCAAAAATTCAATAAAAAAATAATAGCTTATGTGCACATAGGCTATTGTTATACTAAGGGGACGATATGTAAATACATATCTACGAAACGGGTGCTATATTCGGATTTTATTGAGGAAAATTGATTTTTTTTTGGTCTTCTAACTGTATGTAACCCCTTGATGATGATGAGTCTTAAAATTGCTGTGTTCAAGCTATGCCAATATTTTCTTGATATGCACCCTTTATCTGACGATGAATCCAAATTAAGTCTTCGTACATTGCATTGTAATTACAAATTTGCTAAACGTCGCACTCTTGACTTTAGTATTTGTTTAAATTGAAAATTATTGGCTTTGAGTGAAAGTGTCAAATTTCTTAAAATTAACAATGAAATTAGTCAAACAATCGCAACAAATTGTGGCAAATGTCATTTATGCTGTACGAGTACATCAATTGGCATGACGCCAGTAACCCTCCCGCGTCCCCACTTGCAACCACAGAGAGTCTAGACAAACCTTCATCGCCATTACCAACAAATGCAGTGCCCCCACCAAATAATTTAGCAGATAATTTGTATCTCACAGATGCGCGCTAAGAAAAAAAAAAACTTTTCATATGCCAGTTTTTCTTCTGCATTGCTTTTTTTGTGTCTTGGCGAAAATGCATCTGTTGACTAATTGCATGAGAAAAACGCTAACGAATGGCTATTCTGAAAGCAACGAAATAGATTAAAGACTTTTTAATTATGAGAACATAAAAGTAGAGAAATGTTGCCAGTAGCAAAAACTTGGGTGGTTTTATTTAAACTTAAATGGCGAGAAATCTATTCTGTTAAGTAAGACAATAATTATCTTCACGATTTTTTTTTGAAAGGTGTACTGAAATGAATTATAGGAAAATATAAAGTGCGGGCAGGAAGTGTGTTCAAAAAGTAAGATGACTTACGTCATACAATCATAAAGAGTCCGCATAGTACTTCTGACGCTTTTGTTTCATTTGCGCTACACAAGAAATGGATTTATTGAACATTTGAAGTTTAATTTTTCCTTTTTTCCATTTTCGCGAAATTTCATGTAGGCGCTTGTTTCAAATGGCTTTCACTACACTATTTCGAGAGCCATTTCGAAATTTCGGTTTTGAGGTGCCAGCGCTATTTCATTTAACTATCAGCGCCTTATTGACCCACCCTCGTACTATATATCACAATTTGCTTTGCAATGTAGGTCATTTGTTTAGTGACGCAAGCATGTGCCATTTTCAAGGATTGTCGCTGACCTTAAAACTATAATTTTTTCCTCATATAAAAGTATTTCATGTATTTCACATTTCATTATGGGGTAACCATAATTTCTTCAAAGTTTAATAGCTGCTCAGTATGTACTGATATCGCGGCGAACTGAAAAGGCTCATCAAAGGCAATATGATAGCTTGATGCCCCAGAATAATTCCAATATTAATCAAAGGCAACGTGTAAATGCGAATACAATTTGCGAAAAATTTGCGTATTAGGCCATTTTGTAAACAAACAAAAAAATCCATTTTTGGAAATTTCGGCTACACCTCAGTTCGCATCAAATTTCGATATTACATGCACACTTTGATGAGTATTATTTCTCTTATGCATAACCGCTTATACCTGTGTAGAAAAAGGTAAAGTTAAAATTTAGAAAATAATTGTTTTCTTGCGCAAAAAGAAGACTTTCGAATTCGGCATCGTTCAACGTAATTTCGCACGGTTAAAGTGTATACTGAATTTGGGTATATACAGGGTATGAAGTGTTGGGTATACAGTAGGGCGGGCCGATTTAAAAATCGCTCATTGCTCTGTGAAAATCGTTTTATAGGGATCAAAACAAGAAACTTTGTCGAAGGAACCATACCTCTAAAACGAATTCTGATGTCCCCCAATTTGGGTCGAACGAAAAATCCCACTTTGACCCATTTAGAGTGCTCCAATCGAGTCCACACTGTGGTTCACACGAGCTTTATGAGACGGTGCCGAGTCCTGTTGCAACGTCCATGGTCTACGACCGACATGTTTGCGTGTCCACGGCTCTAAAGCAGCTTCTAAAACATTTTCCCGATAATAAGTCGCATTCACTTTGACACCAGGCTTGATAAAAACGATTGGAGAGGGTCCATCAGCGGTCACTGCGGCCCAAACCATTACTTGCGATGGGAAATTTCTTCGAGTGGCCATACGTAGGCTCAAATTCTCGTATGAGCGTTCGGTCAAGTAAACACGATCGTTTTGAGTGTTTATGAACTGCTCGATTGGAAAATTTTTTTTATCAGAAAACACAATGTTAGGAAATTCGTTACGTTCGTGCAAGCGCAACAACTCCTTTGCTCTTTCGCACCGAACTTTTTTTGCTGGGGTGGAAGATCGTGTGTTGTTTGGAACTTGTAAGTCTTGACCTTGAGCGCATTTTTCAATATGCGTCGAATACTGTCTTGCGATATTTTCAGTTCTTTGGTAATTTTTCTTCCACCACTTCGACGTGGATTTCGTTCAAGTCGAGCCCTCACTTTCCGAACCATTTCTGGCGTTGTTGTGGTTTTTTTTGGTCCACTTCCATAGCGTTTTGCAATGCTACCAGTATCATTGTAACGTTTTATAGAGCGATACACAAACATTTTATTCACTTTGAGGTGACTGAGCTCGCGAACTTTGGCTGGTTGTGATTTTTTAGCCAAATATAGCACAATCACAATTGAATTCCATCACAGAAAAAAAAATTCAACAAAACTGAGACGCAAATGGTTTTGATGGCTTATAAACAATATATTGAACTGTCATTAGAACAATTTTGACGTTGATGTCATTAGCTGTTTACAGATACAAGCAGTGTGAAGCTGGTAACACTTCATATCGTTCACCCAGTATAAGGTGCGTTTCATAATCATAAGACACCTTTGGTACACAATTTTTGAACTACTATAAGCTCGCTTTTACTTTTCGGAGTAAATTTTATTTGGCGCCATTTCAACAGTTATGGACTTAAAACTTCCATCAATTGTTTCTGGTGCGAAAGCTTACTCTATCTTGTAGAACCGTAATCTTTTTCTAAGAAGTTGCGCTTTTGCCAGTCTTTTCGGCGTTTCATAAGGATAAGACACTAGTCGAAAATAAGCCTCTGAAGAGATAATATAGAAGGTGCTGATTGTTGTTTGGGATGAATTGAATTATAATTTTATGCAATTTAACCGAAAATGCTCAGGAGTTCAATATTATCACAAAAGAAGCGTGGAAAAATTGTGTGTCACGGCAAGAGCTAGCGCGTCTTCATTTTGCAGAAAAACACCTAGACACCAACTGGGGCACAGTGAGATATTTGGAATGTTTTTCATGTTGCCCAATTTTATTTTATTTTTAAAAAATTTTATATTTTCGGATGAAAAAAATGAAACCTTGATGGACGCGATGGTTTTTTAAATTATTGGAGAGATTTGCGCTAGAGCCCCCTCTTATTTTCCAAGCGCAACTTCGATGGAGGTGCTGTTATGGTTTGGGGTGCATTTACATCGAAAGAAACTTTTGATATACAGTCTACATCAGCGAATGAATAGTGGGGACTACAAAAACGTTTTGTCCTACAGAAAATAGTACCCTTCCATTTATTCAGGATTATCGGGAAGTGCCCTTCGTTTTGTCCTACAGAAAATAGTATCCTTCCATTTATTCAGGATTATCGGGAAGTGCCCTTCGTTTTTCAGTAAGAGAATGCGCGAATCCACGTAAGTACGGAAACAAGGCAGTATTTGACCGATTGTTCCATACAAACTATGGACTGGCCGACGTGTTCTGCGAATCTAAAACTAATAGAAAACATTGGGAGTATATTAGTCAGAATAGTTTACGCCAACAATCGCCAATTTGACAACACCAACGAGCTTAAAGAGGCAATGAGGGCAGAATGGGCACCTCTAGATGTAAATTTACTTAAGAAGTTAGCAGAATCCATGAAAAAAAGGCTATTTTGCGTCGCTAAAGCAAATGGTGCTACCATAGGATACTAAAATATTTTAGACAACAAAAAAAAAGTCGAAAAAAGTATACTTTTGTTCAATGATCACTTTAATTAAACGGTGTCGTATCATTTTGAGTCGCCTGGAAATAGAATTTTGCTAAAAAATTTCTTTATGTATTAAAAAAAAGTTCTAAATGCTGTAATGAAACAGACAACTTTTGTTACTTTAATCGATGTGTAAAATTTTTATTTTCCTCTGAAATCTATAAATTTAAATACTTTGAAAAATTAGGGGCGTCTTATGATTATGAAACGCATCTTATGTATAAATATATTGTACATAATTGGGGCGTACACCCTTTTTGGGTATTAGGCCGAGCTCCTCCTCCTACTTGTGGCGTGCGTCTGGAAGTTGTTCCACAAATGGAGGCACCTAAGTTTTTAAGCTGACTCCGAACGGCAGATATTTTTTATGAGGAGCTTTTTCATTGCAGAAATAAAGGGTGGTTAAATTTTAAGGGCCAATATTGAATGCAAACCACACCTAAACGTCAAGTTTTTTTCTGTATTTCATTTAAAATTTTTCAATTTCAGACTAACTCAATTTGAAAAATGGAAAGATACACAATCGAGCAATGCGCTAAAGTTGTTCAGGCTTATTATGAAAACGGGCGTTCAAATCAAAATGCATGTCAAAGAAAATCATCTTCAGTGATGAGGCACATTTTCACCTCAGTGGATTCGTCAATAAGCAGAATTGCTGCATTTGGGCGAATGATAATCCAAGAGTAATTACCGAAAAACCAATGCACCCACAAAGAGTGACGAATGACTGTTTGGTGCGGTTAATGGGCCGGCGGCATCATTGGGCCATATTTTTTCCAAAATGAGGTCGGTCAGGCAGTTACTGTGAATAGTGTTCGCTATCGTGAGATGATAACGAACTTTTTATGGCCCGAATTGGAAGATATGGATGTGGACGATATGTGGTTTCAACAGGACGGTGCCACTTGTCACACAGCTAACGAAACAATGGCTTTTTTGCACGAAAAATTTGATGGCCGAATAATCCCACGTTGCGGCGATGTCAATTGGCCGCGAAAATCATGTGATTTGACACCGTTGGACTTCTTTCTTTGGGGTTATTTGAAAGAAAAGGTGTACGTTGATAAGCCAGTAACAATACAAGAGATAAAGGATGAGATAATTCGGCACATTAACGGCATAGAACTTCAATTATGCCTCAGCGTCATCGAAAATTTTGACCATCGGATGGAGGTGTGCCGCCGAGGCCGCGGCGGCTATTTGGCCGGTACTTTCTTCTATAAGTAACTGAGCCATACCAATATTATCATAATAAAGAGAAATGACAATAATTTCTTACAAAAAATGTATTTTATTAAAAATCAACACCGGCCCTTGAAACTCAACCATCCTTTATATTCGGATGTTTGCCATTGCCTGCCGAGGGGCGACCGCTATTAGAAAAATGTTTTTTCTTAATTTTAGTGCTTCACGGAGATTCGAACCTATATCTTCCGAATTGTAGTCACGCACCAACCCATTCGGCTACGGTGGCCTGACTTTGCGTATACCTGCATGAAAATCTGCTTTCGATCTTCAATAGGGCGTTGATTCACCATCACTATTGAACTGTAGCGCTCGAATGGGATGAAGAAATATTCCTATCGAAGTTAGTAGCCGCGTCATGTTCTTACAGGAACTTTTGCTGAACCCGTAATTTAAATTGAATTTTTTTTTCATTTTTTTTTTATTTTTATCTTTTCGAATCAAATTATTTTCTATCTAATTTTCTACCCATTTTTATTTGTTTTTTTCTGTTTGAATAATTTGATCGGACAAAATGTGGCCTAGGAGGCAAAGACTCACTGCCCGTTTGCCTGAAAAATAATAGCGTACGTGCGAAATGTTTTCATATCATAACCTAAATACTTCAGTGAACGGAAAATTATGTTACACAAAGCTGACGAAAACAACGAAGGCAACAAGTTAAGACGCCATCTGATGTTTCTGGCGCATTACTACAATATTTCCAAACTTTTCCAACATATTTTCTTGCGCTTATTTTGGTAAGCTTGTGTGCGTAACACAATGAAAACAACATCTAATAATAAAAGATGATATCGAAACAAAAATATGTGAGTACGCGTACAATAATAGGTGGCGTAGCAGAAATTTGAGAATGCAACACACTCGCATTTGTTGAGCGAAAATTTTAAAAATATATAGACGCACATCCACATATACGAAATATACAAAATATACAAAATATACCAAATATATTTCATGTTTTTGACTTTCGGCCAACCGAGGCATTTGGGAATGTACGATACAATACATGAACCCGAAACGATTAGGCGAGGTAAAAATAAAGAATCATGTCATTTCCATAAATACAAGGCAGCGGCAGCCACCAATACATAGCCTAATGCTGCTGGTGGCCACTCGCTTGGTGCTCTACTTGCTATGCCATTGATCGAGGTGGACACGAGAGCTGATTTTCACTGACCTCGCTAGCACCTGCAGGCCGTGTTAGCTTTTCCGTTTAGTATTCCAACGGATCGTTTCGGCTTCCAAAAATAGGCAGTCCACCAGCCGACACACATAAACACATATGTATGTGTGTATGTGTATATGTGTGTGTGTGTGTGGTATACTCGTACCAGATTACAAAACAATGCGCTTCAAGTGTTACGCAACACCTCGAACGTTTGTGTACAAAGCGAAGAAGTGAAGAATGCGAAGTGGTGCGCACAGCACAGCACAATAGAGCATAGCACAGCAGAGTATAGCATACTAGAGCATGGAATAGCACAGTATAGCCTACATAGCATGGCACAGCACAACAGATAGATAAATATGATCACTATCCACTGCATGTGAATTTAGCTGAAGTGGAACAACAATTTGAATAGATTCCCTGCTTGCTGAATACTGAAAGCTAACAGCAAATCAATGCATGATAAAAATAGTTCCCTTTTAAGAAACCCATATGCGCGCCTGAGTGCTGTGCGCAATGAATCCGTCTACCCCATTTCCATATCCCCAATAACTTTTCGTGAAAGTCATTCATATAAAAAATTAAATCTAAAAAAGTAGTTTTTTTATTTATAAATAATTATAAATTGTTTTAATTTAATTACATAAGAAATCATTACATTATTTTATATGTGGCAAAAATACCCTTAAAACAAGAATGCGTTCATTATGCTTTCATAAAACCATAAGGCAAATCAGCATTAATCGAAATGAAACTGAAAAATTTTCAAACATTTGTTGGTTAAATGAAAAACATAAAGCTGGTTCTGATGTTTGTTTGTTTGTTGTTTACAGTTGTGAGTTGTTCAGTCGTTTTGAATCTTCGATCTGGAACCAGGGATCTTTGGCATCCATTGACATTAATTGACAACATTTAAACGAATAAATAAATAAACGAATGGGCGGGCATTTCTGAAGGCATGTTATAGTAGCTAATGCGGTGATACTGCATCGTTAGGCACAAGAATGCGACCAACAATGCAATAGCCACATCAGCACGAACACGTAAAAGCGTTTTACTAGTAGTTGGTAATAGTAATTGCTTAGAAGCACTTGCGGTGGACAATGCCAGGGCCGGATTCGTCGTATTCTTCCTTGGAGATCCACATCTGTTGGAAGGTGGAGAGGGAGGCCAAGATGGAACCACCGATCCAGACGGAGTATTTACGCTCTGGTGGGGCAATGATCTTGATCTTGATGGTGGATGGAGCCAAGGCGGTGATTTCCTTTTGCATGCGATCAGCAATACCTGGGTACATGGTGGTACCACCGGACATGACAATGTTGGCGTACAAGTCCTTACGGATATCCACATCACACTTCATGATGGAGTTGTAGACGGTTTCGTGGATACCGCTGGATTCCATACCCAAGAATGAGGGTTGGAAGAGGGATTCTGGGCAACGGAAACGTTCATTGCCAATGGTGATCACCTGACCGTCGGGAAGTTCATAAGACTTCTCCAATGAGGTGGAGGCAGCGGCGGTAGCCATTTCTTGTTCGAAGTCCAAAGCGACATAGCACAATTTCTCCTTAATATCACGAACAATTTCACGTTCAGCTGTGGTGGTGAATGAGTAACCACGTTCAGTCAAGATCTTCATCAAGTAGTCGGTCAAATCGCGACCAGCCAAATCCAAACGGAGGATGGCATGGGGCAAGGCATAACCTTCGTAGATTGGGACGGTGTGAGAGACACCATCACCGGAGTCCAAGACGATACCGGTGGTACGACCGGAAGCGTACAGGGAGAGGACAGCTTGGATGGCGACATACATGGCTGGGGAGTTGAAGGTTTCGAACATGATTTGGGTCATCTTCTCACGGTTAGCCTTTGGGTTCAATGGGGCTTCAGTCAACAAGACTGGGTGCTCCTCTGGGGCGACACGCAATTCATTGTAGAAAGTGTGATGCCAGATCTTTTCCATATCATCCCAGTTGGTGATGATACCGTGTTCAATGGGGTATTTGAGGGTCAAGATACCTCTCTTGGATTGGGCTTCATCACCGACGTACGAGTCCTTTTGTCCCATACCGACCATCACACCTTGATGACGTGGGCGACCGACGATTGAGGGGAAGACGGCACGGGGCGCATCATCACCGGCGAAACCGGCCTTGCACATACCGGAGCCTAAAAAAACAAAAAGAAAACATACCGAACGTAAGTGAAAAATTCGGCGTGTGTTTGCTGCGTTTTTTTTTTGCCGAGAAGAGGAGTGCGAGGTAAATAACGAAACGTGCGGTAAAAAGTGAATAATGCTGCGTCTTTTAGATTTGTATGGGCGAGTGTGCCAGGAATCCCGAGTGGTGCCAGGAATCCCGAGTGGTGCGAGCACCGACATAACGTAAAATCTTGTATGCTGCTAATTTGCAAGTACTTTAGGCTCTTTAAAAATATCTGATTGATAATTTTTTTCTTAGACTTGCAGTCGGTGCCTCATATTTCGACTTTTCAATGCTCTGATGTATCTGATTTGAAAATATCTAATACTTTTAAGTAAATTGAGAAAGATTTGGCTTTTAAAATACATAAGAAATTCATCAAAAATTTGGTCTTATATTTTTTTCTCGCAAACGATTTTAAATGATTTGAAATTTTATGTAAAAAACTATTTCTTTTCTCCTGTTCAGATTTGGCTTTTAAAATACATAAGAAATTCATAAAAAATTTCATCAAAAATTTGGTCTTATATTTTTTTATCGCAAACGATTTTAAATGATTTGAAATTTTTTGTAAAAAACTATTTTTTTTTCTGCTGTTCATTTTTTCCTAAGAAACATTTTATCGATTAGAAAGTTTTTTTAACATTTCGAACTATTTTTTCTGCTGTTCTTTTTTTCTAAGAAAAAAATTTTGAGTTGAAATTTTGCGTCAATTTTTATCTAGCGAAATTCTTTTATCTTACAGCTTTTCTTCTGATATTTGATTGAAGCAAATGCTTTTGGTTATTTCTAGTATCAAAAATTTCTTTCTTTTCCACAAATTGGTTTTTGAAATTCTTGGGATCTGCTTGAGATTTACCTCAAAGGAGGTCATACGAAAAAAAAAATCCGCCATGCTGGTCAATGCCAACGCCCTATTTTCTAGAACTTTCTCATTTTGCATCTCTTTTTCGTCTTTAGGCTAGTCACTATTTATCCAATTTTATCAAGATTTCGATTGGTAAATGTAATCCTTTTTGCTTCTATATAATTTAAAATCATTTTCACTTTTCACTGCACTTTCCATATTCGCCTCCTTCTTCCGCTGTTAATCCTTTAAACTGTAATCCAATTGCTTGTGTGCTGGGACTAGTCGGCCTGACGCCTATCCTTCCAACAGCAACACTTGGAAATAGCAGCTAAATTATAAAATTCACGTTAACGCACCATTATCAACGACCAAAGCAGCAACCTCATCGTCACACATTTTGTCTGAGTTTTGTGTTTTTTAACCACGAGCAAGAAGAAATAAGTAAAGAAATATGGCAATGTGTTCTGAACGCTTTGGAACACAACTGACTGACTAAAGTGCCTTGGCTACTACCAGCCGATTTTATACCAATCAACTTAAAACTACACTTTTCATGTTGATCACTTAAGAAATCCAAAAAATTCTTCGGCAATAGCCAACATTAGGCATTCACGTCGCTTCACGTCCCCACACACCCGCAACGCTCCAACAAATGCCTCACCTCCACCGCCAACACGAAAACACCGATACACCGATACACTGATACAATGACAGATAATAGCGGCAACACCAATACGTTCACATCAAAGAGGGATTCGTTGTGTTTACGATTTTTCAACGCCACTAAAAATAGACCCATCACACCGCGCTCATCGTCATCTACCGTATATACGCATACACACCCACACGTTAATGTTGAGCTGCATGGAAAACGATGTGCGCGCATCCGAGCGAGTCAGCAACAACGATCGTGCTCCTGCGCACTGAAGCACCCCACTCAGCCCACGAACGAAGCGAGCCGTGGCGTCATAGCGTCACAGCAATGATCATAATCTTTAACTTTGTTGGGTGGTTCGCTCGTTATTCGCTGCTCGCTGTTCGCTGATCTCACAGATTGCTCGCGTTTAGTTCGGCATCATCGGGTTTGTTTGTGCATACATACATACATACAAATATATATATTCCATGGCAATTGGTACGGCTCCCCACTGAAAGCGCTCCAAAAGCGCCGTATAAGGCAAGGCTGCCGCGTCAACGTTATGTCGGCTGCTATTAAGCGCTCACCATAATGGGGATGCTGTGGTGGGGTGCGCACGAAATTTCTTTAACAAATTTATATTCAATATACAAGCAGTACGAATGTGTTTGTTGCTATTGTTTGTTGAATTCCTCGTCTTGCTTCGCGCGATCTGTTCGGGTTGTGTGCGGAGGGAGAGATATGAAGTGTTTGAGGTTTATTGCCGCGCATACTGACGCAATCGCTATCCCTTTTGCACGCATTGTCAGACGCTTCAATAGATCCGTACGGTTAGCATTTTGTCGCTTTTCAAACAAAATATATTTTGAATATTCTATTTTCGAACATTTAATTTTTCAAATATGTTTATTAAATATATATTTTCGGCTGCTGGTGCTCTCACATTGCGTATTGCTCTCGCTCAGCTGTGGCGGCCCCCACGCACTCGTATCTAAATTTGCATTTGTATGTATTGGATACTAATAAATATGTAGGTACACTATGTACATGTGTATGTATCATAATGTAGGAATTTTTATGTTTTTGTGTGTATGTACGTGCATGTAGAGGCGCTCAGCACCTTCGTTGAATACTTTATGACGTTGTTTTGTTGTTGGCGCCTTTTTCTGTGTGTTAAACATTTCTATTTTTGGTCATCTCCATGTTGCCACTTCTGTGGATTTTTCGAGGTGCTGCCACTTTGGTCTGCGCGCTTTGCTGGTGTTGTTGCTGTAATTGTTGTTGAGATGATAGCTTTCGAATTGCTTGTTTCTTTTTATTTTTGTTCTCTAACCAATTTCTTTGCTTGACCAGCGTTTCGCTTGTTGATCTCACATTTGTTTACATGGCCACGCGTTATTGCCGTTCCAGTGGCATACATAAATTGGCTGGACAGCAGGATTTCTTAATTTCCGGTACACCGCATCCTTTTGGAGTAAAACAAGCGGCATTTCTGGAGCGTTGATATATGAAATATATGTAAAAAATGTATGAATACCCACCGAATGATGAAAAGCAATTTTTAGTGGAGTTGAGCATAAAGTCATAAATTCATACAAACATACGCACATATACGCATACATTAAATACCCACAAATAGCCATACATTTGGCTACACTATGGAAATGGAGTGCAAGTATTTTTGGATTCTTAAATGGGGCGTGTTTACATACTTACGCTGATTTTAATTCTGTAATCGATGGGAAAGAATAATTTTTTGCTTTGTAAATGAGTTCCAGCAGGTTTTATTGCGCACAGTGCATGCACACTGCACATGCACACGAACGCATATATACATACTTACATACATAGATATGTACATGTATGAGCTGCGCTAAGTTTGAAAATGTAGAACTAGTTCAGCTTAAAATAAATCAAAATATGCAGGGGGCACAAGGGTCAATTGAATGTAAAGTATCTGAGTTTTAAACTGAAAACACACATAAAATATATTTTTTAAGTTCGAAAATTTTACTTTTGTACAGGAGCATTTTATTAACTTTTTTAGATCTCGAAAAATTTTTTTTTGGAAGTATTGTAATACCTGATTTTTCGATTCTTTTGAGTAATAGTAACACCTCTGTAGAGCTCGAATTTAGAATTTTCATACTGGACGTCATAATGAGCCAATGAACTTTATTACAACAACAATTTGTTTCCTGTTTGGCGAAGGGTGAGTATTCATTCGACAAAACTCTTTCTGCTCTACAAAACTATGTTAATTTTATTGTTGAGTTATTTAGTTTTTTACTAGTTTTGAGGCTTAGAAATAGAATAACCAGCAAGCAAAAATCAACATGTTCGACACCTGCTTTGCTTTGATTTTCATCGAGGTCAAAAAGCTGCCAAAACAGCCCGGGACAGCCCATGACATTTGCGAAGCGTATGGAGAATGTATCATAGGCGAGTCTGCAGCATGGAAAAGATTCAAAAATAGTGGCTTTGACGTCGATGACACGCAGCGGAAGAAGCGGAAGGCCTTCTGAATTCGATGAAAAATGTCTCAAATCACTTTTGAGGGGGAACGGTCGTCGAAGCAGTCGTGAATTGGCGGAAAAAATGAATTGCTATCATAAAACGATTCTCAATCACCTTCATTCAATGTGATTTACCGAAAAATTGGGAGTTTGGGTGTCCCACGAGTTCAACGAAATAAAACAAAAAAATCCGACTTCAAATTGCTTCGCAGCATTTCGCCCACCCTTGAGCAACACGCGGCCATAAACAGCGCTTTTTGCACCGAAACGTGAACGAAACTCACGGTAGATGGGAAATGGTGCCTACACATCAGTATGAAACAAAGAAAAGAGTGGGTGGCTCCAGGAGATACTCCAAAGTCTAGAGTCAAGCAGGATCTTCAGCCAAAGAAGATAATGATATGTGTTTGGTGGGACTGGAAGGGCATGGTACACTGGGAAATGCTCGAAAAGAACGCCACGGTCAACAAGGAGTTCAACTAGCTCTACATTACCTAGCTACACCGCGTGAATGAAGCTATTCGACTGAAAAGATCTGATCGACATGGTCAAACCATACTCCTTCACGACAACGCCAGGCCCCATGTTGCACAAGTCGCCAAAACCGCACTCGAAGAGCTCGACTGGGAGACCCATCAGCATCCGGCGTATTTTGCAGACCTTGCACCAACCATCTTTGCCGCTCCCTGTAAAACCATATGAAGGGCGTTAACTTCGATAGCAAAAAGGTTTTTAAAAACTGGCCCACCAGCTACTTCTTTGGTGCAATAAAGTACAAGTTTAAAGTAGCTTGAAAATTATGTTAATTTTTGATAAGAATAAGCTCGCACTTATATGGGTTCAAGAGAATGAAATTGCCGATAAATTGGGCAACTGTGGATTAGCGGTTCCCTCACAGGGACCAGAGCTAATAATCGTAATCAGTTCTGTAGGAATCAAGAAGTGTATCAGGGATTATGCATGCAATTTACATAAAGAGCGATGGTCCGGTCTGGAAGGCTGTAGAACTGCAAAGTATTTCGTGACAATCCCGAATAGAAAACAGTCGAACTTTCTTCTAAAACTTGGATGACAAGACGTTCGGTTGATGATCGGTAATATTACAGAGCTCAACCTATGGAGTCAATATATGACCACGATTGGAATCATTAAGGACCCCATTTGCCTGTCTTGCTTGGAGGTGGTGGATAGCACTAAGTATTTTCTCTGTGAGTGTCCCGCATTTGCTAGAGCAAGGCTAGGAATTTAAGCTGCCGATGTCACGAGAACAAATAAAACACGTTCTCTCAAACTGGATACTATTTTCAGATTTATCAAGGAATTTGGAAAATCCTCACAGGTCTAACTACCTTTATTCTTCCATTCTATCCTATATTTTTCCTTGTGTTATTTCACTCCTTTCCTCCTTGACTATCTACCCTTTCACTTTCCAGAGCTTTTTAGGAGTTATCAAATCTCTCGGAGCTTCTTGGCTCGACCTTTCAAATTTCAGGTAGGATTGGTTGCCGTTGGGAACAATGGCTCACTTAGTTCAGCGAAAATACCTACACATAGGTATTTATCCCGTTAATTCAAGCATCAAATGTCCATAATAAAGCCTAACAGATACTTTAAGTCGATATCTGCTACCCGAATTTGGTTGACCAAAAAAAGTTGATCCCAGTTAGCGAGGCATGCGTTTTCATTAGCAATACAGTTACACAGGGGTAAAGAAAAATCTTGAGAAAGTCGCGCTTCAAATCTTCATTTGTTTTCCTATCACGCAATGTACTGTTTGAGCTCCAACGCTTGTGGATATAACCTCTTTTCTCACAGACTAAGCGTTTCGTAATTTTTTACGTTCCCATTTCGGTCACATTTGGCTGGAAGTTCAACAAGTTATACTTTGATGCCATCTTTCACCAACTAATGCGTTGCTTTTGTAGAGGCTATGTGAGTAGGGGCTTGTTTTGTTTAGGCATTGAATGATGATAGTTCAGCTCTTGTTTAGCACTAAACATCGTTGACTCCAGCGCTTTAGGGATGGCAGCAGTTCTGTAAGTAAAGATAAAGACATATTTTCAGTTTCTGTTCCGAGATGCGATACAGCCTCCCTAGCCTTGATGACGCCTTAGTGATTTGAAAGCCGAAAATAGAGACTTGCGAAAAGAAGTCACCTCTTATTTTGTCATTCAGCTTTGAGTTATCTGTAAGAAAAGATACACCACCCGTTGGATTGCGCTAATTCTCTCTTCAGTATTCCCTGGTGGGATTCTGGTGTCAAAGTTACATTCGGAAGTTGAAAGCCGAACTTGTAAAAAGGTAAAAAAATTGCGTATGCAAGCGTTTCAGGCCTGAATTTTTTCAGCTGTTCGGATATTAGCTCGGTCAAGCAGGCGTACAGATGGGCGGGCAGACATACATAAATTTTAAAAGCATTTGTTTAGGTTTTACTTAAAAATACCTAAAAATACCTTTACACGTATTAGTTTGGGGCAAAAGAAATCTATTCTTTTTGTGTAAAAATTTTGCGCAAATGGTTTACAACTATTTCAGGGGCGATCTTTAGTTGATGGGCGATGTTACAAGGCAAGGGGTTAACATCAAAAATGCCTGAACGGAATCGACGAAATCAAAATTGCTCGTAATTAGTTCCCAGCTGTTACAGTATCGGCACCATAAACACCATTCACAGTTTCAGCGGCCTGGCTGCATTTTCGCCTTAATAAAAAAAGAACTTTGAAATGTATTGAATTTTCTCTTTTTGACTTCCATTGACACCCTGTAACTCACAATTGAATGCAACAACCAAAAAATAGCATACGAATTTTTTTAGTGTGAAATGTCACCTTAATAACCAGCATAAACTTCAAGTGTTTGATCGATACTTTACTAGATATCGATCACCACAGCCATCTACCGAGAATGTAATGGATTTTTTCCCCCAAAACTAATATTACAGACGGAAAATAAATTTTATTTATATTTATTGATATTATATATACATATAAGTGCATTCAATTAAATAAAGAAGCACCAAAAATGAGATGAGAAAATGAGAAAAATAAATCGCCATAAAAGTAAAGCGTGCCTTGGGCTCCTTAAAAATGAAGATATTCGGTTATCTACATATCTACACAATTGACTATGTATGTATATGTAGACAAACACACAAGTATGCATTAATTTACATATACATACGCACATTATAAGCTTTTGGGAACCTTCCACTCATTTCATTATTCCATTTCAATTGATAAAATTAGTTATCCACCCATAAATGCATTCAAATGTTTACAGTTTGACCTGCTTAGTTCTCTATGTCTCTCGAAAGTCTAAGTAAACATCGCACATATTCGCTTTACAAAACAAAAAATTAAAATTTAATTTTATGAAACGCTTTTGGCAGATGTACGCCCAGCCACTACCTGGAAGTGCGCGCCGATATTTTCAACATTTCCTTTTTCACTTGGCTGTTTGCAATTAAGCAAAAGTATGTACAACCATTTGCGCCTAATGTGTAAAACAAGGCGAGGGAAAGCGAGCGCTTCTTCTCGTTTGTTATTAGGTAGGAATATTGATTTTTCCCCAAATTGAAAATAAGCACTTACAATGTCGATACCTATCAGCAGCACTTTCGTACTTTGCTTATTACAAAAACGGCTCGTGCTGAAATTTCCAGCGTTCATACACAGAGGAACTTTTAGAGAATGCATAAATATGTACGAGTATAAAATTTTTTTTTTTCTGTTTTCTTTAAATTTATAGTAAAATAATTTGGTACCCAAACTTAGTTTTCATAGAGAAGGTTGAAATAGAGAAGCGTCAGGCCTGTGTCGTTGCTTGGAATTTCGGGTTTTCACTGCAAGACTCATTTTAGGAAAAAAAAAGAAACGCAAACTGTAGAGAAAAACATATAACCCACATCTATCGTATAAGAAACCAGCAGGCAGGAGTTCGTTTTAAAATTGTCGATATGTTCCTTCCGAGGTTTCACTTCGCACAAAATTGTAAGTTATTACTCCGAAACAAGTCAAATCAACACAAGAAACTGCCTAAGCTTACGAAGGGTAGTGAATACGGGGCTCCTTGTCTAGCGTTTGGAATTTGAACTATCGATATTTTTTTGCATTGATTTTAAATCCAGCGGCACTAGGGTGTTGAAGAATACCAAACATTTGACAGTACACACACGAACGATGCATTCTACAATATCGGAAAGGAAAATATATACATATATATTTCAATACCTTGGAAGCGAATTCACTGCGGAAAGCGGATGCAAAAAGGATGTGTCGAAAAGATTTCAAAAATAGAGATTGTGGTGTGGCAGTCCAAGCAAATGCGCATTACACAAAAAATACGGATTTTCAACTCCAATTTTTAATCAGTTCTGCTCTACGCCTATGAAAAATGGTGTCTATCTGCGAAAATTGTACAGAAGCTTCAAATACTCGTGACCCCTGCTTAAAACGCATTATGCGTATCTGGTGGCCAGACAACTGGATATCTAACACCGAATTGCATCGACGATGCCATCAAAAACCAATTACAACTGAAATCAGAGAACGTAAAAGGAGATGGCTTGGCCATACCCTACGTAAAGGTGGCACTGAAATTAGCAGACAATCACTGCGCTCTTAGGGGCTCTTGGCGGCACTGCATCGAAGATTAATACAAAGCCGTGGACAAAACAATGACCTGACAGCAAGTGAAAAATATATCCGGGAATCGTTCAAAATTTTACTTTAGCCCTATGCCCCGCAACGGAGACGAAGAAATGATGATGATATATTTTCTTACGAGTACTTTGAGAGCTAAAGTAACGGTCATTCGTTAGAAACCAGCATTAACACCGATAACAATGTCAGCCTACAAATCGAACGTAGAATCTCCCTTTCCAACAAGTGCTACTTTGGACTAAGTAGACACATGAGTAGTAAAGTCCTCTCTCGACGAACAAAACTAACAATCTACAAGACTCTCATCATGCCCGTCCTAACGTATGGCACAGTAGCGTGGATGATGAGAACATCCGATGAAGCGATGCTTGGAGTGTTTGAGAGAAACATTCTGCGCAAGATTATTGGACCTTTGCACGTGGGCTACGGCGAATATCGCAGGCGATGGAACGATGACCTGTATGAGCTTTACGACGACAAAGACATAGCGCAGCGAATAAAGATCCAGGGGCTACGTTGGCTGGATCATGTCGTCCGAATGGATACAAACGCTCCAGCTCTGAAAGTATTCGATGCGATACCAGCTGGTGGTAGTAGAGGAAGCGGAAGCCCTCCTCTGCGTTGGAAAGATCAGTTGGAGAATGACTTGGCTTCACTTGGTGTGCCCAACTGGCGACGGTTAGCACGAGAAAGAAACGACTGGCGCGCTTTGTTAAACTCGGCCAAAATCGCGAAAGTGGTTATCGCGCCAATTAAGAAGAAGAAGAATCACATTCGTGCCCAGTGTTTGAACTACATATGTTTTATATGGAAGAGCATTAACAATTTTTATCCTTCTTACTTAAAGATGTATAGCCAATAAAAATTGAAGAAGGCACATGAAATTTGTTGTAATGAAAGCTCAATCAAAAGTGAATTTTATTAACGATACAAATCCAACTAGGCCTGCCCAGACTCATCTGCCAAACGGAGAGTTAAAGAAGATGATGCCTCTATTTACATAAGTCCACCCGATTTAG